>CM062815.1:479608627-480208627 GCA_031772625.1 Pinus tabuliformis
TATCATGATATATAAATAAATAAAGAACCACATATAAATCATTACCCACTCATCCGAACATATCTATGTATTACAACCACAAACCATCTCATTATGAAACATCATTAATATGAGAATCATCTCAATACATATCAAATATAGAACAATACACTTTAAGCATTATTATCATGAATGATTTCATTTAATTATATAAACAATGAATACTAACTATGAATTAAGATTATTCAACATCCCTCTAGGATCTATGTTATCTCATATGTATTATTAGTGTCATGTCATAATCATTTCTTGTTCTTTTTATTAGGAACTTTACTATTTACACCATAGGTATACACATATAAGTACATCGTTAAATTTCAAATGAGCCACATCTTCTTGAGCCTTAATCTCTCGTAAGATATTATTCCTTCCCCAAGGAAATGTTAGTGAAATTCATTGTTAAGATATTACCGTTTATGCAATCATTTAAATCATCAATATAAAATTAAAATTCCATGATCACTTTACATATTTTGCTTATCCATTCTATTAACATTCTACATGACACACATACACTAGGTCACATTTGTTTAAGTTTGTTATCTTGCTTAATCAACTAGCATAAGGATTTGTTGATCCCTAGTAATTTATCCATCATTGTGTAATTATCATTATATATCCTCAAAAGCCATACTTATCTCTGTTGGAAATAATACTGAGATTGGGGGGGGGGTGAATCAGTATTAGCAAGTCAATGATTTTTCATTTCCATAATCAGATTCATATACGCTACTTCAGTTAATGGAACCCGCATGTATACGCAACTGTGTTTAAGGCAACTAGCGTATATCATGCAGACTTATGATTCAGTTAATTCATCATATGTTGAAATTTAATCAGTGCATCGAAATCATATAAAGAGTAACCAGGTGCAGTAAAAATAGAACAGACAATCACACACAAGAACACAAGATATAAGGTGGAAACCCAATGTGGGTGAAAACCACCTGCTGCAATCGTCTCTGTTTTCTTTTTAAATTAGAAACTTCTTTATACAATTTTTGTATTAGTGCAGTCTTATACCAATATGCAGGCTTCTACCTGCAGAAGGCTACAACCTTCTCTCGTTCTCCAGCTTCTCCTGGAAGGGAGCTACAAGCCCCTAGCTCTTGTACTAGCTGATATGTTTACTAGTACGTAGGTGCTAGCCTACAGAAGGCTACAACCTTCTCTTCTTCTAGGGACCACGTTTCATTAATTTTCAGACTGGATCCATCAATAGCATCATTCAATCATAAAATATATCTACATCAAACAATCTCCTTTTGCACCAACCACAACTGAATCAACCAATCAACTAGACAACCCTTCAATCAGATCTTTCAAAATGTTGTAACCAGAATACAGTAACCAGAACCCAGAGCACTGCAACAACAAACATAAGCAGCTAAAACATATTTTGTGAGATATACGCAACTTCCTTTTGTTGAATCCACGTGTATACACTCTTTTCTCAAGGCGAACCTGCGTATACCTTGTTTTGATATGCAAAACCAGTGTGTATACGCGCCTTTTCTAAAGTGAACCTGCGTACAGATTTGTAAATGATGATTTAAACTTTACAACAATTCAGACTTTAGTTATACCCAGATCATCATATTTACATATTACAACATGCGCCAGTTATATAGATAAATGATCAAAACCACATAAAGATACTTCACTTCAAGCCTTAAGATCTTGACCCATCATTAGATCTTATCCTTCATCAAGCGCTAAGGTTCATCGTTGGTTCAGATCTAGCTATGCACCACAACCCAATAATCTGTATATTAGATCTTGCTCTTCATCAGATGTTCAATCCTTGAGTACCTTTACCTAATGATCTTCTCCTCCTTTTATAGTCTTAGGCCTTGCTCAATACCATGGACCAAAACCACTTAGGACCAATACCTTGGACCAAATGCCTGGGGTCAACACTTCAAACCAGATACCTTGGACCAATACCATGGATCAAAATACCATGGACCAAATACCACGGACCAAGACTTAGTTTTCCAACTTGTACGCGCCTTTCCTTCTGTGAAGGTGCGTGTGTACATTATACGTGCCTTTTGGTTTGCTAACCCCGTGTACACGTGGATTAGTCAATAGGGAACCTGCGTATACCTTACTTTCTTCATTCTCTAAGTCTGAACTGTGATCTGTCATCTGAGTGAGTTTCCATCAAGGACAACATCTGTGTCATAGTGCCAAATATGTGTCATAATGCCAACAATCTCCCCCTTTGGACTTGATGGCAACCCCAAGTCACTCTCCCCCTTTTTCATCAAGGGAAAAGGGTTATGCTCCCCCTGAGTTCATGCTGAATTCTCTGATATGCTGAAGTGTGCTAAATGAGCTCCATGCTCCCCCCGAATATAAGCAAGGTCTGCAAAAAAAAAGATGTTCTAAAAGAAGAACATGACTCTATACATACATCATAAATGACCTTCCTATCACCAATGACTCATACATACATCCATCGCCCAATCAAGTGGGGATATACCAAGTTTGACTCATCCACCCAACCAAGTGGGGATATACCAATTGTTTATACATGTCAAAACAAGAACATTACATTATCCATCCCATGCATAGTGGGGTAACAAAATAGGTCGTTTCATGACCTTTACATTAAAAGATATACATGATATATATATATATATATATATATATATATATATATAAATATATATATATCTATATATATATATATATATATAACAGAGACCAAATATCTGAAACAAGACCATGATAGTCATCAGCAACTAGCAGCATCTGTCAATCAGCATCCAGACCAGCAACCATGTTCTCCCCCTGAACCTGTTCCACCTGAATAAAAAAAAACTGTGTGAATTCATACCAAGATCTTCTAAGATAATGCCAACAATGCATTATTAGAAGTATACGCTCCCCCTGAACCTATGCTAGATGATCACTGTTAGACCCATATCAGACTCCTTTCATCCTTGGTCTGGCCCACTTCTTTTCTTCAAATCAACATATACGCAACTGTAACCATAGAAACCAGTGTATGTACGCGACTACGCTTCAGGGAACTCGCGTATAACCACTTTTCCCTGAAAAAGAGAAGTTTTAACAGTAGGATGATTCATCAACTACTCCTAGCTTCTGTCTGAGATATTCAAATGTCTCTCTCGGCAGTGGTTTGGTGAATATATCAGCAACCTGTTCTTTGGAGGGAACATACTCCAATTTGACCTTCTATTCAAGCACTTGTTCACATAGAAAATGATATTTGATGGGTATGTGCTTGGTCTTGGAATGCATGAGTAGATTTTTTGAAATATTGATAGCACTTGTATTATCACATAGAATGGAAGTGGGTGGAGTACATGTGATCTGAATGTCTTGCAATGTTTGCATCATCCAAAGGAGTTGTGTGCAGCAAGATGCAGCAGCCACATATTTTGCTTTAGCTGTAGATAATGCAATTGAAATTTGTTTCTTGCTTAACAAGACACTAATCTGGAGCCCATGTAGAATGCACCACCACTGGTGCTTTTTTTGTCATTAACGCTTCCTGCTCAATCTGCATCTGTATATGCATGAAGTGTAAGATCTGTATCTCTAGGATACCATAAACCAAAATTCTGTGTACCTTGAAGATATTTGAAAATCCTTTTGACTGCCTGAAGGTGTGATTCCTTTGGATTTGCTTGGAATTTCCAACTATTCCTACTGCTGCATGATGTCCGGTCGGGTACTTGTTAGATAAATCAGACTACCAATCATGGATCTATAAGTTGGTTGATGTACTACTGCTGATTCATCATTTGAGCTGAGACTGCATCCTATTACCATTGGGGTACATACTGGTTTAGAATCTTCCATGCCATACTTTTTCAAGATCTGTTTGAGATATTTGGTTTGTGACAAAAAAATACCATCTTTATGTTGTTGAACTTGTAGACCAAGAAAATATGTAAGCTCACCAAGCAGGGACATTTCAAATTCTTGCTGCATTACCGAAGAAAAATTCTGACTCATGGCTTCTTCATTGCTACCAAAAATGATATCATCAACATACACAACAAGTATTAGCAATTTATTATTGTCAATCTTTGTATATAGATTGCTATCAGCTGACCCTTTTGAAAAACCTTGTTGATGGAGATATTTGTCAAGACAGTAATACCAGGCCCTTGGAGCTTGTTTTAGACCATAGAGAGCTTTTCTGAGTCTGCATACAAGTTTTGCATCATTTCCAAGAATGAACCCATCTAGTTGCTCAATATAGACTTCTTCTTCTAAGTCTCCATTAAGAAAGGCATATTTTACATCCATTTGGTATACTTTGAATTTTTGAAAGCTAGAAAGAGCAAGGAACATTGTTATAGCTTCAAGTCTAGCAACAGGTGCAAAAGTTTCTTCAAAATCTATACCTTCTTGTTGAGCATATCCTTTACAAACAAGTATGGCCTTGTTTCTAATAACTTTTCCATTTTCATTCAGCTTGTTTTTGAATATCCATTTAGTTCCTATGATATTCTTATCATGAAGTCTAGGAACTAATTCCCAAGTATTATTCTTTTCAATTTTCTCAATTTCTTCATTCATGGCTTTGACCCAACATTCATCTTTACATGCTTCACTTACATTGTGAGGTTCGTGGAGGATAGCAATGCTAGATAGCTTGAAGCTTCTGAAATAGTTCTTCTTGTCTGCACACCTTCCTCTTTCTGTCCCAAAATTTGAGTCTCTGGATGATTTTTCTGAACATACAATGAAGTCTTTTCTTCTACCTTTATCTCTTCTTCTGGTGCTTCATTCGCTTCTTCTTCAGAATTAGTCTAATTTGATGTGGAAGGATAATCCTCATATTCTTCATGATCTTTGGTTTTTATTTGCTTTGGATTTTTGCATGTTTCATCAACCACAACATCAATACTTTCAATAATTTTCTCAAGTGTTTTATTATAACATTTATATCCTTTACTTCGAGAAGAGTAACCAAGGAGAATACATTCATCTGCTCTGGGTTCAAACTTACCAAGTTTTTCATCAGTCCTTTTGATGTAACATTTGCTTCTAAAAACTTTGAAGTATTTTACAGTAGGAGTCTTACCATACCAAAGTTCATGAGGAGTTTGAGTGCTATTTACCCGAACATTGTTTTGTTGAGAATAGTGACGACAACGAATGCAACTTCACCCCAGAAGGTTGCAGGAGTTCCAGACTCATCTAGCATAGCACGAGCCATTTGTTGAATAGTTCTGTTCATCCTTTCTACCACTCCATTTTGCTGAGGAGTCCTTGCAATGGAGAATTCCCTTTTTATTCCATGTTCTTCACAAAAGTCAAAGAATTCATCCGAGGTAAATTCCCCTCCTTGATCAGATCTAAGGCATTTGATTTTACGATCTGATTCATTCTCACCCAAAGCTTTGAAGGCTTTGAATTTTTCAAATGCTTCATCTTTATGCTTTAGAAGTCCTATCCAACACATTCTGGAAAAATCATCAATGAACAATATAAAGTATTCTTCTCCACGAGGTGAATTTTTTCTTGATGGTCCACATAAATTAGTATGAACAAGTTCAAGAGGCTTACTAGCTGATCCTTCCTTTTTAGGGAAGTGCGACCTGGTTTGCTTACCAAATTGACATGATTTTCATATTGTATCTTCTGGAATGCTGATATAAGGAAGATCATAAACAACCTGGAATTTGCGTGCTTTCCTTATTTGAGAGAAGCCTAGATGCCTCAATCTTCTGTGCCATATCCAGTGTTCATCATTTTTGCTTAGATAGCACTGTTGTTGTCCTCCCTTGAGTATGTATAAGTTATTTGGAGTTCTTATACCTTTGATCACGGTTTCACATGTATCAAGCTCATGAACAACACATCCGTTTGATCGAAATAGTACTTCATTTCCTTGATCACACATTTGACTGAAACTCAACAGGTTATGCTTTAGACCATCAACATACATAACATTTCCAGCTTTAACTTTTTCTTTTAAGATAACAGAACCTTTACCTTTTATGACAGCAAGAGTGTCATTTCCAAATGAGACCTTCTTTTCTTTTTCTAAGGCATTATATGAGTGAAGTTTTTCTTTGTCACCTATCATGTGTTTTGAGCATCCGCTGTCGATGTACCACTGATTTTTTTGTCCTTCTGCATACAAGGCTATACCACATCTTTCTGGTTGCGGTTATTTCTTTTTCCATATTTTGGGACTTAATAAAGTTTGCTCCTTCTGAGATGTTTGCTGAAATTTACTCCTACATTTAGATTCTTCATGACCAAAGTTGTTGCAGATAGAGCATTCTATTTCATTTTCAAGAAGAGAAAAGTTATTGTAGGTCCGTTTCATGATCCCTGTCACATTCCTTTGATTTCGTGCTTCTCTAGTCATGATGGTCTTGTAAGCAACACATTGAGTAGCTTTGTGTCCAAAGTTATGACATGAAAAACATTGGCCATTAAAGAAGTTCCTGCGATTATCGAATCTACTGACCTGGTGATTGTAGTTTCTATTGATATTCATTCTTGAAGCAGATTGAGTATGATTTACCTGAGGTTTGTTGTAGCTTCTGTTCATCCTTGAAGTAAATTGAGCCTGATTTACCTGGTGATCTGCTTTATGCCTTTGCTAACGATTGTCAAACTGTTCACTGCTCTTTGCTGCATCAAGATAGCTTTTAGTGGAGGTTGATGGCTTCTGTGCTTGAGATGCTTCTTTAGTATATCCAAGACTTGTCTTTATCAGAGGAGAACGCTGCACTTTGATAATTTCATTTAATGTTTATGATCCTTTAGCAAATCTAAGATTGAGAGCTTTTGTTTTCTCAATATCCTTTCTTAGACCCACAATTTCACATTCCAGTTTTTCATTGTGTTTTTCTCTTTCAGCAAGTTGGAATGTCAAAGTATCTATAATCATATTCTTTTCTTCTAAACAAATTTTGAGTTTAGAGATTTCTTCATAAAGATCATATTCATCTAAAGCATCCAAGAAATTGTCATCTTCAAAAGCCATCAGAAGTCTATAGTCATTACTATTTTCATCTTCATCGCTATTTGATAAACCATCGCTATCTTCATGTGTATAGTAGCTTTTCTTACTTACACTTTGTTTTCTATTCCATTTTGCTGGTTCTTTACCTTTATCAAGCTTATATTTATGAGGACATTTGGCAGCATAATGATCGACTCTTCCACAAGCAAAACATTTGAAAGGTAGTTTACCTCTGAATCTTCCGAAACCTCGTTGAAGGTTTTTGACAAAGTTTGCTTCGTCTTATTCTTCTGAAATATGTCCCGATTCATTGATTTATTCTCTTCCTGAAGTATTATAAGCAATTTCTCTCATATCTGATGGACCTCCTTTTCTCATTTCAAAAGCAATTAAGATTCCATGCAGCTGTGTCATAGTAATAGTTTGAAGATCTTGCTTTTCTTCTATGGCAGATACTTTTGATTCAAACCTAGTAGACAAGGTTCTTAAAACCTTTTCAACTAAAGTAACTTCTTTTATCTTTTCACCCAAATTCTTCATGCAATTAACAATCTCATCTATACGTAAGAAGTAACTAGCTATACTTTCATCATTGTGCATTTTGAGAGTTTCATATTGAATTCTGAGAGTTTGCAGTTTTGCACATTTTACCTGAGTGTCTCCTTCATAGCTTAGAATGATATTGTCCCATATTGCTTTGGCGGATTTGAGCTGCATAACTTTGACAAATTTTGATTGTGACAAACTCCCCAATAATGTATTGACAGCCTTGGCATTGGTTTCGTATTACTTTTTCCCTATCGTATCTGTCAGAATTGCTGATGGAAATGTATATCCTCCTTCCACGATTTCCCGACATCTATTCCAAAGATTGAAGATAGGTTGTGGTTCTTACATTCCAATAAACGAAGTTTCTCCCATCAAAGATTGGAGGTCTGATGGATCCCTCTTTTTCGTGGTTACTCCTGATGATGGATCTTCCTTCAAGCAATCAAGCTTCTTCTGAAGGACTTGCTCTGATACCAATTTTTGGAAATAATACTGAGAGAGGGGGTGAATCAGTATTAGCAAGTCAATGATTTTTCATTTCCATAATCAGATTCATATATGCTACTTCAGTTAATGGAACCCGCGTGTATATGCAACTATGTTTAAGGCAACTAACGTATATCATGTAGACTTATGATTCAGTTAATTCATCATATGTTGAGCTTTAATCAGTGCATCAGAATCATATAAAGAGTAACCAGGTGCAGTAAAAATAGAACAGACAATCACGCACAAGAACACAAGATATAAGGTGGAAACCCAATGTGGGTGAAAACCACCTGTTGCAATCGTCTCTGTCTTCTTTTTAAATTAGAAACTTCTTTTCACAATTTTTGTACTGGTGCAGTCTTATACCGTATGCAAGATTCTACCTGCAGAAGGCTACAACCTTCTCTCGTTCTCCGGCTTCTCCTGGAAGGGAGCTACAACCCCCTAGCTCTTGTACTAGCTGATATGTTTACTAGTACGTAGGTGCCGACCTACAGAAGGCTACAACCTTCTCTTCTTCCAAGGACCACGTTTTATTAATTTTCAGACTGGATCCATCAATAGCATCAATCAATCATCAAATATATCTGCATCAAACAATCTCATTTTGCACCAACCACAACTGAATCAACTAATCAACTAGACAACCCTTCAATCAGATCTTTCATAATGCTGTAACCAGAACCCAGAGCATCGCAACAGCAAACAGAAGCAGCTAAAACATATTTTTGAGATATACGCAACTTCCTTTTGTCGAACCCGTGTGTATACGCTCTTTTCTCAGGGTGAACATGCATATACGTTGTTTTGATATGCAAAACTAGTGTGTATACATGCCTTTTCTAAAGTGAACCTGCGTACAGGTCTGTAAATGATGATTTAAACTTTAAAACAATTCAGACTTCAGTTATACCCAGATCATCATATTTACATATTACAACATGCACCAGTTTTACAGATAAATAATCAAAACCACATAAAGAAACTTCACTTCAAGCCTTAAGATATTGACCCATCATTAGATCTTATCCTTCATCAAGTGCTAAGGTTCATCCTTGGTTCAGATACAGCTATGCACCACAACCCAACAACCTGTATATTAGATCTTGCTCTTCATCAGATGTTCAATCCTTGAGTACCTTTGCCTAATGATCTTCTCCTCCTTTTATAGTCTTAGGCCTTGCTCAATACCATGGACCAAAACCACTTAGGACCAATACCTTGGACCAAATACCTGGGGTCAACACTTCAGACTAGATACCTTGGACCAATACCATGGATCAAAGTACCATGGACCAAATACCACGAACCAAGACTTAGTTTTCCAACATGTACACGCCTTTCCTTTTGTGAAAGTGCGTGTGTACGTTATATGCGCCTTTTGGTTTGATAACCCACGTGTACACGTGGATTGGTCAATAGGGAACCTGCGTATACCTTTCTTTCTTCATTTTGTAAGTCTGAACTGTGATCTATCATCTGAGTGAGTTGCCATCAAGGACAACATCTGTGTCATAGTGCCAAATCTGTGTCATAATGCCAACAATCTCATCAATTTCTCATCTCAATACCACTTGACCTCACTTCTTTGTCAATTTGTGCATATTCATATTAAAGTATCATTATAGAATTTCCAACAACATATGTTTTTATGTTTCATGCTCAATGTTTTCTCATTAATCCACATAGTTTACTTCCTTTTCCAGAAATTAAACAATCGTTATCCTTGAAACATTTTCCTAGTTTATCGCTTGTCATTTCTCACCAATTACAAGTATTCACAAATTCCAATCTTGACACTTTAAAATTTTGTAGGTCATCACTATCACCCTTACCAATCATGTTGTTCAATCCATTCATCAATATCCTTAAGAGAACTTTCCACTTGAGATAGACCCCATAATTTATCCCTAGACATTATTACATTTTCACAGTTCCCTTCACACTTTAATGGTATGCACCTTAGAATTGTATGAATTTTAATTAGCTACTCCAATATTAAAATTTCACATTGTCGTTATTCACCTTAGCACCATGCTCAACTATCACTAATGTTGGACTTCCCATGAAAACAATACCTTAATGCTAAGACACTTCCCAGTTTCTGCTCGCAAAATCTTCCCAATTTCTATTTTTAGCTTCTTTATTCTCGTCTTGTAGACATTCATGGATTATGTAATCATAGGTTACCATAATTCCTACAACTCTAATGAACTTCGTAATTATCATTATCATTAAACTTCATTAGTTGTTATCAATGCCTATTGCAACATCTTCCATCATATTCTAGGACATTTTATTACTTCTTGTTGATTTGTTACGCTTGCGTGTGAAACTTCCACTCATTCCCTCAAGTATCTATCCAATAATATTCTCTATGTATCTCATTATTCGAAGTTGGTCATAATCACCATGACTACCTTTCATTATTAATAATAATAAATTTTTAAGTTTCTGCCTTATCATTCATTCTTAGATAACTCCATTAAACATAACCCCTTAAGATTAAAGATCAATCTTAGAACCCTTTTTTTAATAATTTTTAATACCCTTATCTCCGTGTAACCTTATCAATTAATACCGTTTAATAACCAAACATGATAATTGATAAACATATAATAAATAAAACTATTTATAATAAGAAATTATTTTTTACCTTAAATAATATTTAAAAAGAAAAGAAAAAAACAAATTATTTTTTATTATAATAACAAAATGATACACTTCCAAATTTTAAATTCACATTCTATTTATTTTTAAAATTTCAAAACCCATTTTTTTAAGCAAGTGACACTTTTAACCATAAATTTTAATATTTATATTTTTACAATATTTTCACTTACTAATTAAACTAAAAACACAAAGCCTCTCTTACTAATTAAATTAAAAACATAAAACATTTTAATACCTGCGGTATCAAATATTTTGGTAACAACTGTGGGCTCATAGCTCGTCCGATTTGAACCAACACTTACAATAAATACCCCTTCTTTAACATGGATTATAAAATTCAATTAGATCACATCAACTATAAACTATATGGTGATCATAGTATTCAAACTAGTTCTTACGGTATTAAGTAATAATTTTATTCTATTTTTATTTTTATTTTTATTTTATTTTATTTAATTTAATTTTATTGGTGGTTGTATATTGAATTTTCGAAGGAAAGCGTTGATTTATTTTTTTGAAATGGGAGAATTTTTTGGAAAAACGTATCTTAATTTAATATTAGTCATATTCAACATTTAATTTAATTTTGGTGCATTTAATAATAGTTCATCTTTACATAAGCTTGAATTTTTATTTTTATATAATTTTATATTTCAACCTTTGTTACAATACTGACCTTTCTAGCCTTTTACAATGCCAAAATTATAGTGAACTCGGGAGGCTTCTCTCCAAGCTTTTTGAGCATCGGAATAAAATCTTAAATCAAAATAAATAATTTGTATTTTTAGGTCCGATAGATCATTATTTGGTCTCAGTGGACGTTAACAACCATCATCATCATCATGTAAAATTACACGAATATAATTTTATGTTTTATATAAATTAAATATAAATTTATATTAATTTTAAAATATAAATAACAGTGAAATAAAAATGAAATACCCCACATATAAGTATTTTTATTAGGATAATTACTGTTTACTAAAATTAAAATATAATTAAGATATACTTTTAAAGTATCAAAGTTTATATTTAATAATTTAAATAAAAATATGGATCTATTTTGTTAAAATAAATGGTGTTTATTTAATACTTATATAAAAATTATTTTATTTTAAAATAATTTAATTTAAATATGGATCTATTTAATTAAAATAAATGGTGTTTATTTAATAACTTATATAATAATTATTTTATTTTAAAATAATTTAATTTTACAAAATTATTATATTTTTGTGCATACATATATGTTAAAAAATAAAATTTGTATTTATTTTTCAAATCGTTTTGACTAAACTTGTATTTATTATTTATTATCTATTTACTATTATTATCTTTTCTTTATGGTTTATTATTTATTTTTTTATAAATAATATAATATTATTTATTATTATTAGGGTATATTTATTATTATTATTGTTGAGGTGTAAACCTCTTTTAGAGTGAAAAGAGATCTGATCCCTCTCAACTTCATAGATACATGGTCTAAACCTCTTTAAAAGAGATTTGATCCTTCTTGGCTTGGTAGATACATAGTAAAGATGGATCTAAGTTGGTAAAGATTACAGTTTTGGTCACCTTCAAACATTTAATCCCTCATAATAAAAAATATTATTAATTATTAATTTATATGATTTTTAAATTAATAATATATATATATATATATATATATATATATATATAAACATAAACATCTAATAAAAAAATATGCATCTCTCATTTTCACAATTATTTTAAAGATAGGGAATTGCTTAAAAAAATCTAATCTAATAAAGAGAATAACATCTTTCTCATTACCATAATTACTTTAAGAGAATAACATCTTTTTAGTTATCATAATTAATTTAAAACTATTAATTAAAAAGCTAGTAATTTGAATTTATTTAAATATTTGTCTAATCACTCTTTATTCAAAGCCTTATGGTATTTAGACAAATAAATTATTCATAAGAATATCTTAATTATTATTTTATATTTTTTTTAAAATTAATAATATATATATATATATATATATATATATAAACATAAACATCTAATAAAAAAATGCATCTCTCATTTTCACAATTATTTTAAAGAAAGGGAATTGCTTAAAAAAATCTAATCTAATAAAGAGAATAACATCTTTCTCATTACCATAATTACTTTAAGAGAATAACATCTTTTTAGTTATCATAATTAATTTAAAACTATTAATTAAAAAATTAGTAATTTGAATTTATTTAAATATTTATCTAATCACTCTTTATTCAAAGCCTTATGGGTATTTAGACAAATAAATTATTCATAAGAATATCTTTAAAAAAACTTTTGTCTATTTTATTTAAAAGAAACCAGACTAATAACAAAACAACATATCAAAACAACACATCTTTTGTTTATTCATTAAAGAATATTTTCAAATATTATATTAAAATTATAAAGAGTCAATATCATTTCTTAATGTAAATGGCAAAGATAATGATCAATTTTTCCATCTACTCAAAATAAATCTAATTAACTAAATCATTTTAACTATATTTAAAATCTATATATTATCTATTATATTATATTTTATAAATCAATTATAATTATAATTATAATTCTTTTGTTTGAGAATTACTAATGAAATAAAATTTCACTTTTCACCTACTCTTACATGCTATTATAATTCCCAATTTTTATAAATACAAATAATTAATTGAAAATTTTGAAATGAAATAATTCTTACTCACATTTTTTTAAGTGGATAAACATATTTGAAAATTTTGAAATGAAATAATTCTTACTCACATTTTTTTATGTGGATAAGAATGTTTATTTAGGAATAAGATTTTGAACTTTTTGTTTTTTAAATAAAAAAATATTATATAGATAAGTGACATTTAACAAAGAAGCTGTCTTCACATATAAAGAAATCATATTAAATTCTAACCTTAATCTTGGTAGTTAATCAAATTTTCCTTTATTATTTTATTTTAATTATTTCAACATAACGAGATTTACTTCAAACCATTACTATAGGAAGAAAAAAAAAGAAAAAAAGAAAAAAAGAAGATCAAAGAAAATAAAATTAAAAAATAAAATTAAAGAAAGTATTATTACACAGTAAGATAAATAAATATAATTAAAATGTGAAAAAATAGAATACTAAAATTAAAAAAAAAACTTTTAATTTAAAAAAATATATAATTAACTTAAATAGCACTAATTCTATTTACATTAATCAACCATCTAATTTATTTAAATATATAACTTAAATATTATATTTTATAAATCAATTTTAATTATTGCTAAAATCTTTAATCACTTTTTTTTCTTATCCCTTCTCTTTTTAGCTTACCCAATGATAAACTAAACCTCTCTTTACCAGGTCCATGTTGCATTCAAAATTGAATGATAGATATGGTGTTTTTGATGTGTTACATTTAAAATTGGATGTGACCTATTATTTAACAAAATTATATATATATATATTTTCAGTGAAAAAAATATCGCATTTATTTCTCCATTCATTTACTCACATTTTGGTTCCATTGTTTGTATGTGGTGTGCTTAGTAATCAGGATATCTTGAAAGCTAATTATATATATTGGTGTGTAGAATATCCACAACGCAAAATTTCTATGACGGTTAGTCTTTCAAAATTAGTGCGAAAAAGGAGTGGTAGAAATGTATCAATGTCAACTAAAAAAACGAACCGTCTCATTTGATAATGACAATGAGGGTTTTATAAAACTGATAACAATTTGAAAAAGCCATGAAAATTATCACAAGTCGTGAGATTAATTTTATGAAAGAAAAGTAGTGATGTGTATTGAAATTTTAATATGGATAGGTTAGTATTTTAAATAATATTTTAAAAAGGCAAGAGTGAGAAAAAGGTATTTCATTAAATAATTAATAATGATAATGATGGAATAAATTATTTTAAATATTTGTATGATAATGATGGCATAAATTATCTTAAATATTTGTATTTGCATTTAGAAAATAGAAAATAGAAATATATTAGAATAGTTTTTATAATTATTATGATGTATAGTTTGAAGGAGTTTAATAGTTAAGAATATATATTTTCTTGTAAAAAATTACAAGTTCAAATTTAGAGGGGAGTAGAGTGTATATATATATATATATATAGATTTCAATAATTAAATTATTATAGAGAGACGGTCTCATGTGCCCTAAATAAGAGGTTTTATACACTAATTTGGTGTTTGGATATTAAATTAAATATCTTTATTTTTATTTGTAAATTATGATTAAAACTTATTTTTATGAACTAAGTCACTTAAATATTAATATAAACAAAAATCATATATCTATCTATCTATCTATCTATCTATCTATATATATATATATATGTTGGGAAACCAAATTTGTAATAAGATCTCAAAGGCATAAGTATATGTTGATCTATATCACACTTACCAACATTAATTTCAGTTAAATAATAAGTTTAATTCAAAGTTTTCATTCATAATCTATGAATCATTTTTCCCATCATATTAAATATTGACAACATCTTTAACTTGCCAATCACAAATGTGGGGTCTTGGAATGCAACTGCGTCAGATTCAATATCTTACTAACAAAATGAAAGAAGAACAAAGCTTCAAATCTCTAATTGAAAAAGTAGATATAAGTGAGTTAAAATATCCTCTTCAACCATTAGGAACTTCCCTTTGACCAAAGTTATTCAAGGAAAAAAGTACTATGAAAGATATCATTGAAATTCTAAAAACTTTCCTCAACCGAATTTTTTTTGAAGGATAAAAAACCTACTTTGTTTGTATTTCAAAGTCTGTGCAAGTATTTAATTACAAGAATAATGAGAGAAGATTCAATAATCCATTAAGTGATAAAATTGTCTAAAATTGAATTCATCAAAGTCATGGGACAAGTTACAAAACAACTACAAAAGAGATAATAAGGTAAAGAAAAACTCCAAGTTTATAGAATGTAGTTTGAATCATTAAAGATGAATGAAGATGAGGATATAGCCAAATTTATTTCTTTGTGTGGATGAAATAGTAAAAACCATAAGAGGTCATGATGAAACTATGGATGAATCCACAACAATTCAAAAGGTTTTAAGATCCATTCCTACTAGATTTAATGCATTTAAAGTTTTGGCCATTGAGGAGATGCATGATCTTGGAAAACTAACCATGGATCAGTTTCATGGAACTCTAACTGCCTATGAAATGAGAACATTTAAATACTGATCTAAATCCAAAGACACAACCTTCAAAGCAGATGAGAAGACCAAATATGATCAATAATGGTCAAGCTATGGATCTAATGGTAAAAGATGCTCAATATAAGTGCATATTATCTTGTACATTCAACCTCATCAACTCTGTATTACTTCCTTCATGGCTATTGATTAGGTATCTAATCCTTTTATATTTAGGATATCTTGCTCTTGCATGAAAAATCTAATTTTGTTTAATAAAAAATATTTCCTAACAATTTAGTAATGTGTTACTTAATGAAAAATATTCCATATGTGCTTCAAAAGGATGGTTCACTAAGTTAATTGGATTTTAGTTGTCTAATTTTGGTAATTGGAGTAGGAAAGACAATGTGCTAGAAGAAATCCAATATCCAAAACAAACTACTCTAATAATAAGCATCAATAAATTGAAGTAAACAACAATGAAAAGAAATGGTCCTCGGCACTTAAACACCTAAAATAAGATTGTAACTACAAATCCAAAAATATGAAAAAATAGATCTCCATGAAGGTAATAGTCTAATGAATCATAGTTTTGTACTGATAATAAATTGAATTATTACAAGTGAGGAAATTCCTTTTAGTATGAGTTTCATAATAATACTTTTCCAATTTACATATTAGTAAATTATCACTGAATGTAGTTAACAAATAATACTTCATAATTTATTTCCATTTTTTGAAATTTTAGAAATAATAATGAAGTTCTAGTAAGTTTGTCATCAGTGAGTGGTCATCAAAGGTGACTTAGCATTTCTAATGTGATTCCTAGTGAGATTCTCAAAGCCATAGCCAAAAAGATGGATAAGAAGAACCTATCACTAATTTAAATGGTGGATTTAGATTGACTTGCTAATTTCACACTCATAATTTAAAAGACTTAGTGTGTGTGAGAGAGAGAAATTTCATTAATGTTTATTAAAGAAAAATGTTAATTAAAAATATCTAGAAATTTTTATTCAAATTCATAATTATAGATTTAAAATTTAGATGAAAAAAATAAATCTTAATCCTCCACTTACTATTGAGTGTTTTGAGTCTATCTTTTAAGTATTGATGGTTTTATATCACTAGTGGCATGACTCTTTCCAAGAATGATCAACAATTTAGAGGTAGAGTACATTGTTGTCTCAAGGTTTCAAGAATAAAATACTCTACCTTTGTGGTGGAAAATGCAACTATTTATTGAAGCTTTGACATCCATTTGATGGACCCCCTTGCAAGACTAAAGATATATCTTGAAGTAGACCTTCTCTTGTCTGAATCACCTAGAAAATTAGAATCAACATATCTACAAACATAATCATTACAACCATTAAAGGTGATACAATAATCATTGGCTCCTCTAAGATACCAAAGCACTTATTTCACTGTAGCCAAATGTTCTTTTGCTAGATTTTCCATGTAACTACTATCAGCATCCACTACATGTGAATTATTAGGTTTGGTACAAACCATTGCATACGCCATACTTCCTACTGCATTAGCATAAGGTACATGAGACATATAATCCTTTTCTTTTTCACTGCCAGGACATAAGCCTAAAGAAAGATTAAAATGGGAAGCGAAAGGGATATTAACCAGCTCAACATTATTCATTTTGATACTTACAAGTATTTTCTCAACATACTTATATTCTAAAGACCTTAGCTTACCATTTTTTCTATCTCTATATTTCAATACCTAAGATTTGTTTTCCTGCTCCTAGAGCCTTCATATCAATGATCCTAGCCATTTGAGCCTTGAACATGTTGACCGCATCCATGATTTTGCTTACAATAAGCATGTATTTAACAAACATTACTAATATTATTAATGAATATGTCATTTAAACATTTGAAGTAAACACAATGGTCATTCTCACTTATAGTATAATTTTGGCTTATCATTAAGAAATTAAAATTATGGTACCATTGCTTGGGTGACTGCCTCAGGCCATCCAATGATTTCTTGAGCTTGCAAATTAATCTTCTATTGTGTTGTTGCATAAAATATTTTGATTGTTCCATATAAATCTACTCATCCAAATCTCCATGCAAGAATGTTGTTTTAACATTTAACTCCAAATCAAGTAAAGCAACAAGTGCCAACACAATATAAATGAAAACAAGTTTAACAATTGGAAAAAAGATTTCACGAAAGTATATACCTTCCATATAGGAGTATACATTTGCAACCAATTTACATTTATACCTTTCGATATCAACATCAACACCTCTCTTCAATTTGTAAACCTAATTACATCCAACAACCTTTATATCTTTCAAAAGTTCTACCAGATCCCAGGTTCAGTTTCTCTGCATGTTATCCATTTCTTCTTTCATTACTTCCTTCCATTTGACATTATTGATAGCATCTATTTCTTCTTGATAAAAAGAAGGTTCCCCATTATCAATAACCAAAGCAACAAATGAAGTGAAATCGTTACACCCATTATGAATTTTTCTCTCATGTAGTTCTTCTTAGTGTTTGTTTTGGAATTTCAACATTTTCTTGAATGCCTTCTATATCTATGACTTCTTTATCATCAAAAGCTTCTTCTCACTTCTATGTGTTTGTAGATGGCTCAATTTGAAATTGAATTTGTTGATTTGTTGCATGTTCATGTACATATTTCAAAACATCTTCTGCACGATCTGATCTAATAAGAGAGGATTCATCAAATATCACATCTATGTTGATGAAAATTTTGTGGGTAGAAAGTTCCCACAATATATATCCCTTAGAAACATCATCATAACCATCAAATATATATTTCATCAATTTAGGGTCTAATTTAGAATGTTAATTCTTAGGAGTAAGTGCATAAACTTCACAACCAATGGTTTTTAAATTTGAAAAATCACAAGGATGATATGTCCATACCTCTTTAAGGATTTTATGGTTTATTGCAACTAATGGTGATCGATTTACAAGATAAAAAGTAATGCTAACTACTTCTGGAAACAACACTTGCTACAAAGTGGCATTGTTGAGCATGCTCTTTGATATTTTTAGCAGAGTCTTGTTCATGCACCCTGCTACACCATTTTGTTGGGGAGTATATATAGTGGTTTTGTGTTTTATGATCCTAACTTCTTTGCAATATTTTCAAATTATAAAGAAGTGAACTAGCCCATGTTATCTGTTCTTAAACACTTGATTGTTTTTCTAGTTTTCCTTTTTAAAATTACTCTAAATTGTTTAAATGTATCAAACACATCAACTTTCCTTTTCAAAACAAAAACCCAATCTAGAGAAATAATCTATAAATGTTATAAAATATGATAATTGTTCGAAAGAAATTGTAGGGAATGTCTCCCAAGCATCAGAATGGATATAATAAAGAATTGCTTTACTAACATGATTGCTACTTTAAATTTTTGTCTACATTGTTTTCCAGGTATACAATGTTTGTAGAAATTCAAATTTAGGGATTTCAAATTTGGAAGTAACTTGCAGTTTATCAATATTTTCAGTCCTTTCACGCTCATATGATCAATTGTTGATACCACCGCCTCCTCAGATGCCACCATTGCTTCATCGATTTGAGTACTTCATTCTACCTTGTAAAGGTTCCTTATCTTAGTAGCCTTAATGACCACTAAAGTGCCCTCTGACACTTTTAATGCTCCACCTTGACCCATCCATATCTAACCACCAAAATCTAAAGCTATCCCATAAATTATATTTTTCTTTAACTCAGGTACATGTCTCACATCTGTTAATGTTCTTACAATACAATCAAACATCTTGATTTTGAAAATCCCAACCCTAATGGTCTTACAAAAAACATTATTATCCTTAAGAACATTTCCACCATCAACGGATTCATATGTTGAAAACCAATTTTTATGTGAACATGTATGATGAGAAGCACCAAAATATAACTACCAATCTTCATAGTATTTAGGAACATTGCAAATATACAACATTTCATCAATCATACCTAAACCCGATTCAATTTGATTTTCCTCCTTTTTAAAATATTTCTTGGATTCCTATCTCTTCCAACAATATTTCTCTAGATGCCTTGATTTGTTGGAAAACCAACATCTCAGTTTATTCTCTTACCTTTCTATTTTGATTTGGATGTATTTCTTGATTTATCTCCTTTCTCTCTGGAGCAACCTCTAACCACCATTAATTATGACATGGATTTTTAAATTCTTTATCTTCTCCTCACCTCTTCAGAGAACAAAGCTCCAAAAACAACATCAAATTCAAGAGTCTTAGTTGTGTTTAAGCTAATGGAGGCTACAAAATGGTCCCGCGATTTAAGCAACAAACGCAACAGTGTATATAAACTTTATCTTTGCCGTTGAGTTTGAAATCTATACTATTTAACTATAAAATAAAAGTATTAAACACATTTAGGTACCTTATTTTATCTTTAAACTATACAATTTCCTCTTCAATAAGATCTAGTTCGTCAAGGATTATGTCATGTAAAGACCTTCCAATTTAGTCCACAATCATGTTGATGTCACTTCATCATTGATGTTAAAACATAACATCATCAATAAGACACAATCATACTGTATTGAGGGATCTGGCATCCATGTCCTCCTAATCTTCATTAGTCATCATTATAGGCTTCTTGCCCCTATCATCTAACACCTTATTCAACCCTTGTTGTACTAGTAAATCCCATATTTTTAATTTCCACAATTCAATTTTTTTTCCCATTCAATTTTCAAACTTAAAATTTAATGTCTTCCATTATCCTCTACACAAACTCTTCATCCAAATTAGAATTTTTTTTAATATGTCAAATCAAAAAATGAATAATTTACAACCTTGTTTTTCACCTAAAAACTATTCAGAAAACCTCATTTTACAAAACTTTGTTTCTTAAAAAAATCACTATTTCGTAAACCCCACTCTATTTTTCAAAACTTCATTCTTTAAACCCTAGAAACCCTTCTCATATATATCTATCTATATATATATATATATATATATATATATATATATATATATATGAACCTCGAAAAAAGTATTTAAATAGGGTTTTATTCACAAAAAATCAAGGTTTCTCTTTGTATGAGGATTTATTTTCTTCACAGAGTTTAAGTAAACATTTCACAAAAAATGTGTGCATGTACTCGATTTTGGTTAGGGTTCCTTTGTATGTTTCTTCTCAACTAGAAACAACTTCCATCATGACGTCAACCTTCACAAATAATGGTTCGACTTAGCATATCAAACTCCTCAACCTCCTTCATGGTAGACTAGATCCAACTTCTCTATGCGGCCTTTTTCACTAATCCGTGATTGTTCTTTATGCAAGTGCCAATGCTTTTCCTCCACCATGCATGTGGTATGTTTTACAACATAGTCTTGGCCTCCACCAATACCCTGATTGCCCTGAATTTTCTTCTCACTAGACATGTGGATTGACTCATCTTTGCAACTACGGGTTTCTCAATCTTGATTCACTCTTATGTTTAACTTCTTCATAGCACAAAATCAGTTAGAGTTTCTAGAGGTCAATTCATTCCTTTGTGTACCTTTTTCACAACACATACTAAACTGGAGGATATGGTTTAAACTCTTTAAAAATTGGGTTTTGCTTCCAACTATACACTACCATATAGAATTGTCTTTGTCTGTAAGCCTCCCAAAAAATAAATGTTGCTTGGGCTTTCCGTATATGCTACAATCCAATAGAACTGGCTCCTCGCTATCCCTTTGCTTTGATATCACTTATTGGTATTTTAACGTTTGTGCAAGGATTTAATGATAAGAATAATTATGTAAACTTCAATAGTACATAAGATTTTATGTGGTAAAACTCTAAAAGTTTGTCAAGGAAACATGCATAGGCAAGGAAAGGGATTTTATTATCAAAATAAAATTATAATAAGGCTTTCACGATTGTTCAATATCTTGATTTTTTTAAAATGTAGATCAAAATACATGCCTAGATTGCGACTTATACAATAGGTGAGTACAATGAAAATAATTCAAGGCCAACTATACGTATAACCTCACGATGACCTTTATTTTTAATATTTATTAGTTGTTTTACTATCTGAAAGGAAACAGGGCATTTGGAGGTGTCAACTCTCCAAAAGACCTATAGATACAGATAAAATTTACACTACATAGCAAACCCATTGTTAAGGAATAAGGAATGTGATTCTCATTAGGACTCTTGCATCCAATCTTACACATTTATTGGTGAGATCATCTGCAACAAATTTTTTCATTCTCAACACATGAAAAAATGTAATAGTAGAGAAGGCTAGTTTTTTATTCCTAATTCAAACAGTAATCCCTCACAACTTGAAATCCTTAGTAAAAGACCCATAAACAAGGTGATGGATAACCAACTGCGAATTTCCCAACACCACCAAATCTTTGATTTTTACTTCTTTTTCTAGAAGGAACCCTTGCAATAATCCATATGCCTCTGCCACTTGTTTACGCAATTACTTAACCCCTAACTATACTCAATTTCAATTTTTCCATTGAGGTTCAGAATAACCCCTCCCACTCCTACTAGCCCATTCAATCTCTCGAACTTCATAAATGAAGTATGCACCATTACAATAGTTTTGGTAACTATCACTTGGTTTTGAAAACCAACACTATTAAGGTAACCGTAAAAGAAGGTTAGGTGAGTCTGGTTTTACATTTTCTTTAAATTAAATTGTTGTTAGATTTAACATGCCTATTGAATTCATCATAAAAAAAATAATTCAAATCAAATCCCTATATATCAAGGCAATACCTTCCCAAAGATTATTATTGAAAATTTAAAACCAAAATCATTTTTGAAGATTTAACACCAAAGTAGAAATAGTCTAAAATACAAAAGTCAATTAATGTAGAATAGTTCTAAAAAACCTATTGAAAAAATTACCATATCTATAGAGAAGGAACTTAAACCATTGAAACTATGAATTTGTTATTTTCCTCTATAATTTTTTTTTAATGTATGTTTCCTCCCTATGACATAAATGGGTTCAATTTTGCTTTGATGGTCAAGGAGGACAAGCTAAGGGTTATTAGCTGAATTTTAATAAAAGAGAGTTAACGATAGAATGGATGATACATGAGAAGGTTTCTATTAAATGGAAACATTCTTACTTGATTAGTTTTCAATATTCTACATATTTTCTACATGCACAAGATGCTATTGACAATCAATCAAATGGGGAAAATATTGTGAAAAGAAACCCACAAACATAGCTATTACACGACATGTATCTGTCCACATAAAACCAATAATAAGTACAAGTGACCCCATACTTTGCATAAACAACAAAGTATATCATTTGTCTCAGACCTGTAGTAGTGATGATTAAAACCATCAACACACAATTATTGAAGAAGACTGTTACAATGGATTTGGAAGGCTATAATGTGCATGTTTAAACCCTGTGTTGTGCTCCTTGTCAGAAAAAGGCTCTTTGTAGTATGTGGTCACTTGAGATATTGTCGCACTAGAGCCTACATTGTATTATGTTCCACAAAAGCTTTGATAAGTGGATAGCTTAACTAGAACTCATGACTTACATCTAACTTCTAATGAGAGACGATATTTGTGGAAATGACTTGTATGGAGATGCGATCCAAGGTTGATGGCTTCCAACGCAAAGGATAGGCATGGTATACTAAATTTTCCCCTAAGTTCTATAGAAAATATACCATTGTAAATAAAAAGATTTTTGCTAGTGTTACAAACAATGGAGGATTTAATGTGTTATTTTTCAAGTCAAATGGTGCATGTGGCATAGAACATGTAGCTCTTATTTGGTTTTGTGTTATACCATGACCAATATTGTGTTTTGTGATCATGGATCCATATATCGTGAGGCCACCCAATTGTCGCCTTAAGAGTAATCATAAAATTCTTATTAAAAAATATTGACAACATCTTTTAGAAAAATGAATTGGAAATCAATATCAACATCCATGAAATATAATATGAAGGGCAGTGACAAGGATTTAATTAGTATTTATAGATGGAACATATTCTCCTACGTTTTTTTATAACATAACACATATGTTTTCATCCCGAGATGTATCTTGGTTGTATTCAGGTGCAGTAAATAAGGAGCTATTGAAAAAAACAGCAAAACATAAGTTTGGTTGATAGATAGCTTCATTATGTACACTAATGGAATTCATTTTAAAGATAACAAGAAAATTTGGCAACAATATGTTTTCTAATTAGACCATGAATGAAAAATGCTTGAAAAAACTTTATTTCTATGGGAGGTAATCCACATTGATGCATTAGAAAATAGCGACCCACTTAGGCTTTTGTTAGCTATCTCTATGCCTCAAACTAAGTCACCTTATCTTGTAGACTCCTAGCCTCTTGCTTAGCTAGTGATTCCTTGCAACCCAACTATACACACTTTACTAAGGAATAATAAACGTATTAGAATAGGGGTTATTTAGTAATCTAATACTAGTTGGTACATCTATAGGCCCCTATAGGATATGATAACCTAATTCTCACTATTAAAACTAGCTTATGTTGCTATATTGATTCTCTATGAGCTCTCTTGTTGCATTATTGAAGATGGTTCTCATTGTTGTTTCTTTTAAGTATTTTGCAATAAATTCTTCCATTTAGCTCAATTGTTTACTTGAAAGATACATTTAAAAAAGAGAAGCTACGAAGCAACATGTCCATACCAATGGGTGGAATCTCTTCAGAAAAGTACACACTCTCATTCAAAGTTTGAAATAAAACAAAGACCAAAGTTTGAAAGAAAACACAGACTAAGACTAGTAATATAGAATTTACTAAGAAAAAAATATAATACCTATGATATTAATAACCTTCGAGCTCCCAGAATTTAACAATACTATAGAATTTACCGTTAAGAAAAAGATATAATAACATATAATACTTGTAGTAATAACAACCTTCGAGAAATGAGCTCCTTGTGACTTGTTGCACAAAATTTCCATGGAAAAATGTAACAAACAGAACATAAGAGTAAATTGTTCAAAATCAACCAAATTTTGGATCAATGAAAGCTTAATTTAAGATTTCTCTAATTCATTGATATGCTCTTGGCTATGAAAATGTTTGATTGACAAAAATAAACATTCATGCACAATCTAACATTAAGGTATGAGGAAAACCAATTTAGAGTTTACCATCATGTATAACACGAAGTTTCCCAAATACACTTTCCTATATTTCTTTTTCAGATTGTAACACAATGTGGCTTGAAGGAATAGTATATTCACAATGAATATCTATTTATAGGAGTTCTTCCCTTAGTAAAACCTCCACCATAGCTTATGAAAAAAACATTTCATAAGCCAATACAATAACATTGCTCAAAACTGGTATAAGTCGAAGCCGAACATATGAAGGTGTAGAAGGGCTCCTCTTTACATTTCATGGAATCCAAAAGGGTAGAACATAAGATAGCATAAAATCATAATGCATTCCTACATAATTATTGGCATAATGGCTAATAATTTTTGTAAAGTCCAAAACAAGCTTTCACTAAAGAGAACAATCCACGTAGAACAGTCCAAGTAGTTCAATTATAATCATTTACACAAACTAACAATGAATAGAGTATAACTTAAAAACATAACACATGGAACCATTTATTTTTGGGTTATGGCATGAATAAATTACAAAACAATAGTAATTATCGGTTACGATCAACATTGAGTCTAGTGTATCCAAAGCTCCCATTTGATATTTGCATCCTTAAACTAGAATCTTTAGCTTAATAAATAAAAAACAAAAGGATCAGTAATAGCTTAACAACAAAAGTATTTCAGATCTTAATATCTTTATTTTAAAATTCAGGACAAAGTGGATCTCAAACATCGATGGAAATAATGCATGTTGATGCCAATGACCCCAAGCATCTAAGGCGGTTGGAAAACTCTTCAGAGTTTGTATTGACCTATGAGGACAAGGAAGTAGAGTGGATGCTGACTAGTGATTTCCCAGGGAGGTGAATTGTGATACCAAGCAATCCAAAGCTTCACTTTTTAGATACAATAATACATATATAAAATGTTGTGCCAAGCTGTCATTTTTGTTTGGGAATGAATACATAAGAGAGTTTGGTTTGATATTTAGGTAAATTGGCTAATGCGTTTGCATAAAGATGTTCTAGGGAATGTTGGAAATAATACTGAGAGGGGGGGTGAATCAGTATTATCAAATTCTTTTCAATATATCTTCCTTATTTATACTTTGAATAATTCTTCAAATATTGATCATTACTTTGTATGTCAGAATCATAAAATAATGAGCAGGAACAAGAAAAGCAAATAGTCACACAAAAGAACACCAGATATAAGGTGGAAACCCAATGTGGGTGAAAACCACCTGCTGCAATATGTCTCTATCTTCTTTTAATAAGAAACTTCTTTTACAATGATTTTGTACTGGTGCAGTCCTTTACCAGTACGCAGGCTACAACCTGCAGAGAGCTACAACTCTCTCTCTCGTTTTCCAGTCTCTCCTGGAAGGGAGCTACAACCCCCTACTTCTTTTCTTTCAAGGACCACTTTTCATTAATTTTCAGACTGGATCCAAGAACATCAAAAACCCATCAACTACACTTGCATCATCAATCTCTGATTTCACCAAAGCCAACCCGCATACATATCTGCAAATATTTCCTTAGTTGTTAC
Source organism: Pinus tabuliformis (assembly GCA_031772625.1). Lineage (NCBI taxonomy): Eukaryota > Viridiplantae > Streptophyta > Pinopsida > Pinales > Pinaceae > Pinus > Pinus tabuliformis. Next base: position 479,635,186 of record CM062815.1, read on the forward strand.
ATCAGACATACCCAGATCATAACATGTGTAAAATAAAACATGCATCAATAATTCAGAGCCAGATTATTAGATTTATAGATCAAGCGTATGCCACATATCACAGATCAAAATCATATAGAGATACTACTATTCTAGCCTTAAGATTTTGACCCATCAATAGAACTTATCCTTCTCCTTATGCTCAGGTTCCTTCTTCATTCAGATCCAGATATGCACCATAACCCAATCACAATATTCCAGATCTAGCACTTTATCAGATATTCGATAATTCAGAAGATGCTTTGCCAAATGATCTCCTTCCTCTTTTATAGCCTTAGTCCTTTCTCAATACCACGGTCCAAAACCATAATAACACAATACCACGAACTCAATACTTGGGATCAACACTTTTGGATGCAATACCACGGACCAAAACCATAGGATCAAAAACTGTCGGACTAATACCATGAACCAACCATGAAAGTGCGTGAGATCAACACTTTTGACGAGGTACCATGGTCCAAAACCATAGGTTCAAATACCAAGGACTAACTACCATGGACCAAAGGTAAGTTCTCTAACATATACACACTTTTGACGAGGTACCATGGTCCAAAACCATAGGTTCAAATACCAAGGACTAACTACCATGGACCAAAGGTAAGTTCTCCAACATATACGCGCTTTTCCTTGCATGAAAGTGCGTGAACTTTTTCTCTACATGAAATAAAATTTTCTCTACATAAAAGTGCGTGAACTTTTCTCTACATGAAATAAACTTTTCTCTGCATAAAAGTGCGTGAACTTTTCTCTACATGAAATAAACTTTTCTCTACATAAAAGTGCGTGAACTTTTCTCTACATGAAATAAACTTTTCTCCGCATATAAGTGCATGAAATTTTCTCTACACTATAATTTATTATCTGAGATGAGTGGGTTGCCATCAAGTACAACATATGTATCATAATGCCAACAATCTCCCCCTTTGGACTTGATGGCAACAACAACCAATCACTCTCCCCCTTTGACATCAAGGGCAAAGGGTTATGCTCCCCCTAAGAACATGCTCCCTCTGACTATAAACCAGATCTGCAAAGAAGAACCATAATCCATGACCATGAAAGAGATAGAGACGTATTGCAGCAATATTCAGACCAGCATCCATGATCTCCTTCTGTACTTCCTCCATAATGCCAACAATGCATGATATGCTCCCCCTGAACCTGTGTCATTCGATCTTTGACCAATCCGCAACCCAGCACATGTACGCATATACTTCAGATGAACCTTGCGTACAACCAACAATCAGAAGAGATTCAACAACAAGATGATGCATCAACAACCCCCAGCTTTTGCCTGAGGTATTCAAAGGTCTCCCTAGGCAATGGTTTGGTGAGTATATCAACAACCTGTTCCTTAGAAGGAACATACTCCAACTTGACCTTTTGTTCAAACACTTGTTCCCGGAGAAACTGATACTTGATTGGTATGTGCTTGGTTTTTGAATGCATGACTGGGTTCTTTGAAATGCTGATTGCACTTGTATTATCACATAAGATGGAGATGGGTGGTGTACAAGTGATTTGAAAATCCTGCAAGGTCTACATCATCCAAAGGAGTTGAGTGCAGCAAGATGCAACAGCAACATATTCTGTTTCAGCTGTAGACAAGGCAATCGAACTCTGTTTCTTGCTGAACCAAGATACTAATTTGGAACCCATAAATAATGCACCACCACTTGTGCTTTTCCTGTCATCCACGCTTCCGGCCCAATCTGCATCTGTATAAGCATGAAGTGTGAGATCTGTATCTCTAGGATACCATAAGCCATAGTTTTGAGTCCCTTGAAGATATTTGAAGATTCTCTTCACTGCCTGAAGATGAGTTTCCTTTGGATTTGCCTGAAATCTTCCAACTATTCCCACTGCATGCATGATGTCTGGTCGGGTACCTGTCAAATAAAGTAGACTTCCAATCATAGATCTGTAAGTTGGTTGATGCACTGCTGCTGATTCATCATTTGCACTGAGGTTACATCCTGTGACCATGGGTGTACATACTGGTTTTGCTTCTTCCATACCATATTTCTTCAAAATCTGCTTGAGATACTTGGTTTGAGACAAGAAGATCCCTCCTTCATTTTGTTGGATTTGCAAACCAAGAAAATCTGTCAATTCTCCAAGCAAGGACATTTCGAATTTTTTCTGCATCACCAAGGCAAAGCTTTGACTCATAGATTCTTCATTTCTGCCAAAGATAATGTCATCTACATACACAACAAGTATTAACAATTTGTCATTTTCAATTTTTATATAAAGATTTCTATCTGCTGATCCTTTTGAAAAACCTTGTTGATGAAGATATTTGTCCAAACGATAGTACCAAGCCCTTGGAGCTTGTTTAAGACCATAGAGAGCCTTTTTCAATCTGCATACAAGATTTGGATAATTTCCAAGAATGAAACCATCTGGCTGCTCAATGTATACTTCTTCTTCTAAGTCTCCATTCAGAAAGGTTGATTTCACATCCATTTGAAATACTTTGAACTTTTGAAAGCTTGAGAGAGTAAGGAACATTCAGATGGCCTCAAGTCTTGCAACAGGAGCAAAAGTTTCCTCAAAATCTATTCCTTCTTGCTGCGCATACCCTTTACAGACAAGTCTTGCCTTGTTTCTAATTACTTCCCCATTTTCATTCAACTTATTTTTGAAGACCCATTTTGTCCCTATAACATTCTTATCCTTTGGTCTAGGAACCAACTCCCAAGTGTTGTTCTTTTCAATCTGCTCAAGTTCTTCATCCATTGCTTTGACCCAACATTCATCTTTGCATGCCTCTTTTACATTTTGTGGTTCAGTGGAGGAGAGTAATGCCAAATAGCTTGAAGCTTCTGCAATTGTTCTTCTTGTTTGTACACCTGCTTCTTTCTGCCCCAAAATCTGAGATTCTGGATGATTCTTCTGAACGTACCGGGATGGAGTCTTCTCTTCTATTCTTATCTGTTCCTCTGGTTCTCCTTGAGGTTCTTCTTCTTCATCATTCTGTCTTTGAGGGTAGTCTTCATCTTCTTCGATATTTTCATGATTTACTTGCCTAGGAATGTATCCCTTTTCATCAACCACTACATCAATGCTGTCAACAATTCTTCCAAGTCTTTTATTGTAGCACTTATATGCTTTGCTGTGTGGAGAATAACCAAGAAGAATGCCTTCATCTGCTCTAGGTTCAAGTTTGCCAAGTTGCTCATCAGTATTCTTAATATAGCATTTGCTCCCAAAGATTTTGAAGTGCTTTACCGAAGGAGTCTCACCATACCAGAGCTCATGAGGAGTTTGAGTGCTGTTCACTTGGACATTTGTTTCGTTGAGAATAACAACTGCAGCATATGCGGCTTCACCCCAGAAAGTTGCAGGAGTTCCAGACTCATCCAGCATAGCACGAGCCATTTGTTGGACTGTTCTGTTCATCCTTTCCACCACTCCATTTTGCTGAGGAGTTATAGCTGTAGAGAATTCTCTTCTTATCCCATGTTCTTCATAGAAATCGAAAAATTCATTTGAGGTAAACTCCCCACCTCTGTCAGACCTGAGGCACTTAATTTTGTAACCTGATTCATTTTCAACCAAGGCTTTGAAGGATTTGAATTTCTCGAATGCTTCGTCTTTGTGCTTCATAAGTCCTAACCAAACAAACCTGGAGAAATCGTCAATGAATAATATCAAGTATTCTTCTCCTCGAGGTGTCCTTTTCCTAAATGGACCACATACATCTGTATGGACTAGCTCAAGAGGCATGCTAGCTGATCCTTCCTTCTCTGGAAAGTTAGTTCCGGTTTGCTTTCCAAACTGACATGATTTGCATATGGTGTTGTCTGGAATTTTGATATCTGGAAGACCACGAACTGCCTGATATTTGCATGCTTTCCTTATTTGTGAAAAGCTTAGATGCCCCAACCTCCGGTGCCATAACCAGTGTTCATCATCCTTGCTCAAATAACATTGTTGTTGTCCTTCTTCAAATATGTATAGATTATTTGGAGTTCTTCTACCTTTGATCACTGTTTTCCCTGTATCAAGATCACGAACGCTACATCCATTTGATCGAAATATTACCTCGGTTCCTTGATCGCACATCTGATTGACACTCAGAAGGTTATGCTTCAAGCCATCAACATACAAAACATTTCCAGCTTTGACCTTTTCTTTTAACTGAGCTGTGCCTTTTCCTTTTATAGCTGCTGGAGTATCATTTCCAAAAGAAACTTTCTTTCCCTTTTCTAAAGCAGAATATGATTCAAGTTTTTCTTTATCACCTGTCATATGCTTCGAACATCCACTGTCGATGTACCATAGATTTTCCTGTCCCTCTGCATAAAAGGCTATCCCACATCTTTCTGTTTGTGGTTCCTTTATTCTCCATGTTCTGGTGCTTGAGGCTTGTTCCTTTGTCTGCTAAAACCTGCTCCTGCATTCAGAATCTTCATGACCAAAGTTATTGCAAATAGAACATTCAACTTCATTTTCAAGAGCCGAAAAGTTGTTATAGGTCATTTTTGTAATCCCGATCATACTTCTTTTTTTTTGAGCTTCTCTAGTCATGATTGTTTTATATGCAACACATTGAGCTGCTTTGTGACCAAAGTTATGGCAAGAGAAACATTTCCCATTGAAGAAACTTCTGCGATTATCAAATCTACCGGCCAAATGATTGTAATTTCTATTGTCATCCATTCTTGAAGCAAATTGAGAAGATTTTACCTGTGGCTGGTTGTAGCTTTTGTTCATCCTTAAGATAGATTGCCCCTGGTTTACCTGATAGTCTTTGTTCGTTCTTGATGTAATTCGTCCCTGCTTTACCTGGTGATCTCCATTGTGCTTTTGCTCATTCCTTCTTGCTGCATCAAGATAACTCTTTGAGGTGGATGCTTGAGATGTTTCTCCATTATACCCCAGACCTGTCTTGTTTAGCGGAGAACGCTGTACATTGATGATCTCATCCAAAGTTTCAGATCCTTTGACAAACTTAAGATTAATAGCCTTTGTTTTCTCAATTTCTTTTCTAAGGCCAACAATTTCACCTTCTAACTTTTCAAGATATTTTTCTTTTTCATCAATTTGAAATTGTAGAGTATCAATGATCATATTCTTTTCTTCTATACATGTCTTAAGTCTAGAAATCTCTTCATAAAAACTATCCACATCTATAGCATCCATGTAATCATCATCTTCAAAGGCCATTAAAAGTTTATAGTCATTACCTCGTTCATCTTCATCACTATTTGATAGACCATCACTGTCTTCATGAGTGTAGTAGCTTTTCTTATTTTCATAATGTTTCTTGTTCCATCTAATAGGTTCCTTTCCCTTGTCGATCTTATCCTTATGAGGACATTTGGCAACATAGTGACCTACTCTTCCACAAGAAAAGCATTTGAAGGGTAACTTACCTCTGAACCATCCAGCACCCCGTTGAAGATTTCTGACAAAATTTGATTCTTCTTCTTCTTCTGACCCATGTCTTGATTCATAGTACTCTCCTTTACCTGAAGCCTTGAAGGCACCTTCTTTCCTGTCAGATGGACCTCCTTTTCTCATTTCATAAGCAGTTAGAATTCCATGTAGTTGTGACATTTTAAGATGTTGTAGATTCTCCTTTTCTTCTATAGCAGAAACTTTAGATTCAAACCTAGGTGACAAAGATCTTAGAACTTTTTCAACCACAACAGCCTCTTTTATTTCTTCACCCAAATTTTTCATACAATTAACAATCTCATCCACACGAAGAAAATAGTTAGCCACACTTTCATCATTATACATTCTGAGATTCTCATACTGAATCATGAGGGTTTGAAGTTTTGCACGTTTTACCTGTTCATCTCCTTCGTAGCTCAAAACAATCTTGTCCCATATTTCTTTTGCGGATTTATATTGCATAACCTTCACGAATTCAGATTGAGATAGACATCCTAGAAGAGTATTAACCGCCTTTGCATTTGTTTCATATTTCTTCTTCTCAGCTGAATCTGTAGGAGTAGCTGATGGAAAAGTATACCCTGTTTCTATAATGTCCCATACTTCTGTACCCAAAGATTGAAGATAGGCAGTAACTCTTACCTTCCAATATACGAAGTTTGTCCCATCAAAAATCGGTGGCCTGATTGATGCTTCCCTCTCGTAGTTGCTCATGATGTTAGATCTTCCTTCAAGCGATCAAGCTTCTTCAGAAGGACCTGCTCTGATACCAATTGTTGGAAATAATACTGAGAGGGGGGGTGAATCAGTATTATCAAATTCTTTTCAATATATCTTCCTTATTTATACTTTGAATAATTCTTCAAATATTGATCATTACTTTGTATGTCAGAATCATAAAATAATGAGCAGGAACAAGAAAAGCAAATAGTCACACAAAAGAACACCAGATATAAAGTGGAAACCCAATGTGGGTGAAAACCACCTGCTGCAATATGTCTCTATCTTCTTTTAATAAGAAACTCCTTTTACAATGATTTTGTACTGGTGCAGTCCTTTACCAGTACGCAGGCTACAACCTGCAGAGAGCTACAACTCTCTCTCTTGTTTTCCAGTCTCTCTTGGAAGGGAGCTACAACCCCCTACTTCTTTTCTTTCAAGGACCACTTTTCATTAATTTTCAGACTGGATCCAAGAACATCAAAAACCCATCAACTACACTTGCATCATCAATCTCTAATTTCACCAAAGCCAACCCGCATACAGATCTACAAATATTTCCTTAGTTGTTACATCAGACATACCCAGATCATAACATGTGTAAAATAAAACATGCATCAATAATTCAGACCCAGATTATTAGATTTATAGATCAAGCGTATGCCACATATCACAGATCAAAATCATATAGAGATACTACTATTCCAGCCTTAAGATTTTGACCCATCAATAGAACTTATCCTTCTCCTTACGCTCAGGTTCCTTCTTCATTCAAATCCAGATCTGCACCATAACCCAATCACAATATTCCAGATCTAGCACTTTATCAGATATTCGATAATTCAGAAGATGCTTTGCCAAATGATCTCCTTCCTCTTTTATAGCCTTAGTCCTTTCTCAATACCACGGTCCAAAACCATAATAACACAATACCACAAACTCAATACTTGGGATCAACACTTTTGGATGCAATACCACGGACCAAAACCATAGGATCAAAAACTATCGGACTAATACCATGAACCAACCATGAAAGTGCGTGAGATCAACACTTTTGACGAGGTACCATGGTCCAAAACCATAGGTTCAAATACCAAGGACTAACTACCATGGACCAAAGGTAAGTTCTCCAACATATACACACTTTTGACGAGGTACCATGGTCCAAAACCATAGGTTCAAATACCAAGGACTAACTACCATGGACCAAAGGTAAGTTCTCCAACATATACGCGCTTTTCCTTGCATGAAAGTGCGTGAACTTTTTCTCTACATGAAATAAACTTTTCTCTGCATAAAAGTGCGTGAACTTTTCTCTACATGAAATAAACTTTTCTATGCATAAAAGTGCGTGAACTTTTCTCTACATGAAATAAATTTCTCTCTGCATAAAAGTGCGTGAACTTTTCTCTACATGAAATAAACTTTTCTCTGCATATAAGTGTGTGAACTTTTCTCTACACTATAATTTATTATCTGAGATGAGTGGGTTGCCATCAAGTACAACATATGTATCATAATGCCAACAGGGAATTTCCTAAATTTCTTTCCAAGGGTTTTTTTCAAGAATGTTGGAAAGTTGTGAATTCTTTTTGGTAGTTATCGGATGTTATCTAAAACATTGAGTCTATGGAATTCATTGACTTTATGTACTTCTCTTTACGCACTTAATAATTTGGTACTTTTAGCGTGCAAGCAAGGGTCTCTTTCCACCTATCTCTAGTCCTGTCATTTATAAAATCATTCATTCATTTAGATAGACACTGAGACTCAATATTCATTCATTTGTTTAGACAAACAGGCACTAGTCCATTCATTTAGACACGCACTAGTCATTCATTCATTTATGGTAGGCATTACATACCTCATCGTGAGGAACCCACACACAAAATATCATTAGAAACCAAAAACCCATATGCAATCCAAGAATGAAATAAAGAAAACTCCCAAAATGCTAAAATAAATGTCATGCCAAATAAACACAACATATTGACACGTTATCCTAAGAATGGTTGGCATTATGCATGGGTTCAGAGTCACCACCATGGCTTGTGACAGTTTATGTTCCAACTCCTCATCTGCACAACTTGAGCAACCACCACATATTTCACCATGGCTTATTACAACTTTGTAGTGTATTTTTGTGGAGTTATGACTTCTGTCCACTATATAGCATAAATCTGCATTAAGTTCTCATGGCCCACCAGAAATACAAATATGTAAAACATCCTTTGGAAATAATCAATATGTAGCACAAGTTGCCTATAAGGAAAAGCTTTTCTTGAGTTCCTATAGCTAGCTCTCGAACCGACGTGTTAAACCATACAAAGCTTACATATAGCTAAGGTACATAACACCATGCCACCAACACCTCAACATCCTCTTAATCCTTTTGTAAAAGATACGTTTAATGCATGAAGAGATGTCTACAAATATTCTTAATCATCCATTGAAAATTTAAATAAATATAAATACCTGTGGGCCCATGATTTTAGCACTTGTCTATCTTGCGATAACCCAACATGCACGATGGATAACACAAAAAGGATGTTTATTTGTTATGCTCTTGACCTGCGAGAAATTCCAGAATGCCAAATATGCGAAGAAATACAACCCAGAACATAGAATAAAATGAGAAAAAACAACAAGTATTTTATTATTCAGAGATAAATGCAATGTTCACTTGCCTCTTCGAGGGGGCAACCTCCAGCAAAGCAGATCTCGATTACAAATAAGACTCGATGATATTTCCCTTCTAACTATGACTATTTATAGCTAAATGACCTCCAACAACCTAACTACTAGTGGTCCTTTGCATAACATGGGTTAACCACTTTATTTATTAATTATGGCCCGTTTGCAACTAACTATGGTCCCTTTCTTAAATGTGGGTCAACCACTTACAATTATTAATACAGGCTTTATTGACTCTTTAACTAACTATGACTATGAATCAGCCCTATTGGGTTTATTACATAAATAAAGGAGTTAGGGTTGGACCCTATCATGCCCTCCCCCATCAAAAGCAGGCTTGTCCTCAAAGCTGAAGCTGTCGAAACTGCTGAAGAATAGTGGCTCGTTCCCAAGTCGCATCTTCTAGAGAGGTGTCTTTCCACTTGGCGAGGAATTCCTTGATCATGCGATCAGGCATATGTCTTTCACAAGTATCGAGGACCTGTTCTGGTTGGAGCCAGAGTGAACCTTCCTCATCCAATTCGAGTAGACTGGTTTGAATTCTGCAATTGTTCCCCACCACTTTCTTGAGCCATGATACATGGAAGACTGGATGGATTTTTGAAGTTAGTGGCAAGGCCGGCTTATAGGCTACTGCTCCAATGCACTGAAGTATTTGATAAGGTCCGTAGAATGTTGGAGCTAGTTTCTAGAAACCCTTTTTTTAGCGTTGTTTTCTTATATGGTTACAACAGCCGTAGGAAGACCCGATCCCGTTCTTGAAATGTGCGCTCAGAATGATGCTGGTCTGCCTGTTGCTTCATTTGATTCTAAGCTTGATGGAGATTATCTTTGAGACAAGCTAGCATGGTGGCACGGTTCTATAGGAGTTGATCAACTGCTTGCACCTTAGAGCATCTAGGGATATAAGAAATAGGTGAAGGTGGGAGTTGGCCATACACTGCTTCATATGGAGTCATCTTGGTGGCTTCATGATAGTTAGTATTATACCACCATTCAGCTAAAGGTAGCCACTGTACCCATTGATGTTGCTTTTCTGAAGTGAAGCACCTTAGATATGTCTCCAAACATTTGTTGACTGCTTTAGTTTGACCATCGGTTTGGGGATGATAGGCAGTACTTAGTTGGAGTTGGGTGCCTTGTAGCTTGAAAAGTTCTTGCCAAAATTTTCTGGTGAAATTCGGGTCACGATCAGACACAATGGAAGTTACCATGCCATGCAATTTGAAGATCTGGTACATGAAAGCTCGAGCCACCAAAGTGGGGGTAAATGGGTGGGGTAGAGCACAAAAATGATCATATTTAGAAAGTTTGTCCACAACCACCATGATGACGGATTTGTTGCCCGACTTTGGGAGACCAGTAATGAAATCCATGGAAACATTTGTCCAGACGGAGGTAGGGAGTGGAAATCACTGTAAAGTTCCTGGTAACCTAAATGTTTCTCCTTCGTGGCGTTGACACACATCGCATTCAACTACAAAATTAAGAATGCCATTTTTCATGCCCGCCCAAAAGAAATAACAACGAGTGCGAGCATAAGTGTTGGGTCCCTATAATACTAGTGATTACCCCATTACTATTGTAGTTATACCCCTTATTTATATTGTTGTGCCCCTATTACCCCCATATTGTTATTTCTGTGCCCCATAGAATCCCTCTATTGTTATTTTTGTAGCTTTATATTATTATTGTTAGGTCGGCTGGATTATATTGTGACTCCTTAGACTCCTATATATAGAAAGGAGGTTTTGTCATTTGTATCGTCCAAGAATTGTTCATTTATGTAATGTAAAGGAGGTTGCCCCCTCGAAGAGGCTGAATTCTAAGGCGTTGATCTATCTTTTCTATCTTTTCTTGAGCTGGTTTCATAACATTTGGTATCAAAGCTTTGGATTCTAGGGTTTCGTTGCTCCAAACAGGTCATCGTGGAATTTTCGCTATAAATTTTTTTTCTGTGACGTTTCAGAAGTCGCAAAAAAAAAACCCATTTGAGAAGAAATCGCACTGAACCTTGGGTCTGAATTTCAGAGCTTTTCGCGCGATATTTGCGGAGATATGATCTGAGGAAGTTGGTCTTTTTTCAGACTCCTGAAATACATTCAAAATAGGTGACTTGGGGAAAATCGTCATAACTTTCTCTCTGGGTATTGGATTGAATTTTCTTAAGAAGGTACAGAAAGAGGACGGACTGTAGTTTCTTTTATGTGAGTTTCAGATCCAAAGGTTGAAACAATGACTCGTGGCACGTCGTACAAGTTCGCTCTACTGAACTAGTCTAAAAGCAAGTCACTGTGGGAGATTTCACATAACTCTTCCTTGGAGAATCCAATTTGGGTCAGACTTGTGGCATTGGAAAGAGGACGCAGAGGGCTACTACAGGTTGCAATTTCAGAACTGGATGATCCGAAATTACAGAGATACATCCGATTCAATATCAGGCTTCTATAAAGTGAAAAAAGGTGTGTAGTTTTTTTTTTAATTTTTGTGTAAGCTTGGTTTAACGGAATTCAAAGGGCATAGTAAAGCATTATTATCGGTAACTGATGCCCCGAGGAAAGAAAATGCAAACACCTAGTAAGGAACCTGAAAGCTCTAGCATGACTCATGAAGAAGAGGAAGAAATGCTACATGATATATCAAAATTACAAGAACAAGTGCAACAAATGTCACGCTCACAGTAGCTAACAGAAGCTAAGATAAATGGTGTGGAATCTAAGATAAATGGCGTGGAATCTAAGATAAAGGGCATGGAAGTTAAGATGGATGATTCGAAGACAGATTTGAAGAGAGACATGGCAGATTTGAAGATAGATTTGAAGACAGACATGGAAGAATTGAAGAAGTTGCTACAAGAAAGGGTCACTAATGGTGAAAAGGTAGTAAAGGAAACTCATGATGAGAACAAAAGAAATGTTAATCATGATTCCATAGACACTAATGTTGGATTGAAGAATCAACATATTCCAAAAATCGATATGAGGAAGTTTGATGGCAAGGATCCCGCCACATGGATATTACAGATGGAGCAATTCTTTGATCTCAATAATGTCCAAAACGCACAAAAAGTACGTATGGCAACTGTATATTTGGAACCAAATCAGTTTGTATGGTATCAATGGTTTTGCTCTCGTAAACAATTTATCACTTGGGAAATTTTTACGGAAGAATTGATAGCACATTATGAAGATACAAAAAGCAACACTTTTTTTAGCCAATTGATAAGTCTCAAACAAAAGGGTTCAGTAATGGAGCACATTGAGGAGTTCCAAAAATTGAACATAAGGGTAAAAGATAGGGTGCTACAAAAATTGAAGGAAGGATCATGTTGAACATGTTGATAGGGTGCTACAACTATTGGAGGAGAAACAATTATATGCAAAAAGATCCAAATGTTTCTTTGGAGTCCAGGAGGTGGAATATTTGGGTCATATTGTATCTCATGAAGGAGTTAAGGTAGACCCTAGCAAAATTAAAGCCATTAAGGAATGGAAAATCCCCACATCCATAAAGCATCTGCGAGGATTTCTTGGGTTGACAGGGTATTATCGCAAGTTTGTTAAGAATTATGGGAGAATAGCAGCACCTCTAACAACATTATTGAAGAAAGATTCATTTTCATGGACTTCGGAAGCAACAAAGGCCTTTGAACATCTTAAAGAGGCAATGTGCCAAGCACCGGTCTTAGCTACACCGGACTTCACAAAAACCTTTATTGTGGAATGTGATGCTTCAGGAAATGGAATTGGTGTTGTTCTAATGCAAGATGAAAGACCCATTGCTTTTGAAAGTCGTCCAATCAAGGGAAAGTTTTTAAGCAAAGCTATTTATGAGAAGGAAATGTTGGCAATACTCCATGCACTTAAGAAATGGCGACCCTACCTAATGGGAAGACACTTCAAGGTAAAAACGGATCATGATAGCCTTAAAAAAATTTTAGAACAAAGATTATCCTCTGAAGAGCAACAAAAGTGGGTCACAAAGATGTTGGGTTATGACTTTGAAATCATCTACAAAAAAGGGAAGAAAAATGTGGTGGCAGATGCACTCTCAAGAAAGGATGAGGATGTGGAAGCATTGTTGTGTGCCATTTCTATTATCTAACCAGATTGGATAAACGAAGCAAGGGAGGAATGGAAGAATGACGAAGAAGTGTGGGCACTTATTCGAAAGCTACAACAAGATTCCAGTACTTCTGATACATTTAGCTGGCAAAATGATTCGTTATGGTACAAAGATCGCTTATACCTCTGTAAGAATTCCCAGCTAAAACAAAAGATTCTTATGGAATTGCACACTTCTCCCTTAGGAGGGCACTCAGGATTTTTAAAAACTTACCACAGGGTTAAGAAGGAATTTTTTTGGGATGGCCTTAAATCAGATATTCAAAAGTTTGTGGTGGAATGTTTGGTTTGCCAGTAAAATAAAGTTGAAACAATTAAGACACCGGGTCTATTACAACCTTTATCCATTCCAAGCCAATGTTGGGAGGAGGTTTCAATGGATTTTATCACAGGTTTACCCAAGTCTGAGGGAAAGAGTGTCATCATGGTGGTAGTTGACAGACTTACCAAGTATGCACACTTTTGTGCATTATCACATCCATTTAAAGCCAGTACAATTTCTACTGCATTTATGGAAACAATTCAAAAGCTACATGGAAACCCAAAGATTATTGTAAGTGACCGAGATCCAATTTTCACTAAAAAATTTTGGACAGAATTATTTTCTTGTCTTGGTACTCAGTTAGCTCATAGCTCATCTTATCATCCTCAATCTGATGGGCAAACTGAGATAGTAAACAAATGTTTGGAAGGATATCTTCGTTGCTTTGTATCTGATAAACAGACATAATGGGTCAAATGGTTGCCTCTGGCTGAATGGTGGTATAACACTTCCTTCCATATAGCAACAAAAATGACCCCATTTATGGCACTTTATGGGTATCAACCACCATCCATCACATAATATTTAAGAGAAAATTCTAAGGTTCAGGCAGTGGAACATCACATCGAACATCAACAACAAGTCCTCCAACTCTTAAAGGATAACCTCGTGTTGGCACAAAATAGAATGAAACAACAGGCAAATCAACATCACAGTGAAAGAAGTTTTGATGTAGGTGATTGGGTATTCCTACGGCTACAACCATATAAGAAAATGTCCCTAAAGCAAGCTAAGAAGGATAATAGATTATCACCAAAGTATTATGGTCCATACAAGGTGTTGCAAAAGATTGGTACTATGGCATACAAATTGGAGCTTCCTGCAGCTTCTCGATTGCACCCAGTTTTCCATGTTTCATGTTTAAAGAAGGTTATAGGTGACAAGCTCCCAATTCAAAAAATATTGCCAGAACTTGACGAGGAAGGAAAAATTATATTGGAACCGGAAGCAGTCACAGAAACAAGAACTCGACAGCTAAGAAATCGATCAATTTCAGAGTATATTATCAAGTGGAAGAACTTATCCGCTGAAGATTCCACATGGGAGGATGAGAATTTTATGCAGAGTATCCAAAACTACTCAAGCGTTGAGGACAACAATTTTTTGAAGGAGAGGGGCATGTTGGGTCCCTATAATACTAGTGATTACCCCATTACTATTGTAGTTATACCCCTTATTTATATTGTTGTGCCCCTATTACCCCCATATTGTTATTTCTGTGCCCTATAGAATCCCTCTATTGTTATTTTTGTGGCTTTATATTATTATTGTTAGGTCGGCTGGATTATATTGTGACTCCTTAGACTCCTATATATAGAAAGGAGGTTTTGTCATTTGTATCATCCAAGAATTGTTCATTTATGTAATGTAATGGAGGTTGCCCCCTCGAAGAGGCTGAATTCTAAGGCGTTGATCTATCCTTTCTATCTTTTCTTGTGCTGGTTTCATAACAATAAGTCTTCTGAAAGCTTGCATGCCCTGCAGTGGGAGATGAGTTCAACTCTTCCAAAATGAGGGTTTTGAGGGTGGATGTCGGTGTTATAACTACTCGATCCTTGTAGCGAAGAATCTCATCCTTCCAAGAGTAGCCAACTGAGGAATTAGGATTTGAGCTTAAGTTATTAATAAGTTGGGAGAGAGAGGGGTGTGAAAACCATTCCTTGTGGGCTTCTTCAATCCAATCTGGTATGGAAGAGAGATTGATAGCAAGGTGCTTTCATCCTCAAATTGGTGTGATAAAGCATCCACTACTACATTGTCACGCCCTTTATTGTAAATTATATCATAATCATATCCCAACATTTTGGCTAGCCATTTATTTTGTTGTGGCAAGGATAGATGTTGCTCCAAAAAATATTTGAGGCTTTGATGGTCTGTGCAGATTTGGAAATGTCGCCCCAATAAGTATGGTCGTCAGGTATCTACTGCATGTAAGATGGCCATCATCTCTTTCTCATAGGTAGATTGACCCAGATGTTTCCCACTCAGTTTTTGGCTGGTGAAAGCCAAGGGTCAACCTTCCTACATTAAGACAACACCAATACCAGTACCGAAAGCATCACATTCAATCACAAAAGATTTGGTGAAGTCCGGTAGTCCTAATATTAGAGTGGAACACATGGCCTATTTGAGAGACACAAACGCTTGTTGTGTTGTATCAGTTCAGAGGAATGAATTTTTCTTGAGAAGGTTAGTGAGGGGTGTAGAAATGCGACCATAATTGCAAACAAATTTGCGATAGTAGCCAGTGAGACCCAAGAATCCCCTCAAACTCTTCAAGTTTTTTGGTTGGGGCCAATCTTGCATTGCCTGTATCTTTTTGGGATCAACCCTGACACCTTCACAACCCACAATGTGTCCCAAATACTCGACTTCTTCCACACCAAAAGAGAACTTGGACAATTTGACAAATAATTTGTGATTCTGGAGCAGTTGCAAGATTAGGTCTACATGTTGAAGATGTTTTTCCCAGGTTAGGTTGTAGATGAGAATGTCATCAAAGAAAACGAGGACAAATTTTCAGAGATATGGTTTCAGCAGGTGATTCATGAGGCTTTGAAAAGTAGATGGAGCATTACAGATGCCAAATGACATAACCAAGAATTCATAATGGCCTTCATGAGTTTGGAAAGCAGTCTTGGGAATATCTACTTCTTTCATGCGTATTTGGTGATAGCCAGAGCGAAGATTGAGCTTGGTAAAGAATTGAGCACCATGTAGTTCATCAAGCAGATCATCAACAACCGGAATAAAGAATTTGCCTTTGACACTGAGCTTGTTGAGGGCCCTAAAATCCGAACACATGCGCCATTCTCCATCTTTCTTTAGCACCATGACCACTAGTGATGAAAAAGGACTGATGCTAGGATGAATAACACTTGCTTCAAGGAGTTCCTTGATGATTTTTCAATTTCATTCTTTTGGGCGAAAGGATATCGATATGGGCACACATTAGGCGGTTGGGTCCCCGGGACCAAAGGGATGCTATGATCATGTTCACCTCTAGAGGGTGGAAGCTCTTTAGGTTTTTCAAATACCTGTTGGTGGCGGTCTAAGACCTGTTGCATCTCAGGATGAATATGAAGAGTAGTGGATTCAATGGCCTGGATGGCATTAAACTGGGCGATGACTCCATGATGGCCCTTTTTCAACAACTTTTCCATTCGATGCGAGCTGATGATAGTAGGAGCACCTGCCTGGAGTCCATGTAGTGTATGAATGTGGTCATTCTGCTTAAAGCTCATATATAACTCTTGGAAATCCATTGTGATTGGGCCTAGTGTGCGAAGCCATTCAACACCCAAGACAATGTCACAACCACCCATATTAATCGCAAACATGTGGGTCTTTAGGTGGTAGTCTCCCATCTGAAGTTTAATATTTTAGCAATGGCCTTCACATTTCATTATACCCCCATCAAAAATAAGGACATGGAAATTAGAGATTGCTCATACAAAACAATGAACAACGTTACTAACTCGCTTATGGATAAATTTAAGTGTTGCCACTAACAATCAATACCACTACGGGGTGATGTTTAAGAAAGCCTCTGATTTTGAGAGTTTGGGGCACAAAAATGCCCGCCAAAACATGTAGTGAGATAATTGGTTCATCTGGAATAACTATGAGATCATTGTCATGTTGGGTTTCCTCAACTTCATCCTCTGGCCCCCCAAGGGGTGGGGCTTCCTCAGATGAGCTGTGATCAGTAACATCAATTTGAAAGAATTTTGGTTCCTTGCATTTATGCCCCGGGGAGTATTTGTCATCACAATAGTAGCACACTCTTTGTTTTCTTCGTTCAATCATTTCTGCTGGAGACACCTTTTGAACGTTAAGTGTTTGGGTAGGGCCTTGAGCCTAGGTGGGACGCCCCTTGGCTACGAAATTTGGATGAGTAGACTGGGAAACTAAGGCAAGTTCCACCTCAACAACATTTTTGCAAGCGTCTATCCATGTAGGTGGGTGGTGCATCCGGACATGTGCTTGGATGGCTTCTTTGAGACCACTGATGAAACACTCTAAGTAGAATTCATCTCTTAGACCTTCCATTTTGATGTCCAATGTCTCAAAGGTTGAAATGTAGTCTTTTACTGTGTCTATCTATCGGAGCTTAGTGAGACGACCCAAAAAATTAGATTCTCTATCAAAGCGGTCACAAAGGGCTTTTGAGAACACGTGCAAAGTTATGTTCCTGGGATAAAATTTCAGATGCCACTACCACCATTTCCATCTCTCTTGGTCCAAGTAAAGGGCTCCCACACGTAGTTTAGTTTGATCATCGCATATATCATTCAGGGTGAAATATTGTTCTATTTGTGCTACCCATACTGCCGGATTAGAGCCATAAAATTTATACATGTCCAGCTTGGGTGGTCGAGGGTGGGAATGTTGGTGATTTCCATGGAAATGAAGACAATAATATGCAGCTCCTGATGTTACCCCATCATGCTCTTGGTGAATTGTTCAATAAATTTTGCAATGGTGTCCAGTTGGTCCTTGAACGCATCCAACCTTGTTTCAAGTAGCTCGATATTCTCATTGGATGTGACTTGAGCTTTGGTTTCTACCATACACAGATCTCGGTCACTTGAAAATTCTGCCAAAAAATTGAGGCTGACCAATGAATGGTACCACTGCGATCAACTCATCGTCCTGAATCTTATTTTTTTAACCTTGTTTCAAGTAGCTCGATATTCTCATTGGATGTGACTTGAGCTTTGGTTTCTAGCATACACAGATCTCGGTCACTTGAAAATTCTGCCAAAAAATTGAGGCTGACCAATGAATGGTACCACTGCGATCAACTCATCGTCCTGAATCTTATTTTTTTAACCTTGTTTCAAGTAGCTCGATATTCTCATTGGATGTGACTTGAGCTTTGGTTTCTACCATACACAGATCTCGGTCACTTGAAAATTCTGCCAAAAAATTGAGGCTGACCAATGAATGGTACCACTGCGATCAACTCATCGTCCTGAATCTTATTTTTTTATTTTTATTATATATATATATATATATATATATATATAGAGAGAGAGAGAGAGAGAGAGAGAGAGAGAGAGAGAGAGAGAGAGAGAGATACTCCGAACAGAGTTTTACTCCCCGTGAATCAATACTGCAGTGGCAGAATTCCAGAAAACTTGATCTTGCCCAATGTCCTGCAAAAATCGGGCTTGGACTATAGCAGCAACAAGCCTCACCGTGTAGAGAGTTAGATCTGCTTGCAAAACCCCAACTGTTGAATGTGAGTTGTACTGTGGCGACAAAACCCCAACTGTTGGATCTAATTGGTGCGGCAACGACAAAACCCCAACTGCTAGATCTGAATTGTACTGCGGCGGTAGAACCCCAACTACTGGATCTGATCTAGAAGATAAGATAATGGGCGATCTTCAGAGAGTAGAGGGAACTATGGTCACAAAGGAGTGTCAGGTGCTATATATCGCAATATACATAAGGGTCCAACAATAGTACTTGGCCTAATATTTTAGGGCGCTAACTAAGGAGGATCAACTGTAACCTTAGCTGTACTACCCAACTACCCTATCATACGCGTGAGTAATCTCCTCGAGTGTTGTTCTAAGTGTACTGTAGAAGCAAGAGGGGCGATGACTTATCTAAGGCGAGGTTTCAGGTGATCCTAGGGGCTTTTGATATACCCAAAGGGTACGTGGAAGTGCAGTCTGTGCACGATTCTGTCTAATGCGCTACTACTCGAACAGGTACTCACAAGGGTTACAAGGGAGTCCAACAAATGTGACCACCTCTTATATTTCTTGCGTGCATGCCTCCCCAAATTCGCGGGTTTATGCGCTTAACGACAAATACCGTGGTTTAAAGACGCCAGAACACGTCTCTAGCCTAAAAAAATTATGCAAAAATTTGAGGTACAACTAGCCTTGGAAAGTGCTCAGATACCACTTGTTATGCTCTTGACCTACGAGAAATTCCAGAATACCAAATATGCGAAGAAATACAACCTAGAACAGAGAATAAAATGAGAAAAAACAACAAGTATTTTATTATTCATAGATAAATTCAATGTTCACTTGCCTCTTCGAGGGGGCAACCTCCAACAGAGCAGAGCTCGATTACAAATAAGACTCGATGAACTTTCCCTTCTAACTACGACTATTATACAACCTAACGACTAGTGGTCCTTTGCATAACATGAGTTAACCACTTTATTTATTAATTATGGCCCATTTGCAACTAACTGTGGTCCCTTTCTTAAATGCGGGTCAACCACTTACAATTATTAATACGAGCTTTATTGACTCTTTAACTAACTGTGACTATGACTCTGCCCTATTGGGTTTATTACATGATGAATAAAGGGGTTAGGTTTGGACCCTAACATTATTACTATGGCACGTCTCATTACTCTGCACCATGGATAGATTGAGAAGTTGGCGTTCGACGAGGAAGGCTCTAGTCAAGCGATAGTAGGAAGTTCCTCCTCTTCTTTGAATCAATGAGCCTATTCGATGGAGGATAATTTGTTGCCGAATAACCCCAGAAGTGAGAGTTGAGTGGTTTCTTGAGTAAACTCCAGTCACCTTTTTTTTCTTCCCCTCCAAATGAATGGGCCAACTCTGAAACTGTGGTGATGACATGCTATTAGAAACCTTAAAGTGTTGTCACTTATTGTAACCACTGAAACATATGTGCACCTATGAGGATTTTGGAGGAATTATTGAAAGTGAAGGCCAAGAAGAATGTGCTTAGAAGGCCAAGTAATGGAGATGTTTCTTTCACACACGCCAATGTCACACTTGCAAGCAGGTCTGAAGAACTTTCTGAAACAATACTTGAGATATTACAGTGTACCTAGCAAGATCCCAAGAACCAAATAGAAGATAAGATAACTTCTTCCTATAGTTTACATATTTATATGACACAATGGCAATACCTATTAAAATTTCTTATTTTTAACGAGATTCATGTAAACTATAGGATCTGAAATTCAATTTTTGATTTTTTTTGTATTAAATGCATGATGAAGGAAAATGCCATGTCAAGTATATGTCTCTCTTAATTACTTTTCCACTGGTATAATAAGGCTATTGTGCCATAATTGTATGCATTGGCTAATGCCATGATTGTGGTTATAAATGTAAGGTTTTTTTCATATAAAGAAGGAAAAATATTTGTGTGCTTTCGACATATTCATTATGTCATGAAGAATATTTCAAAAGTAAAGAAGGAAAAACATTATAACATTATTATTAGCATGCCAGAGCTCTAGTGTCTTAGTCCCTGTCGCAAAAGCTAGCATGATTCAGTTATTAATCTTCTATTCATGTTTAGAACAATTTTTTTTGAATTAAATGCTTCATTCAATATTGTGAAGAGAAGAGAAACTTATCGTGATGCAAACTCATTGGAGGTCCACTGTCCTCCTAGCCAGGAAGCAGGGGAACTAGCCATTCCTTTTCATCGAAGGTAATAATAGGGGCACCAACCATTCTGAAAAAAGAAGGGAACTTCTCTGAGCCAAGGAACATTTGGACCACGAGAATAGACAAAGGTTGATAGGGGGAAAGATAAGCAAAATGAAGAAGAGTTAAAGGATCAACAACTTGATTGGTGGTCAGAAACATACACAAACCAAAGGAAGATGAACATGACAAAAATGTTCATGAACAAATTTGATAAATCATTGTTATGTAAAAGTAGTGACATGTAGTCAGAGTATATGCAAATAGTTATGTGATGTGCGTGACCACTCAAGCTGACAATATTTGAGTAAAATATATATAATGCTAAAACAAATATTTAATG
The DNA here is from genome assembly GCA_031772625.1 of Pinus tabuliformis. Lineage (NCBI taxonomy): Eukaryota > Viridiplantae > Streptophyta > Pinopsida > Pinales > Pinaceae > Pinus > Pinus tabuliformis. The sequence continues at coordinate 479,656,285 of CM062815.1, forward strand.
CTAATAAAATAAAACTAACATTACTTTCCATTTGAAAACTATGAATGATGTAAATCTAATAACCATTGTTGACTAGTATGATATGAGTTTGCTTTTTTATACGTGCAAAATGTTTTGACTTTTAAATAATTTGTAAAATTTTAAAAACTAATTGTAAAGTTTATCAAAGTTTCTATAAAATCAAATATTAAATATATTTTGTTGGAAATTTAATTTTTTTTTTTGAATTTTTAAAATTAAAATTTAAAATTTATGATTTGTTGATACAGTTAATTAGATTAACTTTATGAATTTTATAATTAATTTGTCAAAATGAAAAAATATTTTAAAAAAAATTATCTAATAACTAAATGTCATCATAAATTATTTATCCAATACAAAAAATAATATCTTCATAAATCATATATCCAATAAAAAAATAAAAATTTGACCTATGTATAAACTGCCAGAATCTATCAAAGGTTTAATCTCACAATACTATAAAATTATGATCTAGTCTTGGTCTTGTATAAAGGAAATTATTCTAAGCTAGCAGAATTGCCTATCTAAACTCTTTCCCTGTTCAATCTATCAAATGCTTAATCTCACAATACCATAAATCTATGATCTAACCTTGGTCTTGTACAAAGGAAATTATTCTAGGCTAATAGAATGTCCTGTCTAAACTCTTTCCTCGTTCCCTCTATTCGACCAGACAAGAGACTTGCCATCAACTAAAGTTGTGTTCTCAAGTACAAAGATTATATAAATTAATTAATTAAACTTTTAAAATTTTGATTATTGGAAGTGGTTTCAAATGAACTTAATATTTTCTTTTTGTTTCTGGTAAGCAGCTTTTTTCGATCATTAAAACTATTTTTTTTATTAATATATCAAAAAAATCCGTATCAATTATTTCACTAAATTTTTTCTATTTACTTTTTAATTTATTAGTAACCAATATAGATTCATCTTAAATACGGATCTAACATGAGTCAAGAGGGATCCAAATTCTTCACGTGCAATTTTTTTTATGAATCAACATTATTTAAATATTTTTTATAGTTGTTTGTATTTTATTTTTAATTTATATTTGGGTCGACATGAGAAAAATTTCAACTTTGATGACTAACGGACAGAGTTACACATCACATTGGGTTGTAGAATAAGAGTTACACATCACATTGAGTGTAGAATGAGCCTCTCGGCTCAACTAATTAATAGGTATTTACTTTCAATTTATTATTAATTAATTAATGGGTATACAAAAGAGATGAAACTATTAATGTAAAACTTTAAAAATTAATTAACCAACCTAGATCCATCTTAATTCCGGATCTATCAAGCGCTAAGAGGGATCAAATCTCTCAAGGTGCAAACATTTCCTCAAGTTTTGCACTCAAAAAAGAGGTTTGCACTTCAAGATATTTGATCCTCTCAGCGCTTGATAGATCCGGAGTTAAGATGGATCTAGGCTAGTTTATTTACTATACATATTTTTTGAGTGTTTCGTAAACCTTTTTATATTTTAAATTTATATTACGTTTATACATAATAATAATTAGATTAATTTTTAAATAGGGATGACATTAGATTAAAAATGTTAAATGTTAAATGTTAAATGTTAAATATTAAGTTTACATTTACATTTACATGTTTACGTTTTAGTGAGATCTACCCCATACTGGGTTGTAGAGCGCCACTATTCTACTAAACATATTTAATAGCCTTTAGAAAAATTCTTCGAATAAGCCATTACATTGAAAAAATTTCAATCAGATTTATTCTCCGAAATTGGTGCAGTGTTCATATTCATAATTTCAAAATTAATTAATAATTATTCTATTAAACATATTTAATAGCATTTTGGTGTGGTGTTCATATTTATAATTTCAAAATTAATTAATAATTATGCTACTAAACATATTTAATAGCCTTTGGAAAAATTCTTCGAATATGTCATTACATTAGTAATAAAATTGAAGTAAAGCTATTTAGTACCAAACACACAGAGTTCTAGCACTTAATTCCTAATAACTAAATTAATTCAAACCACTTTATTTCTAATAACTAAATTAATTCAAACCATTTTATTTGTGCCGTGTCGAAAAGCTTTGCACACTTCCACATGTAAAATTCGATGCTAACATACTTACAATAGTAATACAGTTCACTGTAGTCATTTTAATCGTATCAAGTGAAGAACCTAAGAGCTTCAATAATTGCAAATATATATATTTTTGAAACAGTTGCCAACCAAATATTCGTTGTTACAATATTTTATATTGTGCACTTATCATTAGTGTCATATCAACAATAATATATTGCTAAACAAGCATCCATCTATCATTTACGAAATATTTTTTAGAACTTTAATACAAATAATAATTTATATAATTTTAATAAAAATAAATTGTTGTGATAGATTGAATTTTTTAAATTTATATGTATATATATATAATTGTAAAATCTTTAAATTATATAAATTTAATAATTCAAAATTGTAAAATTTTAATTTAATTTTAATAAAATTAAAAAATATAAAAAAATAATTTATTTTAAATAAAATTTATATAAATTATTAAGTTGGTTTGAATAAGAGGTAAGTATTAAACAACAATGTTATATATTACACTTGTTTAAATTTTTATTGCAATTTTTTCATAAAAGAAATTTATTTTAAAAAAAAGTACATTTTTTATTATATATTTCTATATTCACATAAAATATCACTATCAACTATTTCAATTTTCATTTTACAATTTTTTTATTTTTTATTTATAGTATAACTAATCATTATTATAATCAACAATGGAGTGGTGTTAAAAAATAACATAATATAGTTATAGTGTATTTATGAAATGTTTTGAAAATTTTCCTGAATTAGTTTTTGGTTTAATTTGTTTAAAATTTTATAAAAATTTGTTAAAATTGTAAATTTTTTAAATTTAAATGCGTACTATATCTCTATATATAATCAAAAGCCAAATTTTAAAAAATATATGTTTTTAATCCAAATTCCCATTAAAATCTCCAAAATGTCTAATAATTATTAATCAAGCCCCTAACCTAACAATGCATTCATTATACAATTAGGTAAACAAAAGTCAAATGAGGAGACATAACGACAAGCCCCTAACCTAACAATGCATTCATTATACAATTAGGTAAACAAAAGTCAAATGAGGAGACATAACGACAAGCATACATTAAGTTGTTGTGGGTATGCACATGGCATTGGGTGGGGATCCTCATTGCAATCAAGGTCGGCCTTTATATGAGTTGAGAGAATAATTACGTCCCATCCACCATTGCCCAGTGTAGAAAATAAGTGTTTTTTTCCTAATTTTATAATCACTATGTAGGTAGACCGACTTATAAATTCAACAAATTATAATTTTATATATAAATAATTTTGGTAAAAAATTAATTTACTATTAATGTTTATGAATAATTAAATTTGGAAAGAAGATCAATAAAAGGGAATACCAATAAATGAGATCTATGTTGGGTATATGTTAGATATTTTATGTGAAAATGCTTTTTATATTCAGCCTCTTTAGTCTCATAAATGTGACACTTTTTATTTCATGGTATTTTGTGAATTTACAATGCCTAGTTTCACTATAGAGCTCATGAAAATTTGTTTTTATTTTAGCAAATGTGTATTTTTTTCTTTATACTAGTTAAAATAGAGATACACCTTTAATCTTTTAAATTAAGGTTGAACACATCCTTAATATATCTTGATTTTTGTTTCCCCTCTAACCCTTTATCACACCACAATTTCTCCCTAAATTTTGATGTAAAAATACTTCTAATATGATCCTTGTTCTGTAATATGATCTCTTTCTTTACCCCCCAATGGCTTAGCGAGGATTGGGCATCCTTTTGTCACCCCCCACCGCACTTAATTTAAGGTTGTTTTGGCTAGAGTTTGAAGTTATTTTAGGAAACTTCTTGTCATCCATGTTGTTTAACTTGTTCTTATACATTAGGTATTGGTTCATCATATGTTCTCAATAGAGAAAGACTCATTTCTATGTGGAGGATAGGATAAGATGTATTTCTTTTAATTTTGAGATTACAGATTATAAAGTTCTTTTGAATATGCTCTATCTTTCTCCACAACTCTCTAGAGACACCTCACCCCCAAACTTTACACCCAAATAAAATAACAAGAGTATTGAGAGCCTCAAAGAGATTTTTTTTCTTATCTCATATCGTATATCCATTGATTTATGATTTTGTTCAAGCCCATACTGAGCATTCTACCCTACATTTGTCTTTTTCTAAATGTGATAAATCCAATTGAGCTTGTGATGAACATTGATTCCAAGATATTTTTATGAAGGCAATTATTCCAATTTGTTATTATCATATACTAATGTATCGTAGGTGATCTTATTGGATTTAATTGTCACAAATTTAATTATGTTAGTATTAATAGTCATTACCCATATTGATGCAGAAATCTTAGAGGATTTTTAATTTCTTTCCAAGATCATAGGGACTCCTTGCCATAAGAAAAATATTGCCTGCATAAAGAAAAAGAATGATGACTATACCCACAAGAGTTGGGCCGACACAACCTGCTTCTTCCAAACAATCGTTTAACTTATCAATGTATAGGAAAATGGGTAGGCGACAAGGGACAACATTTCTTGACTCTAATGTTGTAGCTAATATCTTCTAACCACTATTCATTATTCCTAAATTTGGTGATAACGTTCTCATACGACCTTCTCGCAACATCCCTTAACTTGAAAAGGACATTTATTTCTTCCGGCCTATTCCAAAGGTCTTGTCTTGGGAACTATTTCAAAGGATTTTCTAAAATCAATGAAGTAACACAAAATATTCGTTTTATTATTGTGGCACACTCCTTTGTAGTGATCCTAAGTCTAACAAGGTGGTTCATAGTTGAATGATATCTCCTAAATGTGGCTTGGTCTTTAGTTCCATACAACTTGGCCAAAATTGGGCTAATAATAATGGTCCTATAATTAGAGGGAATATTTTTATCCTCACTTTTAAAATTAGGTACAATGAGGCTTTGAGTTTAGAGTTAAAAGAAGCCTTGCTCGATTGCTAAATTCAAGAGCTTTTGTATATGCGGGAAGAGAATAGGCCCTCTAATTTTAAACAATTAAGCTTGACAGCCTTCAATGTCCACAACTTTCCCATTTACGGGCTACTTAACTACAAACTCTATGTCCTCCATAGAAATATATCATCATCTATGGGAATGTTTGGAATGGTGCCCGTGACGTTAGGGAGTTTGCAATTTTTTTAAGGTAGAATTCCAATCCTTCAAGGAAATCGTGTTATTATCTTTTGATTTACAAATTAGAATCTACCTCCAAAACTTCTTAGGATCCCGTGCAACATAAGTATTTATTATTCAACATTCAATAGCGTGACAAAGTATTCATCATTCAACTTCTTAAAAAGAGTTTATAATTTACTAAGTTATTAGACAATTTGACATTTTCTAATTGAGTTTTCAACCAATTAGTGTCTATTTCAATGTATTCTACTTATCATTCATGTTTATGCATATTGTACTTTTTATTTTTTTTAATAAATTTTTTTTTTAGGGAGTGTCCTAACAGTGCACCCAATCACCATTAATCCAGAACCCCACAAACAAATTAAAAAATATAAATATAATTATAAATAATATTATTAAATGGTTTAAAAAATAAAATAAAAAGTTTCAATATAGTAAATAAATCATTTTGTTCATCCAAATCTTGAATTTGATGTTATATGTGTCACGAAAAGAATATCACCAACTTCACTCTTTTTATGGGTACCTTGATTAAGCCTATCAATATACCCAACTCCAATTTTGTATATTGAGGAATGGATCGACTACCTTTGCACAACAATTTGGTTTCATTTTTGAACCTAGTGAATATATATACTTTACTTATACAAGATAAGGGTTAAGAAGAGTAACCCATTTCTACATACTTAGGCTTCCAAGCTAACTCAATGTCACATGAATTTATTAAGGGGAAGGACTTTATTTTTTTTGGATATAGAGTGTTGAAACCAATGTCTTAAACATTCTTCTATTGGGTTTGCTTGCCAAGTATTCTTCATCCCTATCAAAGTGTCAATTTCATTGCACACTTCTTTAGAATAAAGAACAACCCAATTATACAATTATAAACTTGATCAATCAAGATAATTTTCTCACTTAATGATTTTAAGTTTGAAATGATTTACCATAAACTTGAAGAATTGATATACTTTCTTTCTTTTTTCCCTTATTTCTTGAGATTTCTTTCCATTCAATAAATGAGTTAGTAATGAAGGTTTTAAAGATTCCAAATACCTTGTTCAATTTTAGTTAGATAAAGAAAATGTTTCATTTTTTAATACGCGATTGTTCAGTTCATGATACTTTATCCTCTTATAATGGATTTTAATTATGAACATTGCAAAGAAGGATAATGTAATGAACTCAAGGGAATCACATGGTTACATGGTACTTTTGGAACACCATGTTTCTTGAGTTTACAACATTGACGTGTTTCACAACCAACTAATACTAATGTGGTAATACTTTATCAGGACTACGCCTCGCGACATAATACTTATTCAAAAGTTGTTCTAACTTAATGTTAATTAGCGAAATTGTCGTAAAAGCATTATCGAACTAAGTTATTGCATTGTCACATTCATCACTTCTTCAAATAATTAAACTTCTAGTTAAATCAATAAGCCACAAAACTCAATAAAAACAAAATCTAATAAATGTGCACAACTTTTATAAAACTCAGCTCTCCAACCTTAAATTTCCATTGCATACGTGAAATCACCAAAATCTAGGTAGTCCCAACCCTCTAGCATGACTCCCTATTATTATAAGGAAAAGACACCAAATTTTGGTTATGTTGGAAAAAACAACAAATTTGGGTTTGCTACGTCAAGAAATCAACTACTTCTATGACTAGAAACAACCAAAATTTGTTTTAACCAAAACACCAAAATAAACTTGTGCAATTTTCTCTCATTATAGAATTGATCGAGCCACCAACCATAATTTTCTTCTTTGCCCAAACTTAATTACTCATGTTGTATTGTGCTTCCACTGCTTGCTCCCTCCAACAAAACTTGTCACAACTAATATATATATGCGTGGGGGTTGCGAAGTGAACCAACACATTAGTTCATTCTTATTCCCCTTTGGTTACCCACATATCAATTCATTCCAACTAACATATAATATAACCACCCACTCATCACTTGGATGACTGCACCTAATTCGTTCCATGCATGTGTTGACCTACACCTCCACTTGGCCAACCTTTTCTTTGGCTCATTTCTTATTGTGTGTGCCTGTTTTGCATGCTTGCTCCATAGGTTGAATCCCACAAACTTGTGCACGACCCATTTCATGCGCCCAATTGAACACTCTAATTCATGTTGTTCATGCCCAAAACCAACATGATCCATCCAAGAAAACCCTCATTTCGACTAGACGAGGTGTTTCCTAGCTTTATTTTTTCTACCCATTAAAAAATGGTACTCCACTTATGTCCAGTCATGTGGTCCCTTACCTACATGGACCCATTCCATTTCCCAACTTTCCTAGCTGATCCCACCTTGATGCACATCCTCTCATGCACACTCCCACAACTAAAAACCTAATAATGCTGCATTTCATGCGATCTAAACGTCACAATTAGTGTGATGGAGATGTCACCCACCATGCACGCCCAACTATCAGGGCTTGATATACCCACTCAAAATTATTGCCATCCTTGGTAATGCTCCAGGTGATGACCCGCTAGTCATCTCTTCTTGAAGTGTGTATCATGAAGTGCCACTTCTTTGGGTGATGTATCTGACTGCATCTTTGGAAATCATGCCTACATATACCCCATGTATTGGATCCCCTCATGGCTCTTGACTAATCAGGTAGCTAATATGATCATCACACTAAGTTCCATAAGAACTCATGTCTCACCAGTGTAGTATCCTCAACCTCATATCATCCAAGATCTCACATCAATCCACTACTACTACTACGTAGGCACCTGATGACTCGACTCGCCATCCAACTACAATAGTGAGCTAGCTCCTCATGGCCCAAAGTGAGGGTGAGGTGTGGTACTCATAGTGACCACCACTTTTGTCTCCCATATTAATGTTTCCTCCTGGAAGCACTCCATACTTCTTTATCACATATCTCAACAATGGTGGATATGAACCTATCCTTCCTTTTGATTCCTCAACAAGCTGCTCTAACTTTGGATCATGTAGCCAATCTCTTAGGCTCTCCGTGAATGAACCAATCTCCTCCTTGGCCTTACAGTATTTTTTATGGTTATAATTGACCTCATCAACACTTAACAATGTAAACTTTGAAATGGGAACTATAAACTCAAAATGGGAACTCTAGCCAAAAAACCCCAAAAAAACATGAAAAACAGTGCTAAAAATGAAAAGTGTGTATATTGGAACAATGTTTTTTTTTAGGGTTAATTTTCAACATATTTAAAAAATGGCAGTAAAACCAATTTTTTTTGTGCAAAAAACAATTGTTTTTGAGGAAAAAAACACACTAATGTTTTTGGTAGAATAACATTTTTCTTTCCTAGGTATAATTTCAACATTTTTTAGTAATGACGATAAAGATAAAATAATGGGATCTGAAACACATTAAAATTCCATTAGTTTTCATTCATGCTGTTAAAAATATAATAACATTACACTAAAGATCGATAAAATTCTAATTGTTTTCAACCATAACATTAAAGATAAAAAAAATGGAAAATTTTCAACCATAGAATTAAAAAACTCTAAGTTTTCAACACATTTAAACCATGACATTATGAACAAATTACATGACTAAATTAATCAAAATGTCAATACTTGTAGATTGAATGAAACATAAATTATATCTCTAAGTTATTGTTGCATTATAGATATTCTAAACAATAAAAATCATCATAATTAAAACATATAATCCAACAAACATAAAAATGACTCATAACTTCATTTAACACCATATGGAAATCAATTTTTTTATTTCAAGATATGATGCAAAAATCAGTTATATAAACTGTCTTAGACAATTATTCAAAATCACTCATATTTTCTTGCACACCATCAGAATTCACATCGTCAAATGAATGGCTGGATGCAGATGAAGATGTTCCATATTCTTCTCTTTCATAAACTAGTGCCCCATTTGAGTCCACATACATGCCCACCATTTCAGGTTTCAAAATTCTTCTAGATCTACGACTGGTTTCAGCAGACTCCCATCTCAACATTGTTTCTTTTGGTAACAACCTCTTCTGAATCTCTATCGTCTTGAAGCAAAGAGTTCCTCTCTTTGTTAAATTGAAGTTATAAACAAGTATGTCAACATCCTCCATGTTAGGTCCCTAGAATACTAGTAATTACCCCATTACTATTGTAGGTGTATCCCTTATTAATATTGTTGTGCCCCTATTGTCCCCATATTGTTATTATTGTGCCCCATAGAATCCCTCTATTGTTATTTTTGTGCCTTTATATTATTATTGTTAGGTCGGTTGGGTTATATTGTGAATCCTTAGACTCCTATATATAGAAAGGAGGTTTTGTCATTTGAATCATCAAAGAATAATTCATTTGTGTAATGTAAAGGAGGTTGCCCCCTCGAAGAGGCTGAATTCTAAGGCATTGATCTATCTTTTCTATCTTTTTATGAGCTAGTTTCATAACATTTGGTATCAGAACTTTGGATTCTAGGGTTTTGCTGCTCCAAATAGGTCATCGTGGCATTTTCACTATAACTTTTTTTTTTCTGCGAGGTTTCAGAAGTGAAAAAAACCCATTTGAGAGGAAATCACACTAAACCTTGGGTCCGAATTTCAAAGCTTTTCGCGTTATATTTGTGGAGATATGATCTGAAAAAGTTGGTCTTTTTGCATATTTCTGAATTACATTCCAAACAAGTGACATGGGGAAAATTGTCATAACTTTCTCTCTGAGCATTGGATTGAAATTTCATAAGAAGGTACAAAAAGAGGACGTATTGTAGTTTCTTATATATATTTTTCAAAGCCAGAGGTCGAAACAGGGACACGTGGCACATCGTACAAGTTCGCTCTACTGAACTAGTCTATAATCAGGTCACTGTGGGAGATTTGGCATAACTCTTCCTTGGAGAATCCAATTTGGATCAGACTCATGGAATTGGAAAGAGGACACAGAGGGCTACTGCAGGTTGCAAATTTTAGAACTAGAGGATACAAAATTACAGAGATACATCAGAGGCAATATCGATCTCCTACAAAGTGAAAAAAAAGGTGTGTAGATTTTTTTAAATTTTTGCTTAAGCTTGGTTTGAAAAATTATTTTAAAGGAATTCAAAGGGCATAGTAGAGCATTATTATCGATAACTGATGCCCCGAGGAAAGAAAATGCAAACACCTAGTACGCAACTTGAAAGCTCTAGCATGACTCATGAAGAAGAGGAAGAAATGCTACATGATATATCAAAATTACAAGACCAAGTGCAACAAATGTCACTCTCACAAAAGTTAATAGAAGCTAAGATAAATGGAGTGGAATCTAAGATAAAGGGCATGGAAGCTGAGATGAATGGCGTGGAAGCTAAGATGGACGATTTGAAGATAGATTTGAAGACAGATTTGAAGATAGGCATGGCAGATTTGAAGACAGATTTGACAAATTTTCTACAAGAAATACTTACTAATGGTGAAAGGGTAGTAAAGGAAACTCATGATGCGAACAAAAGAAATGTTAATCATGATTTCATAGACTCTAATGTTGGATCGAAGACCCACCACATTCCAAAAATCGATATGAGGAAGTTTGATGGCAAGGATCCCGCAACATGGATATTACAGATGGAGCAATTTTTCGATCTCAATAATGTACAAAACACACAAAAGTTACGTATTGCAACTTTATATTTGGAACCAAATCAATTTGTATGGTATCAATGGCTTTTCTCTCGTAAACAAATTATCACTTGGGCAATTTTTACGGATGAATTGATAGCACATTATGAGGATACAAAAAACAACACTTTTTTTAGGCAATTGATAAGTCTCAAACAAAAGGGTTCAATAATGGAGCACATTGAGGAGTTCCAAAAATTGAACATAAGGGTAAAAAATATTCCAAAGGAGCATAGGATTGATGTGTTCGTAGGGACTTTAAAGGATAATATCCAACATGATGTTCACCTTTGGGAACCTGATTCATTAGAGAAAGCATTCAGGTTAGCAAGAAAAATGGAAAGAAAAATTATGGCAACCAGGAAGCATACCACTCACAACTATAAAGATGGAAGTGTTGTTTCCCCTAGTCTTCCACAACCTATAAGGTTGACACCACAACAATTGGAAGAAAAAAGAGCAAAAGGGCTTTGTTACAGTTGTGATAGCAAATACACTAAAGGTCATAAGTGTGCTGAGAAGAAATTATTCTACATAGATTGTGAAGAGGAAGAAGAAAAGGAGCAAGAAAGGTCAAAAGAAGAGGATATACTCCAGGAACAAAGCCTAGATAAAGAAGAAATGAATCCGACCATATCTTGTAATGCATTGGCTAGAATTACCACTCCTCAAACCATCAAGATAGAAGGACAAATCAAGAAGAAAAAGGTAATAGTGTTGATTGATTCAGGAAGTACCCACAATTTTATTCATTGTAAGGTAGCAAAAAATTGAATTGCTTCCTATATCCAGCACCAGAGTGTCAAGTGATGGTTGCAAATGGAGGAATGATAAATTGCTCTGGAAAGTGCCATAATATCAAGCTATCCATGGGAGAATATGTATTGACTAGCCCAATGCTTTCCATTCCAATGGGAGGTGCTGATGTTGTACTAGGAGTCCAATGGCTACAATCCTTGGGTACAATAGCTTTTAATTTTCAAGAACTTTTCATCAAATTTTCTGCAGAAGGAAAGGAAGTTGAATTAAGGGGTATTGCAGGGAAACCGGGAAAGATAATCAGCTCCAACGGTATGAAAAAGCTTCTAAAAAAGGAACAAAGAGGTGTAATTTCACAATTATGTTCGCTAGATGTTTCCACATCGAAATCATCTATTTCTCCAGATCTCCAAAAAGTCTTGGACAATCATTCCAAGGTATTTGAGACTCCCAAAGGTCTCCCACCTATTCGTGATCATGATCATGCTATTCATCTAATTCCAGGAAGTTTTCCTCCAAACATCAGGCTGTACAAATATCCCTATGCCCAAAAGAGTGAAATTGAACGTATGGTTGCAGAAATGCTAGAGGCTGGTATAATTCAACCTAGTCAAAGTTCTTTCTCTGCTCCAGTAGTATTGGTGCACAAGAAGGATGGATCATGGCGCATGTGTCCGGATTATAGGGAGCTCAACAAGCTCACTATTAAAGATAAGTTTCCCATTCCTGTCATTGATGAATTACTGGATGAATTGCATGGATCAATTTACTTCACCAAGTTGGATCTTCATTCAGATATCATCAAATCAGAATGAAGACTGAAGACATTCCGAAAACAACATTTAGAACTCATGAGGGTCATTATGAATTTTTGGTCATGCCTTTTGGCCTTACCAATGCACCTTCTACATTTCAAGGTTTGATGAATTCCATTTTCAAACCCTTCCTTAGAAAATTTGTGTTAGTATTTTTTGATGATATACTAATCTACAGCAAGTCTTGGAAAGATCATGTTGAACATGTTGACAGGGTGCTACAACTATTGGAGGAGAAACAATTATATGCAAAAAGATCCAAATGTCTTTGGAGTACAAGAGGTGGAATATCTAGGTCATATTGTATCTCATGAAGGAGTTAAGGTAGACCCTAGCAAAATTAAAGCCATTAAGGAATGGAAAATCCCCACATCCATAAAGCATCTGCGAGGATTTCTCGGGTTGACAGGGTATTATTCCAAGTTTGTTAAGAATTATGGGAGAATAGCAGCACCTCTAACAACATTATTGAAGAAAGATGCATTTTCATGGACTCCAGAAGCAACAAAGGCCTTCGAACATCTTAAAGAGGCAATGTGCCAAGCATCGGTCTTAGCTACACCGGACTTCACAAAAACCTTTATTGTGGAATGTGATGCTTCAGGAAATGGAATTGGTGTTGTTTTAATGCAAGATGAAAGACCCATTGCTTTTGAAAGTCGTCCAATCAAGGGAAAGTTTTTACATAAAGCTATTTATGAGAAGGAAATGTTGGCAATACTACATGCACTTAAGAAATGGCGACCCTACCTAATGGGAAGACACTTCAAGGTAAAAACGGATCATGATAGCCTTAAATACTTTTTAGAACAAAGATTATCCTCTGAAGAGCAACAAAAGTGGGTCACAAAGATGTTGGGTTATGACTTTGAAATCATCTACAAAAAAGGGAAGCAAAATGTGGTGGCAGATGCACTCTTAAGAAAGGATGAGGATGAGGATGTGGAAGAATTGTTGTGCGTCATTTCTATTATCCAACCAGATTGGATAAATGAAGCAAGGGAGGAATGGAAGAATGATGAAGAAGTGTGGGCACTTATTCGAAAGTTACAACAAGATTCCAGTACATCTGATACATTTAGCTAGAAAAATGATTCGTTATGGTACAAAGATCGCTTATACCTCTGTAAGAATTCCCAACTCAAACAAAAGATTCTTATGGAATTGCACACTTCTCCCTTAGGAGGGCACTCAGGATTTTTAAAAACTTACCACAGGGTTAAGAAGGATTTTTTTTGGAATGGCCTTAAATCGGATATTCAAAAGTTTGTGGTAGAATGTTTGGTTTGCCAACAAAATAAAGTTGAAACAATTAAGACCTCGGGTCTATTACAACCTTTATCCATTCCAAGCCAACGTTGGGAGGAGGTTTCAATGGATTTTATCACAGGTTTACCCAAGTCTGAAGGAAAGAGTGTCATAATGGTGGTAGTTGACAGACTTACCAAGTATGCACACTTTTGTGCATTATCACATCCATTTAAATCCAGTACAGTTTCTACTGCATTTATGGAAACAATTCAAAAGCTACATGGAAACCCAAAGATTATTGTAAGTGACAGAGATCCCATTTTCACTGGAAATTTTTGGACAGAATTATTTTCTTGTCTTGGTACTCAGTTAGCTCATAGCTCATCTTATCATCCTCAAATTGATGGGCAAACTGAGATAGTAAACAAATGTTTGGAAGGATATCTTTGTTGCTTTGTATCTAATAAACAGACACAATGGGTCAAATGGTTGCCTCTAGCTGAATGGTGGTATAACACTTCCTTCAATACAACAACAAAAATGACCCCATTTATGGAACTTTATGGATATCATCCACCATCCATCACATCATATTTAAGAGAAAATTCTAAGGTTCAAGCAGTGGAACATCACATTGAGCATCAACAACAAGTCCTCCAACTCTTAAAGGATAACCTCGTGTTGGCAAAGAATAGAATGAAACAACAGGCAAATCAACATCGCAGCGAAAGAAGTTTTGATGTAGGTGATTGGGTATTCCTACGGCTACAACCATATAAACAAATGTCCCTCAAGCAAGCTAAGAAGGATAATAAATTATCACCAAAGTATTATGGTCCGTACAAGGTGTTGCAAAAGATTGGTACTATGGCATACAAATTGGAGCTTCCTGCAGCTTCTCGAGTGCACCCAGTTTTCCATGTTTCATGTTTAAAGAAGGTTATAGGCGACAAGCTCCCAGTTCAAACAATATTGCCAGAACTTGATGAGGAAGGAAAAATTATATTGGAACTGGAAGCAGTCACAGAAACAAGAACTCGACAGCTACGAAATCGATCAATTTCAGAGTATCTCATCAAGTGGAAGAACTTATCCGCTGAAGATTCCACGTGGGAGGATGAGAATTTTATACAGAAGCATCCAGAACTACTCAAGCGTTGAGGACAACACTTTTTTGAAGGAGAGGGGCATGTTAGGTCCCTATAATACTATTGACTACCCCATTACTATTGTAGGTGTATCCCTTATTAATATTGTTGTGCCCCTATTGTCCCCATATTGTTATTATTGTGCCCCATAGAATCCCTCTATTGTTATTTTTGTGCCTTTATATTATTATTGTTAGGTCGGCTGGGTTATATTGTGAATCCTTAGACTCCTATATATAGAAAGGAGGTTTTGTCAATTGAATCATCAAAGAATCATTCATTTGTGTAATGTAAAGGAGGTTGCCCCCTCGAAGAGGCTGAATTCTAAGGTGTTGATCTATCTTTTCTATCTTTTTGTGAGTTGGTTTCATAACACTCCAATTTTAAGAGGTATGTGTGGCAACGATTTATATTTGTACCCTTTATTTTTCTCCTTCCGCCAATTTTTTTTATCAACTACCATCTTTGTTTTGTACACACCATTGAAAGGGTGTGTATTTTTGGCATACCAATGTACTTCAACACCTGCAACATCTTCATTTTCTGTAATGACTTCTATAACCTCAGCAACCGAAAATTGATAGCCATTTAGATCTCCATATGATGGCACTACGATCATGTAACCCTCCTTAATATCCTGTACTGAACCCCTGTAAAGGTATTCCATCGCTTCACATTGTGCACGAGATATTCTGGAACCAATATACATTTCTCTTTCCTCTAACTGTAAATAATTAATAATACCTTAAGATTGTTGTTGTTCAACAATGTTTCTTTCCTCATGTTCATTTGACACATTTTGTGGCCAAATAAATGGAGTTTTCAAAGGCATACCTTCATTTGTTGTTCTTGGAATGATATCACTTTGATTATTGAAAAAAGACTCCCACCAAACTGAATCAGCAATATCAAAGTACTTAAATGTATATCTAATAAAAAATTTAATTTCTTCTAGGGAATCAGAATAATTTATATCTCTATTCTACCTGTGTGCATTATGAACTTCAGCAACTTATTGTAATAACAATATATTTGATGCAAATATTGGATTATCTGGATTGAACTTCAAAAATGCCAAACCTGATGGCGGTGCCCATTCTGCAGTAGCTGAATACTTCTTGCCCCATATTAATGTTTTCCCATCAATTTTTTTTACACAAAATTGATGTTGGAAGTTAATGTCATTAAGTTGTTCAATGTATTTATCCTCACTATGCGATCCCAAAAGAAACCTTCGCATGTCAATAGTTTCTTCCAACACATCAAAAATAGGCTCTGGCATGTATGATTTCTTAATACATTCAATTAATGATGACAAGCTCCCAACTTCCTTCCTCCTTAATGTGACTGAAAAACGACTGAACATCTAATCAATATGGTCATGAGTGTGACCAACAAGAAGGAAACCAAACTTTACCTTTTGAAAAATTCTCAATTCAACAAGCATGTTTAGATATCGAAAAACAATCTGATTTTTGTTTTCACGACAAGTGTTGTCCAATTGTAGATACAAAACTTCATGAAGATTACCAGACCAATGAGAAAGCACATCATGAATTATTGTTATTGTCATATTTGCATCATTATGAATATTTGGAGCTGTGAAGTATACCCTTGGCAACATTTTCCCATTGAAGACTATACAACCGACCAAGTGATACTGAATAAAATTTTCCTCTTGTAAATTTTTGGGTGTGTGAAAAAAATGTGGTAAAAGTGTTTTCTTCTGGTCCATACCATCAATTATCAAACCTAAATATTTATTTGGATTATCATAACCCTTATTTCGATGCTTGTAAATTTTTTCCTTTCACTTGTTTGTTGTTCGCGATGCTCTTAAGGTGCTTTGAAAATGGAATCTACACAACATAAAATAAAGTCATTAATAATTACTTTTTCATAGTTGATGACTATACAATTTTAAAAATTAATGTTATGAATGCTTACCTCTTTCTGCTCCTTCACATTTATCCCTTTTTTATTTAAGAGAAGCGCATGTACTGTAAATCCCCATCCTTGTCTTCTTAGGAATACAGACACTGTTGAATTATTTCTTCCATATCTTCACAAATATTGATATGTAATAAATCGACCATTTCCTTCAACACCTTCTACATATTCTTTGTATAAGTTGTAGATTTCTCATCTTGAGAAATTATCTGGAATATGTATTGTCTCTCTATTTGGCATACACTCTCCATGCCTAGAAAAGAAGTCTTTCATCTATGACATTGCAGTATTTGATAATGGCCCAAACTGTCATTTCTAACGTACTTCTGAATAAAATGTGGGATCCTTTTCCAAATTTTCTTGGATGCTTGACAAATGAAAATTACCCATTGAATGAAACATTTTGAAATCCTTTCTACATATCAATAAAGACCCATTATGATAATCATAACCTGACAATGTAGATTGCACGCACCCCACTAAATATGAATTTTGCATGCTTTTATTCATTAACAAATATATCTTCCTTTTCTCCAATGCAAACTTGAAATACATATGTTTCAAGCTATATTTTTGACAACTAGGGAAAATTTTAAGAACCCCCGCTAAATTTATATGTATAATAAATGGGTGAATCTCCATGGTACATAGAAAAAATGGAAGGCGATTTTATCAATAATATAATATGTATATATAATTTTTTGGCAAATCTCTCACCAGGCATGGCGAATATTTTACTCAATTATAAAATCTTGTAAGATCTTGGCGAGTCTTTCACTAAATAATAAAACTTTGTAAAGTCCTAGTGAATCTTAGCATTGTGAACTCTTAGAGAATTTTTTGAAAAAGTATAAAACCATATATGACAAGAGCCACATGGTGGCAGTATCACTATTTTTTTTTTCACATTTCCACGACATGGAACTTGTTTAAAAAATTATAGAAAAGCCAACCAAGTCCCTTATAATATGCAGGTAAGCTTATAACAGAGTCCGATACCTCTACTATGCTTGTCTTCATTCAAGTGTCATAACTGCTATACTTAACATTGTGAATCACAACTCTCTCAGAACTCAACTCTATAGTGTAATTAAAACCTTTGGAAATTGAATCCGACAACTCTATAAAAAGGATTAGTGAAATAGAAGCTTTTGTGAATGAGCCCACTAACTATCATTGCTAAACAATCAATCTAGACTATGAAGTCTTCCATCTTGATCACAATCATGCTCACAATCAAGGGAGTGCGACCACCTGGCCTGACATAATGGCCATCATAGCTTCCAATAATCAACAACCACCTTGCAAGGACATACTAGCTCATGTTTCATGAATTTTATTCATCAATCTTAACTGATATAAATCTTATAAAGATAATATTAGAATCCTCTCCAGATTCACTATTAATACAAGGGTAAAGGAAATTTTCTAGCTCAAGGCACTAGCCAATACCAACTTTGGTATTTGTGACCCCTTTGTGGGGATGCACCTACCCTGCTCCGTTGGGTTTCTGCCTTGTAACATAGTTCAAGGATCACAAGACTTTCCAATATTCCTACTCCATTAGACACAATTTATATGCTATACATAGTGAATGGAAAAGAAGCATTATAGAACACACAATTTCACAGAAGGAAGAAAAATCTTAGCCAATTCAATATCAAAATCTTAACCACTGATTAATAAAGAATAACAAGTAGTGTAATGAATTGTTCCGAGTTATTTATTTACAAGCTATAAAGAATGTAGTGGAATGGAAAATATTACTTAGGCAACCCTTCAATATTTTCTACTAATATGTCTATGCATGTACATATGAAATTAAGAGCATTGTTGAATACAAAGTTTCCTTTTCTCTTGCCTCCGTTTTGACAAATCAGTGTGAAATCAATGTCACTTTGAATCTCCTTCCCTGTGTGGATGTTTTGACAAATCAATGTGAAATCAAAGTCGCTTTGAATTTCCTTTCCTACGAGGGATCACATCCACAATTGATTAGTAAAAGATAATCTACTATATATTATGTTCAAGAAACTCACTGCAATCTACAATGGAAACGAGACGTCAATTCTTATTCCGAATTTGAATATCTCAGGACAACATAAGAGATAAAAATGCATATGGACTTAGTAGCTAGAAAACAATCACTCCATCATTACAAGACCACCTATATTTCGACACTTAATCTAAATAATGGCACTAGTTGCAGTGCTTATTTGCATTAACACCATGGAAAAGCAACAACAATGTTTCAAAGCACACTTACTGGAAAAGTTGTAACATTCCGAGAATATTTAATGATAGCATCTAAACCTCGTAGCTATGGTGGGGAAACTAGGGAACCCAAATCTTGGAAGATATCTCATACTAAATTTGAGAAAAAAATAAAAAAGGGAAAAAATCAAAATCTATAAATCAAGCAATGAATTGTTTACAAATCAAATACAATTCCTATAACTAACAGTTAAATTGTGGTGATATATTTAAATATTTAGTAAGAGGGGAACTTCAAACCATGGAATATTACCTTTGTCATTACTGTCATCCCTCAGTGACTAAGATTACAAATCAATACTTATGGAAAGATTGTAAGAAAATCTGTGAAATAGTAAAGAATAACCTCTATTTTCAAGCAACAAAATCAAGACATTGTTACATCAAGAGCCATAATTGATACATAATCAATGAATCAAGTCCTTGTATGGCACACGCTTGTTTCACAACCACTATTTTCTCAATAACAAAATCAAGAAATTGTATGTGGTTATTGCCAAAAGGAAATTGCGTTCTAATTTGGAAGAGGATCTTATCAAAAGACATGGATTTATTCAAAGCTACAAAGCCTAATGGGTTACTGAAAAATAAGTTGGAATATGGGATCATGATACTTAAATTGAAAAAATATGCTTTCCTTTTAGAAACATTACAGCTATACAATGTTTCTTGAAAGCATTAGAATTTGAAATTGGGCCTTTCTATCAAGACAAATTTTCATCAACAGAATGTCCTTTCCTACCTGAAACGTTGTAGATATCCAAGAAAAACTTGAAAAGCATAAGAGAACTTAGCATAATGTACTTTCTTTCCTTCCTTAACATTCTTAAAGAGTTGAGGTTCCCCAAGTCATCATGTAACTTTTGAAGGAAATGACAGTTAGTAATAGTCCAATTCACAACTGAAGATGTGTCACAAATACGAGGGGGCATCTCCTCCAAATCACAAAAGTGCTCCAGGTTAAAATCTAGCATTATTGGAAGCTTAATGCTCAACTGGGTGTTATTGAACCCAGACATTTTTCCAATCTTCACTAAAAGCTTAAAGATAACTTCTCTAAGTTCTACATGACTTTACTATGCTCTTGAAGTGGGGGCACATGCAGCCTCTCCAAGTGAATAGTCTTAAACTAAGTGAAGATAAGGTCAATAGATCATTCAGTGTGGATCTCTTTAACCCATAATTGAATACTATGTCTCTCTTGAACCCATAATTGAATATTATTAGGACTTTCAAATTTTTCATGGAACTCAAAAATGTTGGAAGAAAGTATTTGCTTCTAGAAAAGAGTAAAACTAAAGCCTCTGCTTGAGGACAATTGATGTCACACCACTAATACTTCTCCATGGAATCTGTATAGGTAAACCACAAATGCAGAATTGCAATAGAATATTGTGTTTATTGAATACACAAATGAAATCATTTCATTTCTTTAAAATATCTTTTGAAATCAAAATTACCGAAATTACACATCAATAACCTAGTGGGTGTAGGATAAAATTCACTCGTGTCATTCACAGAAAGCATGAGAAAAAACCTAATACTATATATAAAACCAAGAAAAATTCAAATTCATCACTTCTAGGGACCTCATAACCACCCTGCCAATACACAAGTATGTTCCTGTTTGAAGTTAGTAAAATTACCCAAATTACAATTTGTTTACTCCAGCCTATGTTGGATAGTTATAGAAGGATGACTAGTGCAATCAATCCATTCCTTTTAGCCCTGGATTTGTTTCAGTTTAAAACAAAAGTATACAAATATACTTGTCCAATGTCTATGCTTTAACCATTCACCTTAAGATGTTTTTACAATATAATTTCCTAAGTCTATTTAATATCTTCATTATCATAAAAACCAACCTATATCCATCTCAACTCCACATCTACCACTCTTAGGTGGGATGAAATCTATTTATCCCTCTGAGCACTTGGTAGACCCAGAATTAAGATGGATCTAAGATGATAGAATTTCCCCTTTAAATAGTCTATGCTCACATGAATACCATGGGTCAATACCATGGGTTATCATAAATCTGGAGCTTAAAAATTACTATTAGTAATTTATAAAAATTAATAAAATTAATAGTTGATTTTTATTTTAACCAAGCTAAAATGTTTAACATACATTAAATTACAACATCCATTTTTACTCTTGATCAACCAAGCCCCTAGAGGGATCAAATATTTTTCACTCTATGCTAGTTTGCATATCACGATATTTGATACCTCTCGGGGGTTAGTAGATCCAGAGTAAAGATGGATCTATGCTGGTTTAATTCCCCCATTTAAATAGGCTACATTCCAGGTGAATATCATGGGTCAATACCATGTGCCATTTTGGTGAATACCATGGGTCAATACCATGTGCCATTTTTATTTTTATTAATACTAATATTAGGGTTAGTAATGTTTTTTTGCATGGTATTAATAATAATCTAGCCCATGGTATTTGTCCCATATTATTTTGCCCATAGGTTTCACCTAAATATAATGCATTTTTTGAGTGTCCTTAAATATAAGGTGACTTATGGAGTAAATATAAAAAAATGTTTTATTTGTTTACCATACCTCTCGTTTATTTATATTTTTATTAATTTACCGTACCTCTTTTACAAATATGGTATTTGGCCTATAGGATTCACTTAAATAAAACCTCTTTTTGAGCCTTCATAAATAGAACGAGGGCTATGGACTAAATATAAAAAGAGGTTTTATTTATTTACCATACATCTAGTTTATTTATATTTTTATTTATTTACCATACCTTTTGAGTAAGTATAAAAAGACGCTTTATTTATTTACCATACCTCCACTTTACTTATATTTTTATTTGTTTACACCCTTGCATGTATATAAGGTGACTTATGGAGTAAATATAAAAAATGTTTTATTTATTTACCATACCTCTCATTTATTTATATTTTTATTAATTTACCATACCTCTTTTATAAATATGGTATTTGGCCCATAGGATTCACTTAAATAAAACCTATTCTTGAACATTAGGGCGAATGGAAGGTTGTAACTCCTAATTTCAAGGGCTAAATTTACCTTTTTTACCCTCTCCCTTAAAATAGGGTGGGCTATTTGAGGTGATTTGTAAAAATGTACTATGATACAAAATATTCACTCACTAAAAATTTAAAACCCCTTAATTTCACCAAAGGGTGAACATTCACCCCTAAAATTTTCCATGTTGACAACATTCACTTGAAATGAGAGCACTGGTAGAACTTCTTCTCATGAGATATTCTGCTCTACCCCTTGTATAACTAGAACATCTTGGATTGATACAAAACAGTCTGCTCCTACTCCTCGATACAATATTTGTTGGCAACATCTCCATCATTAGATCATCATAAGAATGTACATCATCATTATGAGGAATATTATCCTCACTATGATCATATGTGCTTTTGAAATACTGACTTGGAGGATATTCTTCATCTTTCCCTTCTTCAGTGCTACCCTCATAGTCCTTAGAATTAGGACTAAATGGAAAATTTGACTCGATGTTTATTGGATATTCTTCATCATGTGCATTGTTAGTGCTGCTGTCATAGTCCATAATATTAGGACTATGTGGAAAATGTGACTCTTTACTTATTGGAAATTCTTCATCCCGCCTTTTGTCACTGTTTCTCTCATAGTCCTTAGGATTAGGACTAAGTGCTTCATCCTACCCTTCGTCACTGCTGCTCTCATAGTCCTTAGGATTAAGACTAAGTGCTTCATCCTTCCCTTCGTCACTACTGCTCTCATAGTCCTTAGGATTAGGACTAGGTGGAAAATGTGACTCTCTATTTACTAGAAATTCATCATCCTGGCCTTCGTCACTACGACTCTCATAGTCCTTGGGATTAGGAGTAGGTGGAAAATGTGACAATCGATTTATTGGAAATTCTTCATCCTGGCCTTCACTACTGTTGCTCTCATGGTCCATAGGATTAGGACTAAGTGGAAACTATGACTCTCGATTTATTGGAAATTCTTCATCCTGGCCTTCATCACTGCTGCTCTCATAGTCCATAGGATTAGGACTAAGTGGAAACTGTGACTCTCGATTTATTGGAAATTCTTCATCCTGGCCTTCATCATTGTTGCTCTCATAATCCATAGGATTAGGACTAAGTGGAAACCGTGACTCTCTATTCATTTGAAATTCTTCATCATGCTCTTCATCACTACTGCTCTCATAGTCCATAGGATTAGGACTAAGTGGAAACCGCGACCCTTTATTTATTTGAAATTATTCATCATGCTCTTCATCAATGATGCTCTCATAGTCCATAGGCTTAGGACTAAATGGACATTGTGACCCTCTATTCATTTGAAATTCTTCATCACGCTCTTCATCACTGCTACTCTCATAGTCCATAGGATTAGTACTAAGTGGAAATCGTGACTCTTTATTTATTTGAAAATATTCATCATGCTCTTCATCACCGCTGCTCTCATAGTCCATATGATTAGGACTAAGTGGAAACTGTGACTCTTTATTTATTTGAAATTCTTCATCCTTCCCTTCATCAGTGCTGCTCTCATAGTCCTTAGGATTAGGACTAAGTGGAAGATTTGACTCTCTATTCATAGTGGAAGAATTTCTGTTATATTCATCAATATGAATAGAGTTGTTACGCAACGAAGATGTTGATGCTTCACAAAGCAAAACTTCACTATCAGAAGAATCCATGTCTTTCAAATAGAAGAGGTTGAATGATACAAATGCACTCTCCTAATGATAATATATAGCTTAAAGAATGAAAATTTCCCTCCAAAGTTTCCCTCTAAAATTTTTCGCTGAAAATTTTCCCTCCAAAAATTTCGTTTCATGTATTTTCCTCTAAAATTTTATTCTACAATTTATTGAAAAATTTTAACTAATTTTTTTATATAAAATTAATATTTTAAATTAAATATTTAAATTAACATTGTAAACTAAATCTTTTACCTAAATTAATTTTTTACTTAAACTATATAGCATTTACTAGACAATTGAATATTTCTTTTAATTTTTATTATATCTTCTATCACACATTTAAAATAAATTGCTATATCGCCATAACACAATTTATATGTTAAGTTTTTATAATAATAAAAAAATTAATACCACATTCACCATGTGGTAAAACAATTCCATAATGTTCTGTTTATCATAAATTACTATCTCACCATAACAAGATTTATATGTTAAAGTTTTTATAAAAACAAATTAATACCACATTCATTGTGCAGTAAAACAATTCCGTAATTTTCGTTATATCATAAATTTCATTATCGATATTCCTCACATCACATCAAGGCTTTTTGAGGTTCATTAAAATACTTTGAGCGATTTTGTGGACCATCTACATTGTTATCAACAACATATTCAACGGAAGATTATCGCATTTGAAAGGCTAGTTTCCCTTTTGCTGTGTGCAAGTCTTAAACTCCCATAGGTTTACTGGTAGTTATGTATCAGCTGGGTTGTTATCTTCATATAAAATACCAAACCAAAAAGATAGTCCAATAAAATAATATTTAAATTTTTATTATTGAAATTTAGATTTTTTTTAGAAATTAAAATTTAGATGAGTCAGGCTTACCCAACAGCCCCATGGCAGGAAGAAGGACACTACGTCCGTAGCGGGCATGGTGGGCCCGGTGGTGCCTGTTGGCGACACCCACCCCCATGACCCAGCGCACCAAGAGTGAGGGCCGATTCTTAGAATCAGGCTTCCACCCCTGCAACCCAACAAGTTCGTGGGGGCGGAGGTCGGGCCTCCACCCCCACGGGCCCGTTGGGCCGCGGGGGTGGCGGGCCATTTTTTTTTTTTTTTTTTTAAAGGTTATGTTTTAAAAATTATTTATGATTTATGATTATTTATCATTTTTAGATTTTGTTTCATTTTGTTTGTTTACTTAAGCTATTTTTTTTTTGTAATTTACTGATATATATATATATATATATATGTATGTATGTATATTTTTTACAGGAAAATGGCATCAAGGAAGATTTATGTGAATCTTTCTGGACCAAAGACTGCTAAAATTAAAGGTGGATCCTCAAAAAACACTGCTAAATGAACCAAACCTGAGCTAATAACTACAAATCTATCAAGTGCCTCAAACGATAAGAAGATGATTTCTTACTGGAAGAAATCACAAGAAGTGAAGCATACAAAAAATGTATGGTATGTGAAAGATAGAGAAGGCGAACAACATCTGCAAATATATCTATATGTTGATATCCCTAACAATAGTGGACTTTATGAGGTGCTCATAAAAGTACTAGACATCTGTTTTATACCGAACACTGAAGTTGTTTATGTACTTATAAAACCGCCCAAGTCACATGACAAGATTAAATATCAGTTGTCATTGTCAATGTATGACACAATAGAGGAATCTACAAAGATGTGTAAACAAATCATAAATGATATTGCACAAAATATTGTAAGTATTTTTATTTTTATTTATGTGTTTTGCATTATTGTAACTGTATCATTATATTTTTATAACTTATTTTTTATTGACATATGATATTTTGTTTGACAGAATTTTATTGAAAATATTTCAATTATGTCGGGAGGCATTTATTTTATAGAGAGATATTATGAATGTTGTTAGCATTTTCTATTGAGGGTCAGAAGAAGATATGGAAAACAAGCAAAAAATAGTAATTCATGATGCTACAAAACTACATCCAAGGGATCAACAAAGAATGTCTATAGTGGATAAATCTAGCAAAGGTAGACATGTTACTTTTGAAGATGAAGAAGTTGAAACTGACGCTGAATAATATGTTTCCATCACTAAGGATGAGATTATAACTGATGTTAGAAAGGAGAAGAGCCATAAAATACCAAAAATAAAAATGTCCAGGAATGTCTTTGTTCTAGTTAATGATGAGAATGTTACTTATCTAGAAGAAAAGAGGAGGAAGAAAATGAAAGTTGATCATTCTCAAATAGTCAAGGCCAACAGTGAAGATCCTAGTGAAAATTCAAAAGAAAGCAGGGAAATCATTACACTAGGAGCTAATTTAGAGGATGGCATTATTAAAACAAAGAAAAATGTCATTCGACATAACTTGACAAAGACAAACTTAATTGAGGTTGGTTGTACATTTCAGCATAATATGAGACAAATATATAAGCCAAGTGAAGGATAATTTAAATATCAAATCAGAAAGCCACACCACCTACATGTTCACAACTTGAAGACATTGATGATGTACAATCCATATGCTCATATGGTTGAGTATGTGCTTCTTGTTGATCCAGTTCAAGTTCCCAACAAAGAAGCATTTGATAAGTCAAAATGTTTTGAATACAATTATTATGTGCTTGGGGGAAACCAATTTGTAGAAGTTCAAAGGCAATTGGTGGAGGAATATCCCAATAACACACATTTTGAAATAGTGAGATGTATCATTTTTTTTTATGGTTTATCAGATACAAAAGCAAAGTTATTGGCATGAGATCATAATACAGATAATGAGTATAAGATGTCTATGACTTTCATCCAAAGGGTTAGATTTATTCATAATGAATTTGAATAAAAATGTGGTGGGAATAAGATAAATGTTAGTCTAGAATTTTGAAAGGAATGTTGTATGGAAATAGGCTATCAAATTGAGGAAAAAATCAATTCAAAAGGCGGAAAAGTACATTATGATATATTCAAAAGTATTGATAAAATTTTCTAGTTGGCATTTACAACTGGAGAGAAATGGGAATTGATTGATGAGATTTTTAGCATGTGGGAGAACATTGGCATTAAAAACCAGAAGGTCGAAAAGTCTAAAACATTGATATGTAGCAACAATAAATCAGGTTCTGAAATGAAGCAGCTTCCAGAAGATATGGCTATCACACCTTCGAGAGCATTGCAAGGAGTGAAGGATCAAAAACTTCTCAAAGCAATATTATCTCGTGTGAATTCAGGGGAATTATCATTGGAAGAAATGTGTGAGGAATTTCAAAAGTAAGTTTGTTGAATTATTTTTACTTATTTCTAGATTATAATTTTCTTTTAAATATAACATATTGTTTTTGGTAGTATTCGTTATACATATCATTATATTATTGTTTTTTACTTTATTTATTCAGTTACAAAGTTTACATGAAAATACAAGAACAAATGGTTAAATTGTTGAATGAAGTAGTTGAGATGATGTTGTACGCAACTACATAGATTCAAGTTCTACATCAACACTAAAATATTTTTATCTTGTTTTTAAAAAGGTATGTTGATTTATACATTCATTTTTATTCATTTGTATACTATTTTTATTGTATAACTTATACATATATTTTTTTATTTTATTAAAGATGAGGAAGGATGCAAATGGAGCACCATATAGTTTTAGAAGCTTTATTGAAAAAATTAAGGTCGAAAGACTGAGAAAGCAGCGTCTTAGGAATGTTGAACTTGATCCGAATCTTATTCATTTCATTTGGAATGGGCTTGACATTATTCAATATCAAGTAATACAAGGTGACTGTGAAGACATTTCTGAACTCATACCTAAAAGGGATTATTCCCTAGTTATTGCAGATATTTCCCATGGTTTCAATATCCCAAACATTGACTATGGTAGTGACCCTTATATTTATCAAAATCCTAGTAAAGTGGTTGCAGGATTTGTAGAAGTCACATCATCACCATGATCGAGATTTTTGACATTTCATTCAGACACACAATTGACAATGTTATTGACAAGCTTCAAGGGGAAAACAAACTCAAGGATGCAGCGTACATGGTAAGACATTGAAATTGTATGTTTGATTAATGTTAAAAAATTCATTTATGTACAAGTTAATTGAACTTTTACTATTTCATGTTACATGCAAAAGTCAAATCTTCTTAACTATGAAGATCAAGAAATTATAAATGATTGTGATTTCATCCATATTGATAGTTAGACAAAAGATGATAGCTATAAGTCTATGCTTCTTAATCGGGTAGATGGAAAGAGTCATAACCAAACACTGGTTTATGATGTTGTTGTGAAAAAACTAACATATGAAGATAAAGAAGCAAAAGGAGAGATAATTAACATTTATCAAAAACCACAGTTATTGATTAACTATCTTATAGACTTATGTTCAAACGAAGGAGATTGGGTTCTGAATTTATTTTCAGGCTCAGGTAAGTTTTATTATATAGAATTGAATTTCAATATTTTTTTTCTTAATTTATATGTCATTATACTAATTTACTTCATTATTTCTTTTGTGCTTGATAATTAGGTACAACACTAGCATGTTGCCTACAAAAATGAAGAAATTGCATTGTCATTGAAAAAGACCCAATACAGTGCAAATTTATTTAGCAAAGAATTAATGCTCTTCAATATCTTCTAGATGAAATGCAAGAAATTGGGTTGAAGAAGGGGGAGTTTAATGAATAGCGTGTGGCAAAAAGGGAAAAGTAACCTCAACCACTATTAAATGGAATGATTGGAAAGACATACATTGGGAAATTCACAGACATCAAAGATCCATCATAAGAGGAAAATGAGCAAAATGAAGCAGAAAATATGTGAAAGAAGACAATGATGAAACTCTAGAGGATGAAGAGTTTGGATTACATGATATTGTTGATTAAATTTAAGTTATGCTTGGAAATCAAGCTCATTTTTTGTAACTATTAATTAGTTATACTTGCAATGGTTTTGACTTTGACATTTTATGAAAAGAATAAGTATTCAGTTAATGTTGTTATATGTTCAATATTTGTATTATGTGAATCATTATTTTTTGAAAAAATATGTGATTATTATTTTTTTTACATGAAATTCATTAAAAAAACTATTATTTAACTATTTTTTGTTAAATTTTTCCTATAAAAATTGTGATTTTGACATGTCATTTCTAGCAAAAAATTATTAAAATGTGTATTTTTTTAGTTATATTTATGTTCAAAATGTTTATTTTTATTTCAATTGTTAAAAATTATTGTTTTTTTAGAAACAATTATTTGATGTGCATTGAAAAATTAATTAATGATATATAAATATGTAGAATATCGAAACTTTAAAATATCGACCTTCTTCTTTAACTATGCAAAAAAATAAAGACCTCGCTACAAACAAAAAAAAAATTAAAAGAAAAACAAGAAAATATGAAGAAGAAGACCACTTCAAAAATTGTTAAATTTAGAAAATAATTATTCACATTTAATACATTAGAAAATTTAAAGTCAAAAAATAAACCTTTTAAAAAAAAGGCTTGATGCAGAATCAACACTTTTTAAAATCAACATGCAAATCACTAACATTCTAAAAACTAATGTACATAAAAAAGTTAAAAATGTCAAAAACTATGCTATATATATATATATATATATATGTATGTATGTATGTATGTATGTATGTATGTATGTATTCTGCATCACCATTTTTCAAAATCGGTTGACTTTTTGCTACCTCAATGAAACAGGTAATCGTATCAGTTCTCCTTTCAAGGTTTACGTTGTTATTTGGGAAACCACCCGGTTATAGCTCCAATTAGACTCTTTTTCTTTGCGTTGGTGGTTGTAACTAGATTTGAAATGGGAACAGTTACCCCTATGCAAGGTTCTCCAATGAATGGAGGCTTAAGAATATAGGAACTAAAAGTGTAATACTGAAGGTGCAATAATGATTCTAAGTAGAAGCAGTAAAGTAAAATAAATAAATTCTAACTAAACTATATCGTTTAATATATGACTTGGGTAAAGTTGCATATGTGAAATAAAAAAAGATAACTCAATAACTAGAGATATAGATCCCTTAAATTGTTTAATAAAAACAAAATGTAAATGATAATGGGCTAAGATTCATGAGATTGTTGGGGGCTCTGCAATCTGAACTAGGGTTTGAGTTAGGGTTTGGCGTTGGTAACCATGGCAGGTCATGGAGGAGGGAGTTCTGCTCCCTCCTACAGTCAAATAACTGCGAACAGAAGCAAGGAAACTGATCTGCATTGCTTCAAGAAACCAACATAGGTGATAACTGAGGATACTAACACAGGAAATATCAAACCTCACGAACAAAAAGAGAAAATCATGAGGAAGATAGCAGGGAGAAGAGGAAAGAGGGCAGCAGTCAGAAAGTTGTACCTTCAAGGGCGATAAGGGTTTGCAAACCCAAGTTGATAATTACTCCTCGAGTCGTTTTAAGTGACCCAACGCTACAGGTGCACAGAGATCACATGGCGGAACACACGATCATATGCAAATTTATGGGGATTTGGCTGATGGAGAAGGCCTTACATGCATGGATAAGGAACCACTAGAAACCAAGGGGGAAATAAACCTTCACTTTGAATCCAAGGGCTTCTTTACGGTGGTGTTCACGAGCTTAGAAGATAAAGATAGGGTGTTTGAGGGAGGACCCTATTTTTACACTGCTGCAAGCATTTACATGCGACCATGGGTGATGAATTTTTCCCAAGAACGAGAAACATTCACTTTAGTACCAGTTTGGATAAGACTATACTCCCTTCCTTTAGATTTTTGGCTGCCAGAGTCTCTAAAGGCTATTGGCAATAAGCTAGGGCATTTTATAAAGACATCAGAGGCGACATCAAGAGGAAAATACACGTCCTTCGCCCAGATTTGTGTGGAAATGGACCTATCCAGGGCACTCCCGGACAAGATCATTTTAAAAGTTTATGATGAAGAATGGGTGCAGGCGGTGGGCTATGAGCATGTCCCATTTAGGTGTCATAAGTTCCATGAACACGGGCACCTATATAGAGACTGTCCATTAAACAAACGGGAAAGCAAAAAAAGAACCACCACAAGCAAAGATCCTGAGGGTTTCACTAAGGTGGGGGGTAAGGGGAAAGGAGGAAAGCGGTACCAAAAGAAAATCAACAAAGATGGGCAACTGAGCCACAATAGTTTCAAAATCTTAGAAGAAGAAGGTGGAAACAACGAGGCAAACTAGAACTCAGAAACTAAAATCAATGAGAAGGATAGGGATACTAGCATGGAGGACATACTAGAGAACAACCAGCAATAGGATGATCCACCGAGCATTGTGGAGCTCACTAGGGACAATGAATTGACCCCAAGTGAGGTGGGAATGGAGGACCATGATCTACAGGAGATTCTTGAGAGGGAGAACTTGGATCTAGAAAAGTTTCTGGAGCAAGGTATTACCAAAGGAGTTGACTCCTTGCCAAAAGAGGAGTTTGACAGGGTTCAACAGCTCTTCCTATGGAGATCCCAAGCTAAGGGTTCTAGAGTCAAAAGAAACCATGACAACCAGGAAAATAGAGGGATGAAGACAATGGAGGATACACCGGGGCACTCTTCCAAGAACCCGGGTAGGAAAAGAGGAAGGAAGAGACAGAATGAGCTGCTGACAGAATGTGGAAAACTCATGATCAACTCAGGTAAGATCAAACATCTTACCAAGAAAAACCAGATATGGTTTTCATTTAGGAAACAAAGTTCTCGATGGATAAAATCAGAGAAATACATAGCAAATAGTTAAGCAGGTATGAGTATCTAGAGGTAAAGGCAGACAACTCGGAAGGAGGGATTCTTACGCTTTGGGATCCCCAAAAATTTGGAATCTTGGATGCAGAAGCGTCTAGGAACTATCTTTCGCTAGTAATACAACCTGTGGGTGATAAGGAGATTTAAATGATTAAAAATGTCTATGGTCCTCAAAAATTAGAAGACAAAATCAAGCTTCTCACTTCCCCTGAGGAGCTAAGAGAGAGATATCCTAATATGCCCTGGATTCTGGCAGGGTATTTCAATATGATCAAATCTCTCACAGAGAAAAAAGGGGGTACTAGAACACTAGGCAGAGAATCCATTGCCTTCCAGAACTTCATAAATAACATGAGATTAGTGGATGTTGAAACAATAAATGGTACTTTCACCTGGAACAACAAGAGAGGAGGGGCTTCTCAAGTTGCCTCTAAACTAGATAGATTCATGATCTCAGAGGACCTATTTCTCACAGGCCCTGACATGTCAGCCTTAATCCTTCCTTTTGGAGGCTCAGACCATTGGCATGTCTAGCTTGAAGCCACTTTTATGGGTACACCGAGGAACAAACCTTTTAGGTTTGAAAATGTCTAGCTCTCTCACCCTGACTTCACCAGCAACATTGAGAAATGGTGGATGAAATATTTGCCCTTTCAAGGCACTAAAATGTACATGATACAACAAAGACTTAAACACATCAAGGCCAGACTCAAAGACTGGAACAAAAAACATTTTGGTAACATTTTCAAAGCCAAAAAAGAAGTTGAACAGAAACTTCAGGGTATTATTCAGCTCATAATCACAGATGGTTTTACCGAGGAAAGGAAAACTCAAGCTGATTCTCTTCAGAAGGAATGGGATGATAGGTGCAGGCAAGAGGAGATTTTCTGGAGACAGAAATTGAGAGTTCAATGGATTAGAGAAGGGGAAAGAAACAAAAAGTTTTTTCATAAATCAACTTTGAGTCACAGGTCACATAATAGAATTTCAAAACTCAGAGATCTTCAAGGGAATGAGCTCGTCACCCACAAAGAAATGGAATCTGTCCTAGTACAACACTTCCTTAGCATTGCAAAGGAGCCTCTCTTAGACAGGTCATAGTTCATTAACAAATTCACAAGGTACATTCCCAAGCTTGTAACAAGGGAAGACAATCATAATCTTAATAGGCCAGTGTCTGAAGATGAGGTTAGTGAAGCTATCAACGAGATGCAAAATGGGAAAGCTCCTGGCCCGGATGGTTTCAATGTGGACTTCTTCAAAGCATGCTAGAAAACAGTCAAACAAGACATCCTTGATGCAGTGGAAGACTCAAGAAGATCCAAATCGGTCCTAAAGGCTCTCAATGCCTCTTTCATAGCTTTGATTCCAAAGCAGGAAAAAGCTATGACACCAGACATATTCAGACCCATAGCTTTATGTAATGTGGTGTACAAAATTATTTCCAAAGTGATCGCCAATAGACTCAAGCCCCTTCTTCTAGCTCTTGTCTCAAAGGAGCAAATTGGTTATGTGGAAGGAAGACAGATTCTCAACAACATCATACAAGCTCATGAGATGGTACACTCTCTTAAGAGTAACAAGCAAGCTGGTATGATCATACAGCTTGACCTAGCAAAAGCTTATGACAAGCTAAGCTGGTCTTACATCAGGGTAGTGTTGAAAGCTTATGGTTTTGATCATAATTGGATCAGATGGGTTATGGCCCTTGTATCCACGACCAGTTTTTCAATCCTGCTTAAAGGCTCGCCCTCCAGAACCTTCATGCCTTCTAGGGGTCTAAGACAAAGAGATCTGCTCTCCCCCTTCCTCCTTGTGCTCATGATGGAAGAGTGATAAAAATGGAAAGTGTTGAGGGAAGAACCCAGGGTTTGAAACGCACCATAGATGGAGCTGCTTCAACTCACCAACAATTTGTGGATGACACTATGCTGCAGGGCATTCCCATGGTCAAGGAAGCCAAAGCTTTTAAACAAATCAGCTTGAATGACTTTGTTATGGCCACTGGTACAAAGGTAAGCCTTAACAAATCAAAAGTTTTCTTTTTTAACACTGACATTGCTATTCAGAGAAAGCTTACCAGAATTCTAGGGTTCCAAAGGGAATAGTTACCCTCTAAGTACCTTGGAATGCCCCTTACAGAAAAACCTCTAAGTAGGGGAGTGTGGGAGCCGGTCCTTAACAAACTGCAGGATAGGGTAAAGAAATGGACATGCAGATATTTGAATTTATCAGGGCACCTTGTGCTCACAAAAGTTGTCCTGCAGGCCATACCCATTTTCATGATGTCATCTCTTCCTGCTCCTAAAGGAGTTTTGCATCAGATCAGGAACATTCAAATGGGATTTGGTAGCTTGGGATAAGCTTTGAAAACCTAAGGACCATGGAGGTTTGGGGCTTCATAACCTTGAAACCCTCAGCAAAGTTTCAGGTGCAAAGCTTTGGTGGAGGTGGCTTAAGGAATCGGCAACCCCATGGGCTAAGCTTTGGAAACAGAAATATGCAAATAATTGGTAGGAGAAGGATCATGTTCGAATGTCTGGGCTTATCAAGGGCTCCCACATTTGGAATCTTTCTTGGGAAAATAGAGACATTGTCCAGCAGCACAGCTTCTGGGAGATTAGAGTTGGGAACTTGGCAAATTCTGGGAGGACAACTGGCAGCAAGAACAAAACCTGTTTAGGGAAGAACTAACCGATCTCGAGAATGATACTGACAACAAAGGTTTATGCATGGTAAGTGACTTCTGGGATCATGTAAGGAACAATGGAAAATGGAAGGATCTAGGCTACAGGGAAGAGAGCCCTTTGAAAGCTCAGACAGACTCTCTTACTATGGACTTGGAACAGAGGAAGATTTTGGTATCATCCTTGTCTGACCAACTTAGATGGGAAAGAAACACAGAAGGTAACTTTAACCTTAAAGAAGCCAAACAAATAGCCATAGGGTTTGATTATAAAAACCCTGATGAGGTATGGAAGGACCTTTTACAGAACCCGCATTGGATGAAAATAAAGCTGTTTATGTGGTTGGTTCAACAAAAGAAAATTCTAACTTGGGAAAATCTTCTGAAGAGATGTTTTGTTGGCCCATAAAAATGTTATCTATGTGGTTCACAAGAGGAGACGATGGAACACTTACTTAACCTTTTCCCATTCACCTCTACCTTGTGGGATTGGGTGGCCTCAGTCTTCAGACAAACTGACAGGGATGGCCTCAGTATTACCAACACTTTGAAGAATTGGAGAAAAGACTTCTCAGGTAATGAGATCATCAACAAAGCTTGGACTCTGGTTCCAGGCTTCTTAATCTGGGATGTCTGGAAAGAACGTAATGGCAGGATTTTCAAGAACAAAACTAGCTCAACCCAGAACACTATTGCACAAATAATAAGACAACTCAAAGACACTGTTGGTGCCATGTTAGGGAGACCTCTTGAGAACCCGACTCTGCCCTAGGACGCTAGTATACTGCTGCAGTTTGGCCTCCATGTGCTAGTTCCCTAGAGCATACACAAAGATGTGAGCCAGATAAACGTTGGTAAAGACTTTTGGCAACCTCCTCCTCATGGTTTCTTGAAAATTAACATAGATGGAGCCTCTAAAGGTAACCCAGGGATGGCTGGTTTTGGCGGGGTCATCAGAGATGAGCAGGGTTGCATAAAAGACATCTTTCATAGTCATTTGGGGACTGCCACTAATAACATGGCAGAGCTCATGGCCTTAGAGCAATGCCTGGAAATACTAATTGAGTCAAACTCTCATAATGCCATCATTGAAGCAGACTCTGAACTGGTTATTAATGCGGCCAAGAAGATTTGTAATGGAAAAGCACCTGGAAAAGTTTCAAAACATTGGCAGCAGGTATTTCAGCGAATTCACTCCCACCTACAAACCCTGAGAACGACCAGCTTCGTTCATGTGCAAAGAAAAGCCAATATGCTAGTTGATCGTCTGGCGAATGAAGGAGTGTCTTGCAAGGAAAGTTATAGCAGGTATGCTTGGGATTCGACACCCTCGGGGAAATTGTGTGAGGATTTCCAAAGACAGGCGGCCAAAGACATGGAAAACTTCCAAACTATTAGGAATGAAAAAGAAGGAAGACTAGTGGTAGCAGGAGAAAGCGGAAGCGTAAGTCATTCTTAACCGTTGATCCCCAAAGAAAAAAAGATAAAGAGAAGGAAAATGCTCAAAACAGAGCTTTCTATAGGGGAGAGGCACTTGGTAAACAACAAGAATCTTAGAAGGTCGTCGGCCACAGATCTTGACAGCCTTCATCATCGAATGGCCATCGGGTGGAAAAGTAATCGAAGGTTAACTATTCAAGCGGACCCGAAGTTTTTTAGATTCGCGGTTTATAATCTTCATCGGGTCCGAAAAGAAGGTAAAGATCGTGCAGGTTTCTGTTCTGATATCTCGAAGGACCGTCAGATCAATAGGGGCTTAATCGTGTGGTTTTCGGGTTCTCAAAGTGATCGGAGCTTAAGTTTCACACCGGACCCGAACATTTATAAAATAACGGCTCACAATCCTTATCGGGTCCGTGAACCGGGTAAAAGGGGTGCATGTTGCCGAGATGACAGTGTTCGTGACCGTCGCATCTCACGGGATCTAGATCAAACGGACATCGGGCCTCAACATAGGAGGAGGCTAGGTCCAAAAACGGACCCAAAGTTTTACACTTTCACTGTTTATTTACCCTGCCAAATCCGTAAATATGATAAAGACTGAGCTCACCTTTGAAGCGAATTCTGTAATAACAGTCGGATCACTGGGGGTCTCATTGAATGGCCATCAGGTTGGATCATGGATGGTAACTTATTTTGTAAGCCTCAGGTTGAGGGTGTTGGGTTTATTTCGGGTTATGTAATTGGTTACTCTTCATAGGGTTAGCCCTTGATGGTCCTTACATTTGTAAAGACATGTATCTTATGTAATCTTTCTTACGGTTAATAGAAGGCTCCACTCTTATTTGACCAAAAAAGAATGTAAATGATAATGGATTCGATTAAATAATTAATTGAATTCATATATGAACAACATTCACATATAATATCAAATTATTATGCTTACAAATGACAGATACAACAAGACAATGTGAATTATTGAATTTTTCAATTATAAACATAAATAAACTTGAATGATTCAAATCGAAAGCTTAAGTAAAGCAAAATCAATAATAGTACCAATTCTACTCTGCTTTGTTGAGAATATAGTTACCAATCAAATGAGAACTGTGACCTCAAAACGAGAACTCTAGCTAAAAAACCCCAAAAAACACATGAAAAGAAAGCCAAAAATGAAAAGTGTTGATGTTGGAATAATGTTTTTTTTTCGAGATAAATTTTCAACTTTTATAAAAAATGGCAGTAAAAACCAATTTTTTTTTGCGCAAAAAACATATGCAACTTGATGCTGCATGAAAACTTTTTTTTAGTTAAAATTTCATGTTTTGTTTTTAAACAATAACATTAAAAACTAAAATCTTTGCACATTAAGCATGAAAAAAATGTCGATGTTGGCTAAAATTCTAACATTTTTTAGCAATGACATTAAAAGTAAAATATCAAGACTCCAAAAATTATTAAAATTCCAATAGTTTTGAACAATACGTTGAAGATAAAATAGCACGACTCCTAAAAATTCCAAAAAAAATCGAACATGGTGTCAAAGATATGAAGGACTTGAAGCTCGAGCAATGAGGTCACCTCAAGCTTGTGCAGTGAGCTTCGTTACAACTATCTCTAAAGGTTTGTTGTTATGTGGCCCTACAAGAATGGTTGGGAATGGCCCCCACTGTAAAAATGATTTCTATCACCCATAATCTTATTTTAGAAGCATTTTTGAAGAGGAATCATTTAAATTGTGTGTACCCATTTGTTTATATTAATGTCTAGGTTTCTTTTTAAATATCATTATTCATCTACATAGTTGAGCATATTGGTATTTGATTTTCTAATCCATTTCACTCAATAAAAGTTGTTCGCAGTTGATCATATTGATATATGATTTTCTAACTCATTAAAATTTATTTGTGGTATATAATGTTTCTCGTTTAATATTATAGTATAGGATAAGTATGCATTGCATAAATTATGATTTTCTTTATAGTTAAAGTTAGTATATTAGAATTGAATAATGGAAATTATAATTTGAGAGATAATAATAAAAGTTTTGTTCCATATCCCTTGTCTTCACTGCCTAAACATAGTTAATTTCATCTCTATATTAATCATGTACAATGTGCATGAACATTGTAGGAGACAAATGTTCATGCAAAACATGTTTCCTAGAATTCACATCTCATTCAGTTGAAACTAAGTTTCTCCATATTAATTTGAATGAAACATTACCAAAGAAATAAAGTTATAGAGCTTCATTACAACCAAT
The DNA here is from genome assembly GCA_031772625.1 of Pinus tabuliformis. Taxonomy (NCBI): domain Eukaryota; kingdom Viridiplantae; phylum Streptophyta; class Pinopsida; order Pinales; family Pinaceae; genus Pinus; species Pinus tabuliformis. Next base: position 479,694,272 of record CM062815.1, read on the forward strand.
GAGGTAGGGTGCTCACCAAAAAGCACCATATTAACACAACATTTTCACTCTCATATCTATATTTTCATCAAGGATTTAATTGATCAGTAACATGTTAGTAGTCCAAACTCCATTTTAACTATATGTAAAATAAGCGACAGGTATTAGCTACTATGTAGCTCTTGTTTTTACTTAAAATTCTATGTGAATCATTATTTTTGAAAAAAAAAAACAAATGTTATGATCTCTAGACATAAAATTCATTAAAATTGGTACTTTTAAAACTTTTTGCGGTGCATTTTTTTTCCATAAAAATCATTTATTTGACATGTCATTTTTAAGAAAAAAGTCGTGGAATGTATATTTTTTTAATTATATCTATATGCAAAATGTATATTTTGTTTGTCAAATGTTTAAAATTATTCTCTTTAGTGACAATTGTTTATGTGCATTGAAGTATTAATTAACGATACATAATAAATAAATAAATAAATAAATAAATCATAAATTAAATTTATTTTTTTCAACTTTTCAACAAAAAAAAAATCATTACAAAACAACATTGTGAGGAAAAATAAAAACTACAAACTGGAAACAACCTTAAAAAACAAGCATCTTAGGAAAGAAGAAGAAGAAGAAGAACACAACTTGAAAAATGGTTAAATAACCAACATTAAAATAAAAAAACCAACATTTAAAAAAATGTGGTTACTTAAGACATAAAAAAAAATTTAAGTGTCAAAAATATGCCCCCGAAAAAAAAAAGGGTTTATGGTGCATAAACGCTTTTCAAAATCTGCATAAAAATCACCAACATTTTAAAAAAATATCCATACTTAATATATTAAAAAATTTAAAGTGTCGAAAATAAGCCCCAAAAAAAAGGGTTGATACTACATTAACACTTTTCAAAATCAACTTGAAAAGCACTAACATTTAAAAAAAATGTTCATTAGGAAAATTTAAAATCTAAAAAATATTCTCCATAAAAAAGGTGTATTCTGAATAAACACTTTTCAAAATCGGATGATTTTTGGTTACTTCTAAAATATGAGAACTCAGTCAAGTTCTTGTTTGATTGGTAACTATGTTTGAGACATGGAATCAAAAAGTGGTTCATTTTATATTTAGAAAAAAAACTAGTACAAAAGTGCAATTAGACCTTTTATTCAAAATTTTCAGAACCTATTGCCCTGGGCTCGAGGGTTGTTTACGCCGAAGTTCTTCTTACAACTATTATGGATCACAGAAGCCTCAATTCAATAATGACTTTCTACTTTTAGAAAGTCACTCTAGAATCTTCAGAAATGAGCTTTTATTTAAGGAAATTCATCCCTGTGCTGCCAATTTTCAACATGGCTTGCCCGAGACTTCATTTATTTTTATGGAATTCAAACTAAATTCACCATCATTCATGCTTGCTCCCCTTATCGAATTGTGATTTGATCTTCCAATGTCATGTAGCACGTGCATGCCACCTGATCGCCACCTCTTTACCAAAATGCTAAATGATTTTTTGATTATTTGAATTGATGGTTGACATACGTCTGACGATGATGGGACTCATGGTGTATGTTGCGTGTCATGAATAGATTGATGCATTTGAGTATTTTAATTTTTAAGTTTAATTATTTTTTCTTTTGTGAGTTGTGCTGTCAAACTCATGTGTTTAGCATTTACTTGCAATTTTTTTCAATACCACCTTCTGACACATGGTCAAAGCCTTAGTCCTGATTATTTGTCCTGTCAAGGTATTCTTTATGGCCATGTTCTACTAAGCAGTTATTTTTTCTTGAGTTTGGAGTCATGCTTGTTCTCTCAGTTTTTCTTCTAAGTTGAATCTTTTATTATAGTAGTCTCTGAATATTTCTTTGTGCTCTTACCTTCTTTCATCCTTGCAATGATGTTGATCCATATTCTATTTAGCTATGCTATTTAAGAGATTATAGAGATCTACTTCTTGTTCCATATTTCTATCATATTTTTCTGCTTTATTTGCACTTCCTCTCTTTTAATGGATTCCCGATTACTAATTTAGTTACTTTATTTCTAATCTATAACTGTTTTTTGTAATTAACTTGCTAAATTCTAATAAAATAGAAAATTTCTAATTTTACAAATTGTTTGGTCGGTTAGCCTACCACAGGGTGGTTTCCAAGCTAACCCATGTCCCTGGCACCTCAGAAAGGTTTTCACCAACACGCCATTTCTATTAAGAGACATCCTTCTTGAGTCGGGCATCGTTGATAAGTGAATTGAATAGGTGCCCTTGTAATTTTGTCAATTGTACAACTCCTAAAGGATGTATGTCTTTAATAACGAAGGGTCCCATCCATGAAATTTTTAATTTTCTTGGTCTACCCTTCACTCAATTTTCTTATAACAAAACTAAATCGCCAACTTTCAAGTTCTTAATTTGTATATTTCTATCAATCCATGTCTTTTGTTGGTCTTTACTAGCTTGTTGGTGATAGTGTGCATGGATTCGATCTTCCTCTAATTGTTGTAATTTTTGGAGTCGTTACTTTTGTAATTTTGTATTATATTTCAATATAGTCAATACACTTACTGCATTCATCAAACATTGAAGTGGTACAACTGCTTCCTTTCCATAGACAAGTTTAAAAGTGTTGATCTCATCAACTACTTGTACATTGTGTAGTTTTCCCAGAGGATGGTTGGTACCTTATCATCCTAGTCATCTTTGTCTAGATTACAAACCTTTGTTAGTCCCTTGTGTAATGTTTTATTAAATAATTCAACAACGCCATTTGCTTGTGGATGGTATGTAATAGTCTTCTATGTTCAATCATGAAGTTCTTCATTATTGTTTGAATTGTAGCATTTACAAAATGAGTCCCTCTATCACTAATGATGACCATAGGACAACCAAACTAAGTTATTATATTTTCATATATGAATTTTTTTGCTACTTCTTTTGTACACAATTCGACTGGTTTTTCTTTCGCCCACTTAGTTAGATATTCCAATGTTGTTATGATATATTTTTCTCACGTACGTTTAACTCTTTTGGGAAATGGTCTAACGGAGTTGATTTCCCAAATCTAAAAAGGTAATGACGGAACAATTGAGTGTAACAACATGTGGTGTTTAGGTAGTGGTCGCTCTTATATTTGCATATATCACATTTTTGTACATGTAGTTGGCAGCCTTGAAATATTGTTAGCCACCACAAACCATCTTGCAGTATTTTCATTGTAAATGTGTCGCTCTGATAATAACCTCCAACTCCTCCTTTATGTGCCTCATCGATAATGTCCTCCATTTCGTGTTCCAAGGCATATCTATGAAATACCTCATGAATATAAAGTTTATATAATTTTCCATTTACCAATGTAAATGATGTTGCTTTAATAGCGAGAATATTTTTCTTCTTTTTAGATAATCCTACAGTTGCCTTTCCCATGTGTAAAAATTATGCTATATCAGCAAGCTATGGAGGGATCACTTCAATTCTAAACAAGTGCGCAATTTGGCAAGTCATCTTCAATATTTGTCATTTCTTCTCCATATTCTAATTGGGATAAATGGTCAAGACCAACACTCTTCTTGCATGGTCAAACAATAAATTCAAATTCAAATTCTTGAAATAATAATAACCATCGACAAATGTGCCCTTGATAAACCGGCTTATTAACAAATTACTTCAGTTCTTGATGATTAGTATAGAATATAAATGGGTTCGCAAGGAGGTAATGTCGGAATTTCTGCAAAGAAAAGATCATGGCTAAGGCTTCTCTTTCATTCTTTGAATAATTTCTTTCAGCTTTGTTGAGCTTTTTATTGGCGTACACATTAGGATGATCTATCCATTCATCATGAAGTTGGAGTCATAACTACATTGAATTCCATGTTTGAGGCATCGACATGCACATGAAACTACTTCGACCAATCAGGAAACTTAATTATGGGTGATTCGACTAATTTCTTTTTTAGCAACTAGAATGACTCGTCGCACTCCTTCGACCAAATAAATGGAACATATTTATTTATAATTTCATCTATGGGAAATGTTATATCAGAGTATCGCCTAATGAACCGCTTATAGTAACCAGTATGGCCCAAAAATATTTTAATTTTCTTTTGATTGACAGGAAGTTTCAATTCTAAAATCACTTGGATATTTCCCATATCGACTTTGATTCCATCCTTTGATATCACATGGCCTATCAATGTTTCAATAGGTGTTGTATAGATACATTTTTTGATGTTCAATGATAAAAAAATATGTGTGCATCTTTTCAACATTAATCTGAGCCATTGTATATGATATTTAAGCACTGTATAAAGAATCCAGTCATCAAAGTAGGTTTTCATTGTTTTATAAATATATTCCTGGAAAGCTTTGACGTTGATTCATGAAAATACTGCTGGAGGATTTTTAAGTCCAAGAGGCAATACCTGATAAGTAGAAAAACCAAATGCAGTGACAAACATTGTTTTCTCCCTTTCTTCTTCTGCAATAGGTACTTGATTGTACCTTGAGAAACCATCTATAAAAGAATAGCATTTGTGTCCTTCAACTTCATTTATGATTTTGTCAGCGAACAGAGTAGGAAGTGGATAAATCATTGTTAATTCATTCAACCCGCAGTAACCAACACTATGTGTAGTTCAGTCAGGTCCTACTTTTTGGACTGCACAACCATGAGACTTGCCCATTTTGATGTTTCAATTAGGTAGATAATGCCAACAACAAGCATACCCTCTATTTTCCTCATAAAAATGGGTTTATACTTGTGAGCAAGCTTGCAAGGTATCTATTTAATTGGCTTAGCTCAACGAATGAGATTGATTTTCATCTCCCCCATTTATTTTACAAGTCCCTTTAAATATTTTTAGTCATGGGTGAATACATCTCGATATTCTTTGAGTAATTCGACAAGTTTCACTATTGGTTTGTCTGACCAATAGTCACAACGTCGAGCGATATTTGGTCGATCATCATTTTATATATATACATCTTGCATCTTCACTCCCACGCCCATCTAGTCATGTGCCTTTGACTCATCGAGTCATTGGTCCCCTACTTTTATTTCTTGGTATGCAGGTGGAAAATATGGTTTCTCGAGTTCTGAATTCTTGCTTCTCAATTTTGTACACTAGTTTTTTTCTTTTATGATTTTTTGGATGATATTTCTTCCAACAAAAGCTTTGGTCAGGGATAAGTGCTTCTTCCATATCTAGTTGGTTCGTCATATTCATTTTTGATTTACATGACACGTAATTACAAGTGGAGGAGAGATCAACTGTTGATTTTTTATGTTGTTTTATTTTTCCTTGATGAAATCCTTTATTTTCTTAATGGCATCAGTTAATTCTCATTCCTCTAGTTTAAATTCAAAATCCTTGATGAAATTTTCTTTCAACTATTTCCATTGTAAATATTTCCCTCGAGCTTCTTCTATTTTATACCATTTGTTGAGCAAGTCATCTAAAGTATTCGAAAACATGTGAGGCCAGACTCTCTCATCTCTGTATCTAATCCTACACCATTCTGACTCATTGTTTTGTATGTGAAGGATGGGGTCCTTTCCAAGGCTAAATATGGGTATATTTGCTTGTGCATAAATATTTAAACCTCAAAAGTGTTCAAGAAAATATGTCATTATTTTCATCCACATTTGGAGTCAAGATGAGTGGGCTTCCCACCACCTTGTCGCTTGACTTGTAAATGTTTTCACTAGACTTTCCATCCTTCCTTGTTCACCAATATATTTTGTTACTTGTTCGACATGGTTAACAGGGGAAGCCTGTTCCTTTAATCTAAACATGCTACTGGAATCTTGTGTTAAATCAGTTGGTAACAATGGCGATGTTCCTCTATAGTTTTTTCTTTAATAATAGGCATTTCTTTAATAGAATAACAAGTTTGGATTTTTTTTGTTGGTATTGCTTCAATATTCCAGCATTCTTTGGCTTTTTATTCATATTTTTTGACTTGCCACGTGTAGAGCTCTATCTGAAAATTATGACCAATAAAGAGAGTGAACGTATTAAAATTTCATTGAAAGCATTTAGTTCCACATTTTCTTGATCTTCATGTAGTACTTGGTACAATCTTCTTGTTTTTTATTCTTCTTTGCAAGCTTCAACCCATGGATTTCCTTCACGGGGGTCCAAAGGAATAATAATTTTCTTATCATTACCCTTAATTTTAATTTTGTCTTTCTCTAATGATATAGTCACTTTCATCCTTCGTCCCCACAGTTTACATACTAGTGAAAAAAATGCAGTTATTCTATCAACTAAGTCAAAAACTTCAAAATCGATTGTTGTCAGGATGCCCATAATTGAATTTCCTACTTTCTTTAATGTCCCAATAGGTTCAATGAATATTTGATAGGCAAGTTTAAAATATAGTCATCTTATGTAGATTGAGTCTTCCTATGCTAATCCATGTTTCTCACAGGAGTATATTAACCTGTGACCCAAAGTCGACAACAACTTGTTAAGCCATATAACCATTTATTTCTAGGTCAACTTGTGGACCATGATCTTCAAATTTTTTTCTTTGTGACAGTTGTCATACATTTTTACATTTCTCCCTACTTTCATTGCAGTCTTTTAGCATGTTCAAAAAATCTACTAGACGTCCAACTAAATGTTCTTCCTTTAAAATATCCAAGAATTCTTCTAATATGACATACTTTGCTATTTTTTGTGAGTCAACTTCTTTTATGAAGAATTCAACTACTTTTGTCATTGTGTCATTTTGTACCTGCATGCTTGGGTGTCTGGTTGTATTTTTTGTTGGTTGAATAACTTGTTGATTGTGATTATTGTTATCTCTTCTAGTTCCTGGGCTCATAACAACATGGAGATTTTTCTAATTCAAGATATCTTGTTTTGAGATAATTTGGAGTAAATTCACAGTTCTTTTATTCAAAACTTTTTCAATGATCTTGGGGAAATATTCCAAAAAATGATAACCCAACCACACATACTGCAGAAGATTGGTCTTATCTTTTAATGGGCAGTTTGGGGTTGTGTGTCCCTCTGGAAACAAGTGAAACAATAAAATATTCCTTGACCTCTATCATTGTATCACCCTCATCAGCCACCATTTCCTCTTCCGCCATATGTTGGTGGCTAGTTGAACTGATCTATAATTTTTGTATGATAGACAACGTGATAATTTGGCTTGTTCTTTCCATTAAATGGACATTCTTGCATTGAGTGGGTGTTATCCTCGCGAATGGTGCACCATTTAAGCTTAAAATTATGAAGATTGTACTGACAATCTTTGGTACTATGATTTGAAGCGATCTAACATATATTGAAATATATGTTAGATTGTATCCATTAGACATATTGATCAAAGTAGTAGGAAATTTTACAAGTATCCTTAGTGTTCCCTTCAGTCAGAAAGTTAGTGCACCATAAGTTATTCTTTTGAAGTGTCAACGCCAACAATGATTTTTGTAGTTGCTCAATTTTGTCTTCAAGTTTATTATCAGTTGGTGAGATAGTCGACTGAACTTTGTCGTATGTTTCAATAAGTTGAGCCAACTTAAGAGCCTCTTCTCAAGTTTTAAATTCATACACTCTCAGCAGGTTGCAGATCTTTTGGAGAAGAGCAGCCACATACCATTGAACTAATAATTTTTTGCTAATGATATATGGGATCTGACTCAATAAATATTTGAATATTTTGTAGTATTCTCTCGTTGTTTCATTGTGTCATTGTTTAACTTCCTTTATCTTTTGTGCTACTAGATGTTTTAAATCTTAGGCCTTGTAGAAAGTGAGAAATTTGGTTTTAATTTCGTCCTTTGGTTTTGGTTACATCTCAGTAAGATTCAAGAACCATGTTAGTGCATGTTTCCTCAAGGTTGCTACAAATTGAGCCATTTGTTTGTCCTCAGTAGTAATACTATTTGTAGACCAAAATTTCTCACAAATGAACCAATGCTTTTTTGGGTTTTCATATCCCTCATAGAGGGGCATTAGAGAAATTTTGAGGTCAAAAATGGGCCTAAAAAAAATGTACAACAAAAATAAACTTTATAAGAACCAATAGGATTCAATATGGTGATGTCAACTATGGGGGATGATTCACCATTTTTGGAGTAAAAAGGTAAAAAAGATTTTAAAAAATAAAAAAACTACTTTTTCAACTCGTATTTTCAACTTATCTTCCTACGATTTTACTCAAATTTCAATTGGGAGCACCCATTGGATGCAGAATTTAATTTTTCATATAAGGAGTACCCATGTTGCATAATTTCGATGGACCCTGCTATATGAAAAGTGTGAAATACATGAAGAAACATGATTGCAATCATGTTTTTCATGTATTTCACATTTTCTGTGTAGTAGGGTCTACCGAAAATATGCAACATGGGTATTCCTTGGATGAAAAATTAAAATTTGTATCCAATAGGTGCTCCAGCTCGAAATTTGAGTAAAATCCTAGGGAGATAAGTTGAAAATTTTGTTTTTTGTTATGAAACCAACTAACAAAATAGAAAAAAAGATCGATCAACGACTTAAAAATTAGCCTCTTCGATGGGGAAACCTCCTTTACATTACATAAATGAAAAAAAAATTGGATGATACAAATGATAAGACTGGCTTGGTATATATAGGAGTCTAAGAGGTCACAATATAATTAGATCCTACATAACAAAAATAATGTAAAGTCACAACAATAACAATAGTGGGCTTCTATGGGGCACAACAATAACAACATGGGGGATACATCAATACAACAATAACAATAGGGGGCTACACTAACAATAACAATAAGGGGAATATACAAGTATTATAGGGACTTGACATGCCCCTCTCATTCAAAAAAAGTGTTTTCCTCAACACCTAAATAGTTCTGAATGCAACTATATAAAATTCTCATCCTCTCATGTGGAATCTTCAGTGGGTAAGTTCTTGTTTCCATGACTGCTTCAGGCTCAAATATGATTTGTCCTTCTTTGTCAACTTCTGGAAATATTATTTGAACTGGGAGCTTGTTACCGATAACATCCTTTAAGCATGAAACATGGAAAACTGGGTGTACTTGAGAAGATGCAGGCAACTCCAATTTATATGCCATAGTACCAATCTTTTGCAACATCTTGTAAGGACCATAGTACTTGGGTGATAATTTATTATCCTTCTTATCTTTCTTGAGGGACATTTTTTGTATGGTTGTAGTCATAAAAATACCCAGTCGCTTACATCAAAAGAAATTTCACTACGATGCTAATTTGCTTGTTGTTTCATTCGATTATGTGTCAAAGTGAGGTTATCCTTTAAGGGTTGAAGAACTTGTTGTTGATGCTCGATGTGATCTTGCACTGCTTGAACCTTAGAATTTTGTCTTAAAAATGATGTGATGGATGGTGGATGATATCCATAAAATGCCATAAATGGGGTCATTTTTGTTACAGTATGGAAGGAAGTGTTATAACACCATTCAGCTAGATATAACCACTTGACCCATTGTGTTTGTTTATCATATACAAAGCAATGAAGATATCCTTCCAAACATTTGTTCACTATCTCAATTTTCCTGTTCAATTGAGGATGATAAGATGAGCTATGAGCTAATTGAGTACCAAGACAAGAAAATAATTTCATCCAAAAATTTCTAGTAAAAATGGGATCTCTATCGCTTACAATAATATTTGGGTTTCCATGTATCTTTTGAATTGTTTCCATAAATGTAGTAGTAATTGTACTGGCTTTAAAAGGATGAGATAATGCACAAAAGTGTGCATACTTGGTAAGTCTATCAACTACCACCATGATGACACTCTTTCCTTCAGACTTGGGTAAGCCTATGATAAAATCCATTGAGACCTCCTCCCAATGCTAACTTGGAATGACTAAAGGTTGTAATAGACCTGGGGTCTTAATTGTCTCAACTTTTTTTGTTGGAAAAACAAAAATTCTGCCACAAACTTCTGACTATAAAATTTAATGCCATCCAAAAAAAATTCCTTCTTGAACATGTCATAAGTTTTTAAAAATCCTAAGTTCCCTCCTAAGGGGGAGGTGTATAATTGCAAAAGAATCTTTTGCTTGAGTTTGGAATTCTTACAAAGATATAAGCACTCTTTATACCATAATGAATGATTTTTCTATCTAAATTTATCAGATGTATTGGGATCTTGATACAACCTTTGAATGAGTGTCCACACCTCTTCGTCATTCTTCCACTCATCCTTTGCTTTGGTTATCCAATCGGTTTGGATAATATAAATGGAAAATAGAAATGCTTCCACATCCTCATCCTTTATTGAGAGTGCATCTGCAAAAACATTTTGCTTCCCTTTTTTGTAGATGATTTCAAAGTCATAACCCAACATCTTTTTGACCCATTTTTGCTTCTCTTCTGAAGATAATATTTGTTCCAAAAATTATTTAAGACTATCATGATCTGTAGAATTTCCAACATTTCCTTCTCATAAATAGTTTGTGTAAATACTTTCCTTTGATTGGACAACTTTAAAAAAAAATTGGTCTTCCTTCTTGCATTAAAACAGCACCAATTCCATTTCTTAAGGCATCAGATTCCACAATAAAGGTTTTTGTGAAGTATGGCATAACTAAGATCAATGCTTGGCACATTACCTCTTTAAGATGTTCAAAGCCCCTAGTGTGGCTTTTGGAGTCCAAGAAAATGCATCTTTCTTCAGTAATGTTTTTAGGGGTGTTGCTATTCTCCCATAACTCTTAAAAAACTTGCAATAATACCCTGTCAACCCTAGAAATCCTCGAAGCTTCTTTATGGTAGTGGGGATTTTCCATTCCTTAATGGATTTAATTTTGTTATAGTCTACCTTAACACCCTCATGAGATATAATATGACCCAAATATTTCACCTCTTGTACTCCAAAGAAACATTTGAAGGTTTTTGCATATAATTGTTTCTCCTCCAATAGTTTGAGCACCCTATCAACATGGTGAACATGATCCTTCCAAGACTTGTTGTAGATTGATATATCATCAAAAAATACTAACACAAATTTTCCAAGGAAGGGTTCGAAAATGGAAGTCATCGAACCTTGAAATGTGGAAGGTGCATTAGTAAGACTAAAAGGAATTACAAAAAAATCATGATGACCCTCATGAGTTTTGTATGTTGTTTCAGAATTTCTTCAATATTCATTCTAATTTGATGATATCCTAAATGAAGGTCCAACTTGGTGAAGTAAATTGCTTCATGTCATCCAACAATTCATCAATGATAGGAATAGGAAATTTATCTTTAATAATGATCTTATTGAGATCCCTATAATTTGGACACATATGCCATTATCCATCCTTCTTGTGCACCAATAATACTCGAGCATAGAAAGAACTTTGACTAGGTTGAATTATACCAGCCTCTAGCATTTCTGCAACCATACATTCAATTTCACTCTTTTGGGCATAGGGAAATCTGTAAGGTCTGATGTTTGGAGGAAAAATTTTGTTAGGTGTGTGGTATATTCTTTCCACAACTAACTCCACACGCAGGGGGGTTATGGGGGGGTGATAGCCCCCCCTTGTTCGTTGCGCCAGGTGTAGCACAGGGTTCACAAGGGGCGCAACAAGCCTCCCTGTCAAGGGGTTTGAGGGGGGTGGTAGACCCCTCTATGGGGTCTCGGGCAACACCTCGAGGAAAAAAAAATTGGACTCTATATTAGGTGGGTGAACCTACCTATGCTTTTGTGCGTGGTTTTCGCACATGGTTTTGGGCATGATGGTTTTCTGCACATGGTATTTTGTAGATCCGGTCAAGGGAACTACAGTTATTTTCTAATCCAAGGTTAATGGATTGGGGTTTATGGATGTTTCGGCATGTATATATATGTATTGTAACATTGAAAGGAATATAATGAAAAATCAATCTGGTATTCCTGGTTTTGGGATCCAGGGGAAAATCCTTTTGTATATATGTTTTATGTTTTATGTTGTTGCCATTGTTTATTTTCTATTTTTAGAATTTGTATGAAGGTAATTTCTGTATGAGGTTAAAACCTACATTTGGTATCAGAGTTGTCTTGGCTTCATCGGGACGCCTTTGCTGCTGAGGAGCTTTTCTTAGGCCTGTGGTAGACATTGTTCGGTGGGAGTTCTGTGGGATCGATTCTTTTGGTGAAATAAGATGGCGAGTAGTGGAAATATACAGATCAAGAAATTTAATGGTTAGAGTTTTGAGTTATGGAAACTCAAGATGGAGGATCTATTGGTGGATAAATATCAGTGGATCGTGGTATATCTAGGTACTAAACCAATGAAAATGTTAGTTGAAGACTGGGCAAAGTTGGATCAGAAGGCAAAGAGCACAATACGGTTGTGTATCTCAGATTTTGTATTGTTGAATGTATCAGAAGAAGCTTTGGTGAAGGATTTTTGGGACAAGTTAGGGACTTTGTAAAAATCTAAGTCTTTGGTGAATAAATTGTTCCTACAGAAAAAACTATATAACCTGAGGATGAAGGATGAGGATGAAGGTGACAGAGCATTTAAATGCCTTTAATATTGTGGTAATCCAATTGTTATCTATTGATATAAAAATATCAGATGAAGATAAGCGCATCAGTTGGTTGTGTTCTCTACTAAATATGTGGGATAGTCTGGTTGTTGCAATAGGTAGCAATGTGACTCCCTTGCATTTTGATGAAATAGTCTCATCCTTATTGTCAGAGGAGATGAGACGGAAAAATATGAAGGGCCAGAATGGTGATGCCTTGTTTGTATGAGGAAGGTCCCAATCAATATATATATATATATATATATATATATATATATATATATATATATATCCTCGAGTGGGAGATCTAAATCTCCACGAAAACCTGTAAAGGTGTGTTGTAAATGTGGAAAGGAAGGGAACTTCAAAAGGGACTATAGATCTAAAGCTCCTAAGAAAGGAAAGTGATCTGATGATGCTCCTTCTGCAGAAGCGAAAATGACCTCAGATGAAGGTGGGTATGTGTACTTGGCTTCTTCTTTAAGTACACATATAGATCATGAGGCGTGGTTGATTGACTTAGGTGCATCCTTTCACTTCACTCCCGACAGGGAGTGGATCTCTGAGTATGACAAATATGATGGTGGTGATGTCTTATTAGTGGATGACAGGAAGGCTAGAATCATCAGTCATGAAAAAGTCAAGTTGAAGTTGCAAGGTGGAAGGATTATAACATTTCTAGGTGTTCTACATATTCCTGCATTGGCCAAAAATCTGATTTTTGTAAGCAAGCTGGATGATGCAAGTGTAAAAACAGTATTCAAGAAAGAAATCTGCAAGATCGTTCGGGGAGCACTGGTTTTGATGCAGGGAGTTCGGATTGGAACTCTGTACAAGCTTCAGGGTAGCATTTTTATTGATGGGTGCAATAGTTTTGTGGTTCCTAAAAGTGGAGCAGAAAATCTAGTGGTCTTTGGAGAAAATACCAAGCTATGGCATCAAAGGCTTGAACATATTGGATAGAAGGGCCTTCGAATACTTCATGGTAATGGTATGTTAGAAGGTATGTCTAATTTCTCTCTACTTTTTGACTTCTGTGAAAATTGTGTATATGAAAAGTAGAATCAGGTGAGCTTCCCCTCTAGTGCTAATAGGGCGAAACAGATATTAGAGCTTGTGCATAGTGATATGTTTGGACATGTGTTGGTTCCATCACTGGGTAAGTTTGTGTACTATGTATCATTTATAAATGAATTCTCAAGGAATACATGGATATATTTCCTCAAGAATAAATTGTTGTAGCGGCTACAAACGCCCTCCAAAATTTTTCCTTAGCTTCATTTTGGAGTCTCCCTACCAACCATCCTCAGTAGCATGTCTTGCACCATCAAGCATATAGGCTTCAGATTTTTCTCAGAGTCTTGTTAGCTAGTGCATGTCAGTTTGCTTCACTCCCCTTAGAGGCTGTCTTTCCGGACTTAGAACATTTGTTGGCCAAGCAACTCCCCTAGAAAATTGCGTAATTATGGAGGTGAACCATCCTTCCCTCTAGAAATTGCGAAAATCAGTCTAGCAGCCTGCTGGGCTCCAAAATTGTGCAAAGAAGAGAGGCAGTCTTCCTCCAGAAAACTGCACAATCTGACCCAGCACTGCTACTCAACCCATAAATTGTACAATTATGGGAGGTAGTCACCTGCTGACCCCAGAAATTGCACAATCCCTCTGGGACAGCTAGCCCAGCTCAGCCCAAGAACTGCGCAAATTTTCATCCCATGCTGCCCGACTGATGCATGTGCCTTCAGGTTGACTAGTTCCCTCCGAGACCGAGAAAAACTGATTTGCATGTATGGACTGCTTTTCCCAGGGCATCATTCAAAGGCATCCCTAGATTTAGCAACCTATTTTTAGCAAATGGAGGTTACATGCAAGGCTCATTTTAGAAACCTCCATACAAGTGTAGATTTTCCTAGATTTGTGGCATGCACGTCATAACCTTGATTTTATCAAAACTTATGAACCAGATGCTGCACAACTCATCCCTCACATTGATCTTGCAGCTTTGACATCCCACATCCCATATAGGAGTCATCGACACATTCAGCTCAGTTGTTTCAGGGTAAGCCCGCTTTCCATGTATTGCACTGCATTTCTGTCTCTTTTTGTGTTTTGCTTTGTGTGACTGTTATTTGCTTGATTTCAATGAGCTCTTGATGTCATTTTGATGTATGTTAGCTTGTAGAATAATTGTTTCATTTTTCATTCGTATCTCACAGTTGTCGCATGCATGACATTGTTTTTGTACCGACAGTCGTTGTTGCGGCGACCTGTTTCACACTCATGCATGTTTTCCCAATTTATGAATCTGTTATGAAACCAGCTCAAGAAAAGATAGAAAAGATAGATCAACGCCTTAGAATTTAGCCTCTTCGAGGGGGCAACCTCCTTTACATTACATAAATGAACAATTCTTGGATGATACAAATGACAAAACCTCCTTTCTATATATAGGAGTCTAAGGAGTCACAATATAATCCAGCCGACCTAACAATAATAATATAAAGCCACAAAAATAACAATAGAGGGATTCTATGGGGCACAGTAATAACAATATGGGGGCAATAGGGGCACAACAATATTAATAAGGGGTATAACTACAATAGTAATGGGGTAATCACTAGTATTATAGGGACCCAACATGCCCCTCTCCTTCAAAAAAGTGTTGTCCTCAACGCTTGAGTAGTTCTGGATACTTCTGCATAAAATTCTCATCCTCCCATGTGGAATCTTCAGCGGATAAGTTCTTCCACTTGATAAGATACTCTGAAATTGATCGATTTCGTAGCTGTCGAGTTCTTGTTTCTGTGACTGCTTCCGGTTCCAATATAATTTTTCCTTCCTCGTCAAGTTCTGGCAATATTGTTTGAACTGGGAGCTTGTCGCCTATAACCTTCTTTAAACATGAAACATGGAAAACTGGGTGCAATCGAGAAGCTGCAGGAAGCTCCAATTTGTATGCCATAGTACCAATCTTTTGCAACACCTTGTACGGACCATAATACTTTGGTGATAATTTATTATCCTTCTTAGCTTGCTTGAGGGACATTTGCTTATATGGTTGTAGCCGTAGGAATACCCAATCACCTACATCAAAACTTCTTTCACTGCGATGTTGATCTGCCTGTTGTTTCATTCTATTCTGTGCCAACACGAGGTTATCCTTTAAGAGTTGGAGGACTTGTTGTTGATGTTCGATGTGATGTTCCACTGCCTGAACCTTAGAATTTTCTCTTAAATATGATGTGATGGATGGTGGTTGATACCCATAAAGTGCCATAAATGGGGTCATTTTTGTTGCTGTATGGAAGGAAGTGTTATACCACCATTCAGCCAGAGGCAACCATTTGACCCATTGTGTCTGTTTATCAGATACAAAGCAACGAAGATATCCTTCCAAACATTTGTTTACTATCTCAGTTTGCCCATCAGATTGAGGATGATAAGATGAGCTATGAGCTAACTGAGTACCAAGACAAGAAAATAATTCTGTCCAAAAATTTCCAGTGAAAATGGGATCTCTGTCACTTACAATAATCTTTGGGTTTCCATGTAGCTTTTGAATTGTTTCCATAAATGCAGTAGAAACTGTACTGGCTTTAAATGGATGTGATAATGCACAAAAGTGTGCATACTTGGTAAGTCTGTCAACTACCACCATGATGACACTCTTTCCCTCAGACTTGGGTAAACCTGTGATAAAATCCATTGAAACCTCCTCCCAACGTTGGCTTGGAATGGATAAAGGTTGTAATAGACCCGGTGTCTTAATTGTTTCAACTTTATTTTGTTGGCAAACCAAACATTCCGCCACAAACTTTTGAATAT
Source organism: Pinus tabuliformis (assembly GCA_031772625.1). Taxonomy (NCBI): domain Eukaryota; kingdom Viridiplantae; phylum Streptophyta; class Pinopsida; order Pinales; family Pinaceae; genus Pinus; species Pinus tabuliformis. The sequence continues at coordinate 479,710,560 of CM062815.1, forward strand.
CTGATTTAAGGCCATCCCAAAAAAATTCCTTCTTAACCCTGTGGTAAGTTTTTAAAAATCCTGAGTGCCCTCCTAAGGGAGAAGTGTGCAATTCCATAAGAATCTTTTGTTTTAGCTGGGAATTCTTACAGAGGTATAAGCGATCTTTGTACCATAACGAATCATTTTGCCAGCTAAATGTATCAGACGTACTGGAATCTTGTTGTAACTTTCGAATAAGTGCCCACACTTCTTCGTCATTCTTCCATTCCTCCCTTGCTTCGTTTATCCAATCTGGTTGGATAATAGAAATGGCGCACAACAATGCTTCCACATCCTCATCCTTTCTTGAGAGTGCATCTGCCACCACATTTTGCTTCCCTTTTTTGTAGATGATTTCAAAGTCATAACCCAACATCTTTGTGACCCACTTTTGTTGCTCTTCAGAGGATAATCTTTGTTCTAAAAAGTATTTAAGGCTATCATGATCCGTTTTTACCTTGAAGTGTCTTCCCATTAGGTAGGGTCGCCATTTCTTAAGTGCATGGAGTATTGCCAACATTTCCTTCTCATAAATAGCTTTGTTAAAAACTTTCCCTTGATTGGACGACTTTCAAAAGCAATGGGTCTTTCATCTTGCATTAGAACAACACCAATTCCATTTCCTGAAGCATCACATTCCACAATAAAGGTTTTTGTGAAGTCCGGTGTAGCTAAGACCGGTGCTTGGCACATTGCCTCTTTAAGATGTTCAAAGGCCTTTGTTGCTTCTGGAGTCCATGAAAATGCATCTTTCTTCAATAATGTTGTTAGAGGTGCTGCTATTCTCCCATAATTCTTAACAAACTTGCGATAATACCCTGTCAACCAAGAAATCCTCGCAGATGCTTTATGGATGTGGGGATTTTCCATTCCTTAATGGCTTTAATTTTGCTAGGGTCTACCTTAACTCCTTCATGAGATACAATATGACCCAAATATTCCACCTCTTGGACTCCAAAGAAACATTTGGATCTTTTTGCATATAATTGTTTCTCCTCCAATAGTTGTAGCACCCTGTCAACATGTTCAACATGATCCTTCCAAGACTTGCTGTAGATTAGTATATCATCAAAAAATACTAACACAAATTTTCTAAGGAATGGTTTGAAAATTGAATTCATCAAACCTTGAAATGTTGAAGGTGCATTGGTAAGGCCAAAAGGCATGACCAAAAATTCATAATGACCCTCATGAGTTCTAAATGCTGTTTTCGGAATGTCTTCAATCTTCATTCTGATTTGATGATATCCCGAACGAAGATCCAACTTGGTGAAGTAAATTGATCCATGCAATTCATCCAGTAATTCATCAATGACAGGAATGGGAAACTTATCTTTAATAGTGAGCTTGTTGAGCTCCCTATAATCCGGACACATGCGCCATGATCCATCCTTCTTGTGCACCAATACTACTGGAGCAGAGAAAGAACTTTGACTCGGTTGAATTATACCAGCCTCTAGCATTTCTGCAACCATACGTTCAATTTCACTCTTTTGGACATAGGGATATCTGTACGGCCTGATGTTTGGAGGAACACTTCCTGGAATCAGATGAATAGCATGATCATGATCACGCATAGGTGGGAGACCTTTGGGAGTCTCAAATACCTTGGAATGATTGTCCAAGACTTTTTGGAGATCTGGAGAAATAGATGATTCCAATGTGGAAACATCTAGCGAACATAATTGTGCAATTACACCTCTTTGCTCCTTTTTTAGAAGCTTTGTCATACCATTAGAGCTGATTATCTTTCCTGGTTTCCCTGCAATACCCCTTAATTCAACTTCCTTTCCTTCCACAGAAAATTTCATGAAAAGTTCTTGAAAATTAAAAGCTATTGTACCCAAGGATTGTAGCCATTGGACTCCTAGTACAACATCAGCACCTCCCATTGGAATGGAAAGCATTGGGCTAGTCAATACATATTCTCCCATGGATAGCTTGATATTATGGCACTTTCCAGAGCAATTTATTGTTCCTCCATTTGCAATCATCACTTGACACTCTGGTGCTGGATATAGGAAGCAATTCAATTCTTTTGCTACCTTACAATGAATAAAATTGTGGGTGCTTCCTGAATCAATCAACACTATTACCTTTTTCTTCTTGATTTGTCCTTCTATCTTGATGGTTTGAGGAGTGGTAATTCCCGCCAATGCATTACAAGATATGGTCGGATTTATTTGTTCTTCATCTAGGCTTTGTTCCTGGAGTATATCCTCTTCTTTTGACCTTTCTTGCTCCTTTTCTTCTTCCTCTTCACAATCTATGTAGAATAATTTCTTCTCAGCACACTTATGACCTTTAGTGTATTTGCTATCACAACTGTAACAAAGCCCTTTTGCTCTTTTTTCTTCCAATTGTTGTGGTGTCAACCTTATAGGTTGTGGAAGACTAGGGCAACAACACTTCCGTCTTTATAGTTGTGAGTGGTATGCTTCCTGGTTGCCATAATTTTGCTTTCCATTTTTCTTGCTAACCTGAATGCCTTCTCTAATGAATCAGGTTCCCAAAGGCGAACATCATGTTGGATATTATCCTTTAAAGACCCTATGAACACATCAATCCTATGCTCCTCTGGAATATCTTTTACCCTTATGTTCAATTTTTGGAACTCCTCAATGTGCTCCATTATTGAACCCTTTTGTTTGAGACTTATCAATTGGCTAAAAAAAGTGTTGCTTTTTGTATCCTCATAATGTGCTATCAATTCTTCCGTAAAAATTGCCCAAGTGATAAATTGTTTACGAGAGCAAAGCCATTGATACCATACAAACTGATTTGGTTCCAAATATAAAGTTGCCATACGTACCTTTTGTGTGTTTTGCACATTATTGAGATCGAAGAATTGCTCCATCTGTAATATCCATGTGGCGGGATCCTTGCCATCAAACTTCCTCATATCGATTTTTGGAATATGGTGAGTCTTCGATCCAACATTAGAGTCTATGGAATCATGATTAACATTTCTTTTGTTCTCATCATGAGTTTCCTTTACTACCCTTTCACCATTAGTGACCATTTCTTGTAGCAACTTATTCATATTTATCTTCAATTCTTCCATCTTATCATCCATGCCATCAATTTTAGCGTCCATGCCATTCACCTTAGCTTCCATGCCATCCATCTTAGCTTCTACGCCTTTCTTTAAACAATCCATCTTAGCTTCTACACCCTTCTTTAAACCATCCATCTTAGCTTCTACATCTTTCCTTAAACCATCCATCTTAGATTCTGTTGCTTTTTGTGCAAGTGACATTTGTTGCACTTGTTCTTGTAATTTTGATATATCATGTAGCATTTCTTCCTCTTCTTCATGAGTCATGCTAGAGCTTTCAGGTTCCTTACTAGGTGTTTGCATTTTCTTTCCTCGGGGCATCAGTTACCGATAATAATGCTCTACTATGCCCTTTGAATTCCTTCAAAATAAATTTTCAAACCAAGCTTAAGCAAAAATTAAAGAAAATCTACACACCTTTTTTCACTTTGTAGGAGCTCGATATTGCCTCTGATGTATCTCTGTACTTTCTGATCATCTAGTTCTAAATTTGTGACCTGTAGTAGCCCTCTGTGTCCTCTTTCCAATGCCACAAGTCTGACCCAAATTGGATTCTCCAAGGAAGAGTTATGCAAAATCTCCCACAGTGACTTGATTATAGACTAGTTCAGTAGAGCGAACTTGTACGACGTGCCACGAGTCACTGTTTTGACCTTTGGATCTGAAAAACACCCACAAGAAACTACAGTCCGTCCTCTTTCTGTACCTTCTTACGAAATTTCAATCCGATCCCCAGAGAGAAAGTTATGACGATTTTCCCCAGGTCACCTGTTTTGAATGTAATTCAGGAGTCTGCAAAAAGACCAACTTCCTCAGATCATATCTCCGCAAATATCGCGCAAAAAGCTCTGAAATTCGGACCCAAGGTTCAGCGCGATTTCTTCTCAAATGGGTTTTTTTGCGACTTCTGAAACGTCACAGAAAAAAGTTATAGCGAAAATTCCACGATGACCTGTTTGGAGCAGCGAAACCCTAGAATCCAAAGCTCTGATACCAAATGTTATGAAACCAGCTCAAGAAAAGATAGAAAAGATAGATCAACGCCTTAGAATTCAGCCTCTTCGAGGGGGCAACCTCCTTTACATTACATAAATGAACAATTCTTGGATGATACAAATGACAAAACCTCCTTTCTATATATAGGAGTCTAAGGAGTCACAATATAATCCAGCCGACCTAACAATAATAATATAAAGCCACAAAAATAACAATAGAGGGATTCTATGGGGCACAGTAATAACAATATGGGGGAATTAAGGGCACAACAATATTAATAAGGGGTATAACTACAATAGTAATGGGGTAATCACTAGTATTATATGGACCCAACAGAATCCTTCAGTTGATGTTTGCATGCATGATCATTCACTCTTGTTTACATTCAGCTTCACCATGCATTCAGACTTCTCATGTTTCAGTCACCTGTCGGCAAGTCTAGGAAACCTTGGCTGGAACTCTGCCTTGCCCGGATAGCATTACACAGTTCTGAGAGGGAAGGCTCTACCTTCCTCCCAGAAAATGCACAATTCTGGCCAGTCACTGCCCTCCAATCTTGCTTTGCGCAATTCTGAGAGGTAGTGACTGCTGGCCTAGAAAATTGCGCAATGTAATCCCTGGGCCTGCATCACTTGCCAGCTAAAATTACACCTTGCACAATATCAGCATCCAACAAGCCAGGATGGACTATGCTTTGCATAGTGTTGGGTTGTGTTATATTCTTTCCACGACTAGCCCACGTAGTTAACCAGGCGATTAGAAGGGGGGCGGATCCCCCCTTCGTTGTGCCGATTGCGTAGCGGGGGGAGTCACAGGGGGTTTGAGGGCTGCAGGTAACCCCACTTTATCGGGCCCGGGGCAACACCCTGGAAAATTTTGTTTTTGGACCCTATATTAGGTTAGACGGACCTATCTATGGTTTTGTGCATGATTTTTCGCACATGGTTTTGGACGCGATGGTTTTCAGTCCATGGCTTTGGACGCAATGGTTTTTGGTCCATGGTATTGGATGCTTCAACAAGTATAAATATGTATTGTACCATTGAAAGGAAAATAATTAAAAATCAAGTTGGTATTCCCGGTTTTGGGATCCAGTGGAAAATGTCTATGTGTATGTGTTTTATGTGTTATGCTCTTGCATTGTTTATTTTTTGTGTTTTAGAATTCATATGCAGGTAATTTTTGTATGGGGTTAAAACCTACATTTGGTATCAGAGTTGTTTTTGCTTCAAGGGGGTGCCTTTGCTACTAAGGGGTTTTTCTCGGGCCTGTGGTATACCATGTTTAGTGGGAGATATGCGAGATCGATTATGGTGGTGAAAGAAGATGGCGAGCAGTGGAAAGATAGAGATTGAGAAATTTAATGGTCAGATTTTTGAGTTGTGGAAACTCAAAATGGAGGATTTGTTGGTGGATAAATATCAGTGGATCGTGGTAGATTTGGGCACTAAACCAACAGGAGTGTCCGATGAAGAATGAAAGAAATTATATCAGAAGGCAAAGAGAACAATACGATTGTGTGTCTCAGATTCATTATTGCTGAATGTATCAAAGGAAGCTACGGCTAAGGCTTTGTGGGACAAGTTAGGGACTTTGTACCAATCTAAGTCTCTGGTGAATAAATTGTTCCTACAGAAAAAGATGTATAACCTAAGGATGAAAGATGGAGACTTGTTAATACTGTGGTAAGTCAGTTATTATCTGTTGAGATTAAAATTTCAGATGAAGATAAGTGCATCAGTTTGTTGTGTTCTCTACCAGATTCGTGGGATAGTTTGGTTATTGCAATAAGTAGCAATACAACTACCTTGCAGTTTGATGAAATATTCTCATCCTTGCTAACGGGGGAGATGAGATGGAAAATATGGAGAGCCAGAATGGTGATGCCTTGTCTGTACGAGGACGGTCCCAGAAAAGAAACAAAAATAAATCATCGCGTGGGAGATCTAAATCTCCAGGAAAACCTATAAAGGTGGTGTACTGGAAATGTAGAAAGGAAGGGCACTACAAAAGGGACTGTAAATCTAAAGCTCCTGATAAAGGAAAGCGATCTGATGATGCTCCTTCTGCAGAGGCAAAAACCACCTCAGATGAAGGTGGGGATGTGTACTTGGCTTCTTCAAGTAAACATGTAGTTCATGAGGCATGGTTGATTGACTCAGGTGCATCCTTTCACTTCACTCCCCATAGAGAGTAGTTCTGTGAGTATGAGAAATATGATGGTGGTAATGTCTTCTTGGGGGATGACAGGAAGGCTAGAATCGTTGGTCGCGGAAAATTAAAGTTGAAGTTTCAAGGTGGAAGGGTTAGAACACTTTCGGGTGTTCTGCATATTCCTGCATTAGCCAGAAATCTGATTTCTGTAAGTAAGTTGGATGATGCAGGTGTAAAAATAGTGTTCGAGAAGGATACCTGCAAGATGGTTCGGGGGGCACTGGTATTGATGCGGGGAGTTCGAATTGGAACTCTGTACAAGCTGCAAGGTAGCACTGTTGTTGATGGGTGCAATAGTTCTGTGGTTCCTGAAAGTGGAGCAGAAAATCTAGTGGTCTTTGGAGAGAAGACCATCCTTTGACATCAAAGGCTAGGATATATTGGAGAGAAGGGCCTTCGAATACTTCATGGTAAAGGTATGGTAGAAGGTATGAGTAATAGCTCTCTCGATTCTGATTTATGTGAAAATTGTGATATGGGAAGCAGAATCGGGTGAGTTTCCCTTCTGGTGGTAAGAGGGCAAAACAAATATTAGAGCTTGTGCATAGTGATGTGTTTGGACCTGTGAAGATTCCATCACTGGGTAAGTCTGTGTACTATGTATCATTTATAGATGACTTCTCAAGGAATACATGGATATATTTCCTTAAGAAGAAATCTGAATTCTTTGACAGTTTTAAAGAATTTAAGGCTCTGGTGGAAAACCAGACAGAGAAGAAGATAAAGGTGTTGAGGATAGATAACAGTGGAGAGTTTTGCAGTAAGGAATTTGAAGAATTTTGTAAGAAGTGTGGTATAGCACGACAGAAGACTACTCCATATACACCTCAGCAAAATGGAGTTACAGAAAGAATGAACAAGACATTGATGGAAGGGGCAAGAAGCATGCTCAATAGTGCCGAGTTAGGACAGGAATTCTGCACAGAGGCAGTGGAGACAGCATGTTACCTGGTCAACAGATAACCTTCATCAGTGTTGGAGGATAAGACTCCACAAGAGGTATGGACTGGTAAGAAAACCTCTCTTTCACATTTGAGGGTATTTGGATGTGATGCATATGTACATGATCCAATGGAGAAATGAACCAAGTTGGATAGTAAATATGAAAAGTGCATCTTTATTGGGTATATGGATGGTTTAAAGGGTTATAAGCTTTGGAACCCAGTAACAAGGAAGGTTGTGTACAACCGAGATGTGGTGTTTAGAGAGGTGAAAGATGTTATTAAACATGAATTCCAACCAAAGGAACCTAAGAAGATAGAGTTTGAGCTAAAGGAGGAAGAATCAAACTCTACAGCAGAGGAGGAATTAGAAGATCAAGAACCACAAACTCCGGGTGTGAGAAGATCAGTTCGAGAAAGAAGGCAGCCAAAAAGGTATAGTCCATTTGCTTTTTGTTGAAATTTTGTTTTATCTATTACTGATGATGATCCTAGAACTGTGAAGGAAGCAGTAGATTCAGAGGATGGAAAACTGTGGAAAGAGGCCATGGTTGATGAAATGGCATCTTTGCACAAAAATGAGGCTTGGGATCTGGTGGAGTTGGTGGCTAGAAGGAAACCCATTTCCAGCAAATGGGTGCTCAAGAAGAAGACAAATGCAGAAGGAAAGGTGGAGAAATACAAAGCTTGGTTGGTAGCAAAAGGTTATTCCCAAGTGTCGAGAATTGATTTTGGTGATATTTTTTCTCCTGTTGCCAAGGTAACTTCTATTAGATTACTTTTATCTGTTTCTATGGCTTTTGATTTTGAGGTACAACAAATGGATGTGAAGACAACATTTCTTCACAAGGATCTGGAAGAAGAGATCTACATGAAGCAACCTGAAGGCTTTGCAGTGAAAGGTAAGAAAGAACTGGTATGCAAGTTAAAGTCTCTGTATGGGTTAAAACAATCACCAAGGATGTGGTATCAAAAAATTGATATATTTATACGGGGACTTGGCTTCACCAAAAGAAAAGCATATCACTATGTGTATTTTAAATTAATTGGTGACCATGTTATTTATCTAGTCTTGTATGTGGATGATATGTTGCTGGTTGAAAATGGCAAAGAAATTATCCAGGATTTGAAGACCCATTTGTCCTCCAAATTCGACATGAAAGATCTTGGTTCTGCAAACTATATATTGGGCATGGAAATTAAAAGAGATCGGATAAAGAGGAAGCTCTGGTTAAACCAGAGGAAGTATGTCGAGACAATATTGCAGAGGTTTAACATGCGGGATAGTAAACCGGTGAAGGTTCCTATTCTTGTAGGTGTAAAGTTATCTGCTGAACAGTGTCCCAAGGCACAAGAAGAGGAAGAGGACATGTCTCATGTTCCATATGCAAGTGCAGTTGGTAGCCTGATGTATGCAATGGTCTGTACTAGAGTAGACATTGCACATGTAGTGGGAGTATTGAGCAGGTTTATGTCAAAACCAGGGAAGGAGCACTGGACAGCAGTGAAGAGGGTTTTTCAGGTATTTGTGTGGCACTAGTGATTATGGTTTGTGCTACCAAGGAAGACCAGGATTGGACAAAGTGTTGGATATTCGTGGCTTTGTTGATGCAAACTGGGCTGGAGATCTAGATCAGAGGAGATCTACAAGTGGGTATGTGTTTAACCTATTTGGAGGTGCAGTCAGTTGGATGAGTAAGAAATAATATGTAGTGGCACTATCCACTATAGAGGAAGAATACATGACAACCACTCATGCAAGCAAGGAAGCAGTTTGGTTGCAGAGATTGTGTTCAAATATGGGGTTAGTACAGGGAGCTATAAAGATAGACTGTGACAGTCAAAGTGCAATTTTCTTGGCAAAGAACCCTGCATATCATTCAAACACAAAGCACATTGATGTTCAATATCACTTTGTGATGGATATGATAGAAGACAAAAAGGTGTTGCTGGTAAAGGTGGACACTTTGAAGAATACTGCAGATGCATTAACAAAATCTGTGAGCTCTGAGATATTCTCTTAGTGTAGAGAAACAATGGGCATTGCAGATCTGGATAAATGACTAATATCTCTTGTGGACCCCTATGGAAAGAAAACAACAAGTGGTAGAATGTTGGGTTGTGTTATATTCTTTCCATGACTAGCCCACGTAGTTAAACCGGGGGGTTAGAAGGGGGTCGGAGCCCCCCCTTCATTGCACTGATTGTGTAGCGGGGGGTGTCATAGGGGGTTTAAGAGGTGCAGGTAACCCCACTCTATGGGTACTTGGGCAGCGCCTCGGAAAATTTTGTTTTTGGACCCTATATTAGGTTGGGCGGACCTACCTATGGTTTTGTGCATGATTTTTCGCACACGGTTTTGGACGCGATGGTTTTCAATACATGGTTTTGGATGTGATGGTTTTCGGTCCATGGTATTGGATGCTTCGGCATGCATAAATACGTATTGTAACATTGAAAGGAAAATAATGAAAAATCAAGCTGGTAGTCCCAGTTTTGGGATCCAGGGGAAAATCTTTGTGTGTATGTGTTTTATGTGTTATGCTCTCACATGTTTATTTTATGTGTTTTAGAATTTGTATGCAGGTAGTTTCTGTATGGGGTTAAAACCTACACACAATTCCAGTAGTCATTCGGCCTCCCAAAAGCCCAGATTGTGCCTTGCGCAGTTTTGGCAATCAATCTCCTGACCTCCCAGCGAAAATTGCGCAATCTTCACAGACAATCACACAAGGTATGTTGCATGTCAGTGCTCTAGTTTTTTTTGATTTTCGACAGACAGATTGCTTTTCATGAGATTTTTTGTGTCTCTAGGTACCATAGGTGTTTTTCTGCCTCTCAGCAGCATAGGTACAATGGTTTCTAGGAGAGTAGAGTTGAAGACACCAATCAGAACACAACTGGGGATGAAATCGATCAAGTGTCTATGAACTTGCCTATCTATGAAGGCATCAAGTTGTTCATGGACAAGGATGTCAAGATGAAATGGCAATGACGTCACAGTGAGCAACACCATCTGCAGAAGCAAAAGGTAGCACACCTATATGCTACAAATGCAAGGGGAAGGTTGTTGACAATGCAGAGGGAAAGCAAAGTTGTAAGCTCAAGCAGATCCACCTATGATGAAAGAAACTTTGGAGATTGAGGCTATGAGGCGACAACGCGACAATAGGATCAAGTGAAAGCATAGAGTGAAATAGAGAAGGAGTTATATATGTTGAATTAGCAACTCAAGGAAGAATAGGAGCTGCACAGACGAGAAAAGGAGTTGTTGCAGGAATAGGAACAACAAGAGATGCAACATACACAGACTGATGAAACTATGCCCATACAGGTTATGGACCCATCTAGCAGCTGGGATGGAGCAGATAGGGTGAGCAGTGTTGTTGATTGCATGCAAGGGTATTCAGGAGCATGGATATCATTGTGTGCACAGATGTGATTCCACCCATTTTCCACACTCACTGAGGTGAAGACAAGAAGCAAGTCCGACTGGAGCTGAACATGTATTTTGACAAGTTGATGTGCATGGTCACCAGCACACACTCGAAGATCAGCACAGACACTATGCATCAGTATGTTGTTGGTCTAGTTGCACTCAAGATGATGATGTGCATGTTGTTAGACAAGTTTGACAAAGGAGCCATATCAGTGTACTCGGATGCAATGGAGGCAAGAGTTTGCTTTCAGTAGGATTTCACCATTGAGTGCGCAGACACCATCACGGACCACCAAGCTTGGCATCAGCTTGTCACGGTCGGCCACCATGAGGATGTCAAAGAGTTGGTTGTCTCACAACCGTCCGAGTCTTAGTGATGTCTTGCATGGCTTGCTCAAGCCTATTTTGCCTCACATGGGTACATGTGTAGATTGAATGTAACATCTTGTAAAGTGGAAGTCCAAGTGTTGATAGTTGAATGTAACAATAATAGAGTAGTTGAAGAATCATGAAGGTAGGAGAAAAGTCACAAAGGGGAATGTCAAGGGTCACACCACCCTTTGCTATTTATAGTACCTCATAACTCATTGATAGGGCTTTTGGTTAGCCAAGATTCCGATATGAGTATCTTAGAGAAATCTTGGACAATATTGTAATGAGCCTTGGCTTCTCCACTATGTTGAGCTAGTATATCTCTTTGGAGGAGAAGGTGGCAGTGACTGTAACATTCTGCTATCGGAACAAGTGGTTGGTCATGGATGTATTGTATGACTGGAACTTACACTTCTTAATATAACAGAACCAAAACATTTCATACATATTTCATATTGTATTTCAGCTATCTTGTTACTCTAAATGATATATGTATCTATTTTTTTATGCATGCATGTGTAACTATTTTCTATATATGTATATATGAATCTTATTGAAATGTGTTGTTGATTTAACCATCACTTTGGATTGCTAGCTCACTTTCCTTCCATGTTGTGATGCATCTTAGCTCGTGTGTTCCCTTCTTAACTTCATGCTTTCACAAGTTTCCAAGGGGCACACTCACCTCACCCTACGTGTGTTAGAACTGCTCATGCACCTTGCTTGATTTACTACATATGTTACACCCTTGCTACCAACAGGTACATCTTACTTTCCTATGTGCGAAACCACATTTAAGGCGATACCGTACGACCCACTGCTGGGACTCCTACACCAAATGGTCTGAGGTCTAATTGGGACTTCTTATCGAGGAAATCCCCTAACATGTTGGCAAGTCCAACACTATCAAAATAAATCTAAAGACTTTGACAGGTTTAAATAATTTAAGGCTCTAGTGGAAAACTAGATAGAGAGGAAGATAAAGGTGTTGAGGACAAATAATGGTTGAGAGTTTTTCAAGAAGGAATTTGAAGAGTTCTATAAGAAGCCTTGTATAGTATGGTAGAATACTACTCCATACACACCTCAGCAAAATGGATTTTTAGAAATAATGAACAGGACTTTGATGGAAAAGGAAAGAAGCATGCTATGTGGTGTCGGGTTAGGATAGGAATTCTGGGTAGAGGCGGTGGAGACTACATGTTACCTGGTCAACAGATCACCTTCAAGAGCGTTGGAGGATGAGACTCCATAAGAGGTATGGGCTGGTAAGAAACCCTCTCTTTCACATCTAAGGGTATTTGGATGTGATTCATATGTACATGTTCCAAAGGAGAAAAGAACCAAGTTGGTTATTAAAATTTGAAAAGGGCATCTTTATTGGGTCTAAGGATGGTTTAAAAGGTTAAAAGCTTTGGAACCCAGAAAAAAGGAAGGTTGTGTATAGCCACAATGTGGTGTTTAGAGAGGTGAAATATGTTATTAAACATGAATTCCTTCCAAAGGAACTTGAGAAGATAGAGTTTGAGCTAAAGGAAGAGGAATTAAACTCTACAACAAAAGAGGAATTAGAAGATGAAGAGCCACAAACTCCAGCTATGAGAAGATCAGTTCAAGAAAGAAGGAATCCAGAAAGGTATAGTCCAGTTGCTTTCTATTCAAAATTTTGTTTATCTATTACTGATAATGATCCTGGAATTGTCAGGGAAGTAGTAGATTCAGAGGATGGAAAACTATGGAAAGAGGGCATGGTTGATGAAATGGCATCTTTGCACAAACATGAGTCTTTGGATCTGGTGGAGTTGTCAACTGGAAGGAAACCCATTGGCAACAAATGGGTGTTTAAGAAGAAGATGAATGCAATAGGCAAGGTGGAGAAATAAAAATCTCGATTGGTAGCAAAAGGTTATTCCCAAGTGTCGAGAATTGATTTTGGTGATATTTTTTCTCCTATTGCCAAGGTAGCTTCTATTAGATTACTTTTATCTGTTGCTACTGCTTTTGATTTTGAGGTAGAATAGATGGATGTGAAGACAACATTTCTTCATGGGGATCTGGGAGAAGAGATCTGAATAAAGCAACCTGAAGGCTTTGCAGTGAAGGGTAAGAAAGAACTAGTATGTAGGTTAAAAAGTTCTCTGTATGGGTTAAAGCAGTCACCAAGCATGTGGTATCAGAAATTTGATACATATATACGGGGACTTGGCTTCACGAGAAGCAAAGAAGATCATTGTGTGTATTTTAAATTAATAGGCGACCATGTTATTTATTTTGTCTTGTGTGTGGATGATATGTTGTTGATTGGAAATAACAAAGAAATTATCCAGGAATTGAAGACCCAATTGTCCTCCAAATTCAACATGAAAGATCTTGGTGCTACAAACTATATTTTGGGCATGGAAATTAAACGAGATTGAGCGAAAGTGAAGCTCTGGTTAAACCAGAGGAAGTATGTCGAGACAATATTACAGAGATTTAATATGTAGGATAGTAAACTGGTGAAGGTTCTTATTCCTGTACGTGTAAAGTTGTCTATTGAATAGTGTCCCAAGACACAAGAAGAGGAAGAGGACATGTCTCATGTTCCATACACAAGTGCATTCAGTAACCTGACGTATGCAATTGTTTGTACTAGACCATACATTGCACATGTGGTGGGAGTATTGAACAGGTTTATGTCAAAACCAGGGAAGGGGCATTGGAAAGTAGTGAAGCGGGTTTTCAAGTATTTGGTGGCACTAGTGATTATGGTCTGTGCTACCAACGAAGACCAAGATTGGATAAAGTTTTGGACATCCATGGATTTGTTGATTCATACTGAGCTAGAGATCTGGATCAGAGAATATCTACAAGTGGGTATGTATTTAACCTATTTGGAGGTGTAGTCAGTTGGATGAGCAAGAGACAGCATGTAGTGGCACATTGAACTATAGAGGCAGAATACATGGCATCCACTCATGTAAGCAAGGAAGCAGTTTGGTTGTAGAGATTGTGTTCAAGTATGGGGTTGGTATAGCAAGCTATAAGGATAGAATGTGATAGCCAAAGTGAAATTTTCTTGGCAAAGAACCCTACTTATCATTCAAAGACAAAGCACATTGATGTTCAATATCACTTTGTGATGGATATGGTTGAGGACAAAAAGGTGTTGTTGGTAAAGGTGGACACTTTAATAATGTTGCAGATGCATTGACGAAGTCTGTGAGCACTAAGAATTTTGCTTGGTGTAGAGAAACAATGGGCATTGCAGGGCTGGACTAATGACTAATCTCTCCTGTGGCCCACGGTGGAAAGAAAACAACAAATGGGAGAATGTTGGGTGTGTGTTATATTCTTTCCACGACTAGCCCCACGTGTAGAGGGGTCACAGGGGGAGCGATAGGCCCCCTTATTCATTGTGTTGGGTGCGGCAGGGGGGTCATAGGGGGGCAGCATCCCCCCTGTTGGGGGATTTTCTTGGGGTGTTAGACCCCATCGACGAGGTCCAAGGTAGAGCCCCGGGGAAAAAAAATTGGACCCTATATTAGGTGGGTGGACCTACCTATGGTTTTGTGTATGGTTTTCGCACATGATGGTTTTTTGTCGATGATATTTTGTATATCCATTCAAGGGAACTACGGTTATGTTCTAATCTAGGGTTGATGGATTAGGGTTTATGGATGATTCAACATGTATATATATGTATTGTAATATTAAAAGGAATATATGGAAAAATCAAATCGGTAGCCCCAGTTTTTGGATCCAAGGGAAAATCTCTGTGTATATTTGTTTTATGTTTTATGCTCTCACCATTGTTTTTCTTTTGCTTTTAGAATCTGTATGCAAGGAGTTTTTGTACAGGGTTAAAACTTCCTAGAATAAAATGAATAGCATGATCATGATCACAAATAGGTGGTAGGCCTTTGGGAGTCTCAAATACCTTGGAATGGTTGTCCAAGAATTTTTTGAAATCTGTAGAAATAGATGATTTTGATGTTTGAACATCTAATGAGAATAATTGTGCAATTATCCCACCCCCCGGTGTTCTTTCTTTAAAATATATTTCATTCTATTAGAATTTATTATCTTTCTCAATTTCCCTACGATACCCCTTAATTAAATTTCCTTTCCTTTCCAAAAAATATCATGAAAAGTTCTTGAAAATTAAAATTTTTCATCCCCAAATACTGTAACCATTAGACTCCTAGTACAACATCAATGCCACCATTGGAATGGAAAGCGTTGTACTATTCAATACATATTCCTCCATGGTTAGCTTTATATTATGGAACTTTCCAAAGCAATTTATAGTTCCTCCATTCGCAACCATCCCTTGACACTCTGGTGCTGGATATAGGTAGATTCAATTCCTTGGCTATCTTACAGTGAATAAAATTATGGGTACTACCTGAATCAATCAACACTATTACCTTTTCTTCTTGATATATCCTTCTATCTTGAGAGTTTGAGAAGTGTTAATTCCTTCCAATGAATTACAAGATATGTTCAGATTAATTTCTTCTTTCTCTGGGGTTGTTTCATGGTGTATATCCTCCTCTTTTGATGTTTCTTGATCCTTTTCTTCCTCCTCTTCGCAATCTATGTAGAATCATTTCTTCTTGGAACACTTATGACCTTTAGTGTATTTTCTATCACAATTGTAACAAATCCATTTTGCTCTTTTTTCCTCCAATTGTTGTGGTGTCAACCTTGTAGGTTGTGGAAGGCTAGGGGCAGCAACACTTCCATCTTTATAGTTGTGAGTGGTAGACTTCCTTGTTGCCATAATTTTGCTTTAAACTTTTCTTTCCACCATGAATGTATTCTCCAATGAATCAGGTCCCCAAAGGTGAACCTCATGTTGGATGTTATCCTTCAAAATTCTTATAGAGACAGCAATCTTATGCTCCTTTGGAATATCAGCTACCCTGATATTCATTTTTTGGAAGTCCCCATTGTGCTCCGCCATTGAACCCTTTTTTTTAGATTTATCAATTGGCTAAATAAGGTGTTTCTATTTTCATCCTCATAATGTGCTTGCATTTCCTCCATTAAAATTGACCGAGTGAAAAGTGTTTTACAAGAATAAAGTCATTGATACCATACAAAATTATTGGGTTCTAAATATAAATATGCAATGTGTACCTTTTGTGTGTGTCGCACATCATGGAGATCAAAATACTGCTCCATCTGTAGTATCCATGTTACCAATCCTTGCCATCAAACTTCCTCATATCTATATTTGGAATATGGTGGGCCTTAAACCCAACACTGGAGTCCCTAAAATAATAATTCACATTCATTTTGTTTTCCTCATGAGTTTCATGGAATACCTTCTCGCCATCAGGAAGCATTTCTTGTAGTAAATTTATCAAACCTTCCATGTCTACTTTTAAACCATTCATGTCACATTTTATGTGATCTGTGTCCCATTTTAAGCCATCCATGTCCCCTTTTAGTTTATCTTTGGTTTATCTTTGTGAGAGACAAATTTGTTGCACTTGGTCCCGTAATTTTGATATATCATGTTGCAATTATTCCTCTTCATGAATCATAGTAAATATTTCTGAGGGCTTAATGGGTGTAGAATTATTTTGTTTGGGGGGAGGGGGGGGGGGGATTTAGAACCAAATATTGATATCTATGCTTCAATATGCCCTTTGGATCACTTAAAACTGATAATTCAAACAAAATTGATGCAAAATTTAAACAAAATACACACATTTTTCTTGGATTTTAGGAGCTCCATATTGAAGTTGTGGTATCTCTGTAATTTCAAATCTCTAAGGTTTGAACTTTTATCCTGTGGTAGCCCTCTATGTCTTCTTTCCAAACCTACAAGTTAGAGTCCCAAGATTGGATTCTTCAAGAAATATTTATGCCCAGTCTCCTACGATGGCTTGATTAGAGATTGATTCAGTAGAGATAACTTTTACAGAGTGCCATGTGTTACTGTTTGGACCTTCGACCTTGTTTGAGATGGAATTCTGGAGTCTGCAAAAATCATAACTTCTTCATATCATATATCTAAAAATATAGCAAACTAATATCTAAAATTTGTACACGAAGTTCACCAATATTTAGGCTCCACGTGGTTTCAATTTTAGTTTCTAAAGCCTCATAGAAAAAATTATAGCGAAAATGCCAAGATGACATGTTTGAAGAAGCGAAACCCTAGAATCCAAAATTCTGATGCTAAATGTTATGCAACCATATCACAAAATAGAAGAAAATATAGATGAACGACTTAAAAATTAGCCTCTTTGAGGGGGAAACCTCCTTTACATTACATAAATGAACAATTCTTAGATGATACAAATGATAAGACCTCTATGGTATATATAGGAATCTAAGGGGTCACAATATAATCAAAGCCTACATAACAGTAATAATGCAAGGGAACAACAATATAAATAGTGGGCTTCTATGGGGCACAACAATAAAAGCATGGGAGATACATGGGTACAACAATAACAATAAGGGGCTACACTAACAATAACAATAAGGGGAATACACTAGTATTATAGGGACCTAACATTTTTTCTTTTTTTTTTTCCCTCTAAAACTTTATGAGGTAATCTAATATTATTTTATTATTTCCATGAATATTTTATAATATTACTTAGTAGGCCCATTTTAGACCTCAAAATTTCTCTACTGTATGTGTTTTAATCCCATTTTACTTATCAGAGGTTTCAACACTCCAGATGTTTGAAAATTACTTGACTGGTCATTGAAAGCAGGATTGGCGATGGGTTAATTGTTCATAGGCATGTTTCTTCCTTGCTTGTCAATGTTGCCTTCTAAGAGTGACTCATCAGATTGGCATGCTCTATCTATATATTTGGTAAACTGACTTACCCTAGGTCGCAACTCTTCGCCGACCAAATTTTTACTTTCGACTTCTTCAACAGATACTAATTGTGGTATGGGGGGTACATCGTCAGATTACTGAGTTGGAGAAGTACTTGTTCAATTTATTTATTCTCATTGTTTGGTTGATTCTCATCAGGATTTATGACTTCTGATTGATTTATTTGTTCATCTTCATTATGCCAAATAGTAGGTATGTCTAAATAATTGTGTATTGTTTGTTGAAGGAATTATCTAATGGTGGGATTGGTTATTGATACAGTCAGAATGCGTCTTATCATAGGACCAAATTCATAAATTTCCATTGTGTCTACTTGCCTTCTAGGACTTATTTGTAGATCGCTATTTTCTGTCGGAGCGGGTAGTGCTACGCCTCTCAACTCATTGAGGAGTCTCATGCATCTTCACTCATGCGCTCTCAAGTTTTCATATTCATTCTCTAGTATTCTTCTCTTATTTGTTCATGTCATTGTTGTCTTTTATCCCTTGTTATTTTCCAGATATCGATCAATTTATTATATTGTCGATTATTTTTCTGTCAGGTGCTTTATTGTTTTTTTGTTCTAGTAGTCAAGATTCTTCCTTCCATATTTATAACATTTATCTACTTCTCCAAATTTACTTTTTTTCTTTTTATTTTACTTTATTTCTCACGACCCATTACCCCCCAATGCCAACCCCACTTAGTGTCAATTCTTGAGGGAGTACCTAGAAGCCATGTTTACTTGCTTAAAAAGTAATCCCATGTCTATTTTGTATCTTTACACTAGGCATCGGGGAAATTATGCTAGTTGGTTTGCCTTTGCTATCATTTGGTGTTTATTTGGGTTTGCAACAGAGGTTAGTACTCAAAAATATGACTTGAACCCTTGTCAAGGAAGAACTTATGCAGAAGGGTGGGAATCAAGCAAAATAAGCTATCGTGCAAATCATTGAAGAACCTATTTTTGATATATTCAAGGAGGTTTTTTTCTTTTATTGCTCATTCTTTTGAAAAATCGTTCAAAATCAACTCGATGCATTTGCTCGAATTCCTTTGACCACCATTTTATAACTTCAATAAGTGTCGGGAATCAAATTCACTTTGAGGCTTTTTCATGAGCAACTCGATCTAGGAATTTGTTGATTTTCATCGAGGCACCTCCAATAAACTGTTCTTGTGCTTCTGTGAAAAAATTGGGTTTGGCTTCTACTAATGAAAATTTGTTCCTTGACACATAGTTCTTCACGTAGTTATTTACTTTCGTCTCCCACCACAATTGTATCTCTTCCAATGTTAGCATTTATGCTTGCATATTTTTTTATGACTCGAGTCCAAAACTACTGGCAATGAAACTATTGTTGTAATCTAGGGAAAATTATGCATGGTTACCAATAGTGAGGACATCAATCATTCTCATAGAAAAGAACATAAGTAAAGAGAAAGAGAACAGACACATTTAGTGGAGAACCAACGGAAGCACACTTTGTATTATATCTCTTAAAATCTAATCAAATCTAACATTGATGCATTCACATATATGTATACCATGTCGATAAAGTTACAGGAGTTTCACTATTGACCATACTTAACCTAATCCAACTTACTTTTTTACTTAACAAGCTTGTCAATCGACTTACATTTTTTTTTCTCACTTAACTGGGTTAGTCGACTAAGTCAACTAGCCCCTCCAAGAACACCCTACCACAACTTGTTAGAAGAGGCATGTAAATTAAAATTCATGTAAATGTACATTTGGAAACCAACCCACAATAATTAATTCCTAGAAATACAATTTTATTTAAGGGGTTACTTCTCACCATTAGGTATTCCATAATCCTCTCTCTATATCGCTCGCTTTATAATAATATGTATTCCAATCCTCAATCTATATACCTCGGTTTATGATAATATGTTGATAGTAACTAAATAAGGATTATCTACTTTACAACTATCTCCCTCATTTATGTTGCAGTACCACTTCAAAATATGAAAATAATATATAATTTATCATAAATATCCTTCACTATCACATGAAAATCCTTTTGCACAATACATTGAGGTATTATGGTACATGAATCTACACTAGTGAAAAATCCACATATTCCAATGAGAAGTTGGCATGATACCATGAAATTACACCATATCTTATTTTATGGTTTACCATAATTCACCTTGTCCTCAAAATAATCCTTCCTATCTCAACCAAAAGTAAAATCATCTCACCCTTCAATAATTCATGGAGAGCATGCCCTATGTGGATGAAATAGTTAATTCAGTTTTAGTTCAATATTTCAATGTTATAAGTTGTGTCCCAATGGGTAGTTCAATTGGTGATCAAAGTAATGTGAAATCTATCAAAACTGAGAGATCCAAGGTTCAAATCCCCCCCATTGTGATCCAATTTACGGAGAGGAGGACAGGCCATAGACCCCCAAAACTTTACTAGTAGTTACGTGTTATGTGCGCTGCTGGATTTCTACAGAATACAAAAAAAAAAACGTCTAAACTTTTGTATATGTATTACACCTCAGAACTTGTAAGATGACAATTTATTTCGAAAATAAAACTCTATATGGCAACCAAAAAAATTGACCTAGTGGCTTAGACAAATTAAGCTTTGTCTCACCCAAAAAGTAATCACACGAGAAAGGTTTTCTTTCACTATGTCACTCCATTGTGGGACAAATCAAATCTTACTCTCAATAGTGATAGGGTATATTAAAGTATACTCTTGAGTGGAAATCACATAGATCAAGAAAACTTGAACATCACTTCTTCAATTCATTCTCTTGTTTTGAATTTTAAAATTGAAATGCATGTGGTCATTTCAACATGTTGAGGGTGGTTGAAATTCATTAACCAAGGGGGGTCTCCCCAATGTGAATTCCCAATTAGACCTCACATCGTTTGGAATAGGAGCGCAAAAATCTTATTCCTCTATGATCTTATACCTAGCCTAAAACCTAACACCATGAATCATTTAAGTGCCTGAAAATCCTATAGAGAGATCCCTCTCTGAAGCTGGAAGGGCTAGATTGCAGCTTTCAAGTGGTTTGTGGTTACCTCTGGGTTTCTTTCCCTACAACCTAAGGAAATTACAAAGTGCTAATAGCTCTAACTATTAGCCGGAGAGAGGAGTACAAATGTGCCTTTGAAAAGAAAGGGGGTGTGCCTGGTGAGTGTTCGACCGTATGTGTGTCAAAATTATTTTACTATGGAGGGGCAAGATAAGTGAGCATCTAAGAGAGAGGTAATAGTAGCACCCTAGTAGAGATACACATAAACAAGAAGAATATGTTCAACATCCATCGGAATAGTCCACAAAGATGCGATATCTATTGCAACCATTATAACAAGAAATATATGTCTAATATCCAACAGAATAGTCCACAAGGATGCAACAATGATAATTACCATTACGAATCATTCTCAATATGACAAATACCAAAATAATCGAAATAGTTCAATTACTTTAGCATAGATGAAAATGAACATGAATTACAAACATTCACAGAATACTCTTACAACTATTTATAATCCATGCATGAAGAATGTGTTGGCCATAAGGCTTATGATATTAAGTAAAATTTCCAAGACACGTGTATACAATGAACACCACTAGCTCCAATAGTGGAGTGTTGGAGCCACTCCTTGCTCCCTAAAAGAACTAGTTTGTCTCTCTAATACCTTGCAGAAGGAGCCAAGGTGAAAAATCCCTTTGGTCATACAATGAGGGTGTATATATAACTAATGGGGAGGTGATGCTTCACCTTCCTTGTGACTCTTTGACTACCCTCATGACTGTTTGACTTCCCATGAATTTTTTACTTTACATGACTCTTCATATTTTGTACATGTCCTTTGGACTTCCACTTTACAATACATTTCTCCAATATTGAATTACATATTCCACAAAATGATGTGGCACATGATGACTCATGACATGACATGACATGAAACTGATGACATGGACTACATGATGACATGGCAATGTCAAGCCATTCTTTGATGTTGCTTTCTTTGTGTCTTCTCAAAAATATGGTGCATGTTCTTCTTCTTCCTCCTTCTTATGACTTCAAGATAAGGAGTCTTCCATGTGATCTTGATCTTTCATATTCTGTTATAGTTCGATGTTCCTTCATCTTCTTTCTTGATGATCATCTTATCTCCTTAGCTCCTTAGGTGTCTTCTAACATGTCCTCCTGCTCCATCTCCTTATTTATCATCTTGTCATAGCATGATAGAGTTCTTGCATATGCAATCCACTCATGACAAGATGACATCAGTAGGATAAACCCCTATTCTAAGAGAGTGCATATTGATCCACTGACTAAGCTAGAACTGGGTGACAGGCTAGGAAAGAGGCATAGTGACTATGAAATCGTGTAGATCAGGCAATCAGGGGTGAATCTTGAGCCTTGATATTGTGAAATGTGCAATTCATGTTGGACTGAGGAATAAAATTGCGCAATATGGGAGCTCAGTGTGACAGGTTGAGGGGATGGGAACTGGATCTGCCTATTGTGCAGTTCTAGAGGATAGAGGGGCCCAAGTGATTGTGTAATTGCACAATTCAAGAGCTCAGGGTTGAGGTGTTAGGTCCCTATAATACTAGTGATTAACCCATTACTATTGTAGTTGTATCCCTTATTAATATTGTTGTGCCCCTATTTCCCCCATATTGTTATTACTGTGCCCCATAGAATACCTCTATTGTTATTTTTGTGACTTTATATTATTATTGATAGGTCGGCTGGGTTATATTGTGACTCCTTAGACTCCTATATATAGAAAGGAGGTTTTGTCATTCGAATCATGAAGGAATCATTCATTTGTGTAATGTAAAGGAGGTTTCCCCCTCGAAGAGGTTGAATTCTAAGGAGTCGATCTATCTTTTCTATCTTTTTGTGAGCTGGTTTCATAACATTTGGTATTAGAGCTTTGGATTCTAGGGTTTTGCTGCTCCAAACAGGTCATCGTGGCATTTTCACTATAACTTTTTTTCTGCGATGTTTCAAAAGCTAAAAAAAAACCAATTTGAGATGCGATCGCACTGAAGCTCGGCTCTGAATTTCAGAGCTTTTCATGCAATATTTGCAGAGATATGATCTGAGGAAGTTGGTCTTTTTGCAGACTCCTGAATTACATTCCAAACAGGTGACTTGGGGAAAATCGTCATAACTTTCTCTCTGGGCATCGGATTGAAAATTCATAAGAAGGTATAGAAAGAGGACAAGCTGTAGTTTCTTGTATATATTTTTCAGAACCAAAGGTCAAAACAGGGACACATGGCACGTCGTACAAGTTCGCTCTACTAAACTATTCTATAATCAGGTCACTGTGGGAGATTTGGCATAACTCTTCTTTCGAGAATCCAATTGGGATCAGACTGGTGGCATTGGAAAGAAGACATAGAGGGCTACTGTAGGTTGTAATTTTAGAGCTGGATGATCTGAAATTACAGAGATACATCAGAGGCAATATCGAGCTCCTACAAAGTGAAAAAGGGTGTGTAGATTTTTTTTATTTTTGCTTAAGCTTGGTTTGAAAAATTATTTTGAAGGAATTCAAAGGGCATAGTAGAGCATTATTATTAGTAACTGATGCCCCAAGGAAATAAAATGCAAACACCTAGTAAGCAACCTGAAAGCTCTAGCATGACTCATGAAGAAGAGGAAGAAATGCTACATGATATATCAAAATTACAAGACCAAGTGCAACAAATTTCACTCTCACAAAAGCTAATAGAAGTTAAGATAAATGGCGTGGAATCTAAGATAAAGGGCGTGGAAGCTAAGATTGACAATTTGAAGATAGATTTGAAGGCAAATTTGACAAATTTTCTACAAGAAATACTTACTAATGGTGAAAGGGTAGTAAAGGAAACTCATGATGCGAACAAAAGAAATGTTAATCATGATTTCATAGACTCTAATGTTGGATCGAAGACCCACCATATTCCAAAAATCGATATGAGGAAGTTTGATGGCAAGGATCCCGCGACATGGATATTACAGATGGAGCAATTTTTCGATCTCAATAATGTGCAAAACACACAAAAGGTACGTATTGCAACTTTATATTTGGAAACAAATCAGTTTGTATGGTATCAATGGCTTTGCTCTCGTAAACAAATTATCACTTGGGCAATTTTTACGGAAGAATTGATAGCACATTATGAGGATACAAAAAGCAACACTTTTTTTAGCCAATTGATAAGTCTCAAACAAAAGGGTTCAATAATGGAGCACATTGAGGAGTTCCAAAAATTGAACATAAGGGTAAAAAATATTCCAGAGGAGCATAGGATTGATGTGTTCATAGGGACTTTAAAGGATAATATCCAACATGATGTTGCCTTTGGGAACCTGATTCATTAGAGAAGGCATTCAGGTTAGCAAGAAAAATGGAAAGCAAAATTATGGCAACCAGGAAGCATACCACTCACAACTATAAAGATGGAAGTGTTGTTGCCCCTAGTCTTCCACAACCTATAAGGTTGACACCACAACAATTGGAAGAAAAAAGAGCAAAAGGGCTTTGTTACAGTTGTGATAGCAAATACACTAAAGGTCATAAGTGTGCTGAGAAGAAATTATTCTACATAGATTGTGAAGAGGAAGAAGAAAAGGAGCAAGAAAGGTCAAAAGAAGAGGATATACTCCAGGAACAAAGCCTAGATAAAGAAGAAATGAATCCGACCATATCTTGTAATGCATTGGCTGGAATTACCACTCCTCAAACCATCAAGATAGAAGGACAAATCAAGAAGAAAAAGGTAATAGTGTTGATTGATTCAGGAAGTACCCACAATTTTATTCATTGTAAGGTAGCAAAAGAATTGAATTGCTTCCTATATCCAGCACCAGAGTGTCAAGTGATGGTTGCAAATGGAGGAACAATAAATTGCTCTGGAAAGTGCCATAATATCAAGCTATCCATGGGAGAATATGTATTGACTAGCCCAATGCTTTCCATTCCAATGGGAGGTGCTGATGTTGTACTAGGAGTCCAATGGCTACAATCCTTGGGTACAATAGCTTTTAATTTTCAAGAACTTTTCATGAAATTTTATGCAGAAGGAAAGGAAGTTGAATTAAGGGGTATTGCAGGGAAACCGGGAAAGATAATCAGCTCTAACGGTATGACAAAGCTTCTAAAAAAGGAACAAAGAGGTGTAATTGCACAATTATGTTCGCTAGATGTTTCCACATCGAAATCATCTATTTCTCCAGATCTCCAAAAAGTCTTGGACAATCATTCCAAGGTATTTGAGACTCCCAAAGGTCTCCCACCTATTCGTGATCATGATCATGCTATTCATCTGATTCCAGGAAGTGTTCCTCCAAACATCAGGCCGTACAGATATCCCTATGCCCAAAAGAGTGAAATTGAACGTATGGTTGCAGAAATGCTAGAGGCTGGTATAATTCAACCTAGTCAAAGTTCTTTCTCTGCTCCAGTAGTATTGGTGCACAAGAAGGATGGATCATGGCGCATGTGTCTAGATTATAGGGAGCTCAACAAGCTCACTATTAAAGATAAGTTTCCCATTCCTGTCATTGATGAATTACTGGATGAATTGCATGGATCAATTTACTTCACCAAGTTGGATCTTCGTTCAGGATATCATCAAATCAGAATGAAGACTGAAGACATTCCGAAAACAACATTTAGAACTCATGAGGGTCATTATGAATTTTTGGTCATGCCTTTTGGCCTTACCAATGCACCTTCTACATTTCAAGGTTTGATGAATTCCATTTTCAAACCTTCCTTAGAAAATTTGTGTTAGTATTTTTTGATGATATACTAATCTACAGCAAGTCTTGGAAGGATCATGTTGAACATGTTGACAGGGTGCTACAACTATTGGAGGAGAAACAATTATATGCAAAAAGATCCAAATGTTTCTTTGGAGTACAAGAGGTGGAATATCTGGGTCATATTGTATCTCATGAAGGAGTTAAGGTAGACCCTAGCAAAATTAAAGCCATTAAGGAATGGAAAATCCCCACATCCATAAAGCATCTGCGAGGATTTCTCGGGTTGACAGGGTATTATCGCAAGTTTGTTAAGAATTATGGGAGAATAGCAGCACCTCTAACAACATTATTGAAGAAAGATGCATTTTCATGGACTCCAGAAGCAACAAAGGCCTTCGAACATCTTAAAGAGGCAATGTGCCAAGCACCAGTCTTAGCTACACCAGACTTCACAAAAACCTTTATTGTGGAATGTGATGCTTCAGGAAATGGAATTGGTGTTGTTTTAATGCAAGATGAAAGACCCATTGCTTTTGAAAGTCGTCCAATCAAGGGAAATTTTTTACACAAAGCTATTTATGAGAAGGAAATGTTGGCAATACTACATGCACTTAAGAAATGGCGACCCTACCTAATGGGAAGACACTTCAAGGTAAAAACGGATCATGATAGCCTTAAATACTTTTTAGAACAAAGATTATCCTCTGAAGAGCAACAAAAGTGGGTCACAAAGATGTTGGGTTATGACTTTGAAATCATCTACAAAAAAGGGAAGCAAAATGTGGTGGCAGATGCACTCTCAAGAAAGGATGAGGATGTGGAAGCATTGTTGTGCGTTTTCTATTATCCAACCAGATTGGATAAATGAAGCAAGGGAGGAATGGAAGAATGATGAAGAAGTGTGGGCACTTATTCAAAAGTTACAACAAGATTCCAGTACATCTGATACATTTAGCTGGCAAAATGATTTGTTATGGTACAAAGATCGCTTATACCTCTGTAAGAATTCCCAACTCAAACAAAAGATTCTTATGGAATTGCACACTTCTCCCTTAGGAGGGCACTCAGGATTTTTAAAAACTTACCACAGGGTTAAGAAGGATTTTTTTGGGATGGCCTTAAATCAGATATTCAAAATTTTGTGGCGGAATGTTTGGTTTGCCAACAAAATAAAGTTGAAACAATTAAGACCTTGGGTCTATTACAACCTTTATCCATTCCAAGCCAACGTTGGGAGGAGGTTTCAATGGATTTTATCACAGGTTTACCCAAGTTTGAGGGAAAGAGTGTCATCATGGTGGTAGTTGACAGACTTACCAAGTATGCACACTTTTGTGCATTATCACATCCATTTAAAGCCAGTACAGTTTCTACTGCATTTATGGAAACAATTCAAAAGCTACATGGAAACCCAAAGATTATTGTAAGTGACAGAGATCCCATTTTCACTGGAAATTTTTGGACAGAATTATTTTCTTGTCTTGGTACTCAGTTAGCTCATAGCTCATCTTATCATCCTCAATCTGATGGGAAAACTGAGATAGTAAACAAATGTTTGGAAGGATATCTTCGTTGCTTTGTATCTGATAAACAGACACAATGGGTCAAATGGTTGCCTCTGGCTGAATGGTGGTATAACACTTCCTTCCATACAGCAACAAAAATGACCCCATTTATGGCACTTTATGGATATCAGCCACCATCCATCACATCATATTTAAGAGAAAATTCTAAGGTTCAAGCAGTGGAAAATCACATCGAGCATCAACAACAAGTCCTCCAACTCTTAAAGGATAACCTCGTGTTGACGTAGAATAGAATGAAACAATAGGCAGATCAACATCGCAGTGAAAGAAGTTTTGATGTAGGTGATTGGGTATTCCTATGGCTACAACCATATAAACAAATGTCCCTCAAGCAAGCTAAGAAGGATAATAAATTATCACCAAAGTATTATGGTCTGTACAAGGTGTTGCAAAAGATTGGTACTATGGCATACAAATTGGAGCTTCCTGCAGCTTCTCGAGTGCACCCACTTTTCCATGTTTCATGTTTAAAGAAGGTTATAGATGAAAAGCTCCCAGTTCAAACAATATTGCCAGAACTTGACGAGGAAGGAAAAATTATATTGGAACCGGAAGCAGTCACAAAAACAAGAACTCAAAAGCTACGAAATCGATCAATTTCGGAGTATCTCATCAAGTGGAAGAACTTATCAGTTGAAGATTCCACATGGGAGGATGAGAATTTTATACAGAAGCATCCAGAACTACTCAAGCATTGAGGACGACACTTTAAGGAGAGGGGCATGTTAGGTCCCTATAATACTAGTGATTACCCCATTACTATTGTAGTTGTATCCCTTATTAATATTGTTGTGCCCCGATTGCCCCGATATTGTTATTACTGTGCCCCATAGAATCCCTATATTGTTATTTTTGTGGCTTTATATTATTATTGATAGGTCGGTTGGGTTATATTGTGACTCCTTAGACTCCTATATATAGAAAGGAGGTTTTTTCATTTGAATCATGAAGGAATCATTCATTTGTGTAATGTAAAGGAGGTTGCCCCCTCGAAGAGGCTAAATTCTAAGGCGTTGATCTATCTTTTCTATCTTTTTGTGAGCTGGTTTCATAACATGAGGCTTAAGCCTTGAGACTGCACAATGTGTAGTACTGACTGGGAAGGAGAAAGAAATTGTGTAGTTTTGGAAGTTAGTGAGCGAGGCTAAGGGATTTTTCACTGCTTCAGCCAACTGCGCAATTATGGGAGGCAAAGAAATCTCGGTGATTGCACAATTTCATAGTTCAAGAGCTTAGGGTTTGAACTTGACCTCAGAGATTGTGCAATTCGTAGTTGGGTCCAAGTTGGAGAGCTGAATTGTGTAATTTTGGAGGCCAAGGCTCGGGATTTAGAACTCAAATTGTGTAGTGCATAGTCTTGGGAGATAGGAACTGTGCATTCCATAGTGCCAAGATGTAAGTTTATATCTTGAGGGCTAGGACTGCACAATGCACAATTTAGGAAGGTCAGATGAGGCCAAGTTGCTGGGAATTTTTAGAAATTTGGCTACGTGTAGGATCAATGAAACTAATGTGAACAGTGATAGGACTTGAATATTATTACACACCCAGACACTTTACAACACAACATATATCATCCAGAACACATAATTCCTTTAGTGTGATAACTTACGACAAGTGCGACACTAAAGATACACTTTGCGACAACCATGATGACACGTGTGACAGTGCTTAAAATTTTTGAAATGAGTGCGATAGAGGTTTACATGGTAAGATCGACTCATTTGCATAAGGATAACCTCTTGAAACCACCAAAACAAGCTTATGTACATTGTGTGACACTTAACATGTGAAAATAATATGATTTATATAGTGTGAACAACACTTACGCTATGTGAAGGATAGTGAAAGTAACATATGCCAGAGAAAAGATAACAAGAAAATGACACTAATTAGAATGAAAGAAAGTGAAAGTGATAGCAGAAAACATGAAAACAACACTTGCAAAAACAAAGGTGTTTGGAAGTGACACTTTTCAAAACTCACCGAAATAGAAGTACAAACGTCGCTAGAAGTGAGAATTGTCGACGTCAGTGCACACTAACTGTTGACCTGGATTGGACATCGCACAAGCATAGTCTTGATGGACCATGAAATGCTCTTTCAAGCTTGCATAAAATAATGTGATCATACATTTGTTACGGGTTGAGCATGTGTGAGTGACTGACTTTGACACTTCTAAAATAATAAGGAGCCCAAAAACATCAACTAACCAAGAAGAGAATATGGAACAACTGATCATAATATCCACAATAGGCTCCAAAATTCAGGTGTAGGAAAAAATTTGGAGGTTGTTTGTCATAGCAAAAACACTTGGCAACGCACTGGTAGAACTCCATCTTCTCTTCCTTGTTCAATTATTTCATGCAGGGTCTAGTTATTCAAGAATTATTGATTCATCATTCAGATTACCATGGCTTCCCCACTTACCCTGTTGTTAGCTTGTGGGGGCCTAATCCAGGTTCAACGTTAATTATCCAAAAAAATCCCTACACTACTGGCCCTTTTGGCATCAACCTACAAAGCGTGGACCAAAGTCTCACCCGAAGCAGTATGGGGGGATGCTGGAACCAAGTTTCCGCACCCTGAGATGGTTGTGATGTTGGTTTATTCCTTCTAGTCCTACTTTCACGTAGGTCACTTAGCTCTAGGTCTTGCCAGACTAGCCCTCTATTCCACCCTTCAGTACCTCCGTGAAAAGGTGTGATTGGCCTTCACGTAGCCCTAACCTACAACTCAGGTAATTTCGCGCTACTAGGGCAGCGTACTGTGTAGATTCCCAAACTAGTCTAAGTGTCTTACTTATCTTATTAAACAATCATAGTTAGCACCGCGTAAATAGATTTTCTTACTTGCGTTCACTTAACCAACGTAATTACATACATTCACGCATCATATAAGAATTATAAATGAAATTCATACACAATACAACAAGATGCATTAACCGGAACAAAGACACAGAATTTGCAGAATACTTCTCTTTATTGATATCTTCAAGTGATTACAAACTCTATCCACCCTGCGCACACAGCTGCAGGGGTCTGCGCACTTAGCTATGGACTTCTCTCCTAGGCCTCTCCGTACTCAACTGCAGAGCCTCTACCTATGCTATAACCTGAAACTTAAACTTCTTACTTCAGAGCTATTACTATCTGACTCATTACTCTTTTCTTTTCTTCAACTACTTAGAGCTTATCTATTTTTATACAATCCCATGGTTCGTGAACCATGGGTGGATATTTTATAGCCAAATTTACTTTACAAAAATAAGGGTAGACAACCCTTTATGACTCATGACACCTTCGCGCTCCACGACCACAAATTACGGATACTTTACTATTTTATTACAAAATTAGACCCAAAACATGGGTTTTTAGCCCAAAAATTGTCCTTGGGGATCCCGTTCCCAACAGGTCCCCAACACAAACATCGTGACTCGCCCTCGAGTCACTCGACAGGTGTGGAGATCTTGGCGAGAAGACCTTCCAACTTGACCCGTATGACTACAACCTCGATAGTGCACTGACTTGCTGCCTGCTTCACGTCTTTGACCATCTGCTCGGTCACTGCTCCTGAGCTGTCGGCCTGAAGCTTTTGCTAAGTGGCTTGCAGAGTAGCAAGCTTTCCTTCAATAGAACCTATCACTGTGTAAGCCTCATCCATCCAGGGCTTCAATCTTGCCTTCAGCACTGCTTCCTTGTGCAACGTTGCATCCACTTGTTCTTTCAGCTGCTTGGCCTCCTGCAACTTTACTAGTCTTTATGTCAGTTCGACAGTTTGTGCTGTGCCCTTAACCTCACCATAGTGCTACTGTAGTTCACACATTTCCATCTCTAGCCGTTTTACATTGGGGTCCTCCTGCAAGCTTTTCAAGACCTCAAACAACTGCTCAAAAAGTTGCGTGCAGTCTGCTACTGCACTATACACCGCCACTACTGCTTCTGTGATAGCAGTCGCCCATTGCTCCTTCACTTCTAGCAGAGTTGAAGACTTGTCCTTCAACTGTAACTCTGAGATCTATAGGTTCAACTCCAACTAAACCCTCACCATCTCTGTTCGAGTGTCACGCACCCCTGTGGTTAGCATGCGGATGCACACCTCCACTAGCTCCTCCTCAGGAATGATCAACTCTGGGACCATTCGGCATGCCTCCTCAACGGCCTGCATAATGCGCTTGTTCTGATTGGTTGCCTCGGTCACAGCGGTGATGGCAGAGTCTCATTGTAATTCCATCTTCTCATTGTTGATATGTTTTTCATTTATCACCTAGAGGGTGTGGTGCTCACAGGACCTTAGTTATGCAATCACTCCATCCTGCAAGAGGTGGAGCGCTTCACCAGGGAATGCTACGAGATTCAACCCTTCTCCTTTTAGGGTGCTAATAGTGGTCCTGTCAGCTTCTTTCTCCATGGTTAGTGCTCCATCAGGCAGCACTATTGCACTAGAGGCCTTCGCGTGCAACATCTCGGCAGCCTCTAAAGTGCCGATAGCTAGGTTGGTGGACACTGCGCCAGCCTGTGACACGCGGGTCTGCAGCTTCTACAAACTTGTTTGGATAACCCCTAGGATTATCTGCTGCTGCTGCTCAAATTTTTGTAGGGCCTTCGAGGTGACATCCCGCAACATGTCATTGATGTCGTGCAGATCACCCTTTGTTAGTGTGATAGGGTACAGTGATGTCTTGGTAGCCTTTGATTTCCTCCTGGACCCTCCTTTCTCCTACTCCCTTAGGTGCTTGATGTGGGTGGACGTCTCCTGAGGGTCTGCGCCATGTTGTTCTGTCTGTTCATCTTTTTCCTCCTCTGTCTCAGGTGAAGGCGACCTCGCGCCTTTGTTAGAGCCTCACTTTGTCCCACATGTCTGCTTCACTATCTGCTGCGTGGCCTCACGCTCCACCTGGGCCTGGTCAACGGACTCCTTCTTTCTCTTTTTGGCCAGCTGAGTCATCTTTAGCTTGGCCTCCTCCTTCTTTCTCTGCGCGACAAACTTGCTTCCTCCCACTGCCAAGTCTGTTGTAGCACGCCACTCTATCGGCCATTGATCAAGCACTACATCAATGGCATCACCAGTTGCTAGGTAAGGCAAGCTATAACATTTCTGCGCAGGGTCCTTTCGTACCCTGATCGACACATGGTGGAATTATACTTTAAACTTTGCATAGCCCTGCAAGTTGGCATACACCATAGGCGACAATCGCGGTTTGTGATGGCCATGCAAATGTTCATCTCCATCAAGATCCAAAAGATCGTGTTATCCTTGACTCGTTGTGCATCCTTGGTCGCCCACAGTGAAGCGAACTTCGCTTCTTCTGGGAGGTCTAGCACGAACGAAGGGAACTGGATGTCCTTTGGCAGCTCCCACGTTACCAGCACAATTCACAACAAGAGCCACGTGTAGTGGAACGTCTTGCTAAGATCCTGTGCTTCACTGCAGTTTTCCAGAAACTCTCCATGAAGGTATTCCAACCATTTGAACTGGACTCCCTCGGCACAATGAGATGCTTGTACGATGACAGGCGCCGACACCTCATCGGCACGACACTTCCTCATCACTTTCCCTGCTAGAATCTGTGTAGCTACCTTTACAGCAGGGTCGCAGATGTTGGATATAGCATATCAACACGGCTTCTTCACTAGTGTTACAGGGAAAAGTGTTTACACAGAACTGCTTATCCCACTAAGGTGTGGATATAGATGAGAGAAGAACAAAGAAGACCAACCTCTATCTTGTGCTAATCTCGTAGTTCGATTTCTCTCTCTCTTGATAGTCTTTTGCCACTTGCTCCCTTGTACACCCAGCTTCACAGAGTACTTGTAAGATCACAGTAGCATAGCACTATACAAGGACATGGATCTATAATCATAAACAATCTAGGATCAGATGTAGATTGACCATACAAATGCATAAAATATAAATTACACAAGAGTATGGAGGAAAAATTGAATAGCTTTTATTGATAAACAAGAAAGAGCCAAAGGAGTTACAACCAGTTGTTTTGACCCAGCATCATCCTCTCAGCAAGTAAGCCCCTCTTCACCTCATACAAAGCTTAGATCACCCAACACTCTGATGTTGTCTCAAGAAACCAACAACAATTCCTTACAATATGCAAAATTCCAGCCTCTGGATCTCTGGGATGAGGGATCCATATATAGATATCTGTAATGGAGATGAGTCAGCTTGTGATTTGATTAGTGTCTTCCCTCTGATATTTCTTACTTCCACTTGGAGATTGATGATCTCTTACTTATCCTTGGTCGAATTTAGAGAGGCAAGTGTCACAGGAGAAGTTTCTGGAAGATTCCATGCCTCTCCACCTCACGGAATGACACTGCCATTTGTCACTTCTCACCCATCGCACCCCATAGAAGGGCTTTTTGAAATGCAACGCACCCACACATTGTATTTAGGTGAGATGCAACACACTTTGCCTATGGAGCAGCTAAAATGATCCTGTTTTGACCAGTTCTGAGCAGTTTTTCATGGAGAACTTCTGGGAGAAGCTGTAATCAGTTGACCTTGTTCCTTTAGGGGTTAGAACAACACTTTTAGGGACTTAGGAGCCTTTGGTTTATGGACATTTCATGCTTGGGGTTGTAGTGCCCAAAAATGTCTATAACAGTTGCCCCCTAAAGCATGAGGTCGTTAATCTTTTGATGTAGGGTGAAATGCTTTATTATGAGGATCCGAAGTTCTTTCAAGCTGAGAGGAGACCTGTAATAAGATACAATACAATACATTATCTTCATAATATTTTCATGATCTAGCTGAGGCGGGCATTCCCATGCTCAGCTTTATAAATTCATTTTCATGTACATAGGACAGACAATCGTCTGAGTGTAGACTGATGATTCTGGTAGAGCCATCATCCCTTTGATTGGATGATTATTTGTACAGCAATGAGGTACATTTGATGTCTTTATTTCCTTGAATATATATCGCAGCCCGGATGGATGAAACTAGATCTGGGGTCTTCAATCTCGTTCGATCTTCACTCAAAGTATAAGTTTATCCATGTGAGAGATGTTCTGGAGTCGAACATGGAAAGACATCGCCTGATTACCAGCCAATGATGTAAGCTGTTAACAGGCGCGAGAGGAATCACCGATAATGATAATGACCCTCAAGGTACTGCAGTACAATTCACGTGGTGTGAATAAAGGACTTGGTGTCGAACACAATGTAAAATCTTTTAGTCGAAGGCCGTTGATGTAAACCTGTCGCCGGAAGTGAGAAACTTGCCATTGAGGCATGCAAGCTTCAAAGTACTGAACGGGGTGTTCCTAGATCGACTTCTTGGATAATGAGCTGATGTCGACAAGATGTGATCTGTCACAGGAGGGCCTTAATGAATCCCACATCAATGAAACGGAACGGAGCAAATGATTTTAATGGAGGTGAAAGCAATCTGATGACATAAGGTTCAGGGTGGCGGTCATGAAAGAATGGAGTGTAAATGTATTGTAGCGGGTGAGACACAGGTGAATTCTCTGAATGACTTCTCTTGAACATATCGGCGACACTGACGTGATGGACTGGTAGCATTAACCCCAAATGTGGATGGTGTGATGGGACCATGGTGATGTGACCGGTGAATGAAACAACCCAACCCGACTTGGATGCAGAGTGAAAGTGTCATGTTCAAGAGCGACTTGCTACCAACAAAGTTTCTTCAAGTTTTCTTCCCAATTTTTCCCCAGTCATTGCTGACCAGTACCTCTTTATTTTTGTCAAGCTTGAGGAGGATAACATATGCTTGTTCTATAATTTTCCCTTCGGGAAAACCCATCACTATGTTCTAACGAGCCTAGCGATAGTGAAACTCATTCTTGTCTGCTATGGACAAGTTTGTCGCTATTAAGTTTTAACGAGTTTAACGACAAAGATAACTCGGTCCTTTTCAATTTTAGAGAGTCTGAAAAGGAACGTAAAGGAAACTCCAAAATTCCTTTTTCGTCATCTAATCCCTTAAGTCCGGAAAAGTATAAAACAATACAGAAGGGATGAATTTTCGATACTTTTAACGAGCCGAACAAAACAAGCACTCGATCTTTTTGTGTAATAATCCCTCAGGTCCAAAAAGATTAAAATTTAGAGGAGGGATAGCACTTCCGGTCCCTTTAACGAGCTGGAGAGGCCAATGGCTCAGCAATCTTTTCATATTTTACGAGTCAGTTGAAAAGAGCTTACATGAGACTCGTCTTTTGAGGAACGAGTGATAAAATTGGGTAGCAGCTGATTCCAGGTAAGGTTTGGAATTTTCCAATCACGGCAGTGTTACAAAGATGGCTAGTGAGATCACTCTTCGCAGCTGTTCCTCAAAAGGGGTAAAAAATCAAATGAAGGTGAATGATCAGCTAATACAGAGTGGAGGTGATGATGAGAACATGACGAGGGCTTTAAAGGCTGAAGTACTACATTCACGATGGTTATTTACCAGAAAATAGTTCATTTTTTAATGAGCTTAAACACAGGGGGAAACATTTGCTCATGGCTTATGTTTATTTTTTAACGAGCTTGAACTATGCGCTAAAACTGCTTGATGCGGGTTTATTTTTTAACGAGCTTGAACCTTGTGGTAACACTGCTCGATGCGGGTTTATTTTTTAACGAGCTTGAACCTTGCGGTAACTCTGCTCGATACAACGGTCATTTCTTGACTTTACCATAAATAGCTTTGTTCTTTCAGAGATTGTACTGAATTTTCAATTGCTTCATCAAACTAGTTAGAAATGAACAATATATGTTTGAAAAATGAGTTAGAACACTAATATTTTACTCGAATTACGTAAAAAGTAATGTAAAAGTGTTTTTACCTCTCATTTTACCATTTCATTTGATCTTTGGTTTGTTGGAGCTTTGGAGGTGTTTTTCCCCCTTGATTTTCATCAGCTGATTCCGGGAGATTCTGTGGACGATTCTCGACACCGTCTAGACCAGGTAGGAGCTAAACTTGAGCTCTTTCATTTCATGCTTTCCATTTTGCATTCTGAGCTTGATTCCTGGTTTTTCTGAGCCTCTGGGGTTTGAAAAACTCGCCCTGGCTTCAGCGCAACCCTTGTGTATCGAAAGGTGCATTGGATGTTGGCCTGTCTACTGGCCATCTGACATGCAACGCACCCAGAGCACTACTGTAGGTGCGATGGGTGCA
Source organism: Pinus tabuliformis (assembly GCA_031772625.1). NCBI lineage: Eukaryota > Viridiplantae > Streptophyta > Pinopsida > Pinales > Pinaceae > Pinus > Pinus tabuliformis. The sequence goes on from CM062815.1 coordinate 479,746,939, forward strand.
AGGAAGGAACTTTATGCACAATTTTTTATGGAAATTTTGCCTGTTTCTTACCAAAATCAGGATCTAACTCTTCTCTTGTTTGTTTTCAAAGATTTTTGGAGGAAGATGACTATTACATGGCGAGAACGTGAGCATGAAGAAGAGGACATGCTTGCTTTACATGATCTGGTTACAATAAACGCACTGCGGAACTGTGGCTTGCTGAAGTTTTTCCGCATTTCTAGCATGAGACAACAAATCAACTTGCTGCAGTATTTGCTTAATGCTTGGGATCCTACCAACCAGGTGTTCCAGATTAGGGGCAAATCCATCCCCTTGACTGTAGTGGACATCTATTTCTTGACTGGCTTGTCGAGGCGGGGTGCCCCCATCTCTTTATCAGGTTCAGCTCGAGGAGGTGAATCTGTGAGAGATTATGTTCGCCGGTATTGCAGAGAGGGATCTCAGCCGAGTAAAGACAGTAAGATCATCATCCGTGATGTCACTGACAGGTCCCTTAGGACTATTCTGTTTACTTTTGGTAGGATGGCTGGTGGTGCGGCTCTTCATGTAGCCAACCGATCTTATATGCAGTATGCCTTGGAATGTCTCCAACCGAAGGTGTTCAACTGGTGCGACGTAGTACTTCTTGTGATGAAAGAACAATTGACCAAGGTGAAGAGTGGGAAGTTGAAGAACTTTGGGTATGGTTCTATTTTGACCGCCTTTGCCTTGGAAAAGATACCACTGATGCAGCCACAGTATATTGCACTCGATTTACCTTCACCGACTGAACCACGTATGTAGAGATGGGTCGACCATATGTCTAGGCATGCTGGTCAGTCTCAGATTTCCTTTTCTGATACCTTCTTCAGGTGGTTTGATCATCAGGAGATGGTTTATTCCGAGTATCCATATGCTGGTATGGACTTTCGGGGTGATCCAGATTTAGTACTGCTGGCTGGCGAACAGTGGGGCGCCATTGGTAAATTCTTTGACCATATTCCTGTTTATCGTTTTTCTTTTATAATGTCCTTGTGCTTTATTCTGTCAAGACTTAATCAAACTCATGTGTTCATGCAGATGTTGGTCCCGTTCAGCCAGTAGTACGCCTGAGAGTGCCAGCTACCACCCCAGCAGGAGAGGCTGTTGGAAGGGATATCCTTCGCAACCTCGATGTGGCCGAGACTCTCATAGCATTACAGGAACAGGTTGAGGGCCTCACGCTTGGTATTCCAGTTGTGAGGATTGACGAGCTGCCCTTGAGGTTGCAGCGGCATACTACTGGTGTGCCAAGACGATGGACTCGACTTTTACGCATGATCGCACAGGCTGTGACTTGCTATCACGAGCATCATTAGACTAGGGTGCCCCCTAGCATTTTGAGTTTTGGGTCATTTGACCAATTTTGTCTTGGTTACAGAACATTATGTGTAAACCATAAACAGTTATATATATATTTTTGATTTTCGAAGTTTTATTTTGGTTAAGTTACATGATCCAAATGCAAATATTGATGGTATGCTTCTTTTTATAAATGTTGCAAATGTCTATCTAACACATAATTTGCCAATGAGTCAGTTAATGTGTTTAAGGTTCTAGAAATATGCTGATATTGAATAAAATCAAATTTCCTTTCCAAAATCTTAACCCTTAGGAACATGCGATAAATAGCTGGATTTCGGACAGAGTAGATACTAGTGAGTTGTAGTATGACGAGTTGTGAGTCTAGCCTGACAATCAGTCGGCGTATACCATGTGTGATGGCATCAGAGAGAAGTTCTATCAACGCGCTATATTCAGCGATGTTATTCATTGATCGACCAATACATACCCCTCTGAAACTTACTAACTCGCTGCTTGAATCAAAAATGGCCCAGGCCGCGGAAGATAGGTTCCGCGAACTATGATTCGCTCCGTCGGCATATCCAACACATGACTCCAATAGGTTTGACATCTGCAATAAATGTAAAAAGTGGATTAATTGACCAAAGCAAAAACTTTAGCGAAAACAAAAACATAACAAAAGCATACTGGTTACTATACTGAATCACGCATAGTAACGCTTGAGGTACAACCCATTACAAGGTTGTGCCAGTGGAATCCCGTCATAATCCATTAACTCGTAGGCTCCTTTTTCTAACACTCGCTTAACAATATAGGGGCCCATCCATAAAGACTTGAATTTACCTGCCCCCAATTTATCGGATTCTTGGTCATAAAGCAAGACCAAGTCACCTTCTGAGAAGACACGGGGTTTGACATTCTTGTCAAACTGCGCCTTGACTCATTTCTTATGGGCTTCGTTAGCCAAAGTGGCATCACGACGGGTTTCATCCAATTAGATTAGTTCCAAGAAATGAGCCTCCTCTTCTGAAGTTCTGGGGAGAAGGTCAATTGCGAGTTTGAGGGACGAGATTTCACACTAGATTGGTAAGACTGCTTCCAGGCCATATACCAGTTGGAAAGGTGTAAACCCGGTTGCATTCCTTACTGATGTTCGGTAAGCCCACAAGGCTGAGTACAGGATTAGGTGCCAAATTATTTTGTGAACTCCAATCATCCTTTGCAGCATGTGCTTTAGGACTTTGTTGATTGCTTCAACTTGTCCGTTGGCTTGCGGGTAATATGGAGTAGAGCTATCATGAGACAATCCTAATTTGGCAGCTAATTCTACCATCATGTGATTGCAAAAATGCGATCCATGATCTGTGACTATAGCTTGTGGGACACCGAATCTGGCGACTACATGATTGAAAAAGAAGAGGGCAGCTGTTTCACCAGTATTATCTAATGTAGGCATCGCCTCGGCCCATTTGGTAAAATAGTCAACTGCGACTATGATATACCCATGCGCCCCGGTCGAGGTGGGGTTACATGTCATGAAATCGATGCCCCATTTGGCGAATGGCCCGACAAAAACTATTGGTTGCAGAGGTACGGGTGGTCTTCTAGTTTTGCTATCGAAAATTTGACAAGCATGGCAACTTCTGACTGCGGTTATGCAATCTTTGAACATTGTTGGCCAGAAGTATCCTGCTCGTAAATTTTTTTGCGTTGTAGCATAACCGGATTGATTCCCCCCACATGTGCCTGAATGGCAATCATTTAGGACTTTTTCGGCCTCCTCATGGGTGAGGCACCTTCTCAGAACTGTATCAATACCACAATGGTAAAGTGTATCACCGACGATCACGTAGTATTTTGCTTGGTATCGGATACGTTTTTGTTCAGAGCGAGAGGCATTTGACCTATATTTTTGGGTTTGGAGATAAATGATTATATCCCCATACCACAAATTGCTTGAAGATATTAGAAACAAATTTTCGTCCACGATCGTTTCTTCGGATGTTTCATCGTTGGACGACGATGGGAGATCGCATAATAATTCTGTGAAAACCAAAGCTTTCTTTGACTTGGATTTTACAAATTCCAGATCAAACTCTTGTAGAATTGCTATCCGTTTTGAATATTTGCCCCCCAGCAACTGTCGCGACAATATATAAGTCATGGGGTTGCAATCTGACAGAATGGTAGTTTTTCGAAAGAGGACATAGTGTCGAAATCTCTGTATCGCTTGAACAGCTGCGAGCGCTAGCTTTTCAACATAAGAATATTTTCTTTCTGTGTCATTTAAGTTCCTACTTAAATAATATATAGGATGTTCAATTCCGGTGTCTTCTTGAACTAAAACCATTGCGATGGTTGTATCCGCTGCAGCCAGATACAAGTTAAAGTCTTTTTGATAATCACGAGCATACATTAATGATGCTTTCATTAGGGATTCTTTTAAAGCATCAAAGGAAGCTTGCGCAACCTGATCCCAGACAAAGGGTACTTCCTTTTTCAAAAGACGCGTATAACCTTTAGCAATTTCGGCGTAATTTGGAATGAACCTCCTCAGAAAGTTTGCTTTCCCTTGGAGTTTCTGAATCTGAAGCAAATTTGAAGGTGGAGGCAAATTTATGATTGCCTGAACCTTACATGGGTCAAGACGAATCCCGTCTTTCGAGACTACAAAGCCAAGTAAACGACCAGAACTGACACAAAATACACATTTGTGTGGATTGAGTCGTATCTTGTAGTGTCGGAAACGTAGAAATATCGCTCTTAAATGCTGCGGATGATCAGTCCGCTTTCGCGAATGAGCCGGAAGGTCGTCGAGGTATGGTTGAATGATTTTTTTGATGTCATGGAAGGCATAATTCATTGCCCTCTGAAATGTTGCACCTGCGTTCTTTAAACCAAAGGGTAATTTTCAATATGCGAATGTGCCCCACGGACAAATAAATGCAGTCTTTGACTGGTCCTGTGGGCGGATATTTATTTGATTATACTCGGAGAATCCATCCATAAATGAAAAGATTTCACATCCGGCGCATTCATCAATTATCTGGTCGATGAAGGGTATAGGGTAGTTGTCTTTTGGACAAGCTTGATTTACATCCCTATAATCAACACACACTCTTATTGTTCCTTGTTTTTTCATAACAGGGACAATATTCGATACCCAATCGGTTAGAGGAACCGGGTAAATGAAACCAGCATGGAGAAGTTTTTCAACTTCTGCCTTAATGGCAGCGGCTTTCTTGGGGTGCACCTGCCGTAGCCGTTGTCGTACTGGTTTGACATCTGGATACATCTTGATTTCGTGTTCAACGATACTTGAGTCAATGCCTGGCATTTCACTATATGACCAAGCAAAGACATCTCTGAATTCGCAAAAAAGAGCGTTATGTATTTCCAGTTCTGAAGGAGAACAACATTTGCCAACATAAATATTCTCTACAACATCTGTTTTGGTCGAAATATTTATGGCGATAGTCTCTTCAATGTTGGACAAGTTTCGCTCAGAATCCACCGTGTTTATAGTATTTGATAGAAAATCAAAAACTGAAGGATGATAAAGGTCATTAGGAGTATTTTCTTCACAATCTGGAAGAAGGGAACGATGGTGGTAATCATTCCATGGTGCCCCTTCAATTACCATTGATTGAACAATTCCTTCGTCGGTGACATGCACTCGCGACCAAGGATCTGAAGGGGTACCATATTCCTTAGACCTATCTATCCAAATGCTTGATGAACGTTGATTTGGGTTTGCCTCCCATGCTAGGAACATTGATTGCTACAATATTTCTGTTGGGATTGGAGGCAAAACCTGCGCATGATCCATGTCGATATCGTTTTTTGAGATCTTTTTAGAAGATATCATATTGCAGGTTCCTACCGATGCCACTTCCGCCAAATTGATTGGAGGTGGAAGGGAGAAAGTGCCCATTAATATAGGATCTTTTAGTAGGCCTACTCCGATATTTTGAAGCGAATGGTGGCTTCCATGGATCATTGGAATGCTTCCCGTAACTTGAGAACCATTGGGGAGGAAGTTTTGTTGATCGACGATTGTAATCCCTCCTTGAAAGGGAAATGCAATCTTCCTAAAATAGGTCGACACAACAGCAGCCATAGCATATATCCATGGTCTTCCCAGTAGGATGTTGTAATCGAGATTTCCGTCGATTACCTCAACATCTATTTCTACTGTTTTCCCTCCTAGTTCAACCTTCAAGTTATTTAGAATACCATATGGGGTATATGTTCGTCCGTCAAATGCTTTTAATGTCGTCGAAGATCGCGACAAGGTTGGAGATCCTAAAGTTTTCCAGCAACTCATCGTCATAATACATGTAGATGCCCCCTCATCAATAATTGTTCGATGAACAATTTTTTTGAGGGCTTTCACTTGAACGAGGAAAGCTAGTTGAGCTGGTAACTGAGGATCGTATCCTTTATGATCGAAGGATACAAGATTGGAATCCTTTAGGTCTATCCCACCGATGGCTGATAATAAAGCTTGCTTTTGGGATGGGCAATTTTGTAGTATGTCAAGAGTCGACATAGCGGATGGCGATTGGGCCAAATCTTCTACTATATTATAATGATGTGCCGCTCTAGCGCGAGGATTAAACGTCGACTTGTGTACTACTCCCTTTGGTGGTTTTATTATCAACTCGGGAATGATAGGTGGCGCAACTTCTGTCGAAGTTGTTGTCGAACTACCAGGTTGATCTTTATCCTTGTTGTTCGACAGTTGTGGATTCCCATAATCTTTGTTCCTTGTCGATATCAAAGCATCATTTTGCTATTTGGAAACTGAAAACATCAGCACTTGAGACGAGGAAGCATTTCCACTGTCAACCAGATTTGTCCCTGGATTTGGAAATGGATCAGTCAATACTACCGAGGTTTTTGAATTCTTGAAGAATTTTTTAAGCTCAGCTCTGTGTGGACAATCTGCTATCCAATGATCTTCATCGCATATAAAGCATGGATTTTTTGGTTTCCTATTTCCAGGAGGGTTTGCAGAAGATTTTTCAGGTGATGATTCTTCCTGTTTCTTCTTCTTCCCTTTGCCTTTCTTTTTGTCCCCTGGTTGTTTGGTTTCTTTGCCTTTATCTGTCGATAGGCATTTACTTCCGAGGCAAGAAGTTCCTCTTTTGCATTTTGACCGGAAATCTTACGGGCCTTTTTAGAAGTAGCCTTTGTCGATTTCATGTTTTTTGCGCCAATCACGCCATCGTCGCCATGAGAGTAATTGTTTGATTTAGGAGGAGGAGGAACTGAGAATTCTGGTCTAGGAGCGTCAGGTATTTTATCGTAGAGCGTGCCAGACTGAGTGTAAATCAAGTCCAAATATTGCGCACGAGCGATAACTTGCTCTTCGATGACGACTCCCCCTTTTGCCACATCTTCCGTGATGGAAGGCAGTAATGACTTAATAAACCATTCAGCTAAAAGCTGATCGGGAACATACGTTTTCACCATTCTACGACGACGTCGCCACTCATGTATATGATCAGATATGTGAGTGGTCGTCGTTTGTTTGAAATTGGTAAGAAGTTCCATTCCCGTTTCGTACCTTATCGGTAACTGAAAATGGGTCAAAAAGGTTGTGGCTAGGGTACTGAAGTTGTCAAATGAAGCTCTAGGCAATTCGATATACCATTTTTCTGTCGGACCAGTTAACATCCTCTGAAAAAGGCGAAGCCTAATCGAATCATCGCTTAGGGTGTTTGATGAACACCACAGATGAAAGGTCATCACATGATTCGATGGATCTTCACCCGGATTTCCATTAAATTTAGGAATATCTGATGGAAGTTTATGTGGAATTGTTGGCCACCAAGGGGCGTAAGCGATTGGATCATTTGTTAACCTATTTAAATCAGGTAACTCTAAAGTTGCCATGAAGGGTAACTATTGATTCAGGTTAAGAGAAGCATACCCAAGATAAGACGGGATTGCCTAAGCAGTTGGTATTTGCATACCAGCATAATGCATTTGATGCTGGTAACTCTGGTAAGGTTGGTGGGCATGACCATTGTAGAATGGTTGGTTTTGATCGTTTTGAATATACGGTTGCCCACTATTCGAAAATATTTGTTGCTCAGAACCTTGGTATACTTGTTGGAACTGCAGTTGTTGGTATTGCACTAGCCATGGTTGTGAAGCCATGTGCTGTTGCCCGATACTAACTGTTTGACCAAGATGAGGGGTAATTGTACCTGTTTGAACCTGTGTCATTCCACTAGTCGGTGATTGTGGTTGAGTTGCAGGGTCAAGGGGTTGTTGCATTACAACCTGAGAAACCTGAGGTTGGCATACAACAGGCAGTGCTTGAACTTGCGACACCGTCACAATAGCTGGCGTAGTTGGTACACTTGACATAGGTAAGTATTGTTGCATCGAATATACAACTCTTGGTTGTTGAGGTAGTATCGGTACCCAACCACTTGACGTAATTCCAGCGTAACCCGAATTTTGTCGTGAACTCCCGTATCGCTGTCCTCCTAGAGGGGATAATGAAAGGGTATACTGCCCCCCATACGGTGGTAATCTGGTACTTAAGGGAATGGTTTGCCCTTGAGGGCCCAACTGCCCAAATTGACCTCCAAATGGATCAATTTTTCGAGACTCAACATAAGAGTTTCCGGATATTATTCCGGATGAACAAACAGGAACAGACCATACTATCGAAATAGCCCCTGAGTGGGCTCCTTCTAGCGATTAAGAACTAGTTGGGATAGATGGTATACCGGCGAACATTGTTGGAGTGATAGCAGGAAGTTCTGTCGTCACTGTGTCAGACGACACAGTCCTAGATGTTGACGGTTGTTCAGACATTTCTAGTCTATCCAAAAGATTACCTAGCGATTCTACAGGAGCTTCCGCTGGCGGTAGACTAATTTATGATGAAGAAGGATACAGAGTGATCCCGACTCCAAATTGCGATGGAGTACTAGCTGGAGGATCTTCCACAATCTCTTCTATAGCAATCAGACCAGGTGGAAGGGGTAGACCGTCAGGTCCGTAGAATATTTCTGGTGCCGAAGAAGGTATTGAATCTGCAGCAACAGATGTTTGGGGAGGAACACTCTCCGAGCCGGTTGTAGATGGAACTGGTTAAATGATACAAGTGTTTACCCTCAGACTAGGATCAATACTATTGTCCGTCTGTGGCTGCTGAACTTCTTCTGTATAGGCAGGGATACCAGAAATGTTTGGAGTAACCGGAGTTTCTGATGTTGTTGGAACACTTGTTCTAACTTGACCAGGAGATTTGGAACCGGTTAAACGAGTTCGCTTTGTCCGTACTTGTTTCGATTCCGGAGACAAAGACGGTTGACTCGTAAGCCTCCACAAACAACGGGGTTTCAATTGACTTTCTTTCACGATTTCAGATTACTCGATCAACTAAAAATAAAGGGGAAGTATGTTTCCAAATTAGATGAATTTTAGATGCTTTGACACAACTTGTTTTTTCAATTTTTAAGAGTCAAGAAAAAACAAAAGATGACTCTAGTCGCCTTCGATTTTTAATGAGCCTGAAGTGACAAGTGCTCAGATGGACCTTTTTCGTTAAGGAGTCTGAAAAGGAACGAAAGGGACTGCTTTGGAAATCTAGGTAGAGGGATTACCAAACCAATCGCAAAACTGCAGAATACTTGTTATGGTACGGCAGTCAATCTTCCCGAATGTTGTGTTCAGTGCATTGCGATCGATAGGGCGGCAGACACGGCTTCCTATGGATAAAGGATTAAGCCTATTGTGGTCTCCCAAAATATACTCGACGGTACGTGGGAGCACAAGTCCGTACTGGCACTTATCGTCTCAAAGTGGAGGAATCACCCAACCATCAGTGAGAACAATAGTTACCAGGCTTTACGACGCCGGAATACATCTCTAGCCTAGACTTCTAAATGTTGTGCGTTAGGTTCCAAAGCGTTGTTAGATTCATTAAATTTATTTTATAGTTGATCTTGTTTAAGAAATTTTCCTTTCAGGTTCACCGCGAGATGTAGATGTATAATTCCTAAAATGCAATCTAAGATGATAAACAATATTTCATCTCCTTTGTGCAATGAAAATCCTAGCTACTAAGGAAAGAGAGACAGTATTCTTTCACAAAGAGCAAAGAGCACACACTAAATGCACTGTCCTAAATCAAACCAATCAAACAGTCTAAATGCAAATGCACATGCATGTATTTGTTTTCGGCTTTCTTAGTATGTGAATGGTAAAAAGAAAGCTAATGCACAAATCTGAATTACGTTTCAAGCGACAATTACTAACAAGTTTCTTTTCGAAATAAAAAATGGAGACAATCACAACACTTTACGATTTGGAAATGAATACTCGCTTTAGACACTAGAAAAATTACAAATTCAGACCAAATACAATAGTAACAAGATAATCGACTATCTACAACAACCAAACTCTTTCCTATGATTGAAAACGACACTTGCGACACTTTCAAATCAAAGGACGATAGTACGATTACGTTACTTTTTGCAAAGGAGAACTGAAAATGACTCAACAAATACACAAAAACATTTACAGTTCTTTTGCACAACGGAGGCGGAATAACAACAAGGAAAAGGGGTTTCAAATAGAGATATACTGATTACAAGCAGCGAAATTCATGAATAGAACTGGAAAGAATGAATCACAGAAACTAAAACTGAACAATGCCTAGTCTGATCAGCGCACCTGTAACACAGTGAACTTGAAATGCAGCGCACCTACTACACTCGGAAAGTGCGTTGAATTTCAGATTCACAGAACAGTACCTGCGTTGGGCCAGAGATGAGACTTTGCTTGGGTTCCGGGTCACAGTTTGCAGTTCAGTTCATGGGTTTTGGCCGAGCAAATGGTAATTAGTAATGCAACAATCAGGGGTAGATCTAAGGAGGTTCTAAGAGCTACCACGAGGGCAATCAGAGAATTTGTGAATCAGTTGTTTAAGTCATAAACAAATCCCGGAGATTTACTAAAGCGGCATTTATCTACTTTGCATTTGCATAGCAAATGCAATTCGAAAGCTACCTGGCTCGATTTCAGGCTCCGTCTATAAGTTTATAAAATAAACAACAAGGAAGATAAACAAACAAACTAATTCGTCCCCAGCGGAGTTGCCATTTTGTTACAGGGAAAAGTGTCTACACAGAACTGCTTATCCCACTAAGGTGTGGTAGCTACCTTAGAAACAAACAAAGTAAAGCTACTTTCGTTTTTCCTTTATGAAATATAGATGAGAGAAGAACAAAGAAGACCAACCTCTGTCTTGCGCTAATCTCCTAGTTTGATTCCTCTCTCTCTTGATAGTCTTTCGCCACTTACTCCCTTGTACACCCAGCTTCACAGAGTACCTGTAAGATCACAATAGCATAGCACTATACAAGGACATGGATCTATAATCATAAACAATCTAGGATCAGATGTAGATTGACCATACAAATGCATAAAATATAAATGACACAAGAGTATGGAGGAAAACTTGAATAGCTTTTATTGATAAATAAGAAAGAGCCAAGGGAGTTACAACCAATTGTTCTGACCCAACATCATCCTCTCAACAAGTAAGCCCCTCTTCACCTCATAAAAATCTTATATCACCCAACACTCTGATGTTGTCTCAAGAAACCAACAACAATTCCTTACAATATGCAAAATTCCAGCCTCTGGATCTCTGGGATGAGGGATCCATATATAGATATCTGTAAGGGAGATGAGTCAGCTTGTGATTTGATTAGTGTCTTCCCTCTGATAGTTCTTGCTTCCACTTGGAGATTGATGATCTCTTACTCATCCTTGGTCGAATTCAGAGAGGCAAGTGTCACAGGAGAAGTTTCTGGAAGATTCCATGCCTCTCCACCTCTCAGAATGACACTGCCATTTGTCACTTCTCACCCATCACACCCGATAGAAGGGCTTTTTGAAATGCAACGCACCCACACAGTGTATTTAGGTGAGATGCAACGCACTTTGCCTATGGAGAAGCTGAAATGATCCTGTTTTGACCAGTTCTGAGCAGTTTTTCATGGAGAACTTCTGGGAGAAGCTGTAATCAGTTGACCTTGTTCCTTTAGGGGTTAGAACAACACTTTTAGGGACTTAGGAGCCCTTGGTTTATGTACATTTCATGCTTGGGGTTGTAGTGCCCAAAAATGTCTATAACAACTAGTTTAAACTTTTCTTTCATGGATTCTGCAAGGGCCTGCTCACCACCTTTTCCACCAAATATCATAGCCAAATTCTCTCCTATGTAAGGAAATCACGTTGTCTTGTGAATCAGTCTATCCGTGATGGGTATTGGCTTCTCCAGCCACAAACACCCTTCGTGAACTAAGCACAAAAATTGCTTGATGACCAATATTGTCACTGAGGTGCGGTTGTAGTGCGGCACCCAAAGTAGGTTGAGCAACCATGCCTTGTCTACTCCTCTGAGCCACCTCCACGGTTCCAATGCGGTCATTCTAGTGTTGGTATTGATGATGCAGCGCATCAGCTTCTCGATTGCTAGGTGTGAGAACTTCTCATGATCATCCAAGTCCCAGTCCTTGAGTTTTAGCATCGGCACCCACGCCAAATGCGGTCCTTCAAAAACAATGTCATCTGGCAGTGAAGGGGTTTGCAAGGGGGTTTTGCTCTCATCAATGTCTTTTGGAACCTTGGTTTTTCCCTTGCGTGGAGGGACGTACTCAAGCAATCGAGTAATAGGATCAACACCCTGGGCTTCAACCTCCTCCACTTCAACTCCCACATCCTCCTCATCCATCGGGATGTCTTCAATTTCTTCCTCCTCCGGCTCCACATTAATGGCTTTGCCCTTCTCCTATGTGGTGGGCTTCGGTGGGTTTCATCTTGGCAATGCACACACTGATATGGTAGGTTGCTTGCCCTTTTTATCCTTTGCAGTCTCCTTGGTTGGGGTCATCTTTGGTCTCGGCATCCTCGATGATTTGGAGACTTCGGTTAGTACTTCGGCGACCTCTGGAGCAGCTACTTCTACCTCCATCTCCATTTCTAGCACCGACTCCTCTGCTTTGGTATCTATAGCTTATGTGTGTGTTGACATAATGCTTTCCAATAGTGCTCACAATGTCTCTAGTAATTTTGCAAGTGTTGGAATCTCTTTCAAAGCCTCAAAGAATTCTCATTTGATGTGTGCCTGAGAGCTCAACAACTCAATTCTCAAAATTCCAAGTGTTTTTCGCTAGACAGCCACTTGTAATTTATAGGGCATTTTGAATTCAAATCCAACCGTTCCCCCCAAATTCAATTCATTAATGCTGGATTGGCAGCAGATCTTCAAGGATCTGAACCCATAAATTTTGTCTTAAATGTTGGTCACCCGCTCCATTTGGCCGCATTTCTACCGTCAAGTCATGAACAATGACTTTAACAGTCACTTTTTCGCCGCCCTGCGCAATTTCTCCCTAGGTAGCGCAGCTCCCTTCGCACTGCCGCAAACCTTGTGACACTTCCTTGATTCACATGGTCCTCGAATCGCGCAACTCCCCAACCTGGGCAGTGTATTTTATAGTCCTGCACCTCCTTTCAGCTGCCCAGAGCACTAAGACTGTGCTACCTTCATAGAGTCATATGGTCGGACCGTCGGCTTATGGCTTCAATCGATTTCCATTCACCTTTCTCGGGAAGGGTTCTCCATTCAATTTGACCAGTTGTACTACTCCTCCCTCGGTAATCTCCTTAATGACATAGGGCCCTAACCAATGCACTCTGAATTTCCCTAGAAATTTATCAAACTTGATGTCATATAACAAAACTAGGTCATTTACCTTAAAGGTGTGCAGCTTAATGTGTCGATCATCCCATGCTTTTTCATGCTTCTTTTGAACCTCTTGGTGAAATCCAGCTAGAAATCTCTCTTCCTCAAGCTCAGCCAGTTGCGCGAGCCTCACCTCCAGGGCTTTGTGATCCATCATACCCATGAGTGCTGCTATGCACAGACTAGGCACAATATATTCCATAGGCATTACCACTTAAACACCATAGGTAAGCCTAAAGGGAGTTTGTCGAGTCAACTTCTTGCATGTCGTTTGATAAGCCCATAGTACTGCAGGTATGCATAGGTCCCAATCACTTCGTTGAGCATTGCACACCTTGGTCAGTGCATTCTCCAGCACTTTATTGAATTCTTCCACCATTCTGTTAGCCTGCGAGTGGTAAGGCGTGCTCTTCTGGTGATATACCTAAAATTATTCCGTCAACACGCTGATTATCTCATTCAGAAAGTGCGTACTATGATCACTCGTCAAAATATTTGGACAGCCAAATCGAATCAGTACATTCTCAAAGAGGAACTTCGTAGCAGTCGACGCCTGTGAAATCCTTCACAGGTTGTGCCTCCACCCAATGAGTCAAATATTCCGTCACAGTGATAATGTACCTCGCTCTTGTCATTCTTTGGGGCTGAATGGGTCCGACAAAATCTATCGCCCATTTCTCAAAGGGTTGTAACGTCATCTGTGGATTCAGATGCATCTCGTGCCTCCACGATGGCCTACCAGTACTTTGATACACATCACATGCTTTGTAGTAAGATTTTGAATCTTGATGGATGGTTGGCTGCCAAAACCCTGCATGTAGAATCTTCTGCCCGGTTGCTCTCCCTGCATAATGTCATCCCACGGCGCCCCCATGAGTGTTTGCGAGGATGCTGCTCCTTTCAAACTCTGGTACATATCGTCGCAATATCTCATCGGACCCCATTTTGTACAGCTGCCCAGCAATGACAGAAAAATATGCCACATGAACCACTAATTCCTTCTTCGGCTGGACGGTGTCTCCTTCCGAGGCAGTCCTTGTCTTTAGGAAGTGTATTATATCCTCAAAATGACCATCCACAACGCGCACTATGAATAACTATGCATTAGGAAATCCCTCCTCCAAATTAGTGGGCTCTTCCCCTGTTTCGATGCGAGACAGATGGTCTGGTCTCGCGTTCAGCTGTCCAGGCTTCACAATAACTTCAAAATCATATTCCTGGAACAATAATAGCCACCTACATATTCTCCCCCCCAACACAGGCTTATTCAACAGGTATTTTAGTGTGGAGTGATCTATATACATCTTAAAATGGCCTCCCAGCAAGTAGTGTTTAAACTTCTAGAGCGCATACATCATGGCTAACCCTTTGTGCTCAGTGGTGGAATAGTTCTTCTTCGCCTTGGATAACCTTTTGTTTGTGAACATGATAGGATGGTCCAAGTCTCCTCCGCCAGCCTGTGTCAATACTCCTCCCAGCGCTATACATGATGCGTTGACATGTACATGAAACTCCTTCCAATATGGGAAGACTAGAATCGGTGCAGTGACCATATTTTCTTTCAATACATCCAAGCTCTTCTTACAGTCCTCGTTCCAGCAGAATGTGACATCCCTTTTCAACAACTTTTCCACAGGCATGGTGATCTAGGCATAGACTTTGATAAAAATTTTGTAATATCTCGTATGTCCTAGGGTAGTGCACAGTTGTTTCGCACTCCTCAGAGCTTCCAAGTTCAGTGTCACTGCTATATTTGCAAGATCTACCATCAATCCCTATCTGCAAACCACATAACCCAGCAAGGTCCCAAAGGGAACACAAAATAGGAACTTCTTTAGATTGAGCGCGATCTGGTATCTTCGACAAGTATCTAGCATCAAGCGTAAACTGGTGACATGGCATTTCACCAGCCCAAACACAGTCCAGTCATAAAAGTATACTTCCATGAACTTATGAATAAATTCCTTGAACGCAGCAATGACTATGCGCGAGAAAATCGTAGGGGAATTCTTCAGTCCAAACAGCATTACAGTGTACTGAAAAAACCCCCACTCAGTTGCGAAGGTCGTCTTGTTCCTATCTTCTGACACAATTTTTATCTGGTGGTACCCAAAGAACCCACCAGTGAAGGAATATGCTTCCTGGCCACCTACATTGTCCAACACTTCATCCATGAATGGAGTCAGGAAAGGATCATGTACGCAAGTGTCATTCAACTTTCTAAGATCCACACATATCCTTATTTCATCCTTTTACTTCTTCTCCTATACCACCATTGGGCTTACCCAGTCAGATTCTTCCATAGGCTCAATGATGTCTGTTGCAAGGACCTTGTCTAGCTCTAAGCGGACCTTCTCCTTATACTTCAGATTGAGATGGTAAGGTCTTTTCTTAACTGGCTTTGCGTCGGGTTTCAACGTGATCTTCATAACATCTAGGTCTCTAATTATCCCTTTTATATCTATAAACTTGGTAGGGAATAAACTGCAATATTCGCAGAGCAATTTAGCAACCTTATCCACCATCGTGTCATCCCAGTAGTCTCCAATCTTCGTGAATTTGGGCTCTTCCTCCATACCAATGTTTACTAGTTTCATTTTTAGCTGCATGGTTATATCAGGATTCTCAATCTGTGGTCCTTCAACCTTGCAGTGGCCTTCTGTTTCAGGGATGTTAATCTTTCGCGGATCCTCATCTTCTTCTTTAGTGGTCACGTTATAGCATTCCAGTGCATGACTTAGCTGAGCAGCCCAGTCAGGCTAAACCAGGTCCAGAGGATCCTACATTATCCTAAATATTGTTGCTTTCACCTCTTGTAACCCCTCATCAATACAGTCAAACCCATCTTCAAAACTTAATGTCATTATGAATCATTTGTGCAGAATATCCCATTCACGTGTACCATGGTGGAGCTCTGTTTCTACATACCAGTTCATCGAGACAACATCCAGGGTGTGACAGAACAAGTGCACCCTTTCAGATTGGGGCTTCTCTCCATAAGCCTGAGTCCATTTGGTTAAGTGTGCGCGTGAATAATCCTACCCATCATAATTGTCTGTTATTTGTACCTTCGGCTTCCCAAAGCATGTTCTCATCATCCTCCTACATTCGCGCCAATCATTAAAGCTTCCCTTGTGTGTACCCCACCATCTTGCGGGCGTAATGCGCAGTGCCCAGTCCAAGACTACTTTTCTAGTACCTCCCTCTCAAATGCATCCAAAACAATATCTATATCATTTAGGCCATCATAAGTGAGCAGATTTCCTACCTCTGATGACACACAACGCAGCGATCGGGTCATCATGTTACAGCTCAATGTAGTTACATCATGTAACCGATTCTGCTAGTGCTCTAATTCTTCATCAGAGTCTGAGGTGCAAGAACTCTCTCAATCCCATGTAATTTGTCCATTGTTGTTGGATTCACCCAATCTTGGTCTTGCGTTGTTATCTTATAGATACAGTCCAGATCGGCATCACTTTCATAATCACGGACTGGTTCAGTATAGCACGATCCTTCAGCATGATCTATGGGTACTATTACATAGAGCGATTTCTTCTCAAATATCATTTTCCGCTTCTTTAGATTGATTACCCCGTTCATATCAGTAGCCTAATCAATGCCAAGGAGCGCAGGATAGGGGTTGCTATCATCCACAATTTCTATTACCTAAAAGTCAATGAGTGCGCTTGCACCTTCAATATCTATATTCACCCCTTGCAGCCGCCCCATGGGGATGATCTTCTGTTGGTTCACCATCTGTAGCTAAATCAGAGAACACTGCAGTGCGGGTCTCCCCATTCGTTCCCAATTCTGCTTCAGTAGGACATTCGCATCTGACCCCAAGTCCAAAATAACCTAATCCATTTCATGTTCTCCTATCTGCATGGTCAGTCTCATCTCCCGTCCCATCCTTGTCTTATGCTTACCAATATTTCGTACTACGCGTGGCTCGCCTAGAGCATTTCTAGTGCATTAGTTTATAAGCTCCTATAACCCCTTCATAGCCTTAATATCGCATAGTAACTTCATGTAGGTCTCTAAGAAAGTTGTAAGCATAGAAGGGTCCATCTCTTGATTAGGGTTATCCATGCTCCCTAAGGTGGAGGCCTCAGTGAAACTCTTATTTGCTTCCATGAATGTTTCATGTGCGCACTCCAAATTGAACTCAGCCTCCTTCACCGAAGCTTTGCAAACCCATGTATTGTCTTCAGGTTGTTTCCCCTTATCATCTCCTGTTGTGATTCCACTTCAGAGCACTATATTCACGTTCAGATCTTCTTTGCGCGGCTCAGAGCTCATCATCTGTAGGTTCTGAGTCAGCTAAGGTAGTAGCGCCCCTTTGTCACGTATCCTTGCTATCAGCATAGGATAGTCTTCCATTTCATGATCAAACAAAGTGCAATACTTGCACGATGGACATGTTGGGTTAATGCAATCATGGGCATAGTGTCCTGGTCCTCTGCAACTGTAGCAGATCAGTTGTCCCCAACCTCTGCCAGGTCCTCCTCCACCTCGTCCTCGTCCACGCCTTTGAAAGCCTGTCTGCGCCATCCTCGCACTCTGGTGAGGGGGCCGTGTTCCTACCTAAACCCTATAGGTGGGAGTTCTATCCATCATCAATTCATAACTTTTGCAACTACGCTCATCATGCCCTACTAACATACAAAATTTGCAGAATAGTTGTTAAAGTGTCTGTACAAACTTCTACAACAAATGACAATTATTCGTGGCATGTTTTGCTGCTACCTAACATATAGTGCACCACAATGCAAGCCCCGCACTTGGTCATGCTTGAGCTTCCAGCCTCAAAGGCATCGGTCCCCCTCCTGCAACATAGTTCGCAAAGACCAAGTAATGGTTTTTGTCATGCCCTTGACCCTTGCATTTCAGGCACCATACCTCTTCATGTGCCTCTGGTCAAACTGTTCTGTCCTGCTTCAAACTTTCCATCTCCAGGCAAAGATTTTTCAACTGCGCATGGATCTGCTAAACCCCCAGATTTGGATCTTGCATTGGTGTTTCATTCAGTCTCATTGCAATCTCCAAGACCTCAGCCTGAGTCGTTCTCTTCTGTTGTGACAGTGCAACCCTTAAGTGTGGCAGGAGTGACGCCACAAACCATTCATGATGTTGTCTGTCTATTAAGTTCATATTAGCTTCACAGATTTTACACTTCAACCTCTAATAAGATTTAGGCCTACGGAATTCTTTATTCGGCGCGGTTTGGATGTCTGCCACTCTAGCATTCAAGTTATCATTAGAGTACTTGATGTACGAGGTTAGCGCGCAATCCTGTAGAGCACTAACTAGTGTAGCCTTCTTCATGTGATCATTTGTAATGCCCTGAGCTTCCCATACAACTTTCATGATGAACCAGAACTAGTTCAGGTCCTCATTTCCCAAGCCTTTGAATAAAGGCAACTTCACTGAATTTTCCATAATGAACTGCGGTCGAGGCGGAGGTAGTGTAGAGCTATAAAAAGGGTCTCTTTCACCTCTAGTTACCTCACATTAGAATGTCAATCCGGGAACGTCTTGCTATTTCAAAAGAGTGTCTCAGTCTGAGGCTTAGCACTTGTCAGAGTAATGCTCATAGTACAACTACTTAAAGGCTACAAAAGTAAATGGTTGCATGTCTACAACTTAACTATTTCAAAAGGCTAAATCACACCAAGCATTGCATCAGTCGAAGGTTCGGTAGCAATAACCCATCCTTTTCATAACTGACGAGAACAAATCCGAGGTCTGGGAGCTAGATAGCAGATGCTGGGGCTCACTACAGCCTGGGAGCGTCCTTGATGAATATAAATGAAATGGCAAGTAAAGGAAATAACGATGAAATGGAATAGCACATCAGCCAAGGGTTTGGTGGCAATAACCTATCCCTTTCATAACTGATGGGAGCAGATCAAAGGTCTGGGAGCCAAATAGCAGAAGCTAGGGCTCACTACAGCCTGAGTCTGTCCTTAAGAAATGGCAAGTAAATGAAACAACAAATCAGCAATCTTGAAATAGACCAGAAATTGAAATGGAACAACAATTCAAAAATGGAACAGAAATTCAGAAATGGAACATCAACTAAATGGAACAGCAACTGGAATAAACAATAACCAAGTTCATCAAGCTGTGATTCTATCTAACTACTCCAATCAAAACATCAATCCTGCAGTCTCAAAGGAATTACAATCCTAGAAACACAACGTGCTCAATCTGCTTCTGTTATTGATCTGAATAAACGCCTGTGATTGCATTTCAAGATATAAACAGTAACATTCAATAATCATCTGAAATCAGATTCCCCAAGATAACTTGTCATAATGCTAAAACATAATCACCGTGAACTCTGTACTAGAGTAATACGATCCTGTAGAGATTAATCAACACTTTAATAAATTGGTAACAGAATGCAGTGTCAATATAAGACTTCAATTTGCAGGAACATTAAACAAGTTAAACATAACAGAGCATGTAATATAATGTTCATAAAACACAACAGATTACCAGATCACGCCTATTATCAAACCACACAGAAACCACGCGTAATGGTACAAGAGCAAGTGTCCTCCAGGGCCAGGCCCTTAGCCTCCAGGGGTACACCGCTTAAAGTTGATCCAGGATCAAAGATAAAAGAGTAACCAAGTCTGTATTAATGCATGAAATAAACTTACAGCAGAGCAAGTCTTAACAGGATATAAAGATCATAGTCTTGATCTGTTAAAAAGGAATTACAACAGAACCTCCCCTATAGCCAACGATGCTATCTCTTATATAAGGATGATGACGGAGATATCTAGATACAAAAAAATAGATAAAATAGCGATCCCTCAGGATCTAAGATCCTGAGGGATTCGTAGAATCATTAACCCTGAGTCACTTCTTTCCTTTTCTGCTCCGAACTGGTATCTCCGCTTCCTTTTTTGGGTTGGTCCGTTTTGATCTGGTCTGTTTGCGGTTCCCCATCAAAGGGACAGTAGTTAGCTCCTCTTTGTCTTTCCCTTTGAGATGGCTAATTTCTACTTTTCCTCCTTCCTTCACGTAATAACGACAATTATCAGTTTTTCCTATTAACCTCATGTGTTTCGTCATTATCTAAGTTTAAAATGCAGAAAGGTTTGTATATCCTAATGAAAAAGATACTGAAATAACCATCAAAACATACCTTCTTTGAGACTCTACACACCCCCTAGCTTACCCTTTTTCATGACCTCATGAAAACATTGTAGTTGATATACAATGCAGTGAGTGAGTAAGTTGGAGATGGAATCTCATGTGAGGGTCTACAACCGTGATGCGAAACTAAATAATCAAATCAGTGGCCTGTCTGACCCTCAGGCATCTCATATAGGGCTTGGTATCCGGGTGCTGGATGCCAAATGATTGGACTCCAGAACCTATATCCTAATCAGGATGGCCCGGCTCTCAAAACAATTTCACCATAGAGGGGAAAACGGCTAGCAGCAAGTCTAAAGTTCTCGTATTTAAATGGTTCTCTGAACTGAATATTCGGATTAGATACTTGATATCGAAATTTAGCTGCATTGATGGCAGGGTCCTTAATAGAGGAAAAGTATTCAAGTCCTTGCCGAATGATTGCCTCATGTATGGGTCCTAGCGCTTCAATCACTCCTGGAGCCCTCATAAGGTTTTTATGACTCCTCCATAACTGCGCTGGATCCCTAGGCTCGGCTCTTACCCAAAGATCTAATCCGTTCTCTTGTTTTTGAAAAGCGTTATAAGCTTTGAGCCATTTAATTTGATTAACTGCAAATGAGATAAATGCTTGCAATTGAATGTCCCCAACAAAAGGGCCTGGGTTCAATTCAGTCTCTTGTTCTAGTATAAGGTTATGCAAGTAAAATTCACATAATAATCTCTGCACTTTCACCCCGTAATGTTTACAGCAGTTTATGAAATCATCCATAGTATTAATCTGTATAGGAGCGCCTGCTTTGACAGCCTTTATTTTTAATTGTAAATACCTCTCCATTAAAAATAGGGCATAATTTTTGGCAGGGGCTCTACATGCTAGAACGTCATTATATAAAGAACACAAGGTATCCATTTGTTTGATAACTACATCTAATCTACGGGTTACCTTGGCAGCTTTCTCCTGTTCCCTTTGCCATCCTTCGAAAGCTTGGCTTTCAGATAAGTTGACGTTCCTTAGCTGCTGCTGTAATTCTTCATATTTTTCTCGGGGAACCATTTGCTCCCTGAGCTTTTCTGCTTCTTGCTGGGCCTGCTTCAAATGTTGGTGGAGGGTTCTTGTTTTCGGGTCTCTCTTCCATGCATCCGTGGAGGCCGAGAGCTTTACTTGAACTTTCTTATTACGCTGTTTTGAGTTCAGAGCCCTTATTACTCCCGATGGTGGTGCTTCCATCGGAACCATCTTATCATCCTTTTCAATTTTAACACGAACTCCAGCCCACTGCTGTTCCTTTTCAAATGGAACAGCAGTTTGTTTTTCAGCTTTATTTGGAATAGCAGTTTGGCTTCTGTCAGGGTTTTGAGCAGTGGGATGGCTTCTGGTCCTTCGCCTCCTGCCCTTAAGGGGCCTTACTGGTGTAGTCAAACCTTTTCTTCTTGAAGTTCCCTTCACCCTTTGCCTTGCTTTTAGAATCCTAATCTGCTGGTGAAGCTGGGCTATTATGTTCAACAATGTCCGCTTTTCCCTTCGTAATTCCCTTATTTCCATCATCTCTTCCGAAGGAACAACAGGCTGTTCGCTGCGGTTTGGATTGTGGCTGGCTTCTTGATTTTCTTCCTGAGGTAACTGTTCCGGGGTAAGAACCTTACTTGGCTCCGTTATTTCTTGGGCTGATCCCTCTTCTGCCCTTATTTCCTCCGGACTTTCTTCTGGTGGCTTCTGACTAGGAACGGGTTGTTCCTGCTCAGCATTTTCTAATATTTTCTCATTATGAACGGGCAAGTTTTCTATTTCTGCCTCTTCTTCATGCAATTCCTCGGGTGCATCTTTCTCCTCGGTTTTCTCTTCGGCATGGAGGTTTGATGGACTCAGGGGTCGGCCATATTCGCCCATATTGGCCAAAATGTCGGCCAATTCATCTTCCCGTAACGAGTCTTGTAATGGGCTCCCTTCCTGCTGTTCCATTCCTTCCTCTTGCTCGAACTGCTCAACTTCTTCCTTCTCGTCTCCTTTTTCTTCAGTCTTCTCATCTTATTCTTCTTCTTCTCTCCCTGCAGATTGCTCTGGATCCTCCTTTCCTTCTTCTGTTTCTGCCTCTGCAGACTGCTCTTCTCCTTCGATGTCTCCTTCTTCTGTTTCTGTTTCTACAGACTGTTCTTCTTCCTCGGCATCTTCTCCTTCCGTTTCTGTCTCTGCAGACTGCTCTGTTTCCTCACTGCCTTCTTCCTCTGTTTCTGTTTCTACAGAGTGCTCTGTTTCCTCATTGCCTTCTTCCTCTGTTTCTGTTTCTGCGGACTGCTCTGTTTCCTCACTGCCTTCTTCCTCTGTTTCTGTTTCTATACATTGTTCATCTTCGATTTCTATTGCTTGGCTTGTGCTTGCCTGGGGCTTCTTCAGCCCTCCTTGCAACCCTGCGAGCCTTGCTGACTTTCTACGCTTTTCTGGTTGTTCGGGTGTACTAGCGTCATGTTTCCGCTTTTTGGGTCGTTTTTCAGATTGTTTTTCAGGCTGCACCTCTGTGCAAGTGTCCTGTTTTCGTTTCTCTGGACGTTGGGGTGTGCTATCAACTCGTTTTCATTTTTTCGGACGTCCAGATGTGGCCGTCCCTTTATTGATAACAGCAATTAGTTCTTCCCAGCTGCTCTGTTGCTGGGTGAGACTATAATTTACTATCAAGCGAATTAATCCGTGGTGGCTAATAACTGATTCTACGTGTTGTGCCTTCTTCATACTTCGTGCGACATCATGCAATAGAGAATTCAACAATGCAGGCAAATTCACAGAACATTTTTGTTTTAAGACAGCTAGGAGTTTAAGATGTCGTGGTCTTACCACGTCTTTTTTGCCTTCGCAAGTGATGTAGCTTTGGATGATTTTTGCCAATTCCGCCCATGGCTCTCCTAGCGTTGCTGGTAGCACCCCCTTTCCTCGGATTGTCAACTTCTGACCCTCGTCTTGAAATATTCCAAAATCTTCTGCAGCCTTTCCTTCTTTATTGTCCATACTGGTCCCATGGCCGGTAGTCCCGTGACTCTTGCTATTATGTCATTGGTGACTTCAATTCGCCTTCCTCTTACTGTGGAGTATTCTTCCTATAAGTTCTGTAAAAATTCTCTTGCTACTGTTTCATTAGACTCCTTCAGGCGGTTGAAATAGGTCAACCATCCTGCTCTTTTCAGGATTCTTCGGGCTGCAGCCGAAACAGTTAATGTTTGCGGTTCTCGGCGGACTGACCTTCCTCCCATAGTTCACTGCCAATTTTTAAAGGAACAGCAGCTGTTTGTTGAAGTGCAGAGAAGCTGGTAGCGTATTCCTCGTTCAAATTTAAATGCAACAGCGTATGCAATGGAAATAGCTTCGAATGTCAGCTCATGCAGAGGAAAACAAAAATAGCAAAAGATCACACCGTTGAGCCATGCCGTGCTTCAGTACAAAATTTTCAAATAACGGACTGACACGTACTCTGGGGAATGATGAGGTTACCTCCCCCCCCGCAAAGTGATAGGCTATCCCAGCCGTCAAATAAAGGAGCAGCGTCTGTTCTACCGTGAGGTCTTTATGGAACAGCTTATGGATGTATGACATGTTCGCCAAAAACAGCGTAATACTGAAATCGAGGTAAAAAGTTAGATCGCTTTTAATATTATGGGGCTGTAGTGATTTGATGGAAGTTCGGGGATAAGACATTTGCCATAAATAGAAGGTCTCATGCGGTCACTGTCAGTAGCTTCGTAATGATTGGCGATGATATATAATCATGCGCTATATGGTTGGGTAATATTATATAATTTAATTATCATGGCATAGGAAGCAAAAGGATGTAATCTTCTTACCTATTGGTGTAAACATACGACTTCAATACCATTAACAGTGCTCTGCCGCCGACAGGTGTCCATAACCTTGGCAGAGTTGTTTGTTTCACCCCTGGAACCATAGTCCTTTGTGTATGCGAGGAAGCGTTTGAGCAATGTCAAAATGTAGGCCACTATGCTGGCTTGGTGACCAGTTAGTCATAATGCCATTCACGAGGAAGGAGCAAATAGTGGGCAGGCCGGCTCGTGGTGAGACCTCCTGTTCCAAGGGTTATTTGTTTGATATACCTTTTGGACCATTTCCCAGGTGTGGTAGCCCTAATGGGAATGCCACTTCGCTTCCATCCTGATGATCATGGTAGGTCAGCTCATAATGAGACTTCCTATCCTGCAATTTGACAATCTTTAGAAATTTTGTTTTGCTTCTTTTTAATAGAGAGCCTTTCCTGTTTATGCACAAAGGGTGGTTCAACACTCCTTAAGAGTAGGAATGGTGGAAGAAGTCTTAATATCCCAATAGAAAGGTATAGATCTTTTGATCCTATTGCCATATGATAATTAAAGAAAAAGAACCATCATTATACAGATAACCAATCAAAACGAAGTTAGTAGAACAATGGCAACAAAAGCTGATAAGTAAGCATGTCTTTCTCCGCATCCTTTCACCAAGTTAGGGCAGTTTCTTATACAGATAGCGATTTATGATTTAGTGATTTCAGTATGCTGCGTTTTCGCTTTAATCCCATAAATGTATAGCTATATTCCAAAAGACTTGAAAGAACATTAGCAAAAAACATCCTTAATTTGGGGTAGAGGGAGCAAGCTGTTTCAAAATCGTATGAGTAATGTTCCTTTCAAGGAAGGTCATAACAATAGTTCACAGATGCTGTTCATTTAGAGAACGGAACAGTAGTTTCAAGGAAATGTCGTTCCCCCTTCTTTCTTTTTTTAAAAAGATCGGCAGAAATCAAAAGTGTTGTTCCTTTTGGAAGCAGCAAAAGCACACAAGTGTTGTTCCTTTTGGAAAAGGAACAGCAGAAATCAAAAGTGCTTGTTCCTTTTGGAAAAGGAACAGCAGAAATAAAAAGTTTTGTTTCTTTTGGAAAAGGAACAGCGGAAATCAAAAGTGTTGTTCCTTTTGAAAAAGGAATACCAGAAATCAAAAGTGCCTTTCCTTTTGGAAAAGGAACAACAGAAATCAAAAGTGTTGTTCCTTTTGGAAAAGGAACAGCAGAAATCAAAAGTGTTGTTCCTTTTGGAAAAGGAACAGCAGAAATCAAAAGTGTTGTTCCTTTTGGAAAAGGAACAACAGAAATCACAAGTGCTGTTCCTTTTGGAAAAGGAACAGCAGAAATCAAAAGTGTTGTTCCTTTTGGAAAAGGAACAGCAGAAATCAAAAGTGTTGTTCCTTTTGGAAAAGGAACAGCAGAAATCACAAGTGCTGTTCCTTTTGGAAAAGGAACAGCAGAAATCACAAGTGCTGTTCCTTTTGGAAAAAGGAACAGCAAAAATCACCAGTGCTGTTCCTATTGGAAAAGGAACAGCAAAAATCACAAGTGTTGTTCCTTTTGGAAAAGGAACAACGAACATCACAAGTGTTGTTCCTTTGGAAAAGGAACAGCAAAAATCAAAAGTGCTGTTCCTTTTGGAAAAGGAACAGCAGAAATAACAAAACATACTGCAAAAAATATGTACAAAAATAATTCGATAATTTATATACAAATTATGAAAAAAAGTAGATTTTTTAGTGAGTTACAGGCAAGGAAGATTTGTCTTCCTCCCCTAAGATCTCCATATCTGAATCCTAGCGTAATTGTTGGCAGAAGGTCTCCCGAGTAAGTGGTTTGCGATAGAGACGGACTCGATGGCCGTTTTCCTTGAAGGTATATCCAGAACCATCGATAGTAGTCAAGGTAAGGGTCCCATTGTCATGCACTTTCTGACTTTCATATGGTCCCAACCAACGAGTCTGGAGTTTCCCGGGGAAGTCCTGAAATCTAGAGTCATACAAAAGAGCCCAGTCTCCCTCATGGAAGACTCTGTTTTTAATGAGAGCATCATGCCATTTAGCTCTCTGCTGCTATATCAGAGCAGTGTGTTGAAGTGCAGAGAGCCTAATTTCATCCAGCTCATTAATCTGTTGTAGTGGATTAGTCTGTGCCTCAGTTAAATCTAAACCAACTTGTTGTGCTATTCGTAATGTCTGGATTTCAAATTCTATAGGAAAGATAGGTTGTTTTCCAAACATTAGCTGATAAGGTGAGTGACCAGTAGTGCTTCTCCATGTTGTTCAATAAGCCCACAGTGCTTCTGGTAGTTTGGCTGCCCAGTCGCGTCTATGTGATGCAATTGTTTTTGTTAGAATCATCTCTATTATTTTGTTACTGCTTTCTACTTGTCCATTTGCCTGCGGGTGATATGGGGTGGTAACTTTATGTTGAACATGATAATTATTGAGTGTTGCCACTACTCTGTTCCTAGCAAACTGTGGTCCTCCATCTGTAATTATCTCTCTAGGGAGGCCATAACGCACAAATAGATGGAGCAGGAACTGTATAACAGATTCTTCTGTAGCTCTGGGCAAGGCCTCTGCTTCAACCCACTTGGTGACGTACTCCGTTGCAACCAAAATGTATGTTTTTTGGTTTGATGGCGGGTTGATTGGTCCCACGAAATCAAGAGCCCAACACTCAAATGGTTCGATGACTAACTGTGGTTTCAAAGGCATCTCATCTGAGTGACTAGGGCGTCCCGCTCTCTGGCAACTGTCACATGCTTGGACGAATTTCTTTGCATCTTTAAAAATTGTGGGCCAGTAATACCCTGTTTGTAATACTTTATGTGCAGTCCTATGATCAGCGAAATGTCCACCACATGGTTGGTCATGGCATGCTTTCAATATATCAAAAATTTCATCTTGTCTAACGCATCTTCTGATTTGCATGTCTGCCCCTGTATGAAACAAATAACCCCCAATCCAGGAAAATCTGGTACTTCGTTGAACAATCTGTTTTCGCTCATTAGGGGTTAGATGCTTTGGTAACTTACCTACTGCTAGGTAATTGGCGACATCCGCATACCAGGGTGTTTGAACAGCAACAACAAAGAGATGCTCATCTGGAAACTGATCTTCAACTGCTGTTGCATCGACTGGTTTTGGCACTCTTGAGAGGAAATCATCTACCGGGTTTTCTTTCTCGGGTCGATCCTTGATTGTAATATCGAATTCCTGCAATAAAATCAGCCATCTAGTTATTCTGCCATTTGTGACAGGCTTATTTGCTAAATATTTTATAGCAGAATGATCTGTGTACAGAATAACAGGATATCTAGTAATGTAATGTCTGAATTTATTGATAGCATGTATAACAGCTAAAAATTCTTTTTCAGTGACAGTATAATTCAATTCAGCAGGGGATAGATTTTTGCTAATGTAATAAATTGCATATGGTTTTCTATCCTCCTCTTGTCCAAGGACCGCTCCAATGGCTGTATCTGAGGCATCAGATGATATCTGGAATGACAAATCCCAATTTGGTCCCCGAAAAACTGGGGCTGTAGATATGAGCTTCTTCAGATCGTTGAAGGCACGTTCGCATTTTTCTGTCCAACATAAATCAATATTACCAGTTAATGCATACAATGGTGCAACAATACGTGAATACTGTTCTATAAATCTTCTGTAATAATCAGAGAATACAAGAAAGCTACGTACCTCTGTTTGAGTAGTAGGAGTAGGAATAAGCAAAAGTATTTGGATTTTGGCTGGGTCTACCTGAATGCCATCTGCTGAAATGTAATGTCCTAAAATAAGTCCTTCTGTCATCATCATGTAACATTTTTCATGGCTTAAACAAAGCCTGGTAGCTATGCAACGTTGTAGGACTTTTTCTAGTGTCTCCAATGCTGGATCAAACTCATCTCCATATGGAGTAAAGTCGTCCATATATACTTCCAGTCCTTCATTTATTAGATCTGCAAAAATGCTAAGGATAGCCCTTTGGAATGTGGCAGGGGCATTACATAAGCCAAAAGGTAAAACTCAGTAGGCGAATGTTCCCCAAGGACAAGTAAAAGTAGTTTTGTCCTGATCTTCAGGGGCAATCTGTATTTGGTTATACCCACTGAATCCGTCGAGAAAAGAAAAGAATTTCTTCCTTGCCAAAGTGTCCAATACTTGATCGATGAACGGGAGAGGAAAGTGATCTTTTTGTGTTGCCTTATTCAGCTCCCTGTAGTCCACGCAGATCCTCCACTTCCCATTCTTTTTTGGTACCACCACAAGCGGGGAGACCCATTTACTATCAGAGATAGGGTAGATGAAGTTAACATCTAAAAAATTTTGAAGCTCAGCTTTTACTACTTCTTTTAGGTGAGGGTTTAGTCTTCTCTGAGGCTACCTAACAGGTATTGCATCATTTTCTTAATAGATGTGGTGTGTACATAACTATGGGTCAATTCCTTTCATATCAGGGTAATCCCATGCAAATGCTTCTTTATATTTTCTTAAAATATAGATGAGTTTTGTTTCTTGTTCGGGTGTAAGGTCAGCGTTAATGTTTAAGGTCTTTCCAGGTTCAATTTCCACAATTTTACTATGTGCAACTGAAGTGATAGGGATTGTGTGATCATGTGCGTCTTTCAGAGGTTCCTCTTCTACTTCGTTATCAAATGCTGCTTTTATCATATGACACTGGGTACGAGATGTGAGTTCAGTTTGACTAATGAAATTACTGATGGCATCATCTTCTGTTCGGTCTTTGAACTCTAGTGCTTGTTGTATAGTCAATGAAGATCTGATGTTGTCAATCAGGTATGATACAGGGTGCCTATTAGTTTTAACTATAGTAATACTTGGCTGCGCTGGGGGATATAGTACTAAATTCTTGATATCCGCCCCCTTGGTTATAATCATGTTCCCTTGCCGACAGCCGATGTAGGCATCAGCGGTAGCGAGCCAAGGTCTTCCTAAGATCAATGGATGTCCATCAAGTCAGGTTTTAGGGTTTATTATCAGAAAATCAGTTGGGTATTCCCAGGAGTCAACCAAGACCATGACATCATGCAGTATGCCTTCCGGTCTAACCACAGACTGATCGGCCAATTCTAGCAGAGTTGAGGTAGGTTCTGCAGATGTAATGCCTAGCTTTTGGCAAGTAGCAGTTGTCAATATATTGATTGCAGCCCCAAGATCAACTAAGGCATTGGTTAGGATTTGACCATAAATTTGAACAGTTACTATTGGGTTTCCTGGGTCCTCATACTTAATAGGTGTTTCCTTTCCTGACAATAGGTCAGATAAAGTACCGACTACTTGAACTCTTGGGTTATCCATTATATTCCTCCTTGGCCTTTTTATGCACAATTCTTTAATAGTTCTTGCGTATATCAGGATGTCTTGAATGGCCTGAAGGAATGGAATTTTTATATACAAATTTTGTAATTCTCTCAGAATGTCAAAATTAGATTGTTGTATCGGTCAAGGTATGACTAAACATTCTGGGAACGGGGGAGAGGATATGGTTGCTTGATTATGATTTTGCTGTCTATTCAGATCCTCTTCTTGTGACAGATGTTCTCTAGGTAACTGTTCTTCAATCTGAACTGTTTTATTTCCCTCTGTTTGGGTAATACGCCCAGATCTTAGCTGAAGATCATTGCACTCCCTCAGATCGGGTCCTTCTTCTGGTGTTTCTAAAATTTGGAGTGCTTGGATCGGTCTGTTATTTGGATTGGGATTGGGCTGGGTTGGGAGTTGCGGTCTCAGATTAGCCTGGGGATTCTGTTGTAAAGCTGGCAGTGTAGGTTGAGGGAGAGGGACATTTCCTACTGGCTGATTTGTTGGTCTCTGCCAGTTATTCTGCCAGGCTTAACTTTGTGAAGTAGGGGGAGTCCATTGTGGAGGATATGGGTTGTTTTGCCAATATGGTGGGGGATAAGGAGGATTCGACCAACCGGATTGGCTTGTCTGATTTAGCCATGGATTAACAGAAGGATGTGACTGTGGTGACCAGTTTGGAAATGGGGGCTGAAATTGGCTTTGCCATGTATTATACTATTGAGTGTTATACTGGGGATACTGAAAAGAAGAAGTTGGATCTGAAAACATACCAGTTTGTCGCGGCTACCACTGACGACACTGGTTGAGCATGTACACCGTTTCTGGTTCTTCTTCTGCCTCCTTATATACTGCTTTTAGTCCAGGTAGTGAGGGACAACTTTCTGTCGAGTGATCCTTTGCACAAATGGCGCATGGTTGGACTGCATCTAGTGGGTATTCCTTATGGCTATGCTTCTTCCTACATCTGGGGCAGAAGATAGCTAAATTCTGTTCTGCCTCCATTTGCTTTTGCTTGGCCTGCAAAATGTCCAATTGTGTAGTCAGTGTTCCTAATATATCAGTTTTAAAGTTTTCCAATAAATTTCCGATTTCAGCCCACGTTACTCCTTCTGATGAAATTTTGTTTTCTCTTGCAAACCGATCATGTTCTACTGGTTTGATCCGTGTACTGCCTCTCGAACTCCTGATGCATAGATCAATTATGTCAGCAAAATTTTCCTGATAAATATCCCCTTTTCCCATAATGTTTAATGTTTCAATCCATTGTTCTTTCATGCCTCTTATTAATGTTGATTTCAACACATTATCGGGTAAGGGTGATGATGCATAGGGCGATCTTTGCAAATTATACTGAAAACACTCCACATATTCTTCTAATGTTTTGCTTGGTCTAGCCACCATCTGGAATATTTCATCTTTTAGTTCTCTAGACCTGCAGTAATCTTGATATTTTTTTAGAAAAGATTCCTTCATTTGATCCCAATTATTTATAACCCCACCACCTAATCCCATAAACCATCTTAAAGCAGCCCCTTTCAGGGTCGAGGGAAACAGTTTTAGTTTCTGGGGGTCAGTGGTGTAGTCATATCCCCTGCATAGTACATCAAATTCAAATAAAAATGCATCCCGGTCTTCTGATGTAAGTCCGTGAAATGTAGGGATATGTTGAAGGGGAATTGCTTTCATGGGGGCATTTGCTGCAGAATCCACTATGGGGTATTGTAATGTAGAGGTTTGGGTGTTTGTTGGATTTTGAGCCATTGGGTCAAATATATGCCAATAACCTTCCGGAATATCTAGAAGAGTGTTCCTTGGTTGAGCGGGAAAGGTTTTGACAGGATTAGTTTTAATAGCACTTCCTCTATCTGGAATTCCTATTTGAGGGGATTGGATCTTTTCAATAATAATTTTTACCGCACTTCCTTTGTCTGGGCTATTCAATAGCTGAGTTATCCTAGGAGGAGAACTTGGCTCTTCCCTTGTTTCCCCTTGTCCTTCACAAATATTACTAAAATTCCCTTCTTGCAATCGCTCTGGAATAGAATTTTCAATTTCTTGAAAGTCTTGTCTGTCGGTTTGACTATGCACTTCAGCAAAGGCTACAGATGGTGAACCTGTGGCCTGAAGGGAGCTAGTAGGCTGTCTGGAAATAACTTTCCCAGGTCCTACTGAAGGCTGAGATTCGGCTTTCTTATAGATTTCATCTATGAATGTTGTTCGACCAAGGGTCACCGACCCCTTAGCTTTTTCTGGCTTCGGCAAAGGTTTGGGATTTTTCTCCAGCTTTTTCTGCTTAGTCATGCACTCAATTTAACTACTAAATCTTTCTTAAGCAGATAGCAGCAATCCTGCAGGAAAGCGAGCAAAGGAGCAGGGCTTTTACATGCTCCGTATGTAGGTTCTTACCTTCCATTTTCAAAACCCAATTCTTCCCTAGCAGGTTCGTACACTACCCTGAAAAAGACAAATGGCTACACTCTTTCCCCGGCAATGGCGCCAAAATGTAGAGCTATAAAAAGGGTCTCTTTCACCTCTAGTTACCTCACATTAGAATGTCAATCCGGGAACGTCTTGCTATTTCAAAAGAGTGTCTCAGTCTGAGGCTTAGCACTTGTCAGAGTAATGCTCGTAGTACAGCTACTTAAAGGCTACAAAAGTAAATGGCTGCATGTCTACAACTTAACTACTTCAAAAGGCTAAATCACACCAAGCATTGCATCAGTCGAAGGTTCGGTAGCAATAACCCATCCTTTTCATAACTGACGAGAACAAATCCGAGGTCTGGGAGCTAGATAGCAGATGCTGGGGCTCACTACAGCCTGAGAGCGTCCTTGATGAATATAAATGAAATGGCAAGTAAAGGAAATAACGATGAAATGGAACAGCACATTAGCCAAGGGTTTGGTGGCAATAACCTATCCCTTTCATAACTGATGGGAGCAGATCAAAGGTCTGGGAGCCAAATAGCAGAAGCTGGGGCTCACTACAGCCTGAGTCTATCCTTAAGAAATGGCAAGTAAATGAAACAACAAATCAGCAATCTTGAAATAGACCAGCAATTGAAATGGAACAGCAATTCAAAAATGGAACAGCAATTCAGAAATGGAACATCAACTAAATGGAACAGCAACTGGAATAAACAATAACCAAGTTCATCAAGCTGTGATTCTATCTAACTACTCCAATCAAAACATCAATCCCGCAGTCTCAAAGGAATTACAATCCTAGAAACACAACGTGCTCAATCTGCTTCTGTTATTGATCTGAATAAACGCCTGTGATTGCATTTCAAGATATAAACAGTAACATTCAATAATCATCTGAAATCAGATTCCCAAGATAACTTGTCATAATGCTAAAACACAATCACCGTGAACTCTGTACTAGAGTAATACAATCCTGTAGAGATTAATCAACACTTTAATAAATTGGTAACAGAATGCAGTGTCAATATAAGACTTCAATTTGCAGGAACATTAAACAAGTTAAACATAACAGAGCATGTAATATAATGTTCATAAAACACAACAGATTACCAGATCACGCCTATTATCAAACCACATAGAAACCATGCGTAATGGTACAAGAGCAAGTGTCCTCCAGGGCCGGGCCCTTAGCCTCCAGGGGTACACCGCTTAAAGTTGATCTAGGATCAAAGATAAAAGAGTAACCAAGTCTGTATTAATGCATGAAATAAACTTACAGTAGAGCAAGTCTTAACAGGATATAAAGATCATAGTCTTGATCTGTTAAAAAGGAATTACAACAGAACCTCCCCTATAGCCAACGATGCTATCTCTTATATAAGGATGATGACGGAGATATCTAGATACAAAAAATAGATAAAATAGCGATCCCTCAGGATCTAAGATCCTGAGGGATTCGCAGAATCATTAACCCTGAGTCACTTCTTTCCTTTTCTGCTCCGAACTGGTATCTCCGCTTCCTTTTCTGGGTTGGTCCGTTTTGATCTGGTCTGTTTGCGGTTCCCCGTCAAAGGGACAGCAGTTAGCTCCTCTTTGTCTTTCCCTTTGAGATGGCTAATTTCTGCTTTTCCTCCTTCCTTCACGTAATAACGACAATTATCAGTTTTTCCTATTAACCTCACGTGTTTTGTCATTATCTAAGTTTAAAATGCAGAAAGGTTTGTATATCTTAAAGATACTGAAATAACCATCAAAACATACCTTCTTTGAGACTCTACACACCCCCCAGCTTACCCTTTTTCATGACCTCATGAAAACATTGTAGTTGATATACAATGCAGTGAGTGAGTAAGCTGGAGATGGAATCTCATGTGAGGGTCTACAGCCGTGATGCGAAACTAAATAATCAAAGAAGTGGCCTGTCTGACCCTCAGGCATCTCATATAGGGCTTGGTATCCGGGTGCTGGATGCCAAATGATTGGACTCCGGAACCTATATCCTAATCAGGATGGCCCGGCTCTCAAAACAATTTCACCATAGAGGGGAAAACAGCTAGCAGAAAGTCTAAAGTTCTCGTATTTAAATGGTTCTCTGAACTGAATATTCGGATTAGATACTTGATATCGAAATTTAGATGCATTGATGGCAGGGTCCTTAATAGAGGAAAAGTATTCAAGTCCTTGCCGAATGATTGCCTCATGTATGGGTCCTAGCGCTTCAATCACTCCTGGAGCCCTCATAAGGTTTTTATGACTCCTCCATAACTGCGCTGGATCCCTAGGCTCGGCTCTTACCCAAAGATCTAATCCGTTCTCTTGTTTTTGAAAAGCGTTATAAGCTTTGAGCCATTTAATTTGATTAACTGCAAATGAGATAAATGCTTGCAATTGAATGTCCCCAACAAAAGGGCCTGGGTTCAATTCAGTCTCTTGTTCTAGTATAAGGTTATGCAAGTAAAATTCACATAATAATCTCTGCACTTTCACCCCGTAATGTTTACAGCAGTTTATGAAATCATCCATAGTATTAATCTGTATAGGAGCGCCTGCTTTGACAGCCTTTATTTTTAATTGTAAATACCTCTCCATTAAAAATAGGGAATAATTTTTGGCAGGGGATCTACATGCTAGAACGTCATTATATAAAGAACACAAGGTATCCATTTGTTTGATAACTTCATCTAATCTACGGGTTACCTTGGCAGCTTTCTCCTGTTCCCTTGCCATCCTTCGAAAGCTTGGCTTTCAGATAAGTTGACGTTCCTTAGCTGCTGCTGTAATTCTTCATATTTTTCTCGGGGAACCATTTGCTCCCTGAGCTTTTCTGCTTCTTGCTGGGCCTGCTTCAAATGTTGGTGGAGGGTTCTTGTTTTCGGGTCTCTCTTCCATGCATCCGTGGAGGCCGGGAGCTTTACTTGAACTTTCTTATTACGTTGTTTTGAGTTCAGAGCCCTTATTACTCCCGATGGTGGTGCTTCCGTCTGAACCATCTTATCATCCTTTTCAATTTTAACACGAACTCCAGCCCACTACTGTTCCTTTTCAAATGGAACAACAGTTTGTTTTTCAGCTTTATTTGGAACAACAGTTTGGCTTCTGTCAGGGTTTTGAGCAGTGGGACGGCTTCTGGTCCTTCGCCTCCTGCCCTTAAGGGGCCTTACTGGTGTAGTCAGACCTTTTCTTCTTGAAGTTCCCTTCACCCTTTGCCTTGCTTTTAGAATCCTAATCTGCTGGTGAAGTTGGGCTATTATGTTCAACAATGTCCGCTTTTCCCTTCGTAATTCCCTTATTTCCATCATCTCTTCCGAAGGAACAGCAGGCTGTTCGCTGCGGTTTGGATTGTGGCTGGCTTCCTGATTTTCTTCCTGAGGTAACTGTTCCGGGGTAAGAACCTTACTTGGCTCCGTTATTTCTTGGGCTGATCCCTCTTCTGCCCTTATTTCCTCCGGACTTTCTTCTAGTGGCTTCTGACTAGGAACGGGTTGTTCCTGCTCAGCATTTTCTAATATCTTCTCATTATGAACGGGCAAGTTTTCTATTTCTACCTCTTCTTCATGCAATTCCTCGGGTGCATCTTTCTCCTGGGTTTTCTCTTCGGCATGGAGGTTTGATGGACTCAGGGGTTGGCCATATTCGCCCATATTGGCCAAAATGTCGGCCAATTCATCTTCCCTTAACGGGTCTTGTAATGGGCTCCCTTCCTGCTGTTCCATTCCTTCCTCTTGCTCGAACTGCTCAACTTCTTCCTTCTCGTCTCCTTTTTCTTCAGTCTGCTCATCTTGTTCTTCTTCTTCTCTCCCTGCAGATTTCTCTGGATCCTCCTTTCCTTCTTTTGTTTCTACCTCTGCAGACTGCTCTTCTCCTTCGACGTCTCCTTCTTCCGTTTCTGTTTCAGACTATTCTTCTTCCTCGGCATCTTCTCCTTCCATTTCTGTCTCTGCAGACTGCTCTGTTTCCTCACTGCCTTCTTCCTCTGTTTCTGTTTCTGCGGACTGCTCTGTTTCCTCACTGCCTTCTTCCTCTGTTTCTGTTTCTACAGACTGTTCATCTTCGATTTCTATTGCTTGGCTTGTGCTTGCCTGGGGCTTCTTCAGCCCTCCTTGCAACCCTGCGAGCCTTGCTGACTTTCTACGCTTTTCTAGTTGTTCGGGTGTACTAGCGTCATGTTTATGCTTTTCGGGTCGTTTTTCAGATTGTTTTTCAGGCTGCACCTCTATGCAAGTGTCCTGTTTTCGTTTCTCTGGACGTTGGGGTGTGTTATCAACTCGTTTTCATTTTTTCGGACGTCCAGATGTGGTCGTCCCTTTATTGATAACAGTAATTAGTTCTTCCCAGCTGCTCTGCTGCTGGGTGAGACTATAATTTACTATCAAGCGAATTAATCCGTGGTGGCTAATAACTGATTCTACGTGCTGTGCCTTCTTCATACTTCGTGCGACATCATGCAATAGAGAATTCAACAATGCAGGCAAATTCACAGAACATTTTTGTTTTAAGACAGCTAGGAGTTTAAGATGTCGTGGTCTTACCACGTCTTTTCTGCCTTCGCAAGTGATGTAGCTTTGGATGATTTTTTCCAATTCTGCCCATGGCTCTCCTAGCGTTGCTGGTAGCACCCCCTTTCCTCGGATTGTCAACTTCTGACCCTCGCCCTGAAAGATTTCCAAAATCTTCTGCAACCTTTCCTTCTTTATTGTCCATACTAGTCCCATGGCCGGTAGTCCCGTGACTCTTGCTATTATGTCATTGGTGACTTCAATTCGCCTTCCTCTTACTGTGGAGTATTCTTCCTGTAAATTCTGTAAAAATTATCTTGCTACTGTTTCATTAGACTCCTTCAGGCGGTTGAAATAGGTCAACCATCCTGCTCTTTTCAGGATTCTTCGGGCTGCAGCCGAAACAGTTAATGTTTGTGGTTCTCGGCAGACTGGCCTTCCTCCCATAGTTCACTGCCAATTTTTAAAGGAACAACAGCTATTTGTTGAAGCGCAGAGAAGCTGGTAGCGTATTCCTCGTTCAAATTTAAATGCAACAGCGTATGCAATGGAAATAGCTTCGAACGTCAGCTCATGCAGAGGAAAACAAAAATAGCAAAAGATCATACCGTTGAGCCATGCCGTGCTTCAGTACAAAATTTTCAAATAACAGACTGACACGTACTCTGGGGAATGATGAGGTTACCTCCCCCCCCGCAAAGTGATAGGTTGTCCCAGCCGTCAAATAAAGGAGCAGCGTCTGTTCTGCCGCGAGGTCTTTATGGAACAGCTTATGGATGTATGACATGTTCGCCAAAAATAGCGTAATACTGAAATCGAGGTAAAAAGTTAGATCGCTTTTAATATTATGGGGCTGCGGTGATTTGATGGAAGTTCGGGGATAAGACATTTGCCATAAATAGAAGGTCTCATGCGGTCACTGTCAGTAGCTTCGTAATGATTGGCGATGATATATAGTCATGCGCTATATGGTTGGGTAATATTATATAATTTAATTATCACGGCATAGGAAGCAAAAGGATGTAATCTTCTTACCTATTGGTGTAAACATACGACTTCAATACCATTAACAGTGCTCTGCTGCCGACAGGTGTCCATAACCTTGGCAGAGTTGTTTGTTTCACCCCTGGAACCATAGTCCTTTGTGTATGCGAGGAAGCGTTTGAGCAATGTCAAAATGTAGGCCACTATGCTGGCTTGGTGACCAGTTAGTCATAATGCCATTAACGAGGAAGGAGCGAATAGTGGGCAAGCCGGCTCGTGGTGAGACCTCCTGTTCCAAGGGTTATTTGTTTGATATACCTTTTGGACCATTTCCCAGGTGTGGTAGCCCTAATGGGAATGCCACTTCGCTTCCATCCTGATGATCATGGTAGGTCAGCTCGTAATGAGACTTCCTATCCTGCAATTTGACAATCTTTAGAAATTTTGTTTTGCTTCTTTTTAATAGAGAGCCTTTCCTGTTTATGCACAAAGGGTGGTTCAACACTCCTTAAGAGTAGGAATGGTGGAAGAAGTCTTAATATCCCAATAGAAAGGTATAGATCTTTTGATCCTATTGCCATATGATAATTAAAGAAAAAGAACCATCATTATACAGATAACCAATCAAAACGAAGTTAGTAGAACAATGGTAGCAAAAGCTGATAAGTAAGCATGTCTTTCTCCGCATCCTTTCACCAAGTCAGGGCAGTTTCTTATAAAGATAGCGATTTATGATTTAGTGATTTCAGTATGCTGCGTTTTCGCTTTAATCTCATAAATGTATAGCTGTATTCCAAAAGACTTGAAAGAACATCAGCAAAAAACATCCTTAATTTGGGGTAGAGGGAGCAAGCTGTTTCAAAATCGTATGAGTAATGTTCCTTTCAAGGAAGGTCATAACAATAGTTCACAGATGTTGTTCATTTGGAGAAAGGAACAGTAGTTTCAAGGAAATGCCATTCCCCTTTTTTTTTTTTTTAAAGATCGACAGAAATCAAAAGTGTTGTTCCTTTTGGAAGCAGCAAAAACACACAAGTGTTGTTTCTTTTGGAAAAGGAACAGCAGAAATCAAAAGTGCTTGTTCCTTTTGGAAAAGGAACAGCAGAAATAAAAAGTTCTGTTCCTTTTGGAAAAGGAACAGCGGAAATCAAAAGTGCTTTTCCTTTTGAAAAAGGAATAGCAGAAATCAAAAGTGTTGTTCCTTTTGGAAAAGGAACAGCAGAAATCAAAAGTGTTGTTCCTTTTGGAAAAGGAACAGCAGAAATCAAAAGTGGAAAAGGAATAGCAGAAATCAAAAGTGTTGTTCCTATTGGAAAAGGAACAGCAGAAATCAAAAGTGTTGTTCCTATTGGAAAAGGAACAGCAGAAATCACAAGTGTTGTTCCTTTTGGAAAAGGACCAGCAGAAATCAAAAGTGTTGTTCCTTTTGGAAAAGGAACAGCAGAAATCAAAAGTGTTGTTCCTTTTGGAAAAGGAACAACAGAAATCCAAAGTGCTGTTCCTTTTGGAAAAGGAACAACAGAAATCAAAAGTGCTGTTCCTTTTGGAAAAGGAACAGCAGAAATCAAAAGTGTTGTTCCTTTTGGAAAAGGAACAGCAAAAATCACAAGTGCTGTTCCTTTTGGAAAAGGAACAGCAGAAATCACAAGTGTTGTTCCTTTTGGAAAAAGGAACAGCAAAAATCACCAGCGTTGTTCCTTTTGGAAAAGGAACAGCAAAAATCACAAGTGCTGTTCCTTTTGGAAAAGGAACAGCGAACATCACAAGTGCTATTCCTTTGGAAAAGGAACAGCAAAAATCAAAAGTGTTGTTCCTTTTGGAAAAGGAACAGCAGAAATAAAAAACATACTGCAAAAAATATGTACAAAAATAATTCGATAATTTATATACAAATTATGAAAAAAAGTAGATTTTTTAGTGAGTTACAGGCAGGGAAGACTTGTCTTCCTCCCCTAAGATCTCCATATCTGAATCCTGGCGTAATTGTTGGCAGAAGGTCTCTCGAGTAAGTGGTTTGCGATAGAGACGGACTCGATGGCCGTTTGCCTTGAAGGTATATCCAGAACCATTGATAGTAGTCAAGGTAAGGGTCCCATTGTCATGCACTTTCTGAATTTCATATGGTCCCAACCAACGAGTCTGGAGTTTCCCGGGGAAGTCCTGAAATCTAGAGTCATACAAAAGAGCCCAGTCTCCCTCATGGAAGACTCTGTTTTTAATGAGAGCATCATGCCATTTAGCTCTCTGCTGCTGTATCAGAGCAGTGTGTTGAAGTGCAGAGAGCCTAATTTCATCCAGCTCATTAATCTATTGTAGTCGATTAGTTTGTGCCTCAGTTAAATCTAAACCAACTTATTGTGCTGTTCGTAATGTCTGGATTTCAAATTCTATAGGAAAGATAGGTTGTTTTCCAAACATTAGATGATAAGGTGAGTGACCAGTAGTGCTTCTCCATGTTGTTCTATAAGCCCACAGTGCTTCTGGTAGTTTGGCTGCCCAGTCGCGTCTACGTGATGCAATTGTTTTTGTTAGAATCGTCTCTATTATTTTGTTACTGCTTTCTACTTATCCATTTACCTGCGGGTGATATGGGGTGGTAACTTTATGTTGAACATGATAATTATTGAGTGTTGCCGCTATTCTGTTCCCAGCAAAATGTGGTCCTTCATCTGTAATTATCTCTCTAGGGAGGCCATAACGCACAAATAGATGGAGCAGGAACTGTATAACAGATTCTTCTGTAGCTCTGGGCAAGGCCTCTGCTTCAACCCACTTGATGACGTACTCTGTTGCCACCAAAATGTATGTTTTTTTGTTTGATGGCGGGTTGATTGGTCCCACGAAATCAAGAGCCCAACGCTCAAATGGTTCGATGACTAACTGTGGCTTCAAAGGCATCTCATCTGAGTGACTAGGACGTCCCACTCTCTAGCAACTGTCACATGCTTGGATGAATTTCTTTGCATCTTTAAAAATTGTGGGCCAGTAATACCCTGTTTGTAATACTTTATGTGCAGTCCTACGATCAGCGAAATGTCCACCACATGGTTGGTCATGGCATGCTTTCAATATATCAAAAATTTCATCTTGTCTAACGCATCTTCTGATTTGCATGTCTGCCCCTGTATGAAACAAATAACCCCCAATCCAGGAAAATCTGGTACTTCGTTGGACAATCTGTTTTCGCTCATTAGGGGTTAGATGCTTTGGTAACTTACATACTGCTAGGTAATTGGGGACATCCGCATACCAGGGTGTTTGAACAGCGACAGCAAAGAGATGCTCATCTGGAAACTGATCTTCAACTGCTGCTACATCGACTGGTTCTGGCACTCTTGAGAGGAAATCAGCTACCGGGTTTTCTTTCCCGGGTCGATCCTTGATTGTAATATCGAATTCCTGCAATAAAATCAGCCATCTAGTTATTTTGCCATTTGTGATAGGCTTATTTGCTAAATATTTTATAGCAGAATGATCTGTGTACAGAATAATAGGATATCCAGTAATGTAATGTCTGAATTTATTGATAGCATGTATAACAGCTAAAAATTCTTTTTCAGTGACAGTATAATTCAATTCAGCAGGGGATAGATTTTTGCTAATGTAATAAATTGCATATGGTTTTCTACCCTCCTCCTGTCCAAGGACCGCTCCAATGGCTGTATCAGAGGCATCAGATGATATCTGGAATGGCAAATCCCAATTTGGTCCCCGAAGAACTGGGGCTGTAGATATGAGCTTCTTCAAATCGTTGAAGGCACATTCGCATTTTTCTGTCCAACATAAATCAATATTACCAGTTAATGCATACAATGGTGCAGCAATACGTGAATAATGTTCTATAAATCTTCTGTAATAACCGGAGAATCCAAGAAAGCTACGTACCTCTGTTTGAGTAGTAGGAGTAGGAATAAGCAAAACTATTTGGATTTTGGCTGGGTCTACCTGAATGCCAGCTGCTGAAATGTAATGTCCTAAAATAAGTCCTTCTGTCATCATCATGTAACATTTTTCATGGCTTAAACAAAGCCTAGTAGTTATGCAACGTTTTAGGACTTTTTCTAGTGTCTCCAACGCTAGATCAAACTCATCTCTGTATGGAGTAAAGTCGTCCATATATACTTCCAGTCCTTCATTTATTAGATCTGCAAAAATGCTAAGGATAGCCCTTTGGAATGTGGCAGGGGCATTACATAAGCCAAAAGGTAAAACTCGGTAGGCGAATGTTCCA
The DNA here is from genome assembly GCA_031772625.1 of Pinus tabuliformis. Taxonomy (NCBI): domain Eukaryota; kingdom Viridiplantae; phylum Streptophyta; class Pinopsida; order Pinales; family Pinaceae; genus Pinus; species Pinus tabuliformis. The sequence continues at coordinate 479,788,490 of CM062815.1, forward strand.
CAAGGACAAGTAAAAGTAGTTTTGTCCTGATCTTCAGGGGCAATCTGTATTTGGTTATACCCACTGAATTCATCGAGAAAATAAAAGAATTTCTTCCCTGCCAAAGTGTCCAATACTTGATCGATGAACGGGAGAGGAAAGTGATCTTTTTGTGTTGCCTTATTCAGCTCCCTGTAGTCCACGCAGATCCTCCACTTCCCATTCTTTTTTGGTACCACCACAAGCGGGGAGACCCATTTACTATCAGAGATAGGGTAGATGAAGTTAACATCTAAAAAATTTTGAAGCTTAGCTTTTACTACTTCTTTTAGGTGAGGGTTTAGTCTTCTCTGAGGCTGCCTAACAGGTCTTGCATCATTTTCTATATAGATGTGGTGTATACATAACTACGGGTCAATTCCTTTCATATCATGGTAATCCCATGCAAATGCTTCTTTATATTTTCTTAAAATATAGATGAGTTTTGTTTCTTGTTTGGTTGTAAGGTCAGCGTTAATGTTTAAGGTCTATCCAGGTTTAATTTCCACAATTTTACTATGTGCAACTGAAGTGATAGGGATTGTGTGATCGTGTGCATCTTTCAGAGGTTCCTCTTCTACTTCGTTATCAAATGCTGCTTTTATCATATGACACTGGGTACTAGATGTGAGTTCAGTTTGACTAATGAAATTACTGATGGCATCATCTTCTATTCGGTCTTTGAACTCTAGTGCTTGTTGTATAGTCAATGGAGATCTGATGTTGTCAGTCAGGTATGATACAGGGTGCCTATTAGTTTTAACTATAGTAATACTTGGTTGCGCTGGGGGATATAGTACTAAATTCTTGATATCCGCCCCCTTGGTTATAATCATGTTCCCTTGCCGACAGTCGATGTAGGCATCAGCGGTAGCGAGCCAAGGTCTTCCTAAGATCAATGGATGTCCATCAAGTCAGGTTTTAGGGTTTATTATCAGAAAATCAGTTGGGTATTCCCAGGAGTCAACCGAGACCATGACATCATGCAGTATGCCTTATGGTCTAACCACAGACCGATCAGCCAATTCTAGCAGAGTTGAGGTAGGTTCTGCAGATGTAATGCCTAGCTTTTGGCAAGTAGCAGTTGTCAATATATTGATTGCAGCCCCAAGATCAACTAAGGCATTGGTTAGGGTTTGACCATAAATTTGAACAGTTACTATTGGGTTTCCTGGGTCCTCATACTTAATAGGTGTTTCCTTTCCTGACAATAGGTCAGATAAAGTACCGACTACTTGAACTCTTGGGTTATCCATTATATTCCTCCTTGGCCTTTTTATGCACAATTCTTTAATAGTTCTTACGTATATTGGGATGTCTTGAATAGCCTGAAGGAATGGAATTTTTATTTACAAATTTTTTAATTCTCCCAGAATGTCAAAATTAGATTGTTGTATCGGTCGAGGTATGACTAAACATTCTGGGAACAGGGGAGAGGATGTGGTTGCTTGATTATGAGTTTGTTGTCTATTCATATCCTCTTCTTGTGACAGATGTTCTCTAGGTAACTGTTCTTCAATCTGAACTGTTTTATTTCCCTCTGTTTGGATAATACGCCCAGATCTTAGCTGAAGATCATTGCACTCCCTCAGATCGGGTCCTTCTTCTAGTGTTTCTAAAATTTGGAGTGCTTGCACCGGTCTGTTATTTGGATTGGGATTGGGTTGGGTTGGGAGTTGCGGTCTCAGATTAGCCTGGGGATTCTGTTGTAAAGCTGGCAATGTAGGTTGAGGGAGAGGGACATTTCCTACTGGCTGATTTGTTGGTCTCTGCCAGTTATTCTGCCAGGCTGAACTTTGTGAAGTAGGGGGAGTCCTTTGTGGAGGATATGGGCTGTTTTGCCAATATGGTGGGGGATAAGGAGGATTCGACCAACCGGATTGGCTTGTCTGATTTAGCCATGGATTAACAGAAGGATGTGACTGTGGTGACCAGTTTGGAAATGGCGGCTGAAATTGGCTTTGCCATGTATTATACTGTTGAGCGTTATACTGGGGATACTGAAAAGAAGAAGTTGGATCTGAAAACATACCAGTTTGTCGCGGCTACCACTGACGACGCTGGTTGAGCATGTACACCGTTTCTGGTTCTTCTTCTGCCTCCTTATATACTTCTTTTAGTCCAGGTAGTGAGGGACAACTTTCTGTCGAGTGATCCTTTGCACAAATGGCGCATACTTGGACTGCATCTAGTGGGCATTCCTTATGGCTATGCTTCTTCCTACATCTGGGGCAGAAGATAGCTAAATTTTGTTCTACCTCCATTTTCTTTTGCTTGGCCTGCAAAACGTCCAATTGTGTAGTCAGTGTTCCTAATATATCAGTTTTAAAGTTTTCCAATAAATTTCCGATTTCAGCCCGCGTTACTCCTTCTGATGAATTTTTTTTTTCTCTTGCAAACCGATCATGTTCTGCTGGTTTGATCCGTGTACTGCCTCTCGAACTCCTGATGCATAGATAAATTATGTCAGCAAAATTTTCCTGATAAATATCCCCTTTTCCCATAATGTTTAATGTTCCAATCCATTGTTCCTTCATGCCTCTTATTAATGTTGATTTCAACACATTATCGGGTAAGGGTGATGATGCATAGGGCGATCTTTGCAAATTATACTGAAAACGCTCCACATATTCTTCTAATGTTTCGCTTGGTCTAGCCACCATCTGGAATATTTCATCTTTTAGTTCTCTAGACCTGCAGTAATCTTGATATTTTTTTAGAAAAGATTCCTTCATTTGACCCCAATTATTTATAACCCCACCACCTAATCCCATAAACCATCTTAAAGCAGCCCCTTTCAGGGTCGAGGGAAACAGTTTTAGTTTCTGGGGGTCAGTGGTGTAGTCATATCCCCTGCGTAGTACATCAAATTCAAATAAAAATGCATCCGGGTCTTCTGATGTAAGTCCGTGAAATGTAGGGATATGTTGAAGGGGAATTGCTTTCATGAGGGCATTTGCTGCAGAATCCACTATGGGGTATTGTAATGTAGAGGTTTGGGTGTTTGGTGGATTTTGAGCCATTGGGTCAAATATATGCCAATAACCTTCCGGAATATCTAGAAGAGTGTTCCTTGGTTGAGCGGGAAAGGTTTTGACAGGATTAGTTTTAATAGCACTTCCTCTATCTGGAATTCCTATTTGAGGGGAATGGATCTTTTCAATAATATTTTTTACCGCACTTCCTTTGTCTGGGCTATTCAATAGCTGAGTTATCCTAGGAGGAGATCTTGGCTCTTCCCCTATTTCCCCTTCTCCTTCACAAATATTACTAAAATTCCCTTCTTGCAATCGCTCTGGAATAGAATTTTCAATTTCTTGAAAGTCCCGTTCGTCAGTTTGACTATGCACTTCAGCAAAGGCTACAGATGGTGAACCTGTGGCCTGAAGGGAGCTAGTAGGCTGTCTGGAAATAACTTTCCCAGGTCCTACTAAAGGCTGAGATTCGGCTTTCTTATAGATTTCGTCTATGAATGTTGTTCGACCAAGGGTCACCGGCCCCTTAGCTTTTTCTGGCTTCGGCAAAGGTTTGGGATTTTTCTCCGGCTTTTTCTGCTTAGTCATGCACTCAATTTAACTACTAAATCTTTCTTAAGCAGATAGCAGCAATCCTGCAGGAAAGCGAGCAAAGGAGCAGGGCTTTTACATGCTCCATATGTAGGTTCTTACCTTCTGTTTTCAAAACCCAATTCTTCCCTAGCAGGTTCGTACACTACCCTGAAAAAGACAAATGGCTACACTCTTTCCCCAGCAACGGCGCCAAAATGTAGAGCTATAAAAAGGGTCTCTTTCACCTCTAGTTACCTCACATTAGAATGTCAATCCGGGAACGTCTTGCTATTTCAAAAGAGTGTCTCAATCTGAGGCTTAGCACTTGTCAGAGTAATGCTCGTAGTATAGCTACTTAAAGGCTACAAAAGTAAATGGCTGCATGTCTACAACTTAACTATTTCAAAAGGCTAAATCACACCAAGCATTGCATAAGTTGAAGGTTCGGTAGCAATAACCCATCCTTTTCATAACTGACGAGAACAAATCCGAGGTCTGGGAGCTAGATAGCAGATGCTGGGGATCACTACAGCCTGAGAGCGTCCTTGATGAATATAAATGAAATGGCAAGTAAAGGAAATAACGATGAAATGGAACAGCACATCAGCCAAGGGTTTGGTGGCAATAACCTATCCCTTTCATAACTGATGGGAGCAGATCAGAGGTCTGGGAGCCAAATAGCAGAAGCTGGGGCTCACTACAGCCTGAGTCTGTCCTTAAGAAATGGCAAGTAAATGAAACAACAAATCAGCAATCTTGAAATAGACCAGCAATTGAAATGGAACAGCAATTCAAAAATGGAACAACAATTCAGAAATGGAACAGCAACTGGAATAAACAATAACCAAGTTCATCAAGCTGTGATTCTATCTAACTACTCCAATCAAAACATCAATCCCACAGTCTCAAAGGAATTACAATCCTAGAAACACAACGTGCTCAATCTGCTTCTGTTATTGATCTGAATAAACGCCTGTGATTGCATTTCAAGATATAAATAGTAACATTCAATAATCATCTGAAATCAAATTCCCCAAGATAACTTGTCATAATGCTAAAACACAATCACCGTGAACTCTGTACTAGAGTAATATGATCCTGTAGAGATTAATCAACACTTTAATAAATTGGTAACAGAATGCAATGTCAATATAGGACTTCAATTTGCAGGAACATTAAACAAGTTAAACATAACAGAGCATGTAATATAATGTTCATAAAACACAACAGATTACCAGATCACGCCTATTATCAAACCACACAGAAACCACGTGTAATGGTACAAGAGCAAGTGTCCTCCAGGGCCGGGCCCTTAGCCTCCAGGGGTACACCGCTTAAAGTTGATCCAGGATCAAAGATAAAAGAGTAACCAAGTCTGTATTAATGCATGAAATAAACTTACAGCAGAGCAAGTCTTAACAGGATATAAAGATCATAGTCTTGATCTGTTAAAAAGGAATTACAACAGAACCTCCCCTATAGCCAACGATGCTATCTCTTATATAAGGATGATGACGGAGATATCTAGATACAAAAAAATAGATAAAATAGCGATCCCTCAGGATCTAAGATCCTGAGGGATTCGCAGAATCATTAACCCTGAGTCACTTCTTTCCTTTTCTGCTCCGAACTGGTATCTCCGCTTCCTTTTCTGGGTTGGTCCGTTTTGATCTGGTATGTTTGCGGTTCCCCGTCAAAGGGACAGCAATTAGCTCCTCTTTGTCTTTCCCTTTGAGATAGCTAATTTCTGCTTTTCCTCCTTCCTGCACGTAATAACGACAATTATCAGTTTTTCCTATTAACCTCACATGTTTCGTCATTATCTAAGTTTAAAATGCAGAAAGGTTTGTATATCCTGATGAAAAAGATACTGAAATAACCATCAAAACATACCTTCTTTGAGACTCTACTGGTAGTACGGGTGAAGTTGTAGGCTATGGTGGTGAAGTTGGAGGTGGTGTGGGTGGAGGTGGCAGTCACAGGAATCCTTGTCTTATTAACTGAATAGCACTTCACAGAGAAGCCTGTGCTACTCCCTCTTTGACACCTCGTGGAGGTAAAATCAATGGTCTATATTTAGGACCCTTTCTCCCTTCATTCCTATAAGTTTTTCTGCTTCGCGTAGCTCCAAACATCAAGGTAGCTGCATAACCTGCTTTTTGCACAATAACATTTTAATCTAGGTGTTCAAAGATTTCACGTACTTACCTCGCAATCCTTTAAAAAGCATCGCTCCGCCTTGCTATAGCTGACTAAGGTATCAACCGTGAACTCATTCACAAATCCTCCTATGACGTGATCGAGCGAATGAATGACAGCGCAGGCGATCTTATCCTCAGATGTTTTGAATTTATGTACTAGCTCTGGGGTCCAAACAATAGGACCGTCAAGTTTCCACCTTCCTTGGCTATCTACTAGCTTCATGATCCACTCGTATAGATCAATCAGAAACGAACAGAAAAATATCTCGTGAATCTCTATATATCGGTACCTGTCCAGCCACTGTTCCTTTGTCAGTCACGGGTTTCTGTTCTTCTGCACTGCGAATTCATGGATCTTCCTATCCAACCAGTCTCTGATCTCTTTCTTAGTTGGATTCCAATGATATGACATCACACATCTCTTATGCAGATTCCAGTCCCAGAAACGGAACCATTTTTTGGCTTGTGGGGGCCTGACCCAAGTTCAACGTTAATTAGCCAAACAAATCCCTACACTACTGGCCCTTTCGGCATCATCCCGAGGAGCACGGACCGAAGTCTCACCCGAATCAATGGGGGGGATGCTAGAACCAAGTTTCCACACCCTGAGATGGTTGTGATGTTAGTCTATTCCTACTATTCCAGCTTTCGCCTAGGTTACTTATCTTTAGGGCTTGCCAGACTAGCCCTCTATTCTTCCCTTCTATACCTCCGTGAAAAGGTACGATTGACCGTCGCGCAGCCCTAACCTGTGGCTGAGATACTTTTGCATTGCTAGGGCGACGTACCGTGCAGATTCCAAAAATAGTCTAGGTGTCTTACTTATCTTATTAAGCAATCATAGTTAGCACCACATAAACAGATGTTCTTACTTGCATTCACTTAACCAACGTAATTATATACATTCGCACATCATATAGGAATTATAAATTAAATTCATACACAATACAACAAGATGCATTAACCGAAACAAAGACATGAAATTTGTAGAATACTTCTCTTTATTGATATCTTCAAGTGATTACAGACTCTATCCGCCCTGCGCATATAGCTGCAAGGGTCCATGCACTCAGCTACAGACTTCTATCCTAGGCCTCTACGCACTCAGCTGCAGAGCCTCCACCTATGCTACGACCTGAAACTTAGACTTCTTACTTCAGAGTTATTACTATCTGACTCATTACTATTTTCTTTTTTTCAACTACTTAGAGCTTAGCTCTTTTTATACAATCCCATTATCTGCAGACCATGGGTAGATCTTTTACAACCAAATTTACTTTACAAAAATAAGGGTAGACAATCCTTTATGACTCATGACACCTTCGCGCTCTGCAACCACAAATTGCAAAGAATTTACTATTTTATTACAAAATTCGACCCAAAACATGAGTTTTTAGCCCAAAGATTGTCCTTGGGGGATCCCGTTCCCAACACCTGTACATAAACATAGTCCCCTTCATTCCTTTACTTGGTTAAACACAAACATGAGATCAGTGATCACACAATGTTTCGAATTAGGATAGGTTAATGAAGTTAGAGAGCTTTATATTTTCAAAGTGTAGTTTTTTCATCCCTAATGTTGCTCTACTGCTAGCAGGCCTAGACAATAGCATGACGAAGTCACTTCATGGACACATGCATTGCTCCGCTGCCAGCAAGACTGAACAATACCCTGACGGAGTTTCTTGCTTCGCCTCTCTACTTGAGAAGCCTTTCTCTTCTTTCACCTTTATTTATTTATTTTATATAGGACCGTGCATAAAAACTTATTTATTTCATGGACGGAAGAGGGACCCCAACTTATTGAGAATAGGAGAGGTTGTCCCTTCAGAGAAGCATATATAAGACCTATGATATTCATTTCCTTATTTAGATTTTCCCCTTGTTCTTCTCTACTTGATTGGATCATCTTGAAAATGGTGAAACATAAAGGCCTGAGTGTAGGCATGAGGTTATGAGAATAGATGTGGAAATAATGGTTGGAAACAAGGCTCTCCTAATGCATGGATCATATTTTTCGTTGAAACATCATTGACCAAAAAATTTAACCATGACAAGGAAGAAAGCCAGAGAGTTAGCCAAATGTTGCAGTGTCACAAAGTCCTTTTCTATTTTGCCACATTCCCTTTTGAGCCAACAGAGCATCTTCATGCAAGCTCTCATAAAATGAAATGAAAGACAACACACAACAAAGAAACAAAACCAGAAGACAAGACAGAAAGTGGCTAAAGTAAAACATGATGATAAACCAAAACTAGAATACACAAGACAAACTACACGAAATGAATGCATGATGAATGTGCAAGTAAACTAAAATGAAACTAGACCTACTCCTAATCTAATCATCTTGAAGGTCAGGGTCACATATAATGAAATTTTCAATGAAGCCACCATAATTGTCTCTAACATCCATTCACAAAGATATATGAAATTAGAACTGATATAAAGCAATGTGCAATAGAACAAATAAGGACTTGAATAACTTGCACAAAAACTTGAAGGTCTTTCCTGTCTGAAAAAGATAGGCCATAGCCACTACTTTTAGCCAATTCACATTCTTACCTTTTTTATGAAAACCATCATTCAACAAACCTCGGAAGCTTCTTACGAATGTGTCTTCAACCACACCGAAATCCTTAGTGAGAATGCAGAAAGATCGAAACTTATTATTTGCGATAGAGTCGGCCAGGTAAGATCGCTCCAACCATTCAATGATTGGATCATAAAATTCATGAAAATCCTCTTGAAAACCCTAGAATATTTAAAAATATGAATTTTCAATTAGAGGCATGGGATTACGATGAGAATCTTCTGAGAGAAAATAGATTTGATCATATTCAGTAGACATGTCAAGACAGTGAGGATTTGACATAACCATCAATGAGTGTAGAAGTGCCTCGACTACTTGGAAAGTACCCAGATAGTGAGATGTTAAACCATAAAGATCAAAGGGTGTGAAACAACTGTCATTGGATGTTCTGATGGGAAAATAGTAAGTTGAACAAAAGTCATTAGAGATAGAATCATGATCAGGTGGGTTTATTAAAGCATTAAACTCCAAGTTTGTAATTACCAAAGATAAATCATCTTGAATAGTTTTGCGAATGCTCTGCATAATAGAATCATATTCCTCGCATGATGAGTGTATTAAACCATTTTCTTGTAACTGGTTACACACTACATTAGCATCGTAATCGTTGAAATAAGTAAAAAGGAATGTTAGTATAGAAAACACATGAAGCCAATCAGGGTAAAACGAGTGAAGAAGAATTTGATTCATCAAATAATCCATGCTTTCACTATCACTCAATAGGTTTTCAGGTGTGATGAAGAAAAATATTAGCATTAGGATATTCACAAGGATCAGGAGCTAATTGTTTTCAAAAGAATGTGATAGGCATGACTTCCTTAGCCAAAGATAATCTTTAGAATAATAAACTTCACAATTCCATGCTTTTGTGAGAGACACATTCTCCAAACCTGGGTTAAGAGCAAGAGTTTTGCATGGAGATGAATCAACTAAAATAGGAACTTGAATTCAATCAAAAACCAAATCTTGAACATTTAAAAGATTATATCTGCAATGTCAATCATATTTTAAGAAGGGATTTACATCGAGTGAAACCATGCAAAAAGAAGAATTTTGCAAGGAAAACCAGACCTGACTCAGTTCAGGGATCTTAATAGAATTGCGAGGTCCTGACATAACCATCAATAAATTTTGAAGTGCCTCATTTCCCTGACAAGTCCCAGAACTTTCAAGGATTATCAAATCACATTTTGAATATTAGACCAGATCATGCATGGTGTGAGGACAGGATCTTTCACTGATTTTAATGAAATCACTATCAATTGGATGGTAGCTATCTATGCAACTGATTTGATCAGATTTTTCAACTTTGACAACCAGATCACTCAAGTCGAAATATTCTTATAATCACAAGTCTAGAGATGTATGAATTGGAGAAATCTCATGAGCAAGCTTATTTGAAGAGTTGTCTTCGTGCAAAATAAGAGATGATACGGGATGGAAAGGATACTAAATGTTCTTATTACTTTCTCTTTTGGCTTAGACAACCTCAATACCTTGTGTCAATTGAGAATTTACCTCATCCAATGAATAACTTGAAGATCATGAAGTATCTTCATCACATGTATATGCATCGCAAATAGGTGAGCATAAGGGATAATGAGAAGAAGAGGAAGTTTCGATAAGAACATTTTCTTCAGCTCGATCAGATCCCAAATTTCATTCCATTAGATCAACATCTTGTAGAGGAACTGAAAAATTGGTTGGTGCAATTTGTGTCATCGCGTACATTAGAGAAATCACCATCATCAGAATGATTGTTGCCCAATACTATGGATCTGAACAAATTGATTTCATTTGATTCACTACCGAGATTAGAAGATTGAAAATCATCCAAGAATGTAAGAGCATCATCTTGACATGGAGGATTTTGAAAAAGAGAATAAATAATGAAAGAATCTTCACCTTCCTGCTCCTCTACCTATGTAATGTGACTACCTTGAACCTGATCGCAATTTGGACCAGCAACTTGAAAATTAGGAGAGTGTGAAAAACTAGTTGGTGGAGTAGATTGATCAAGAGGATCATGGTACAAAGAGTCATGGCATGTAGATGATAGAGGATGATGGAAAACCAAATCAAATTCAAGACTAGAGTTATGAATGTTGATACCATCTTGAGGAATGGAAAATTTAGCTTTCACCATAAGCTTTATGAGCCATTCCAAGATTTTCTCTATTGGATTTGAATCATGAAAAGTAGGAGTATGAGAAGATGGATTAGTAATTTGATGTGCATATTTCCAAATTATACTATCATCACACGAAGGGACCCTCATCGAAACTAGAAAAGGAGGGGGATAAGGAACAAAAGGAGTACTCAATTCCTCCTCTGAAATTAGGGGTGTCCTTTGATTTACAAGGTTTGGGGAAGAAGAGACATCAGTAGGTTTGGATTCACTGTGCAAACAGATATGAACCAAACGGTTAAACTTTTGTTTCAAGAAATTTGAATCCATATCTTCTTCAGGAAATTCATAATGAAGGTGAAGGAATTGATTAGAGAAATCCTCAATTGATTCATCAGGATCCATCCTAAGCTGATTGATTCTTTTCTAAACATCTCGGTAATCATACCTATCAAATTCCAAATGAACCTCATCGATGATATGGTTAAGAGAATGAATAGAGGCAAGTGGTAGAGTGTGACACCATTAGCTAACTTGACCTTCAAGGGTGAGGAATAAAACAATATAAGCCACATCTTCACAATCAATTTCATAATATTCACGGAACTTAAGAAAAAGAGATGCATGCTCGGCAAAGGATGTATTACCCTCACCATCAAACTTGAGTTGAGATAATTCATGGAGAGACTCATAAAGGATTGAAAGTTCACCAGGGGATAGGTTAGAAAGACTCCCTGGGATTATGATTTGAGGATGATCCGTTTATGATAAGAGATTAAAAATGGACTCAAAAGGCTCAGCTTGTCATTTGGCACTCCATATAGCCCCATTTTGTTAACGGTGTTGGAAATCCATCAACCAAGGGGGTCTCTAATCCAGGTGGATGTTTATGGCCACTCACCTATTCCACTAGAACCCCCACCACTTTCTCTTTTAGTTTTTCAGTTTCCTTTATTGTAGCACAGTTTACATGGTAGTTTTTCGAGTCCTGAACTTCCGAAGCCATTTTGACGCCCTAAACGACATTTATTGAGAAAATTGTGGCAAACATGTATCTTTGTTTGATGTTTTCACTTGAAAGTTGTAGTACTCAGATAGATCTGTATAACAAGGTATTTTAGGCATTAAACAAAGATCGTATGTACAAGTTACGACCCTAGGAAGTTAATGTACCAATTTACCCAAATGGGCCCATAGTTTTGCTGCTTCATCTCCTAGGGTTAGGTTTTTGGATGTTTATGGTTTTGCATTGTTTCTCAATAATAGAAACTAAGCCCTTCAAGCCTCATTTTAACACAATTCAGAGGCATGTAGCCACCACATATCTTCTCAGAGATAAGCTACCATTGCCCAAGCTAATTTATTTCCATTATGTTTGTAAGTTTATTTTAGTATTTGATATTAATGAAATGAAGTGTTATTTATGTTGTATCTTTGTATTTATGGTCATATATGTAATTTGTTGTGTTCATGTTTAAGTTTGGATCAGTGGTATCATAGCAGTCCGCTCTTTCTCGATTTTTTCTTTGCTTGTCCCCAATGAGGTCGGGATATAAAGAGTTAGGGCTCGAATTTGTTGAACCTTTGCAAGACCAACTTCGCAAACCCAAATGGCATCCCATGGTAGAAGAGAAGAAAGACAAGGGGTCAGGAGATCCTTTCAAAATCTTACTTGAAGAATCCCTTGAGTGATAGAGGAACGTGATGATGGACACATTTTCCCAGATCCTTCAACGACTACCCAAAGGTGATACATCTCCTTCCAACAACCACTCTGGAAGTGCCACTCCCTTCAAGGTATAGGTTAACTTTGACATCCCCATATTTGAAGGTTAGATAGATGCAGACACCATGAATAAATGGTTAAATCTACTAGAAGGATATTTTATGTTAATGATTTTTCTAGCCGGGAAAAGATTAATTTTTTCACTTCTCAAAGTCGCCTCCCATGTCAAGGACTAGTGGGAAACCTACTGTGAGAAGAAGGACGAAAATACACCCTCACTATTTTCAACTGCACCCACTTGGAATTCGTTCTGGGTTGCCATCAAGGAGTAATACTACCCTATCGGGAGATATGAGGATAAATACATGAAGTGAACCATGCTATGGCAGGGAAGGGACCAAGACATGTCAAAGTTTACCAATGTTTTTCATAAACTTCACACGAAGTAAGGTATTAAGGATTCTGAGCAGAATTTGGTACTCAAGTACCATGGATTTCTACATAGATACATCCAAAATGAGATTGAGTTCATGGAAATCTCCGCCCTCGACATGGCGTACCGATACGTTGTCATTATTGAGCAAAATTTTAAACAGAAAAAGAAAAACTTTGGATTTATGAATCCGAAGCAAGGGAAAGGCGTCCCCTAACTGTAGATCAAAGGAAAATGCCAAGGTGAGGTGACCCAATATAACCCATCGAATCCGCAAGCAAAGAACAACACCACGAAGAAAAATAAGGACATGGGAAAGTGGTGTGATTTCCATAAGATATCCACTCAAAACACAAGTGTGTTGGGCCAAGCAATCACTGGTGGTTGAACGTAAGGCTTCTGAATCAGACACATGTTCTGAATCTGAGTCAGAACTCAACAAGGGGAATTACAAAGGGAAGAAAATGACTTATGTGGAGCCGAGTGCCACCGTGGCCACTGCCAAGATCTAGAATATTGAGCCTAAAAATCCAAAGGAGGGGGAATGCCTCTTCCACTCATAGATGTGGGTGAAGGGTTCTCCGCTATAATTCATTGTAAACAGTGGGAGCTAAAAGAACCTAATTTCAGTAGAAGCCGTGAAGTGGTTAGGCCTATTGACAACATCACATCTGCAGTCGTACACTATCAGGTGGCTTCACCAAGGACAAGATCTCTGCATCAGCCAACAGTGTCGCCTTCCCTACAACATCAAGCCCTTCACAGATGAGGTACTATGTGATGTTTCTCCTCTTAGATTTTGTGATTTATTATTAGGACAAGCATACTTGTGGAAGTGGCATGTTGTATATGAGTCTAGATCTCGCTCCGTTATTATTTATTTTGGTAATAAGTTATACAGGATACTGGAGGTAGCCCCACCTACCACCGTCTCTTTAATCTCTACTAAGAAATGCAATAAGATGATCTCCCAGACTGGGAAATTTGTTTCCTTTCTTATTCACTGTCAAAGTAAGGGGAAGATCATAGCCACATCCATCGCCCCAGGGAAGGGTTCCTCCATGCAACAGAAGCAAGTGGATACGGTCATGGAAAAATACAAGGACATCTTCTCATCACCCACAGGGTTACCCTTGCACTGTCAGGTCAAGCATTCGATCGATCTGACTCCCGGAGCACCTCTACCCAACGGGCTGATATATCTTCACTCCATTCTGGAAAATGAAGAGATTAAGCAGAAAATCCAGGAGTTGTTGCAAAAAGGGCACATCCGACCAAGTTCCTCGCCTTGTGGGAGACTGCTTTTACTTGTATAGAAGAAAAATGGGATCTGGAGGCTCTGCATTCATTATTGGGCATTAAACAAAATCACTGGCAGGAATAGGTATCTAATCCCATGATTGATGACCTTTTAGACCAACTCAATGGGGCCAATTATTTCAGCAAGATCAATCTGAAGTCTGGTTATCACCAATTTCCAACAAAGCCCATAGATGTATGGAAGACAACCTTCAAATCCAAGTTGAATGGTTAGTTATGCACTTTGGATTGACAAATTACCTTGCTACTTTTATGAGGCTAATGGGTGACATCTTTCAGACCTTCACCGACTCATTCATGGTTGTTTATCTCGACGACATCCTCATCTTCAGCAAGAGTTGAGAAGGACACTTGCCACACATTTGGCAGGTCCTTCAAACCCTTCGACAGCACAAACTGTGTGCCAACTTGGAGAAATGCACCTTTGGCATGAGTCAGGTCCAATATCTAGGTTACATCATAAATGAGTGTGGCGTGCATGTGGATCTGACTAAGATCCAAGTCATTCAGGATTGGCCAGCCCCGACCACTCTAATGAAGCTTCACAGCTTTTTGGGCCTTGCAAATTTTTATCAAAGTTTCATGTTGCGATTATCCCATATCACTTGGCCTTTGAGCCATACTACTAAGGGCGAGATGAAAGCAAAGCTTTACTGGTCCGAGTCCCAACAAAAGGCGTTCGTTGAGATGAAGCACCACCTCTGCTTTGCACCAGTACTCACACTGCCATACCTGCAGTAGCCATTTGAAATTGAGATTGACGCCTCCGACTATGTTATTGGTGCAGCCCTCACCTAGCATGGGAATCTAGTGGCCTATCATAGTGAGACACTTTCTGATACAATTCAAAAGTACCCCTCCTATGATAAATATATGTATTCGATTTTGCAGACTTTCCGGTAATAGAAGCATTACATTCTTTGGAAGGAGACGATCATCCACACCGATCACCAACCTCTTTAGTTTATATAGACATAAGGGAAGTTGCACAACGATCACCATCAGAAGTGGTCTACATATCTACAACAATTCTGCTTGAACAATAAATACAAAAAGGGCAGCACCAATCATGTTGCAGACTACCTCTGTCATCCCCCAATTGCAACACTGACTATTGTTCTCAACTCTTGTGGCCTTGGGACCTCCGGATGGCCGCAACTATACAAAAATGATCCAGAGTTCTCCTCCACATACCAGATGCTATTAGATGTAAAGAAAGTTCCTAATTCCCACCTCCATGATGCATTATTATGCTACCTGGGCCACCTTTGTGTTCCTTCAAGCAAGTTTGGCAAGATTATCGCAAGACACTTTGGTGTGGAGAAAATTGTGGTTGTACTACAAAAGTACTTTTATTTGACGAAGCTCCGACTGGATGTTGGGAAATATATCAGATCCTACACTACCTATTCCATCGCCAAGCCAACCATCAAGAAGCAAGGCATGTACACTCCTCTTCCTACTCCTAGCCAGCCATGGGAATCCATCTCCATGGACTATATTTCTGGCCTCCCTTCTACCAAGCATGGTAATCACTATGTATTTGTGGTCATGGACAGATTTTCTAAGATGGTTATATTGGAAGCTTGCAAGAAGAGTATCACAACAGAGGACACTGCCAAACTCTTCTTTGAACGAGTGTGGGTACATTTTGGGATCCCACAAACCATTATATCATATTAGGATAGCAAGTTCCTAAAAACATTTTGGTCAAGCCTCTGGACACCATTGGACACCAAGCTCACCAAGTCAACTGCCTTCCATCCCCATACTGATGGCCAGATGGAGGTTGTTAATAGGATGATGGTGAACATACTCCGCATGTACAAATCCAAGCATCCATGAACCTAGGATGAGTGTCTTCCTTATGTGCAACACAATTATAACAGATCTCTCCATAGCTCAACTGGTCGCAGTCCCTTTCAAGTGGGTCTAGGATTTCAACCATTGTGTGTGATTGATGTTGACATGCCTCATGCGACTATACAGACAGAATCCACATATGTATTATTCGAGGATGATAAAGTGACCATATATATTGAACGCATCCAACACATCCACTAGCAAGTTCATGACATCTTAGAGAATTCAAATTCCAAGTAAAAGTAGTGACATGAGCAACATTAGGTGCCACACAAGTTTTAAGTGGGTGACAAATTTTGATTGCATTTGCAAAAATAACGCCTTACCGGAGCCCATCAGAAGCTCTGACCACTCTGATATGGTCCTTACACCATTACCAAGGCTATGGGAGACAATTATTTTGAGCCCATCATTCCCCCATTCCTTGGCCTACACCTAGTGTTCAATGTGGACCACCTTCGACCATACTTCCCACCATTACTAGACAAATCAAACATTGCAAAACAACTCAAACCAATAGAGTTAAACCCAGACTACATGGAATAGGCCACAACTAATTGGATTATGAACACACAGATCAAAAACACTCAATAGTAGAAGATCCAACTAAATTGGATTGTCAAAGCTGACCAACTCCTACACCAAGGCAAGTGGCTCACCAGGGACAAAGTTTAGCAGAATTTTCCTCATCTCATGGAGGCACTCAATGCAATGGGGACCATTTCTTCCTAAGGGAGTAGGACGTATCCAAGTGGATTTTGGTGGTCACCTGCCTATTCCACTTGGACCCCCACCACTGTCTTTTTCAATTTTTAATTTTCCTTAATTGTAGCATAGTTTACAAATTTTGAAAGTTTTTCGGGTTGTGAACTTCCGAAGTCATTTTGAGGCCCTAAATGACGTTTTTTGGGGAAAACCAAGGAAAACAACATCCTTTAAATACGTTTTTCTACTCGAAAGTTGTATTCTTCAGATAGATATTTCTAACGAGGTATTGTGCATGTCAAACGGAGATCGTATGCTAAAGTTACAACCCCAGGAAGTTAATGTACCAATTTACACAAATGGGGCCCATAGTTTTGGCGCTTCATCTCCTAAGGTTAGGTTTTTGGATTTTTAGGTTTTTTCATTATTTCTCAATAATAAATAGGCCTTCGAGCCTCTTTTTAACACATTTCAAAGGCATGTATATGCCACATCTCTTCTCAGAGGTAAGCTAACATTGCCTGAGCTAATTTATTTCCATTCTGTTTGTAAGCTTATTTAATTATTTGATATTAATGAAATGAAGTGTTATTTGTGTTGCATCTGTTTATTTATGGTTATATTTGGAATTTGTTGTGCTTCTATTTAATTTCGGATCGGTGGGATCAGAGCAATCTGCTCTTTCTCAGTTTTTCTTTTCGTGTCCCCAACAAGGGAAGGATGAACCTTTGCACAAACCCTGACAGCCTCCCATGGGGGAAGAGAAGAAAGATGAGGGGGCAGGAGATCCTTTGAAGATATTTCTCAAAGAATCCCTCGAAAAACAAAGGAACGTGATGATGGAAAAATTTTCCCAAATCCTTCAATGGCTACCAAAAGGTGACGCATCTCCTTCCAGCATCCACTCTGGAAGCGCCACACCCTTCAAGGTACAGGTTAACTTTGACATCCCCATATTTGAAGGTCAGATAGATGCAGACATCATAGATAAACGGTTAAATCTACTAGAAGGATATATTTATGTCCATGCTTTTTCCAATTGGGAAAAGATTACTTTTTCACTTCTCAAATCTACACCTAGTGTCAAGGACTGGTGGGAAGCCTACTGTGAGAAGAAGGATGAAAGTATGCCCTCACTATTTTCAACCACATCCACTTGGAATTCGTTCTAGGATGACATCAAGGAGAAGTACTACCCTATCAGGAGCTATGAGGATAAATACATAAATTGGACCATGCTACGGTAGGGAAGGGACCAAGACGTGTTGAAGTTTACTAATATTTTTCATACCCTTCGCACGAAGTTGGGTGTTAAGGATTCTGAGCGGAATTTGGTACTCAAGTACCACGACTGTCTACACAGGTAAATCCATGATGATATGGATTTCGTGGACATATCCTTTCTTGTCACGCCGTACCAATACACTGTCAATATTGAGAAAAAATTTAAACAGAAAAAGTGAGACTTTGGATCTGCGAATCCAAAGCAAGGGAAAGGTGCTTCCAAACCACAGAGAAAAGGAAAAATCCAAGGCGAGGCGACCTAAGATAACCTGTTGAAGCCACAAGTAAATAAAAACACCATAAAGAAAAATAAGGACATGGGAAAGTGGTGTGAGTTCAATAAGAGCTCCACTCACAACACAAGTGAGTGTCAGGCCAAGAAATCACTGGTAGTCGGGCTAAAGGCTTCCGAATTAGATGCATGTTCTAACTTTCAGTCAAAACCTGATAAGGGGAATGACAAAGGGAAGCAGATCATTGACATGGAGCCTAGTTCCACCATGGCCACTACCAAGATCCAGAAGATTGAGCCTGAAGATCCATAGGAGGGGGGAACACCTCTTCCACTCACAGATGTGGGTGAAGGGTTCTCCGTTGTAGTTCATTGTCGACATCGGAAACTAAAAGAACCTCATTTCAGCAGAGATCATGAAGTAGATGAGCCTACTGACTACAACACATCCACATACATACATCATTGGGTAGCTTCACCAAGGACGAGATCTTTGCATCAGCCAGCAGTGTCGTCTTCCCTACAACATCAAGCCCTTCACGAATCAAGTATTGTGTGATGTTTATCCTTTCGAAGTTTACGATGTATTATTAGGACAACAATACTTATGGAAGTGGCATGCTATATATGATTTTGTACCTTACTTCATTATTATTTCTTTGGGTAATAAGTTATACAGAATACCAGAGGTAACCCTGCTTACCACCATCTCTTTGATCTCTGCAAAGTAATGCAGTAAGATCATCTCTGGGACTGGGAAAAAAATTTTCTTTCTTATTTGCTCTCAAAGTAAGGGGAATAACATAGCCACATCAATGGCCCCGGGTCATGGAATGAAATAGGGATGTTTTCTCCTCACCTATGGGGGTACCCTTGCACTATCAGGTTAAGAATTCGATTGATCTGACTATTTCCAAGCACCTCTACCCAACGAGTCAATATATCATCGCTCCATTCTGGAAAATGAAGAGATCAAATGGAAAATCCAGGAGTTGCTACAAAAATGGCACATCCGACCAAGTTCCTCACCTTGTGGGAGCCCAATTGTACTTGTACAAAAGAAGGATGAAACCTGGAGGCTCTGCATTGATTATCAGGCATTAAACAAAATAATTGTCAGGAACAGGTATCCAATCCCACAGATTGATGACCTTCTGGACAAACTCAAGGGGGCCAAGTATTTCAGCAAGATCGATTTGAAGTTTGTCTATCACTAGGTTTCAATAGGGCCCACAGATGTATGGATGACCACCTTTAAATCCAAGGAAGGCCTTTTTGAATGGTTAGTTATGCCCTTCGGGTTGAAATATTCTCCTTCTACTTTTATGAGGCTAATGGATGACATCTTGAGACCCTCCACCAAATCATTCGTGGCTTTTTATCTGGATGACATCCTCATATTCAACAAGTTTTGGGAAGTTTACTTGTGACACATTCAGCAGGTCCTTCAAACCTTTCGGCAGCACAAACTGTGTGCCAACTTGGAGAAATGTAACTTTTCATATGCAACCAGCTCACAAATTTCCCTCAAGCAAGCTAAGAAGGATATGAAATTATCACCAAAGTATTATGATTTGTGCAAGGTGTTGCAAAAGATTGGCATTATGGCATACAAATTGGAGCTTCCTGCATCTTCCCGAGTGTGCCCATTTTTCCATGTTTCATGCTTAAATAAGGCTATAGGTGACAAGCTCCCAGTTCAAACAATATTGCTAGAACTTGACAAGGAAGGAAAAATCATATTGGAACCTGAAGTAGTCATAGAAACAAGAACTCGATGTAGGTTTTAACCCCATATAGAAATTACCTGCATACAAATTCTAAAACATAGAAAATAAACAATGCAAGAGCATAACACATAAAACACATATACACGGAGATTTTCCCCTAGATCCCAAAACCAGGACTACCAGCTTGATTTTTCATTATGTTCCTTTCAATGTTACAATACATATTTATACATGCCGAAACATCCAATACCATTGACCGAAAACCATCGTGTCCAAAACCATGTGCAAAAATCATGCACAAAACCATAGGTAGGTCTGCCCAACCTAATATAGGGTCGAGAAACAAAATTTTCCGAGGTGTTGCCCCAGATCCCATAAAGTGAGGTTACCTGCACCCCTCAAACCCCCTGTGACTCCCCCCGCTACGTAATTGGTGCAATGAAGTGGGGGGTCTACCCCCCTTCTAACCCCCCCAGTTAACTACATGGGCTAGTCATGGAAAGAATATAACACAACCCAACATTCTCCCACTTGTTGTTTTCTTTTGACAGGGGGCCATAAGAGAGCTTAGTCATTTATCCAGCCATAAAATGCCCATTGTTTCTCTACACCAAGAGAACTTCTTAGAGCTCACAAATTTTGTCAATGCATCTGCAGTATTCTTCAAAGTGTCCACCTTTACCAGCAACACCTTTTTGTCTTCTATCATATCCCTCACAAAGTGATACTGAACATCAATGTGCTTTATCTTTGAATGATATGCAGGGTTCTTTGCCAACAAAATTGCACTTTGGTTGTCACAGTCTATCCTTATAGCTCCCTGTACTAACCCCATACTTGAACACAATCTCTGCAACCAAACTGCTTCCTTGCTTACATGAGTGGCTGCCATGTATTTTGCCTTTGTAGTTAATAGTGCCACTACAGATTGTTTCTTATTCATCCAACTGACTGCACCTCCAAATAGGTTAAACACATATCCACTTGTAGATCTTCTCTAATCCAGATCTCCAGCCTAGTCTGCATCAACAAATCCATGAATATCCAACACTCTATCCAATCATGTTCTTCCTTGGTAGCACAAACCATAATCACTAGTGCCACGCAAATACCTGAAAACCCGCTTCAATGTTGTCCAGTGATCCTTCCCTGGTTTTTACATAAACCTTCTCAATACTCCCACTGCATGTGTAATGTCTGGTCTAGTATAGACCATCGCATACATCAGGCTACCGATTGCACTTGCATATGGAACACGGGACATATCCTCTTCCTCTTCTTGTGTCTTGGGACATTCTTCAGCAGATAACTTTACACCTATAGGAATAGGAACCTTAACCGGTTTACTATCCTGCATATTAAACCTCTAAAATATTGTCTCAACATACTTCTTCTAGTTTAACCATAGCTTCCTCTTTGACCGATCTTTTTTAATTTCCATGCCCAAAATATAGTTTGCAGCACCAAGATCTTTCATGTCGAATTTGGAGGACAATTGGGTCTTCAAATCCTAAATAATTTCTTTGTCATTTCCAACTAGCAACATATCATCCACATACAAGATCAGATAAATAGCACGGTCACAAATTAATTTAAAATACACACAGTGATATGCTTTGCTTCTAGTGAAGCCAATTCCCCATATAAATGTATCAAATTTCTGATACCACATTCTTGGTGACTGTTTTAACCCATACAGAGACTTCTTTAACTTGCATACCAGTTCTTTCTTACCCTTCACCACAAAGCCTTCAGGTGCTTCATGTAGATCTCCTCTTCCAGATCCCCATGAAGAAATGTTGTCTTCACATCCATCTATTCTACCTCAAAATTAAAATCAGCAGCAACAGATAAAAGTAATCTAATAGAAGCTACCTTGGCAACAGGAGAAAAAATATCACCAAAATCAATTCCCGGCACCTGGGAATAACCTTTTGGTACCAACCGAGATTTGTATTTCTCCACCTTTCCATCTACATTTGTCTTCTTCTTGAACACCCATTTTCTGCCAATGGGTTTCCTTCCAGCCGGCAACTCCACAAAATCCCAAGCCTCATTTTTGTGCAAAGATGTCATTTCATCAACCATGGCCTCTTTCCAGATTTTTCCATCCTCTGAAACTACTGATTCCTTCACAGTTCTGGGATCATCATCAGTAATAGATAAAGAAAAATTTGAGCAAAAAGCATATGGACTATACCTCTCTGGTTGCCTCCTTTCTCGAACTGATCTTCTCACACCCAGAGTTTGTGGCTCTTCATCTTCTGATTCCTCCTCTGTTGTAGAGTCTAATTCTTCCTCCTTTAGCTCAAACTCTATCTTCTCAGGTTCCTTTGGTTGGACTTCATGTTTAATAACATCTTTCACCTCTTTGAACACCACATCTCAGCTGTACACAACCTTCCTTGTTACTGGGTTCCAAAGCTTATAACCCTTTAAACCATCCTTATACCCAATAAAGATGCACTTTTCAGATTTACTATCCAACTTGGTTCATTTCTCCTTTGGAACATGTACATATGCATCACATCCAAATACCCTCAAATGTGAAAGAGAGGGTTTCTTACCAGTCCATACCTCTTGTGGAGTCTTATCCTCCAACGTTGATGAAGGTGATTTGTTGACCAGGTAACATGTTGTCTCCACTGCCTCTACCCAGAATTCTTGTCCTAACCCGGCACCACTGAGCATGCTTCTTGCCCTTTCCATCAACATCTTGTTCATTCTTTCTACAACTCCATTTTGCTGAGGTGTATATGGAGTAGCCTTCTGTCGTGCTATACCACACTTCTTACAAAATTATTCAAATTCCTTAATGCAAAACTCTCCACCGTTATCTGTCCTCAGCACCTTTATCTTCTTCTCTGTCTGGTTTTCCACCAGAGCCTTAAATTCTTTAAACCTATCAAAGACTTCAAATTTCTTCTTAAGGAAATATAGTCATGTATTCCTTGATAATTCATCTATAAATGATACATAGTACACAAACTTACCCAGTGATGGAACCTTCATAGGTCCAAACACATCATTGTTCACAAGCTCTAATATTTGTTTTTCCCTCTTACCACCAGAGGCAAAACTCTCTCGATTCTACTTCCCATATACACAATTTTCACAGAAATTAAAATCCAAAGAGCTATTACTCATACCTTTACCATGAAGTATTTGAAGACCCTTCTCTCCAATATGTCCAAGCCTTTGATGCCACAACATGGTCTTTTCTCTAGAGACCACTATATTTTATTCTCCACTTTCAGGAACCACAGAACTGTTGCACCCATCAACAATAGTGCTACCTTGCAGCCTGTATAGAGTTCCAATCCGAACTCCCCACATCAATACCAGTGCTCCCCGAACCATCTTGCAGGTATCCTTCTTGAACATTGTTTTTACACCTGCATCATCCAGCTTGCTTATAGAAATCATATTTCTGGCTAATGCAGAAATATGTAGAACACTCAGAAGTGTTCCAACCCTTCCACCTTGCAACTTTAACTTTACTTTTTTGCGACCAACAATTCTAGCCTTCCTATCATCCCCTAAAAAGACATCACTGCCATCATATTTCTCATACTCGCAGAACCACTCTCTATGGGGATTGAAGTGAAAGGATGCACCTGAGTCAATCAACCATGCCTCATGATCTACATGTGTACTTGAAGAAGCCAAGTACACATCCCCACCTTCATCTGAGGTGGTTTTCGCCTCTGCAGAAGGAGCATCATCAGATCCCTTTCCTTTTTCAGGAGCTTTAGATTTACAGTCCCTTTTGTAGTGCCCTTCCTTTCCGCATTTCCAGCACACCACCTTTACAGGTTTTCCTGGAGATTTAGATCTCCCTCTAGATTTAGATCTCCCGCTCGATGACTTTTTTTTTTTCTGTTATGGGACCGTCCTCGTATAGACAAGGCATCACCATTCTGGCTCTCCATATTTTTCCATCTCATCTCCTCCATCAGCAAGGATGAGACTATTTCATCAAACTGCAAGGCAGTTGTATTGCTACCTATTGCAATAACTAGACTATCCCATGAATCTGGTAGAGAACACAACAAACTAATGCACTTATCTTCATCTGAAATTTTAATATCAATAGATAATAACTGACTTACCACAGTATTAAATTCATTCAGATGCTCTGTCACTGAGTCTCCATCTTTCATCCTCAGGTTATACAGCTTTTTCCACAGGAACAGTTTATTCACCAGAGACTTAGATTGGTAGAAAGTCCCTAACTTGTTCCACAAAGCCTTAGTCGTAGCTTCCCCTGATACATTCAGCAATACTGAATCTGAGACACACAATCGTATTGTGCTCTTTTCCTTCCATTCTAACTTCTTCCATGCTTCATCGGACACTCCCTTTGGTTTAGTACCCAGATCTACCGCAATCCACTAATCTATATCCTCCAACTAATCCTACATCTTGAGTTTCCAAAACTCAAAACTTTGACCATTAAATTTCTCGATCTCTATCTTTCCACTACTCGCCATCCTTTCACCACCAGAATTGATCTCGCAAATCTCCCACTAAATAGGGTCTACCACAGGCCTGAGTGAAACCCCTCGGTAACAAAGGCATCCCCTTGAAACCAAAACAGCTCTAATACCAAATGTAACCCCGTACAAAAATTATCTGCATATGAATTCTAAAACACATAAAATAAACAATGCGAGAGCATAACACATAAAACACATATACACAGAGATTTTCCCCTAGATCCCAAAACTGGGACTACCGCTTGATTTTTCATTATGTTCATTTCAATGTTACAATACATATCTATACATGATGAAGCATCCAATCCCATGGACCGAAAACCATCGCATCCAAAACCACGGACCGAAAACCATAGTGTCAAAAACCATGTATGAAAAATCATGCGCAAAACCATAAGTAGGTCCGCCCAACCTAATATAGGGTCCAAAAACAAAATTTTCCAGGGCGCTATCCCAGACCCCATAGAGTGGAGTTACCTGCATCCCTCAAACCCCCTATGACTCCCCCCACCATGCAATCGGCGCAACGAAGGGGGGGGGCTACACCCCCCTTCTAACCCTCGGTTAACTACGTGGGCTAGTCGTGGAAAGAATATAACACAACCCAACACATGCTAGAGAAAAGATAACATGAAAATGACACTAATTAGAGTTAAAGAAACAATAAGCGACAGCCGAAAATAGAAAATGACGGTTGAAAAAATAAAGGTGCACGGAAGCAATAGTTTGCAAAACTCACCAAAATAGAAGTACAAACGCAGCTATAAGTGAGAAATTGTCGATGTCATTGTGCACTGAGTGTCAACCTAGATTGGACATTGCATAGACGTAGTCTTGATGGAAAATGCTATGCCCGTTCAAGCTTGCATAAAAGAATGCGCTCTTGCACTTGTTATGGGCTGAGCATATGTGAGTGAGTGACTTCGACACTTTCAATCCAAGAAGGGAGCCCAAAATATCAACTAATAAAGAATTGAATATGTAATGCCCAATCGCAAGGTCCACAATAGGCTCCAAAATTTTGGTGTAGGAAAAATTTTGGAGGGTTTTTTCCGCAACGACGACACAACATAAGGGAGTAAGTTAAAAAGTTAGAAATTTCACTAAAATGAATGGAGTATGGCATAATTTTTTCATATATATATATATGTGTGTGTGTGTGTGTGTGTGTGTGTGTGTGTGTGTGTGTGTTTTAATGTGAAAAAACATGTATTTTAATAAAAACAAGTAAATTTTGTACTATATAAAAGGGTGCACTCAAGGTTCTAAATATAAAAATTATTTATTTAATTTTCTAATAACAATGTTATCTCATTATTCATAATATTCAGAAAAAAAATTTGTTTACATGGGCAAAATCTCAATATTTTTTAGTAATTATTACCTGTATATTTTTTGGAAAAAACTTTTAAAATACTCATAGTTTTACAATGCATAGAATTTCATGAAAGAAATGATAACTTTGTGATTCTTCGAATTCCATATTGTTTAAATTAGATTTCTAGTTGTCAATATCCATGTCTTCAAGCATTTGATGCACAATGTACTCAAACTCTAGATGAACAAATTTAGTAGATGCTCTAAAATTTGATGATGTTGATCGAAAACTTCTACTTAAATTGAGAACCAAATTTATGAGCATCTTGCATTGTGTTTGTAAGGAATTGATTTGTTGTTTCTAATGTGTTATATTTTCAATTTCTATAGTAGTTTTCACCTTGGTTTTTCAACTCTCCATCCATTGGTTTGACATTTATCCATTACTCCAAAGGTTAGGCACATGTTTGTGGCTATGATCTTTTATCCCAATGGAGTGATGGAGGATGGAGGATATGGTGATGTTGTTGGGGAAAAAACCACTACAACATTGGGAGAATGTATGGACATATTGATTTCTTTTCAACGTATATTAAATAAATCATCGATCAATGATGGTCTTGCTAGAGGTCTTCATGAAGGTGAGCTCAAGAGCCTACCCATTTTGGTGAAATACATCTCCAAATCCATGATGAAACCTACTATAGAAATGCAGAGAGAGGTGGCGAGTTACTAGAAAAAAAAAGTTGTAATGGGGTGGAAAGTACCGAGAAGAAGGCACAAAATCCAGTGTGGAGGAAGATATAATGAAAATTACATATAGTTGATTTGTGGAAAGGTGAATACTTGAGTAGTCAACCATGTTTTCTTATTGATGGCATGCAATAGTGGCAGTAACACATGTAATAGTGTTATGCAAAAGATGCAAATGGATGTTGACATTTTGGACTATGGAAATATATGGGAGGACCTAATGATTGGAGAAAAAATGGAGAAAGGTTATGGCAGCATTGTCTATCATAGTCTTTTGTATAGTTCAGATTGACTATATTTTAAGGTAGATTTAATAGAGGGGCATCTATTTTTTCATAATGATAGTAGAAGAAGTTCATATTGCAAGGTTGTAGAGTTAAGGATCCAGTAGCCACCAATGAAAATCTCGAGGAAGACTTGACTATCGATGTAAAGAAGAGTCTTGAGCAATAAATCCAATGCAATGATGGTGAAATTGTTCAATTTTATGTCTTGAAATTAAATTTGATGTACATATTGAGATTAACGACCTTAATGTGAAGTTATTTAGTTATAATTCCCTACTTCAATAAATAATGAGTCAAACATGTACAAAAACCAAGATGAAGATGAATATGCCCAAATATATGAGTAAGTGTAGAGGAACATGGTATTCATGTTGTGTGTTATTAACTCTTTCTTATGTATGTAGTAGCGCTGCGATTTTTTTGTGATGTAAACATCATTCTGGAGTTTACATTGGTGATAAGCGTTGTAGCCAAAAATGAATTCTAGTTATGAGTTTTGATCCTTCAAATGTTTGTCAAATAGATTCATGCTACATAGAAAACTAGTAGGGGGCATTGCCCCCACTTATGCATACCTAATCAATCCCCTCCCCCTAAACCTCATCTATTGTTGTACAACATCTCATGTTTGGGGGCATGATGGCACCTCTAGCTAATTTCCAAAGTAATCACTATCCACTCTCAACCTAGACACCATCAGTCTAGGTAAGGTATATTATTCTCTCATTCATTGAGTATTTTTTCTCACTGGCCTCTCTAGCGAGCTATCTACACATTGCATATTGTTGGTGGTTCATACTATATATTAAAATATTTTATTGTATGTGATTCCACAATCACCATATGTTCCCCATGTTTGACTTGGTGAGGTGGGGATGACTCTAGGCCCCCTTTGGTAGTCCATCCCCTCAATCTTTCTTGACTTGAGTCTTCACCAAGAAACATTTTTCCAAGAAAAATTAAGGCACTTTTATTTAGCCCCATTGGTCCTTTATAAACCATTTCTAGATAAGTAAGGCAAGGCTACTAACTTGAAAGTCACAAATCTAGATTCAACTAGTCAATTTCTCTACAACAAGCTTGCTAAGATTTAGGGCATCCTCCCTCTCTCTGAGATCTTCTCCACCAAATGCAACAATGACTTGGAATTGTAGGGAAATCTTACTTTTATTATAAAAAAAACCACCAATTTTATCTTGATCATTATGGGCTCATGCAAGCTATGATTGTTGAACTGTCAGCACTATCGGAATCATCTTTTTGAACCCTCAAATGGGTTTCCCTCAATTTATTCCATTTTGATACTTCACTAAGAGTCCATTTCTTCCATGAACCATTAAAGTCCCATGTTTACAATTTATATATATATTTATCTATTACTTAGACACCATATTATATATATACCTATTAACGTACGTGTGGAATTTTGTCATGAGTAAACCACTTTTACTTATGTATGAAAGTCTCGTTTTGGTGCATTCCTAATGACATTTAGCATATAACAACATTTCCTCATTCATTGCATTTACCTACCATTTAGACAAAACTACCTTAGGGACTCCAAAACTTTGGTAGATGGATCATCCCATCCATTTTTTCATATGCCTTCTATTATGTGTTAAATCCTACCTCACATGAGCACTCAAGCATCATAAACCCCATGCATTTTGGTGTTCCATGTCATTCAATCCCAATTTGGTTTGTGAGTTTGGTTTGTCTCCATACTAGATCCAAAAATACCTACATTTTTCTCCTTATGTTGAAAATCCATGTCCCTCTAGACTCCCCACATGTAATATACCCAAATGGATCCTTTTATTGAAATGTATATGTATATGTGATACTTATATTGGTGAGTTGGTTAATTCTAACTAGGATGGTGAGATAGGTTATGTTCATGTCTACATTCCTCTCTATATAAGTGTGTTGGGCCTAAAGACTAGCATAGAAATTGATGAGCACCAGTATTGCAGCAAGAATGTTGCAATTCCTGGAGCTACCAGCTTTACTTTATCAACCCAGGTTCGTACAAACTTAGAGGTGACAGTTTTGCATACACAAGTAAAAGTGATGGTTCTGCCTTTTGTCATTGTTCAGCTGGCGAGAGACCACTAGGGCTCTCAAGCCAGACTTATAAGGATTAATAAGAAGCTTGATTGTTGATGAGAGAAAGAGAAATCTACTCTAGGAGAAATCTTATCTACTGCAATAAGGAAAATGACTAAAATTCTATGCTAGAAATACACCATTCTCTAACTAACTACTGAGAAACTATGCTTTACCAGAATGTCAAGCTAACATGTGTGAAATGTTATTGGCTAAAGCATGGAAGTTCAAAACATCAAACATCACTATTGTGCATGTAAAGGACTGAAATAAATCTGTTTTGTTCTTTTTATTCTTTTTATGGAAAATCAAGTGTAAACCCTAATCTCTTTTGGTGATATAGCAAGTGGCTTAGGGATACTGGTGGATGGTTGGGAGGTTTGGGAGATCCTCAGGTACCCTCGTATGGCTTCCTAGAGGTGTTCCCTCAATTCGGCCTCAAAACAGGCCACTACTGGAAAACCTATAGGATTCCCTGTATTTCTACAGGATATAGCCGAGATAAAAATGATGGGTGCTAGATGTGATGGAAGGCTTAGGGAAGGTGGTTGGTAAGTGGAATGGAGTGATAAAATGACTAGGGTCACTGAGAACTAAAAACCAAGGTTAGGAGATGGTTGGATTTGCTCAACATGCTTGGAGGAGTTTCTATGAAAAATGATGAAATTAGTGAAGGTCTTGGTGAAAGCAAGGAATGATTATGGATGGATGAAGTTGGAAGGTGTTTGCTTGCTATGGGATCTCCCTCTACTTCTGAAACACCTGTTCTACATCAAATATTGACATTTACCAAAAAAGTTCATGTAAACAAGAAGAATTCTAATAAGCTAAAAAAATAGAGTTTAATGAGCTAGTTGTCTACTTCATGCATGAGGAAAATTGCAGAATAAAATGGAACCATTGATGAGATCTACTGTAAGACTGAAGATGGAAGAGATGGTAATTAAATCCTACACTTGTAAACTGATCAAATGCTGGTTCAAGTACAGTAAACTCTAAATTCTATGAGAAAATAAAAATCTGTCTTTTGGGGGCTGCATAGGAGTCCTTTCCTCAAGAGAGGTGAGGCCAAGACACCTACTGACATCTTTGTGATTTTTTTTCCCCGTCTAACCTACTGCTGAAGTAAAGCACAAATGGAAGCAAATTAATAAACACTAATCAAATATACACTGCCTGCAATGAACTACTTCTAAGGACAATTTAATCATGAATCTATGAAACTAATATAAGCATATAGATGCAAGAAGAGGAGCCTTTTCTACTAGGGTTGGGCCCTAATCCAAGAGCTTCAGCCCTTTGATTTAACTCAGTACTGAATCATGAAAAATCTCATTCTCATTATCAAAACATAAAATTACATAGCAATGTCTTCCACAAGTCTGGAGCTCAAAAATAACTAGTGTTTTTACAACAAAATTTCGAATCATAATGAGGCTCTAGGCCTCTTTATTTATGCAATTGAAGTCCCCAACGACTTCCTTAAATATATGGAGGCTTGGCTCCCAAAATCGAGATGCACTAAGTCTTTGACTATCACTTGCTCCGCTGCCTTTTGATCTTCATAACTTGGTTGCTTGTACTCCGAGCTAGTGTGATTGATGGAGGAATATTCGAATGAGGGAGGAGTAAATGAGGAGGATTTACCTCATACAATCTCTCTACCTTGTCCCTGTTAGGATATTCCGACACATAGGAAATAGTTAAGTTCAACTTGGTCTAGTATAGAGTTAGGTATAGAGTTAGGTAAAGTGTGTTTTACCGTTGTACATTTTGTAACTTACAATCCGACGGTCACGATATGTAGTGATCCGACGGTTCACTCTCACCTCGGTATTACCGACACTTGATCCGTGGCTTGACACCCGATTGGTCCATGAGTTCTATTTAAAGCGCATGGAGGGTCATTGTTCGGGTAATCCGTGCATGAGAGAAGCTTATGTAAATTTTCATTCTTTGATTAATAAATTGCCTGTAGTACCCACGTTGGGACAGGCCGTGGACTGTTTCCCTCTTTGAGGGTTTTAACCACGTCAAAAATACTGGTGTATTGATCTATGATCTGGTTGTGAGCGGTGTCCTTTTGGTGTTCTTTCTGAGGAACTTACCCTGTAAATTCCTACATGGTATCAGAGCTATTTGAGGGCCGCGTCCGTTGGTGATCCAAATCTGAAGCCGGTAGAACTGCATGCGGCTGTCGTTTCCTAGATCTGTTGTTTCTGACTGCTTTCGGGCCGAGAGGACTGCTCTGTTGCGTTCGGAGCATCTGTTCCAGTGAGGAACCCCTTTCGTTTCACGCGAAAAGGTTTCCGGTAGCCCTAGCTGCGTCATTTTTCAGATCGGGAGGTATACAGTGTTTTTGCAGTTTACTGTTATTTTCTCTCTGCTTATTTCGGTTTTGGTTTATTTAGCCTTTTTTTTAACCGGATCTATACCTTTCATTTCTGCGTATGCTCTTTGCCCTGCGACTCTGTGCGATCTGGGCAAATCAGAAACAGAAAGGAAGGATTTTTCTCATGCGTATGCTCTTTTCCCTGCACCTTAGTGTGATCTCGGAAAATCAGAAACATTGAGAAAAATATTTAGTTTTTCGGCTAAAGCTAACTTTGAGCTGCAAGGTTCATTTTTTTAAAATATCTAGTTTTTTGGCTAAAGCTAACTTCGAGCCGCAAGGTTCGTTTTTCTTTGCATATTCGTGTTGGGTTTTGTGTTTTGTGTTTTGTAGGGAAAAAGAGCTTTCTCAAGGCAAGCACGCAAACCAAGGCCCCCCCCCCCCCCCTCTCTCTCTCTCTCTCTCTCTCTCTCTCTCAAATTTTTTGTATAGATCAATTGGTTCAAAGCTATTTTAAGAGAGTAGAGGTCTTGGGTTCAAGTCTCCATTTTGTGGGGGCGGATTTTTTCATTCCCGCACATTCGCGCACTTTGCCGGCAACTTCAACAAATTTTTTTCAAAAAGCCATAACTTCTTCATCCGAAGCCTTTTTCAGAGCCGTTTTTTTTAAAACAGCCTAATTTTTCGAGATCTATCCATTGGAACACTTACTTTCAGCATCTTCAGCTTCAGTTTTTTTTTAAATGGAAAGTCCATGCCAAGTCATTCTTGACAGCACTAACTACTTCCAATGGGTAGCCTACATGGAAGATTTACTTAGAAGTAAAGGTCTCTACAGAATAGCCACAGACCAAGAGAAGAAACCAAAAGATGAAGACAAGGCTGCAAAATGGGAAAATAGACAAGATCAAGCACGTGGTTTGATAGGGATGTCTATTTCTCCTGATCTTAGATTCCATATTGCAGAACTTGAGACTCCTCATGAAGCATTGGAAAAAATCGCTAAAGTTTTTGGGATTAAAAATGAAATTAGAGCCCATCAACTTGAAAATGAGTTGCTTACTTTGGATCCTAATAATTTTTCTTGCATTGAAGATTTCTTGTCCAAATTCAAGACCCTTAGATATCTCTTGGAAGGTGTTAAGGTTAAGAAAGAAGATGGTAACCTTATTTATTCCATCCTTACTAAGTTGGGACCAGCCTACTCTGTATTTGTTTCCACTTTCCATTCTACAAGGGAAGCTTTCATTTGTCAAGGAAAAGACTACAAGGCCCCTTCCTTTGACTCCTTTTGTGATTCCTTAATAAGAGAACAAGAAAAACTCTTACACCTTGGTCTTCTTAATCTTGGAAACTCTTCCAAGAAAGCGTTAGCCGCCCAGCAGCAACCAAATTCAAAGAATCCTAAGAAGTCATATCCTAAAAAGAATGGTCCTAAACCAAACAAGGGTCCTAAGCAAACTCAGCCTCAAAATGAAAGATCATTTCAGCAAAATGATAAGACCAATAAAAACAAATGGAAGAAGACTGATAGACATTGTAACTTTTGTAATCGAGATGGCCACTTAGAATCTAAATGCTTTAAGAAGATGGAAGCCTTGGAAGCCGCAATGAAGAAACATAACATCCATGTGGAGCATACTTCAACTTCAACTTCCGGAATGGCACTTTCTGCATGTCGTTGTCAATCATCTCAGTCTGGTTATGCATTAAATGTATCTTCTTCTTCTCATTCTCATGAGTGGCTCATTGATTCTGGAGCCTCTTATCACATGGCCAAAAACCAAGCCATGTTTTCTTCTTTAAATGATTGTAACACCAAAAATATATATGTTGGTGATGATAGATCTCTTAATGTTGTAGGGACTGGAACTGTTCATCTAGACAATGGTCAGTTTAATGATGTATTATGTGTTCCAACCTTATCCTGCAACCTTCTATCTGTATATCAGATAACTCATTCAGGTGAAGGTAAAATTGTTGAATTTTCACCTCATGATGTTGTAATCAAGGATCTAAGAGATCCTAAACAGATTCTAGCTACTGGTATTGCTGATGATTCCACAAGGTTGTATAAGTTTCACAACTTTGGGTCATCAAATCTTCCCTCAGTATTTGTTGCTCATAATGATGAAGTGAGCAAACTTTGGCATGAGCGATTTGGTCACTTAAACTATCGCTCCCTTCAGCATCTATGTAAAGAAAATATGGTGACAGGTCTTCCTATGGTATCTTGCAGAGATGGTGTTTGTTCCGGATGTGTACTCGGAAAACATCATCGGGACAGTTTTGACAAACGTGCCTCTTGGCACGCCTCAGCCCCTTTACAGCTTGTGCACAGTGATTTATGTGGTCCACTTCCTGTTGCTTCATTCTCTGGCTGCAAGTATTTCTTAACTTTCATTGATGATTTCTCCAGACGCACTTGGGTATACTTCTTAAAACTCAAGAGCGAAGTATTTAACACATTTTTGGCCTTCAAAGCCTTTGTTGAAAAACAATCTGGACATCAAATTCTTAAGCTAAGAACTGATAATGGTGGAGAATATGTTAAAAACACATTCATCAACTTTTGCACCGAAAATGGAATTCAAATGCAACATACTGTTCCATACACTCCACAACAAAATGGTGTAGCTGAAAGGAAAAATCGCACCTTAAAGGAAATGGCTAATTGTATGCTGCAATCTAAAGGACTCAGTCTTAGTTTTTGGGCCGAAGCAATTAATTGTGCAAATTATATAATCAATCGCACTCCTACTAAGGTTCTAAAGAATATCACTCCAGAAGAAGCTTGGAGTTCCATTAAACCAGATGTAAGTCACTTTCGTGTTTTTGGAAGTGAAGCATGGGCCCATATTCCAGATGAAAAGCATAAAGCTTTAGAACCTAAGAGTGAGAAATGTACTTTTGTTGGATATTCTGAAGATGTAAAAGGTTATAGACTTATTCCATTTAAGTCCAAAAATGTTATCATTAGAAGAGATGTAAAATTTGATGAAAATAAATCGGCCTGCGAGCCTAGTCCGGCGGATGTGCCACCTCTTCCTATCTCTTCTACTTTTGAAAACATTTCTTCTTCAGATGATGAAAGTGAGGATGATAATCCTCCCCCACCTTCTCAGGATCCTCAACTTCCAAGATGGGTCCGTGCTACTCGGGATGCAGCAGGTGATCTTGCCGGTGATCCTACAGATCAGCGACGTACACGTTCTCAGTTTGAAAGAGCCTCTTCTTTACTGGCTCAAGCTCCAGTAAATCATGATCCTGACACTTTTGCAGAAGCTTCAGGCCATCCACATTGGGAAGCAGCTATGAATGAAGAATATCATTCATTGTTGACAAATGATACATGGGATCTTGTTCCTCTACCAAAGGGACGCAAACTTGTTAGATGTAAATGGGTTTACAGAACCAAGTATGGACCAGATGGGAAAGTTGATAAACATAAAGCTCGTCTTGTTGCTAAGGGCTTTTCACAGGTTGAAGGCATTGACTACACTGAAACCTTCTCCCCTGTTGCCAAAATGAACTCTATCCGCCTTGTTCTTTCCCTTGCTGCCTCTTTAAAATGGGAAGTCCATCAGATGGATGTTAAATCTGCCTTCTTGCATGGGGACTTGCATGAAGAAATCTATATGGAACAACCCATTGGCTTCATCCAAACAGACTCCAGCCTTGTATGTCGACTTAAGAAATCTCTTTATGGTCTCAAGCAAGCTCCTCGGGCTTGGTATGCCAAAATGGATAGCTTTCTTTTAGAATCTGGCTTTTCTAGGTGTTATTCTGACAATACTGTCTACACCAAGAAAGTGGGCAACTCTCTTATCATCCTTGTTCTTTATGTTGATGATCTTATTCTTACTGGTAGTGATCCCAACCTTATAAACCATGTGAAGTCCAGCCTTAAAAAGAAATTTGAAATGACAGACTTAGGACACTTACACTATTTTCTCGGTCTTCAAGTCTTGCAATCCAAGGAGGGTATTTCCCTTTCCCAGTCCAAGTATGCTTGTGATATTCTTCGTCATTTTCACATGGAAGACTGTAAGCCAGCCCCTTCTCCCTTTCAGTCTGGAGTCAAACTTTCAGTCTCTTGTACTTCTCCTGAAGTTGATGCTACCTTATACCGTCAACTTGTAGGAAAACTCTTGTATTTAACCCATACTCGTCCTGATCTTTCCTTTGCTGTTGGCCTTGTTGCTCGTTTTATGCAAAAACCCCGTGAAAGTCATTGGAAAGCAGCTAAAAGAATACTTCGTTATGTTCGAGGTACAGTACAGTTTGGGATTCATTACAGTGCCAAAGCAGCTCCTCTATTAGTTGGTTTCACTGATTCTGATTGGGCTGGTGACCCTGATGATCGGAAGTCTACTGCCGGTTATGTCTTCACTCTTGGTTCAGGACCTATTACATGGGCTTGTAAGAAACAGGCTGCCATTTCTCTTTCGTCAGCAGAAGCAGAGTATCGTGGTGCCGTGGAAGCTAGTAAGGAAGCCTTGTGGCTTCGTCAGATCCTATCAGAGTTTGGCTTTGAGCAGCAGCATCCAACCACACTTTGGTGTGATAATCAAAGTGCCATTCAGCTATGCAAAGATCCAGTCCAGCATCAGCGCAGCAAACACATTGAACTACACATGCACTTCATCAGAAAGCTCATTCATGACCATGTTCTTGAAGTGCAATATTGTTCAACAGATGATCAGGTTGCAGACATCTTCACAAAGGCTCTCACAGAGGCGAAGTTCACTAAACTTCGATATATGCTTGGAGTTCAGGAAGTTGTCACTAAGGGGGGATAGGCTCTAGTGCCTCCTTCCTTCTCCTATTGTGTCATATTTGTAAATCCTTCAATCCTATCCCAAGTTGTTCTTAAGGGGGGATGTTAGGATATTCCGACACATAGGAAATAGTTAAGTTCAACTTGGTCTAGTATAGAGTTAGGTATAGAGTTAGGTAAAGTGTGTTTTACCGTTGTACATTTTGTAACTTACAATCCGACGGTCACGATATGTAGTGATCCGACGGTTCACTCTCACCTCGGTATTACCGACACTTGATCCGTGGCTTGACACCCGATTGGTCCATGAGTTCTATTTAAAGCGCATGGAGGGTCATTGTTCGGGTAATCCGTGCATGAGAGAAGCTTATGTAAATTTTCATTCTTTGATTAATAAATTGCCTGTAGTACCCACGTTGGGACAGGCCGTGGACTGTTTCCCTCTTTGAGGGTTTTAACCACTTCAAAAATACTGGTGTATTGATTTGTGATCTGGTTGTGAGTGGTGTCCTTTTGGTGTTCTTTCTGAGGAACTTACCCTGTAAATTAATAATAGACTGCCGGTTATTAATAAATTGTGAGAAGAGTTGATTTGACTAAGCTAGGAGGTTACTTAAGGTCCATATAGTTACCCAATGATGAGGCTCATCACAAATATATTTTGAGGGGAGAGTTCCTATGTGGTTTAGGATAGAGAGGTTATGTACTAAAATACCAGCGAACCTAGTATATGTAATATATTAATAAATGACACCATGGTTGTAAAATAGGGGATGAAAATAGTAAGGGTCGTAGGACTCCACCAAAGGAAATATTAGGAGGCTAGAGATCTTAGCAAGCGGGCTGATCCAGGTAAATATTATTTTATTCCTATCCAATTTTATAAAGATAAAGTGGATTGATATTAAAAATATATTATAATATTATAATATATTGTTATAATATAAAATAAGGTGCATCATGCCTATAAAAAGGGGATTTAACCATTGAGTTGGATATGTTATCAATAAGACTATTATGTTTCCTCTTAGGAGAGCCAAAGGATGACTAGCTATTGTACCCCAAGGATCCTAGTTGGGTTTGGGGTGAGTGCACTTCTCCTTGGGTTGCCTTGGGGAAGGATGGAACCATGGAGGAAGAAGTGTACGAGTAGTTTCCCCTATGCGGGGCTTGAAGGGTACCTGGAGACCCTTTGAGGGTAGCTAGAACTATTGGAAGCCACAGGGATTGGAGACTCCCTAGTTAGCTTGAGTTGGAGACCTTGGAAGGGTAGTGGCACAACTCGATGGAGAGCACATACCACCATTGAGGTATATTACCTTATATATTTGTTCATGATATGAATGCAATAATTTTTATTTATGTGTTTTCTATCTGTTTTATGAGGAACATGATCAATTTATTGCATTAAGTTTATGTTGCATGTCAATCTTCCTTCTGTGAAGGAAAATCTCTTCATTGTCTATATGTTCTTGTGTGTAGGGGATTGGATCTAGGAGTTGGAATGGGGTCTCCAAGTAGAAGTAGGTATTCCAACTACAAAAAAAATTCTACAAAAATATATTAGCCTGTGAGGGTTTGAGCTATTGTCACATTTCCATTTGTCTCGGTCATGTGTATGGTTGGCTATGGCATTACAACTAGGAAATTGTTTTAGTTATTTTACCCACTATCTAGTGCATCTTAAGTCGAGACCTATAGAAACATCTCCTTAGCCTCCATGTCATTTTTTGCCTAACATCTAGTGCCTCCATCTTACATGTGAACTCATGTTGCTCATCATGTTATTCTCCCTCATCCTTCCCGGAAGCTTCTCACCCTACACATGCAACAACTAATCATTGGTGGTGTAATGTTGATTCACCCGAGGGTCAAGTGGATG
Organism: Pinus tabuliformis; assembly: GCA_031772625.1. NCBI lineage: Eukaryota > Viridiplantae > Streptophyta > Pinopsida > Pinales > Pinaceae > Pinus > Pinus tabuliformis. The sequence goes on from CM062815.1 coordinate 479,826,224, forward strand.
CCACATCTGCATGCACAAAAAATCATGTATTAGCAACTATGTATCCATAAAAAATTCAAAAACTACATACTCCCAAAAATCCAAAAAAAATGATATATGACAAAACCAAAAGCACTTTCTTACCAATGGAACTCCAATGAGAGTCTTGGGGCGAGGCTAGATCGAGTTCGTTTTTCAAACTCATGCCTATATAAGAATAATCATTGATCACTATAATCTGCTCACAATACTAATAGAAGAACCATCAATTAAACCATTGATATACATAGCCCCCCTCAAATATCCCCATCAACTCAGTCCACCTCATCATGCATGGATCTAAGGTAAATGGGATCGGTGTTGATACTCTTAGTTGCAACATAGGTACTCACTGTAAGAAAAATTAAACCAAAGTGCTTGCATATCCAAACCACTTCTTCTTCCCTATTCTACACCTTGTGATCTGGTGCTTAATATTGACCAGCAAACCTTCACATCAATTGAACATTGTTGGTTCTATGCATATCATAGCAATATCCATCTATGCTCCAGAGGCCAAGTGAGGCCCAATGAACCTTGCTACATGGTAATGGTGAATAGGATGGTGCATAAAATAAGCTTTGTAACCTATAGAATGGGTATCTTGATGATAACTTTCCATGCCTTGTGCCCATAATATCAAGCTACATGCTTGTCAACACTCTCCTTTCTAGTGTTATCCCCTTTGGAAACTGCTACTAGGACCCTTTTCTCAAAAAATAGGTGAGGAAGTATATGTACTCAACCTCTGGCTCTAGTGATTGGTATTTACCATAAAATATTTTTCTTGGGGATGCCACATATATATCAAACATTCGAGGAGAACCACTTTCCACTACATATTATATGTCTTGAAAATTTTCAATAAACCACAGTCCCTGAGAGCATGAATTGTGGGAGAGTGAGCTAGATCTCCCATAGCATATTCCTAGTGCTCTAATTCTTTCCATTTGATCATCTTGGCAACCCTTGGGTTTTCCCCACAATCCAACCATCTCCTCCAATATTTATCTCTCAAAGTGGGTTGCTTCATCTTGGTCTCCTCTAGAGCACCTATCTGGGAACATCACAGTCCTCCCTCATCGGGTGTTTGTTAGAGGTTATATATAAATGAAATTCAAAAAAAAAACCATCAAAATCACAAGGATGAAAAAAAATACATATTGGAAGTGAAATGTCGATTGATTCCCTATATGCTCTAGGATTTTGATCATAATTGTTTGGGCTAAGGTGGGGTTTGTCCACTAGTTTAGTTCTCAATTAGAAAATATGAAAATGAGCTCTATTTTAGCCCTTTTTCCTATATATTGAGACCTAAATAGCACCCACATGTGATTCTTCACTTGAATTTGTTGTCATTTGCATGACCCTAAACCATCCATTTACAACTAGGATCTTATTTCTATGATATTTTAAAGCTCAATTAACGTTTGTGTGGAGTTCTTTGTAGCAGGTTGTTCATAATTTTCACATATTATCGAAGTACCATCATCACTATGGACCATAGGTGCATTTTTCTTGAACATAGAATATAGGGGTTTTTCTTTCCTTTCCATATTTGTTTCATTATTGACCATCTTTTCTATCTCCATTGTACCTTAATACTTTTGATCTAATTAGGTTGTGACATTAACATGTCTTTGTTTTCATGTTATAACTTGCATGGTAGAGCCTTCATTTACATGGATGCCCAAGCTTAGTACCTATTTCCGACGTTGGTGTCCATGTTACTTCTTTGATCAATATGGAATCCCTCCTTTTGATCTATCATTACTATAAATATGAGTCTCGTCTTCTCTTCTTTGTCATCTTCTAGCTATACCTCAAGAGGATTCCACCACCTCTTTACCTTGCAATAGCTATTATGGATTTCATTTCTTATTTATTCATGTTGATATGCCTTGGCCTCGCTTTCATCATTGCAATCACATTTATCTTGTCCCTATTTATAGTTTCACTTGGTGTTCTTACCCTTCTTAGAGATACTACTACAATGAGTGGGTTTTATTGCTACCATTTATGTGTCACTTTTCTTAGGTAAGTTGTGTTAGCTTGGAACAAGTTGCTACCCTTTATACCACTTGTTTCTCTATGAAAAGCTTCCTTTGTACTCTTCTCATGTTCATTAATAATTAAAGGGTACAAAACATCTTTTTATCTTTTTTTGGGCTTGTTAGGACCTCACAAAAAAAACATCATGTGTCAAGCATACTACTATCTTTTCTTCGAGCTCATTAAACCATGAAACACCTTGTTGAGCATCCTTTTATCTCTTTTTTGGGCTTGCTAAAACCTCACAAAAAATACACCTTGTATCAAGCATAGTACTATCTCTTCTTTTAGCTCATTAAATCATGAATAAGAAACCTTATCAAGTATCCTTTTACCTCTTTTTTAGGATCATTAAAACTGAATGAAAAAAGAAATTATCTAACTTACTTGTCTTCTCTTTCATGCTCACTAAACCGTGAAGGAGATACCAACTAACAAAAGGATAGGGGAGGGAAATTGGTTTGATCATTCTATCAGTCAAAATTGTAGCATAAATCACATCACCCTAGAACATGTCACCTCTTTGTGTCATTATGTTACAACTAGGTTTTAGCTTTTCTAGGAGTCATACCATACATATGAGTCATTTTACTCCTTCGACTAGTTTCTATTCCACTCACTATGGAGCATTCTACAATACCTACTGCATTGTTGCATGATATCACATGGTGTTCATTAGTCAATGCTTCTAAGTCCCTTTTGTGCCATGTTGTTACATGTTCAAGGGAAGCATAAACCTCAGTCGTCCATCTGCAATCCTTGTTGACCTTTTTCTTGGACATCCATGTGTCTTTTGTACTTGGTGACTTCATCCATTCACATCATGTCTTAGTCTATTTGGCATAGATTGATGGGAGATACATTAAGGCCCTCATTCAATGGATCTTCTCCTATCAACTTCAGCTCATTATCCAGGAGTTTGATCTAGGAACTAATAGTGCCTTGGAGCTTCCAATCCTTAGTTGAAATCTTCCTTGCAATGGACAGTGAGTTACCTCATTAACTCCTGATAGGTTGAATCCAAAAGTGTTTTATGTTTGCAGATTTATTCACACGATATGGGTTGTGCTAGGTACCTTGGTGTCCATTTTCATCATTGGTGGTTCCCCTCACATCTATTAATAGTATACCTCAATGACCAAAAATTAGACAATTTATATCATGCTCGACATCAACGCATTTATTCACATGTTGTAGATTTGTACCGTCAAGGTTGAGAAAAATACCTTGGGTTTAGGGACATCATACTATTATAAGCCACCCTTCTGAAGTTATAATGGAGTCTTGTACCATCTTATCTACTTTGAGGGCTACTCTAGGGAACCTCCCTTTTATGTGTCCATAGTCCTACGAATGTATATTGTGACATACATACACATTATATATGTTGATGGCTATGTTATTTTAGTCTCTTGCAGGGACCCACTGTGCATTTCGCATGGTCATGCACTAGAATTTCACGCCATGGATCTACAATATACATTTGGTAGTTATGTTCAATTAGTCTTTATGTTGAGATGGGTATTCCCACCTCAGGGGTGATCTTATTACGATTGATATTTTTGAATGGTGTTTTAATTGATGCCAAGTCAATATTTGAACACTTTTAATACATGTCTTTAGATCACAATAACTAGAAGTACCAATGGACAAGAAGCCCTGGAAGAGAAGGAAAGGAAGCCCTAGTCTAGATGCCCTGCTCTTGTTGGGGAAAATGAATGGGATGATTAGTTAACTTGCAAGCAATACCATCATAGGATAATAGTACTTTCCATATCGTTTCTATTGGTAGGTGGCATGCCACATAACTCCTCACAATTGAGGAGATATGACTTATCAAAGTTGAAGCCTAAAAAGTGTCGTCATGGTGCCCAAATTTGAATGGTGTCTTAGTCCAAATTTGGCATAAGAAAATTCATAAAAATAAATAATGCTTATGGATCTTAGTTGTAATAAAGTATTGACCAAACCAACCCTCAAAAAAATGGAATTTTTGTATTTTGAAAAATTGTGTCAAGAAGGATTAAAGTTGGCACTATAAAAATTTGAATTTGTAATTTCATTTTTTATTGGAGTTCATATCGACTCCTTATTTTAAGGGGTTTTAGGGAAATTTTTCCCCCCTTTCATGCCCCTTCACATTGTATATATATAGGGAACTCATTTTCCCTCCAAAAGAAATAATTTCTCATTCATTCTCTTAAGCATTCTCTCTGATATTTTCTAGTTCCAAGAGGAGTCATGCAAATATGAAGGAGGTCGAGTTCTCGAGGGATTTTGGTTGTTATTTTTATTTTATGTTCTTGTGGCTATTTTCTGTATTAAATCCAAGATTCTAATGTTGATCTAAGGCCAAATTTGGAATTGTGAAGAAGGGTAGAATTCAGTCCTATTATGGTTGCAAGAGAAAGGGAGACAGAGGTCAAAATTGTGCTTGTTTAGGCCACGGAAGGGCCACAGTAAGGGCTTGTTCCATACCACAAAAGGGTCATAGTAAGGCCAAATTAGGATCGTGGGAGAAGGTCAAATCAATCGTAGGAAAGGGCCTTTAATGGTTGTTCTAAGTGCAGGGTTTCAGGGGTCGATTTAACCCTTATATATAGTCCACAGAAAAAGACCTATTTAGGCTGAGCTTTCGAGGACATAAAAGGGTTTTTAAGACCAAGTTGACCTGGTGATTACCTCACTATAGGAAGAATATCGTACATATGTTGACTAATTACTGAATCTATTACATGTCAAATTGACATTTTTGATGATGTTCCAATTCTTAGGACAAAATTGTTGCAATATTGAATAGATATATGAATTTGTTACATGGTTGATGATAACTATCTATCATTGAATTTATTGGTTTTGTTGGTCAAATACCTGCAATGGCTCATAGCCATAGTTGTGTTACATTAAGAGTAAAGGGAAGAATATTATCTATCATAAGTTGTTTCCATTCTCTCTTAATTAGTGAAGTGATTGAGTGCAAATATCTAATATTATTTACCCTTGCCTTTGAACTATTGGAGTTGAGTGATGACTTACTGTTAAGACAATTTAGGAGTACTATTGTTTATATGCACAGGGTTATTAATGTTGTCAGTGAGACTGAGTATGGAAAAGGTTCATTGATGAAATTATTAAGAATGATAGTATATTGAATTGAGTATTAGACTCAAACCTGTGTATTTAGAGCTTATCACATATTGATGCTTATTATTACTTGATGCCACTGCTAGGGTTTGTGTGAGGGTGTGTATTGCAGAAATTATTTTCCATTGAATGCACATGTTAAGTAGAGAGAGTTTTGGCTATGTCATGATCAGAGTATGACATTATTGATGTATATGTGCAAGCATTGCTAAGCCTAGTATTGTGAGCGTATTTCCTTGAGTTGTTACATTGTATTTCTTAAAGTAGGGTTGGTCAAAAAAAAATGTATGGATGAGTGGTAAAGAAATCAGGTTACTAGTTTTGTATGTTTCTCCCATGTACTATCATAGTTTTGACATTATAGTGCAGAAAATCCAAAGTATTGATTTGTATTTTTGAGCAAAATTAATGTCAAGGCTTGGACATAGTTTGTTCTGCAAGTTAATATTAGATTTATGTACGAAGTTGATGTATTTCTTCATGTGTTTCTAGTGAGAGTTTATGTTGTTGATAGGGCTTGATACTATTAACGAGAAATTTTTTGTGCTACTAAGATTATCAAATTTTGAAATGCTTCTAGGGTTTGTTCAACAGAGCTACTAGGATTTATATATTGATATGCTTCTAGGGTTTGTTGAGTAGAGTTACTAGGATTTTCTTATATATATATATATATATATATATATAGATATAAGTTAATTTCATTAGGGTTTTGACAGTGGAATGCGTTGATCATAGTTGTTGATTTGGTGCTTGTATTATAGAGAGGTAATTGGCTTGGTGTTTTATGATTTTGTGTTCCCTAAGGCGAAATTCAAGACAACTTAAGGTTATGTGCAAGACAAATATGTGGCACATTTGATTATACATGTGGGAAAAATCTAGCAGTGAGATGATTTGGTAAAAAGGAGTAGTGTTGAGGAGAGATATCTCATTGGTGATAGCATTGACAATAGTATTGTGGTAGTTGGAAAAAAAAAATGCAGTGGCAGTGTAGTAGTGTATTGGCAGCAATGATAGTGTAGTGATGATAATGATCAAGCACAATGGAAAATAATCTACAAAAAAATAAAAATATATCTTATTTTAAGGGTGGTAAGGTGGAGCAAGGTGGAGATTAAGGTCTCCTTCAGGTTGGAGCATGAGAATACTTCAAGGTGGCATGGTGGTGCTAGGGTAGAAAATTGATGCTAGTAGGATGTTGGAGCATCCTTCTAGTTGGAGCCAGCAAAACCAAGGTGTTAGCATATCATTTAAGTTGGAGTTGATAAAACCAAATGTTTGGAACCTCCTTCTAGTCATTGTTGGAGAATCTTGGAATCTGGAGCTTCCTATTGATGTAATCTTTAAGACATATATTAAATAGAATTCGGTGGTTTTTCTCCTGGAATGGTTTCCACCTAAAAATATCTTATGTATTTTTAAGATGTTATGAATTGTTAAATGGCGTTGTTAATATTAATGTTTAATTGATATTATTAAAATGTTAGAAGGTGCCCAATATTGATTCACCCCCCCAGTATTGGTGAATATTCCAACAGAGAATCTGCTTTCGATGTGACTCCTATATGTACATTTGGTTTCAAATACTTCCTCACATTTTAATGTATATTTTCATAACACATTTAGGACATTAATTTCTTTTCTAACCTCATCCATTAAGGGGCATCTGTTATAACCCTTTTTCCCACTTTATATTAGCGAGTGGAACCTAGTGTCAACCACATTCAGTTGTTGGCTTGAATGTATATATCATTCACTCATTTTCACTCAATCAATAGCCCATCACTCCCATAAGCCTAGAATAATGTAACCTATTATTATATTGCATTCATGCATCATGTCACTCGGGTATACAACTTTATTTCATCCCAAGAGCAGTGTGTTAGGTCCCTCTAATATTAGTGCATCCCCCTTATTGCTATTATTAGTGTAGCACCCTTATTGTTATTGTTAGTGTAGCCTTGTATTGTTATTTTTTTTCCCATGTATCCCCCATATTGTTATTGTTAGTGTAGCCTTGTATTGTTATTGTTGTTCCCATGTATCCCCCATATTGTTATTGTTGTGCCCCATAGAAACCCACTATTTTTACTGTTGTTCTCTTACATTATTATTGTTATGTAGGCTTTGATTATATTGTGACCCCTTAGACTCATATATATACCAATGAGGTATTGTCATTTGTATCATCCAATAATTGTTCATTTATGTGATGTAAAAGAGTTTTCCCCCTCAAAGAGGCTATTTCTCAAGTCGTTGATCTATTTTTTCCTCTATTTTATGAGTTGTTTTCATAACGTTTGGTATCAGAGCTTTGGATTCTAGGGTTTTTTTGCTTCAAATAGGTCATATTGGAATTTTAACTATAACTTTTTTTATACAAAGCTTAAGAAGTTGAAATTTCAACCACATGTAGAAGAAATCATGGTGAACTTAGTGTAGAAATTTTAGATCTTGGTTCACTATATTTTATGAGATATGATCCGAAAAATTTAGGGTATCTACATGATTCATAATTTAGTCTCAAATAGTTGGCCTAGGAAAAATTGTCATAAATTTCTGCTTTGAACGGGCTTTGGCTTCTTTTGTATCAACTTCAGGGTCGAAGGTTGAAACAGTGATATGTGGTACAAATTCTCTCTACTGAACTAGTCTGTAATTAGGCCATCGTGGGAGATTTGGCATAACTTTATATTGAATAACCCAATCTTGGTCTCGCTTGTGGTGTTGGAAAGGAGACTTAGAGTGATACCACATGATCAGGTGCTCAATATTTAGCTCGAAAATCCAAAGTTCTCATATTGTCTCAAAACCTGAATGACTGCGTCCGTCTCATCAAGATGATCGCAACACAATTCGTTTCACTGAAAACTGAGTCTAGATGAAGGAGAAAAGGCATGTTGTTTGTTTTCCTAAACAACTAAAAAAATTGCAAAACAGGACAGAATGATGACATGGTAGTACAGTCAACATGATGGGAATCTTCTTCAGTTTTTTCCCAATGAGGTTGTGACAAGTGTCACTTCAAGATTCGTCAGTTTGGTTGTGTGAAGGTGAAATTGCCCAATGTCCTCCAAGGTGGAATTATTAGTTCATGGTGAATATTATGTGGAAATTATTGTGTGTGTATATATATATATATATATATATATATATAAACCATATATAATTTTGCATTATATCCACATATAAATATTCGAATGGCACATTTTAAATTTTTTATGGTATGGTTAAAAGGCATCGATATATATATTGGGAGGAAAAATGTATTAAGGGATGGGAGGAGGGCAGGTCAAACCCATGACCTCCCCCTCCCAACGGCTGGTTCTATTAAATGATGGCCAAGACATTATATTTAAGCCTACAGTATATGCGACAGTGGAAGGGAAGGGAGCCAACCCCGCAGGCCAGCTCCTTCACCATACAACCATACACTACGACCATGGGTCAGCGCTAACAAATAAACGCGCTTAGAATGCCACTAATCAGAGTTAAACTTAATTAATCTAAAATTTAAGATGGCGGCAGTTTTGGAGGCGTGCCAATTTTGACGGAGTTGCCAATTTTGGTGGTGCTAACTGGAGTCTTCTCCAATTTTAGTAGAGTTTCCTAGGGAAAAATTGAATGAAGCATATCTTGAGCAATTTTCGACAAAATTGAGCTCAAAAAGAGGTGTTCTTGGCTAATTTGGACATTCTGAACACATTGATGTAGATATCAAGAGCCATAGAGCTTTGTAAACAACATTTTTGTCACATTGAGCTAATACAAAGGCCCAAGCCATGGAAGCTGGACCAAGGATATGTAGCCCAAGAGGGGTGAACTCATACATCAAAACACTTTTTTAATATGTCTCTTTGATGGTTTGCTACATTGTACATGTTTTTTGTTCAGTATTTGTTTCTGAAGCTATTTTTCCCATGAATGTCTTTTTAAACTTAAGGAAATTTACCTGATCGTATGCACAAACAACTAATGAATCCTCAGCATAAGGAACAATAAAAAAGCACATATTTATAAATCTAAAATTGTTATTAGCACAACAAAACTAATCATACAAAAACATATCAAGTTGGTATCGGAGCAAAGGTTGAATTTCTTAATTGCTTGAGTTTGTGCAATTAGGGTTTTAATGGTTTCAAAATTGTGATGCTTACAAGGTTAAAGTTGCAGAAGGGAGAAGGAAAGCTATTGGTTGCAACTCCTGAGGTAATGCCCAGAAGAGGGAGAGCCACAAGGACACAATCTCCACCACCCAAAGTTCCAATTTTAGTTGCACTTGAAACTCCTCAAGTTTTTCCTTCAATTCAGATTGAAGAGGTACAAGAAGTATGTTATAGACAATTTTGTGCCTTACAGCAACAAGCATGAATTGTCAATAATCCAAGGGATCCAAAGTTCCCTAAACATGATGTTCCTACCCCTAGAGGAACAAGGTCAGCAAACCAACAGCTCTCAGATCAGTTCTCCACCTGAAAACACTCAAAAACAAGCAATCCTGAAATCAAAGCAGGTGCTCCACTAGGCTTCTGCGCTGAAACACAACTGCTCCATGGTGTACCTGCGTTGCAAAGCAGGTAGAACAAAGCCCACCTGCGTTGAGCGAGTTTGGACATGTGGCACACTGAGTCATTGCTCTAGAATCTTCCAAAAATGACACTTGGATCAGGGATTTCGACTTGTGATGAGTCAGAGGCTTTGTTTCTCCAAGTGGAAGCAAGGTTCACCAAGTGGACTCAAGAACTGAAGATCAACTAAAGATTAACTGAAGAGAGAGAGGACACAAGGCAGCTACACATCAGTTGCAAGCTGACTCATCCTTTCTCAATTCATCTATATATTGAGCTCTCTCCTATGAGCTCGAGGAGGCTGGAATTTTGTGCAAAGTAATGATATGCTGTTGGTTTCACTATAGAACTATTGGGTGATTGTTTGAGAGAGGTGAAGAAGAGCAATTCTTTCTGCTGGGAGGTGTTGCTGGGTTGGAGCCTTCAATGGTTGTAATACTCTCAGAACCTTTATTTCTTCATTAATAAAAGCTATTGAGGTTCTTCTATGTGCTCTTGTTTCAATGATATATTGTGATGATTGCATGCCTCTTGTAGTTCCCTTCTTTGTTATTTTGCAGGATCTCATTGTAGCTGGGAGAGCAAAAGAACAAGGAGCTAGGAGCAAGCGGCCAAAGAGAAGAGTTTGGATTCGACATTAAGCGCAAGGCAATGGTTAGTGCATTTCTCCATTCTCTTTTCCTTTCATAAAGAAGTAAATCTTAAGTAGTTTGTTTTACAGTTGTTGCTAAGGAACTGTCACCCTTAGAGTGGGATAGGGTCATCCGAGTCGGATAGTTTTCCCTACAACAAACTGGCGACTCCGCTGGGGATCGTATCCGTTTGATTGTGTTTGTAGTATTTTGCTATTCATTTCCTGAACAAAAGAGTACCAAATCGAAAAGCTTTTGACTATATCAAAAGCGAAGTAGAGGGCAGCTACTCTGGCTCATTTCTGAGCAAGTTCATGATTTGAAAAGCTGATCTACAAGGATCCTTGTAAGCTCTTAGTGATAGCTTTGCACCTTCTTAATCATCCCTTTGAGTGTGCTTGACTGATTGCTTCTGATTTGAGCAAAAACTGAGCATTTTTGAGAAAATTATGACCCGGAAACTGTGAAAACGCAATTCTCGTTTTCCAAAGCAGGTAGTACACAGGCTACCTGCTTTGCAACGCAGGTCCCGAAGGGGCTACCTGCGCTGAGAGCCAGTTTGGCTGTGCAGCACCTGCGTTGGCCCAATTTTGCCTAGTGCATTTGGGGTTTCCTCCTTTCTCTTGCCTGTTTTCACTTAGTTTTGCTGCTAGGTGTCAGTCTTGTACCTGTTTTGAAACCAATATTACTTGCCATCATTCTGCCTCTGTTATATAACGAAATTGTGCTTGTTCTTTTGTATTTCTTATTCATTTACAATTTCCCATAACGAAGAGTAAACTAGTCATGCTTTTGGCCTCTTAGATCTGAACCTGTGTTAGGCATTTTGCTGGTCTAAAGAGTTAGCTTGTTTGCTGTCCATAGCTGATTAGTCATTTTACTTTCGTCATTATGGTTTGATTTCATGTATTTTCAGTGATTAAGCAAGTGAATCTTAAGGTGTCTTTTGATTTTGGACAAGCTTGTTTACTTTCGCTTTAAATCGAAATCAAAGTTATATAACAACTTTCTTTTTGTAACCCATCCACATTAAGAAAGGGAAAAGAAAATACATGCATTGTGCATTTTGCATTTGACTGTTTGCTTGACGATTTAGGAAAAATTTGCATTTAGTGTGTGCTCTATGATCTGTGTGAAAAGATTTGCCTTTCTTTTCCCTCAGTAGTTAAGGTTTTCAAAGTTGAAAGATTGAAAAGTTTGCTTCTCATCTTAGACTGCATTCAGGAATTTGTTACATACATCTCGTGGTGATCCTTAAAGGCAAACTGCTAAGCAAGATCAACATTAAAATAAATTCAATTTACATAACAACGCTTTGTAACATAACGCAAACAAATAGAGGTCTAGGTAGAGACGTGTTCCGGCGTCGTTAAACATAGTGACTGTCGATCTCTACGAAGGTGGGTGATTCCTCCTGAGAGTCGGTAGCACTAATACGGACTTGTGCTCCCACGTACCGTCGCGTATATATTGGGAGACCCCTATAGGCAATTATCCTTTATCCATAGGAAGCCGTGTCGGCCGCCCTACTGATCGCGATGCAGTGAACACAGCATTCACGAAGATCGACCACCCGTACCGTAAAACGTATTCTGTGGTTTCGCGAAAAGTTTGGCACACCCTCTGCCTAGAACTCCAGAGCAGTTTCTTTTGGCCTTTTTCAAACTCTATAACTGAAAAAGTCCACCCGAGCATTTGTCACTTCGGGCTCGTTAAAACATCGAAGGGGACTAGAGTCATCTTTAGCTTTTTCTCGACTCTTAAAACATGAAAAAGCAAGTTTGTGTCTAAAAGCGTCGTTAATAAAATTTATTTTAAACGGAACATAATCACCTCTTATTCCCGCGTTGATCTTTCAGTTGAAAAAGTATGGAGCCCACCAACCAAGGAAGTAACCTTGGCGGAAGTCCAAATCCCTTCTCCTCTTGGGGAGATGTTGGTGCACCTCATATGGCCACATTGTCACTTCCAGGATTGACAATTGGCCTACCTGTATGGCTCTTTTCAACTAATGTAGTTCAAATCACCACTAATCCTGAGCAGTTGAATCAACAGTCAGACCAGTCTAGAACTACCCACCAGCCTTCCACTTCTTACATTTCTTCCTCTGATCCTTCATCTTCACAAGGTAGAGCCGGCAAAAGTCAGCCTCCCATGGAGAAGAAGGAAAAGAAGAAGAAAGAAAAGAAGCAGAAGGGGCCTATGGCGAAGGCGACTGGGGGCAAGCAAAAGACACCTGACAAAAATCCACACACTGCACCGACCGGGCCTAAATCGCCATGTGTCATTTGCAAAGGGACCCACTTCCATTGTGATTGTCCTTGTATTCCCCGGATACTAAGGGACTGGTCCCCCAGGTTGCACAATCCGGTAGCATCAACCTCTGGTAGTCATGTTGATTGCAGTCCGTCAACTAGCGAGAGAGAAGGACGAAAAGGGAGACCAAGATCACCCTGTATGTTGTGTGAAGGCGATCACGCCATCCACCGATGTCCATTCTTAGATGAGGCGAAAAGAGTTTTGGAAGATCGTCCGGTATCACCGTTACGACTTCCTCCTGGATACCAAAAACTTGTGCCTAATCCCTCGATAGTTGAAAATCCGGCTGGCCCGCTCAAGTGGTCAGCTGAAGTGTCGGTCATTGAGAATGAACCAACTGAATCCAGACCAGACGAAAGTCTAAAGGTCGAAACGGCAGTTGACCCGGTTCTTCCTTCGGAGGTTTCATCCTCAAATGACACCGTCGTTGAAGATTCACCTTCGAATGACACCCTCACTGAAGAGAATAAGGATGACACCGTCCAGATTCTTTTCATCAACACAGACTCTGATGAGCATCAGGGCAATGTGCCCATTCCTTTATCGCAGGAAGGAACATCGTCAGGGTCATATCCGGCCGTGTATTCGGTCCCACCACCAAGCAACCTGGTTGTATCCTTTGATTGGAACCAACTAGGCAGACCCCGGTTACCAGCCAGTATACCATTCAGAATCATTGTCCAAATCTATAGAATGGTAATGGCTGGAACCATAATTGATGAAGGGGCATCTGTGAGTATCCTTTCCTCTATTGCTTGGAAAGCACTGGGTTCCCCGGCGCTTTTACCTGAGATGAGAAATCTATCAGGTTTTGATAAAGGAACCAGTCGCCCGTTAGGGATTCTCCCCAATGTTCCCATTACATTGAAGGGGAAGACAGTTCATATGAACGTCATGGTCGTCCAGGGACCCTTGGTTTATAACTTACTCCTTGGACGAGACTATATATATTGCATGGAGGCAATAGTGTCCTCGCTCTTTAGAGTCATGTGTTTTCCGCACGAAGGAAGAATGGTCAAGCTCGTAGACCAACTTTCATTTCCAGGATCACGCATCGCAAATAGTCAAATACCATCCCTAAACGGCTTATTCACTCAAGAAATGCCTCCACCCCCGGTTCTACTTCCCGATGAATGCGAGTGATTCGGAAAGATATAACTGGGACCCAGGGGGCGTGCACCCTGGCCTGCCTTGGGTAGAGGAAACCCTGGGTATAAAGTTGATTTCCGCAGAAGAATATGACTAGTCCGTACCTCGTCCGAAAGAAGGAAGAGAGGGTTGTTCTAGAATAAGATTCTTTTGTCAAAGTTATGTGAGCGAAAAGATCGTCTCCCTTTGTCTAAAAAGGTAGGCTCTCCTAAGGAGGAGATCCATTTGTGGCAGCAAGTAGCCACCATCTTTGAATGTCAAGCCTCACCCATTAAAGCAATATGTTTTGAAGGATAAGTAGGGGCAGTCTTCAAAGAAAGAGATGAAATTGCTACAACAAGTAGTCACCATCCTTAGCAACCTAATGATAGACACCGCCGAAAAGAGAGTTTAGTTTGCGGCAGCAAGCAAAACCATTTTTCGGATAATAAGTAAGAGGCAGCGCCTCGAAATTATACTTTATACCTGGGGGCATGCAAACCTTTTGGAGTGCAAGCATGGGACGACTATTTATTTTTTAAATTTTTAGGTCCTCCCTTTAAACCTGTAGGTCTAACCCGTTAAACTCGTAGGATTAGCCGTTTCCAGCTTGCATAAAGAAAGGATGTGGGGCAAAAGTCAAAACTTGCCAAATAGGAGCATAGCTTCGTGAGATAAAGCTCCTTAAAAAATAGCTATCTCACCTGAGGCGTTTCTTGTATTATGACTGGTATGTTCGAGCAGTTTTAGCACATAGTTCATGCTCGTTAAAAAATAAACGCAAGATCCGAGCAGTTTTAGCGCATAGTTCATGCTCGTTAAAAAATAAACATAAGTTGTGAGAAATCTTCCCCTAGAGTTCAAGCTCACCCAGAAAAAATGAACCGGTAAATAACCTTGGTAAATGTAACCTTTGACAGCCATATTAAAGCCCTTGGTCGTGTTCTTGCAGTCTCACCTCCATCCGTTCATTTGGCCAATCGTTCATCTCCATATGCTTGTTTACCCATTTTGAGGAACAGCTGCGAAGAGTGATCTCACTAAGCCATCCTTGTGACACTGTCGTGATTGGAATATTCCAACCTGTACCTGGAATCTGCTGCTGCCCTGTTAATCACTCGTTCCTCGAAAGACGAGTCGTCTTTAAGCTCTTTTCACTGACTCGTAAAATATGAAAAGATTGCCGAGTTTTGGCCTTCCAGCTCGTTAAAGCGACCGGAAAGCTATCCCTCCTCTAGATTTTAATCTTTTTGGACCTGAGGGATTATTGCACAAAAAGATCGAGCGCTTGTTTTGTTCGGCTCGTTAAAGCAATCGAAAATTCATCCCTTCTGTATTGTTTTATACTTTTTCGGACTTAAGGGATTAGAAGACGAAAAAGGAATTTTGGAGTTAACTTTCCGTACCTTTTCAGACTCTCTAAAAATGAAAAGGACCGAGTTTTCCTTGTCGTTAGACTCGTTAAAATGATTAAATAGCGACAAACTTGTCTTTAGACGAGAACGAGTTTCCCTATCGCTAGGCTCGTTAAAACATAGCGATGGGCTTGCCCGAAGGGCAGGTTATAGAACAAGCATATGTTATCCTCCTCAAGCTTGACAAAAATAAAGAGGTACTGGTCAGCAATGACTGGGGAAAAATTGGGAGAACCTCACAGCATTAATGGTAGCAAGTCACTCTTGAACATGACACTTTGTCCTCCGTATCACATCGGGTTGGGTTGTTTCATTCACCGGTCTCATAACCATGGTCCTCGCCACACCATCCACAATTGGGGTAATGCTACCGATCCATCACATCAGTGTCGTTATATGTTCAAGAGATGTGGTTCTGCAAAGAGTCAACCGTGTCCCACCCACTGCCATACATTATCCTTCATCCGCTTCATGACCGCCACCCTGAATCATACATCACAGTTTGTTTTCACCTCATCACAATCACTAGCTCCGTTCCGTGTCACTGATGTGGGATTCATTAAGGCCCTCCTTTGACGGATCGCTCCTTGTCGACATCAGCTCATTATCCAAGGAGTTGATCTAGGAACAACCCCTTCAGTACTTTGAAGCTTGCATGCCTCAATGGCAAGTTTCTCACTTCCGGCGACAGGTATACATCAATGACCTTCGACCAGAGGATTTTGCATGGTGGTCGACGCCAAGTCCTTTATTCCCACCATGTGAATTGTACTGTTGTACCTTGAGGGTCATCATCCTTATCGGTGATTCCTCTCGCGCTTGTTAACGGTTTACATCATTGGCCGGTAATCAAGCGATGTCTTTCCATGTTCGACTTCAATAAATTCTCACATGGATCGACTTGTACATCGAGTGAAGATCGGAAGAGATTGAAGACCCCGGATCTAGTTTCATCCATCCGGGCTGCGATATATATTCAGGATATAAAGACATTTGATATGTACATCATTGCAGCAGATGATCATCCTTCTCAAAGGATGATAATTTCAGCAGAGAATTATCAGTCTACAATCAGACGATCGTCTGTTCTATGTACCAAAATGTATTTATAAAGCTGAGCATGGGAATGCCCGCCTCAGCTAGATCATGAAAATGTATGAAAAATAATGTATCGTATTGTATCTTATTACAGGACACCTCTCAGCAGATTGAATGAACTTCGGATCCTCTCAATAAAGCATTTCACCTGATAAACGACCTCATACTTTAGGGGGCATCTGTTATAGACAATTTTGTGCCTTACAGCAACAAGCATGAATTGTCAATAATCCAAGGGATCCAAAGTTCCCTAAACATGATGTTCCTACCCCTAGAGGAACAAGGTCAGCAAACCAACAGCTCTCAGATCAGTTCTCCACCTGAAAACACTCAAAAACAAGCAATCCTGAAATCAAAGCAGGTGCTCCACTAGGCTTCTGCGCTGAAACACAACTGCTCCATGGTGTACCTGCGTTGCAAAGCAGGTAGAACAAAGCCCACCTGCGTTGAGCGAGTTTGGACATGTGGCACACTGAGTCATTGCTCTGGAATCTTCCAAAAATGACACTTGGATCAGGGATTTCGACTTGTGATGAGTCAGAGGCTTTGTTTCTCCAAGTGGAAGCAAGGTTCACCAAGTGGACTCAAGAACTGAAGATCAACTAAAGATTAACTGAAGAGAGAGAGGACACAAGGCAGCTACACATCAGTTGCAAGCTGACTCATCCTTTCTCAATTCATCTATATATTGAGCTCTCTCCTATGAGCTCGAGGAGGCTGGAATTTTGTGCAAAGTAATGATATGTTGTTGGTTTCACTATAGAACTATTGGGTGATTGTTTGAGAGAGGTGAAGAAGAGCAATTCTTTCTGCTGGGAGGTGTTGCTGGGTTGGAGCCTTCAATGGTTGTAATACTCTCAGAACCTTTATTTCTTCATTAATAAAAGCTATTGAGGTTCTTCTATGTGCTCTTGTTTCAATGATATATTGTGATGATTGCATGTTTGGTTTACACTAATCCATGAACCAGTTATGATTGCATGCCTCTTGTAGTTCCCTTCTTTGTTATTTTGCAGGATCTCATTGTAGCTGGGAGAGCAAAAGAACAAGGAGCTAGGAGCAAGCGGCCAAAGAGAAGAGTTTGGATTCGACATTAAGCGCAAGGCAACGGTTAGTGCATTTCTCCATTCTCTTTTGCTTTCATAAAGAAGTAAATCTTAAGTAGTTTGTTTTACAGTTGTTGCTAAGGAACTGTCACCCTTAGAGTGGGATAGGGTCATCCGAGTCGGATACTTTTCCCTACAACAAAGTACCAATTTTTGAGCCTAAATCCATAGTCATTATGTCTGGAAAAAGAGAGCTTGAAGCTCCCTCTTCAGAAGAGGAAAAATTTGAGAAATCTTTATATACTTTAACTGAGATGGTTAAAGTCCTCTATGAAGAGAGGAACACTAGAATGGTTGGAGACATTTATAAACCTCCACATGGAGAAGGAAGCTCAGAGGAAAAAAAATATGAGAAAAAGGATTCCAAAGGGAATGGTGGAAAATCACCTCCATCTCCATCATCTCACTAAGCATCTTCTTCCATTACCACCACTGAAACTACACATACTCATTCCAAACCCCCAAAAGGAAAGACTTCGTCATTGAAATTGGACATAAAATTTGAACGTCCCATGTACAATGGAGAGGTGAATGCAGAAAACTTGGACAATGGAATTCAATAGTTGGACGTATACTGCAGAATATAGAACCTTCAAGAAGACGACATAAAGATCCAGTTGGCTTCATTGAGGCTATAAGGAGCTCCACTAGTTTGGTGGGAAGAAAAGACTCAAGAGGAAATGAGAATCCATGGTAAGATATCCATCACTTGTGTTGAATTTGTTTCTGCAATTAAAAGACATTTTTATCCTTTAGTCTATCTAAAAAAATCCATTATGAGTTGGCAGAATTTTAGGCAGCTTAAAGGTGAAACAGTCTAAGATTATACACAGGATTTTAGGAAAAGAGCTTTGTTATTAGGAGTGAAATTGAATTCCCAAGATACACTGCTGAAATATATTGAGGGTTTACATTCATATCTGAAACATATTATCCTTATGTTTAATCCAAATAATTTAGATGAAGGATGTGTGCAAGCCACACATCTTGAATCTAGAGGAAAGAACACTTATGAAGAGAGTAGTAATAAAAAGCCGCCTAAGGGTAAGGAGAAAAAGAAAGGAGGAAAATGGAAAGGAAAGAAAAATGCAAGTGTGAAGAAAGAAGGGGAGAAAGTTATCTATAAACATTGTTCAAACGAGCAACATAATGAGGATCATTGTTGGATACTCCGTCCATAAATGAGACCGAATAAGTTCAACAATAAAGGGAAACAGAAAACCACTGCTATCACTCAAGAAGATTTAGGTTCTGAGTTAGGTGATGAAAACAAAACCATTTTCATGGGAATCAAAGGAAAACAAGATATTGCAAGCACTATTTCACAAAACTATAACACTACTACTACTCCAGATAAAAAGAGACAAATTGATTTATTTCATGTTAGGGTCATATCTAAACACACCAAGATTGACACACTCTTCGATAGTGGGTCACAAGCGAATCTAATCTCTGAATACTTAGTCAAAAGATTGAATCTTGAAACTCTACCTCACCATAAACCATACCCTTTGGGGTGAATAACAAAAGACACTAGTTTACATGTTACAAGAAAATGTTTGTTTAATTTTGCAATCACTGTAAATTTTGTTGACAAAGTAGAGTTAGATGTGGTACCGCTTCATATTTCAGGTGTGATGTTGGGTAGTCCATATTTGTATGACCGGAAAGAAGTATTTTACCGCCATGAAAACAAGTATCACTTGTTCAAGGATGGTGTGGATTATATAGTGAGAGCCCATCGCAAAAAGTTAAACATATCAGTTGTTAATGCAGGGCAGGAAAAAAGACTAGTGAATTCAAGTAAAAGTTTAGTACTTCTCATGTTCAAGCCAAATGATGATATTGTTTATGAAAATGTTGTTGCATGTAATGCAAGTTTCAATTCTGATTTGGTTAGTTCAGTTCATCAGAGTGATGAAATATTTTAGGTTGTGAAATAATCATATTTTAAAGAGAAAGAAACTTCACATGAAATATCTTTGTAGCAAGAGGTTTCTCTTTGTGATGTTAGCATGCAAGGGTTGAAAAAATTGCAAAGTGTAGAGACACCAATGTAAACCAAAATTTTATTGAACAATGGGCTCATTCAATCATCCCTTACTCCATGTTGTGCACCGATGGCTATGGTGCCAAAGAGGAATGGTAAGCATTTCAAGAAAGAGGACAAAGGAGTAGTTTTCGCCAAAGCAAAGTTGTAAAAAGAGGTTATTGCAAGAATATACATAACACCAAACAACAATGGTTTACATGGTTTTTAATGTTGCATGTTCTTTGTAGCACTTATATTACATACATGTATTTGAATTATATCAAAAAAGATTCCTTTCTTGAAGAAATTGTCCACTTGGGTGATATAAACATGTTTAGAAAGTTTTCTTATGCACATGTCACCTATGAAGGAAAATTGTTTGATGTTTTGAAGATATCAAAGTCAAAGTTGGGTTTCACTTCTTTGATGCATTTGGGCCATGATATTGGAAGAGGTAAGTTGAAGGCAAGCCTCTCCAAGTTGGATTCCATTGTTGATTGGTTAACACCTAAGATTGTCATTTTGATAAGAGGTTTGTTGGGAGCAGCCCAATGTTGGAGGAGAGTTGTTGTTGACATTTCTTCTTTCAAAGCTCCTTGGCATGCATTGTCATGTGTGTGCAAAGTCTTCCAGTGGGGAGGCAAACAGCAACAGGCATGTGTTTCTTTAAACCAAAATATCAGTTCAATTCCTTTTTATGCTCTTTCAAACTTGAAAGGTTCATTTGAGTTTCAGGTTTATGCAAGCAACTTCACCATCTTATTTCATTCAGAATATTTTCATGGTGTAAATATTAAGTTGCAGCGATCCATGCACTTTCATTGGATGGATACTTGTCAAAAATTTCACTTGGTTCGAAGGTACAAAAGAGGTATAAGCAACAAGTTCATTGTTATGCCTTTTAGGCCTATTGGTTATGTAATTGTTGTATTCAGATGTCATTATGTTTTACATGAAAGTTATTTTTAGAAAATTTCATACTTTCAAGATGTACAATCAGGCTTAAGTCATGAAAACCAAGTAGTGAAATTTGTCATCCATTTGCATTATATTTTGTTATTTCGTATTGGTAAGAAGGATGTTTCTTTTGATGGCGACATGGACAAAACCATGAGTTTCTATGAACGACTAAAAATGGTGCAACAAACAGTGCAAGATCAACTTGAAAAGGGCAAAGACAAGTACAGGTATTATGTCAATCATAGGTTTCAAGTCGACGGTGCAAGTTGGTGTCAGTTTTGCAAAAAGAGGCTTCAAGTTGTTGAACAAGGAGAGAATGTTCAGATTTCACATTCTGAATGCATTCCTACATAATTTTTTAATCAATTTCAACAATATGACATCTGTGATAGAAGAACGGGGTCCTCAAGGCAAGTGAATGTTGATTTCCTTAAAGAGGAGCTCAAGAAAAACATATTCGTCAAAATCCAATTGGATCGAGCTTGGAAAGGTGAGGGGGATGTACCCTCATCTACTTGTCAGATAATAGTGATGTTTTCGGGTCCAAAAGGCTTCTAGTGGGGAGGAATGATTAGGCGCTCAGTGTTTAGCTCGAAAATTCAAAGTTTTCAGATTGACTCAAAACCTGCATGATTGCATTCATCTCGTCAAGAAGATCGCAATGCTATTCGTTTCACTAAAAATAGAGTCCGAATGAAGGAAAAAAGGCCTGATGTTTGTTTTCTTAAACAGCTAAAAAAATTGCATAACAGAACAAAATGATGACATGGCAATACAATCAGCATGATGGGAATATTCTTCCATTTTTACCCAATGAGGTTGTGACAAGTGCCACTTCAGGATTCGTCAATCTAGTTGCGTGAAGCTGAAATTGCCCAATGTCCTCCAAGGTTGAATTATTGGTTCATGGTGAATATTATGTGGAAATTAACTCTATATATATATATATATATATATATATATATATATATATATATAATTTCGCATTAAATCCACATATAAATATTCGAATGACGCATTTTAAATGATTTATGGTATGGTTAAAAGGAATCCATATATATATTGGGCGGAAAAATGTATTAAGGGATGGGCGGAGGGGGCGGAAGGCGGGTCGAACCCGTGATCTCCCCATCCCAAATCCATTGTGTTACTGTTGAGCCAATGACAGGTTCTATTAAACGGTGGCCACGACATTATATTTAAGCCTACAATATATGCGACGGTGGGAGTGGAGGGAGCCAGCCTCGCGGGCCAGCTCCCTCACCATACGACCATACACTATGACCATGGGTCAGCACTAACAGATAAGCGCACTTAGAGCGCCACTAATCAGGGTTAAACTTAATTAATCTAAAATTTAAGATGGAGTCAGTTTTGGAGGCGCGCCAATTTCGGCGGAGTTGCCAATTTTGGCGGTGCTAACTGGAGTCTTCTCCAGTTTTAGTGGGGTTTCCTAGGGAAAAATTGAATGAAGCATATCTTGAGCAATTTTCGACAAAATTGAGCTCATAAAGAGGTGTTCTTGGCTAATTTGGACATTCTGAACACATTTGTGTAGGTATCAGGAGCCATAGAGATTTGTAAACATCAATTTTTTCCACGTTGAGCTAATATAGAGGCCCAAGCCATGGAAGTTGGACCAAGGAGATGTAGCCCAGGAGGGGTGAACTCCTTCATAAAAACACTATGTTAATGTGTCTCTTTGATGGTTTTCTGCATTGTACATGTTTTATATTCAGTATTTGTTTCTAAAGCTATTTTGCTCATGAATGTCTTTTTAAACTTAAGTAAAATTACCTGATTGTATGCACAAACAACTATGAAGTCTCAACACAAGGAGCAATAAGCAAGCACATATTTATAAATATGTGATTGTTATTAGCATAGAAAAACTAATCATACAAAAACGTATCACCACAAGACAGAATTTCAAACCTTGGGAGGCCAAAATTTGAGAGATCCAATACTTTCAATATCAAGCTCCAAAAAGCAAGAAGAAAAAGGTGTGTATTTTTTTAAAGTTGCGTAAGTTTTGTTTCAAAAATTAGTCTAGAGTAATTCAAAGGGCATATTAAATCATAGATATTATTATTTAGTTTAATTGTGCTTCTAAACAAAAAAAATGATATTCCTAGTAAAAAACCATAAAGCTCTACTATGACACATGAAGAAGATGAAGAAATGCAACATGATATAACAAAATTACGCGACCAAGTGCAACAATTTTTGCTCTAGCAAAGAGTAACCAAAAATGAAAGGGAAGTTAAGATGGATGTTTGAAGAATTGTTTAAAAGAAGACATGTAAGGTTTGAAGGATGGATTAAGAGAAAACATGGAAGGTTTGAAGGATGGATTAAAAGCAGACATGGAAGGTTTGAAGGAAGGTTTGACAAATTTGCTACAAGAAATGATTCCTAATGGCGAAAAGCTATTCCATGAAACTCATGATGAGAACAAAAGGAATGTTAATCATGATTTTATAGACTCTAAATTTAGATTGAAGACCAACCACATTCCAAATTTGATATGAGGAATTTTTATGGCAAGGATCTGGTAACATGGATACTACAAATGGAGCAATATATTAACCTTCATAATGTGCAACACACACAAAAGGTATTCATTGCATGTTTATATTTATAACCCAATCAGTTTGTATGGTATCAATGGATTTTTTCTTATAAAACACTTGTCACTTGGTCAATTTTTACGGAGGAAATGATAGCACATTATGAGGATACAAATAGAAACTCCTTCTTTAGCCAATTGATAAATCAACAAAAGGGTTCAATGGTGGAGCACATTGAGGATTTCCAAATTTACAAAAATTGAACATCAAAGTAACTGATATTCCAGGGGGGCATAGGATTATGTCTTGATAGTGACTTTAAAGGATAACATCTAACATGAGGTTCTCCTTTGGAAACATGATTCATTGGAGAAGGCATTCAGGGTGGCAAGAAAAGTTGAAAGCAAAATTATGGAAACAAGAAAGTCTACCACTCACAACGATAAAGATGGAAGTGTTGTTTCCCCTAGCTTTCCACAACCTACAAGGTTGCACCATAACAATTGGAGGAATAAAGAGAAAAAGGGATTTTTTACAATAGTGATAGCAAATAACTAAAGGTTATAAGTGTGCTGAGAAGAAATTATTTTACATAGATTATGAAGAGCAGGAAGAAAAGGAACAAGAAACATCAAAAGAAGAAGAACCAACCCCATAGAAAGAAGAAATGAATCTGACCATATCTTGTAATGTGTTGGTGGGAATTACCACTCCTGAAACTCTTAAGATAGAAACATATATCAAGAATAAAAATGTAATAGTGTTGATTGATTCAAGTAGTACTCATAATTTTATTCATTGCTCCATGAGGCACTCTACAACCCAGTCTAGAGTACATGTGCAGATGTAATGTAAGTATTTAAAATGTCAGCTTATTTATAAAAATAAAAATAAAAATTTAAAAGTTAAAAGTGATATCAATGAGTGCAAACATTTAAATGTTGGTTCAATTAATAATAAAAATTTAAAGTAATAAAAATAATAAAAATCAATTTGTTATATTTGGATTTTTTGAGTAGGCTTTGTTACAATACCATGGGCTAATACCATGCCCAAAAACCATAACTTATTTCACAACCAAAATATTTTATAAAAATATGACAAGATTCTTAACCATGGATATTTATCTTTGTTTTACCGTGGATATTCTTAACTTTTAATTTAATTAAGCTTTGTTACAATACAATGGTCCAATACCATGACTTACCAATACCATATGCAGAAAAAAAACATAACTTATTTCACAATCAAAATATTTTATAACAATATAAAAATATTCTTAACCATGGATATTCACCCCCACTTTACCATGGATATTATTAACTTGTAAATAGACTTTGTTACAATACCATGGGCCAATACCATGGCTTATCAATACCACATGCCCAAAAAACATAACTTATTTCACAATCAAAATATTTTAACAATACCATGGGCCAATACCATAGCTTATCAATACCACATGCCCAAAAAACATAACTTATTTCACAATCAAAATATTTTATAACAATATGACAAGATTCTTAATCATGGATATTCACCCCCACTTTGTCATTGATATTATGAACTTGTGAATAGGCTTCGTTATAATAGCATGGGCTAATACCATGGCTTATCAATACCACATGCCAAAAAATCATAACTTATTTCACAATCAAAATATTTTTCAACAATATGACAAGAACCATGGATATTCACCCCCACTTTACCATGGATATTATTAACTTGTAAATAGGCTTTGTTACAATACCATG
Source organism: Pinus tabuliformis (assembly GCA_031772625.1). Lineage (NCBI taxonomy): Eukaryota > Viridiplantae > Streptophyta > Pinopsida > Pinales > Pinaceae > Pinus > Pinus tabuliformis. Next base: position 479,851,023 of record CM062815.1, read on the forward strand.
GCTTATCAATACCACATGCCCAAAAACCATAACTTATTTCACAATAAAAATAATTTATTTTAATTTAATTTTATAACATTTTTTTAATTGAAGCTACTTTTGAGATATATCTAAATCCTCTATCCTCACAACTACTAAAATATTCCCATAGAAATTAAATTAAGGTTTTAATAAAATTGAAAATGAAAATACTTTCATATTTAAATATGTGGAATTTATATAATATAAATAATATTAGTAAGAACCAACATAGATCCATCTTAACTAAGGATCCAATTGATGACAACAAGCAAAGTGAAGGGGGAGAGAGGAGGGGGGTGGAGGGGGAATGGGGGGGCGAGGGAGGGAGATAGTGACAAAGTTGAAGGGAAGAGAGAGAGAGAGAGAGGGAGGAAAGAACAAATGAGAGATAGAGAGAGAGTGAGGGAGAGAGGAGATAAGGGAAGAGAGCAAGAGGGAGACAAAGAGAGGGAGCGAGATAGTGATAGAGAGAGAGATAGAGAGAGATGGGGGGAGAGACAAAGGGAGGTGGGAGAGAAAGGGAGAAAGAGGACTCAAGAGAGAGAAGGAGATAAAGATGAAGTTGTAGGTGGGAGAGAGAGGGTGTGACAAGGGATAAATGAAGAGAGAGTAAGGGAGAGAGGAGAGTGGGAGGGAACAGAGAGAGAAGGATAGAAGGGGAAGAGAGAGAGGCAAAGAGGAAAAGGGAGGGAGGAATAGGGAGAGAGATATGGAAAGAAAGTGTGTATGTTTGGGGGTGAGATAGAGAGAGTGAATAAGAAAGAGACACATAGACACAAATATATATATTATATAGTTTTATATAACCATCCTAGATCCATCTTAACCCCGATCTATCATGTTCCGAGAAGGATCAAATCTCTTGAGGTGCAAACCTTTTCTCAAGTTTTACACTCAAAAAAGAGGTTTACACCTCGAGAGATTGGATCCCTCTTGGAACTTGATAGATTTGGGGTTAAGATGGATCTAGGTTGGTTGTAATATAACCAAGGAATTTAATTTCTTTCTATATATAGCACCATAATGTCAAGTGATGGTTGTAAATGGAGTAACTATAAAATTCTATAGAAAGTTCCATAATATCAAGTTAACCATGGGCGAATATGTATTGAATAGTCCAATTCTTTCCATTCCAATGGATGGTGTTCATGTTGTACTAGGAGTCCAATGGTTACAATCACTAGGGACGATAACCTTTAATTTTCAAGAACTTTTCTTGAAATTTTTTGGGAAGGAAAGGAAATTGAATTAAGGGGTATCGCAGGGAAACTATGGAAGATAATTATCTCTAATGGCATGACAAATCTTATGAATAAATAACAACTAGGCATAATTGCACAATTATGATCACTAGAGGTTCAAATGTCAAAATCATTTATTTCTCCAGATCTCCAAAAAGGCTTGGACAATCATTCCATGTTATTTGAGACTCCCAAAGGCCTCCCACCTATTCATGATTATTATGGTTGTAGAGTCCAAGAACTGCTTTATCTTGACACCCTTTTTGTCCATGTTTACTTCCTTTTTCCTATCACTATCATCCAAATAAATGCAATAAATATAAGGTTTTGATAAGGTAAACATTCATATGTCCTCTTTTTCATATTTTGTCAATATGCCTTATTGTTTTATTAAAGTTTACATGCAACTACAGAATTGACCTGATTCTGCAGCTAATCCACAGATCCGCAGCTACTTCCATTGTTGACAGGGTTTGAGTGCACCAGCTCAGCAAAGGAGTATATGGGTAGATAGGGAATGATCCTCTCATGGATTTCTTCCTGTTTACTCAAGCTAATCCATCAAGATATCCGCACTACAACACAGTCAACCATGATAGTCAACCGCAAGATAATGTGTTGGAACAGAGTCCGAGTTTCAAGAGATATTATTGATTTGCTTTTTCAATAGAAAATTGACAAATAAGCGATATGATTTGATTTTGATAAGGATTGTAGCGAAGACCTGTAGGCTTGAATTTCTCATATTGTTAATTAAAAACTCTATAAAAACAATGGCAGCTCTGTGTTAAGGGTGCGCCACAGTATGTAATTATGAATAATCATGTAGAAACTATTTTCCGTTTAATACAAAGATCTTGGTTCATAAATTTCATGTGTTGTTGATTTAAATCTACTGACTGCCTCGTGGAGGGCCCCTATGCGCAGATCAGGTCTTTGATTCACTGCAATTAGATTCTCCTTTATTTCATAGATTTAATTTATGGATGCTCTGTTTTTATATTTCTAGGATTCGATTCAATGGAGTTCGTGACTAGGTTCACTTGGTTGATCTTTGTATCGGTAATATTGTTTTCTTTATACCTAGCATAACTCAATAATATCGTTTTCTTTATATCTAGCATAACTCAATTAGCTTGTTTTCTTTATACCTAGAATAAGTCAATAATCTTGTTTGCTTTATATCTAGCATAACTCAATTAGTTCATCTGCTTTATACCTAGTATAACTCAGTCATTTCGTTTCATTCATAGTTTAGTTATTTCATAGCTTAGTAATCTTGTTTCTGCTTTACTTTTGCATTGAATGAAGTTGCAGTAGATAAGAGTGACATTCTTTCTCAACATCTGAACTCAAGCACATTTCATCTTTTAAGTTGATAAAATAGGATTTCCTTTATATCATTTCATGCTTTCATAATTAGCTTTGTTTAGCTGCAGCATAAAAATCCAAAAACAATTGATAAGTTGAAAAGTAGATTAACTTAATATATTCATTAAAAAGAGTTAAGATCATTATTCAACCATTCTAAAAAACTCAATTCAATTAGAACTAATTCTAGAGATATCATTTAGAGTAATCGATTAACAAATCTTAGAAATAACATCCTAGTATAGATAATAACATCATCTCAACACTGATTCTAGAGTTTGACATTAATTTAGATAACAATAACATAATCACCTTAACGACATAAACAACTTCTAACACATACAATGCACTTGTACTTCATCAATTTACCTACCCTAGTCTATAATTTATGCTTACAATTTAAGAACATTAAATTGACTAAACATTTTGGCGTCGTTGTCAGGGAAGTGCAAATAGAAGTTTATAAAAAAAATATCAATTAAAAACATGATATGCGTAAGGAAGGAGACTCTAGAGGTAGATTTGTAGGATGAGGAAGAATCTTAATTCCCACAAATCCACTCGCTCCACCACGACTTCGAAGTTCCACACCACCCACTCAAACTCGAATTCTATTCATAGGCCAAAAAAGACTTCTCGGAGTCTTAAGATCTGAAATCCAATCCATAACTTCACCTAATTCATCTATTGAAGCTATAATCAAAGAAAATCATGCATCTCCAACTACAGGATTAGTTTTTCTATCTTCCACTCGTGACCAAATTTTAGGAGATGAATTAGAAATTCCTAGTGAAGAAGAGGAACAAGCAACTCATTTTGATTATCCATTGATAGGGGAACCGGAAGAATTAGAAGATCCTTACATTAGTTTTGAAGAATCTATCATGGATGAAGAAGGAGAAGGAGAAGTACACAATGTCAATCATGAGAAAAATAGGATTTGAGGAGGTAGAGATAGAGGAGGAGGTGGAGATAGAGGCAGCGGAGTGGGTAGAGGTAGGGGAAATCAAGATCCTTTTAGATTTCCTATCTTCGATGAAGATACAACCCTCACAATGAGGAATATTTCACCTTCTATTCTTCCTAATTTTCATGGAAAAAGAAGTGAAGACCCAAAGACATTTCTCTTTGAATTTGAAGTATTATGTAGATCATATGATTATCTACATGATGCTCAAAAATTAAAATTGTTCCCTACTACCTTAAAATTTTCGGCATTAAAATGATTCATGAGTCTAGGAATGAATTCTATAAGGACATGGGCACAAATAAAAGAAACTTTCTTAGAAAAATATAGAGACTATTGTATGCTTCACAACATTAGAGACGAAGTCTTCAAAATGACACAAAAAGAAGGTGAGAAACTTGAAGACTCAGTCGAGAGATTTGTCTATAATGTTAAAAGGGAAAAAATGGATAGTCTGGATGAGGAAACTTTGAAAGCCCTCCTACTCAAATCTATTAGAGATGAGTGGATTGATCTCCTTAACTTAATAGGAAAAGGAGATATTTCTCAACTTCCATTTGCAGATATTTGTGATTTGTGTGTACATATCTCAAGGGATAAAGCACAAGTGGAAAAAAGTCCTGGGGACCCTCTCTTATCAAGAATGAATAAATCTGCAGTGGGGATAGTCAGTAGGGAAGAATTAAGAATTTTTCTTGATACTTTTAAGACAGATATTTTAAGGAGTCTAAGTGAACAAATTGACACCCTTAAATTACAAAACAAGCAAAAGTTTGAAAATGTCACATTATATATTTTTTGTCCCAGGTGTAGAAAGAAGCATGCTCTAAGAGAATGTCCTTTAGACTTAAAAACCATAGAAACTTGTGCCATATGTGTAGATAACCATGATACTAAGGAATGTCCTTCTTTACCAAGTCTTAAGGTTGTATTTAATTATGAAGGGATACTAGAACAAGTAGACCCTCTTTATTTTATTGCTAAAAGACCATGGCAGAACTCTCAATCAAATCAACCATAGGGCTTTAGATCACAACAATTTGCTCAGTATTCACAAAATAATTGGAATCCATCTTGGCAGCCTTAGGCTCAGCCACAATCACAATCTTGGAATCAAGGATGGAAAAATATTTATGGGGCTTATGCTCAATATCAATAATATCCACCATCCTATCCTAATTTTCCACCATAATTCTTACCCCAATCTAGTCAAATTCCTCAATCTAATCAATTACCTCAATTCCAAATTCAAAATCAAAATCCATAACTCTCCCTAGCATTTGCACAAAATTCAAATCAATTACCTACTCAGCCACTTCCAAATCCCAATAATAAAATGTCACAACAACCAGTTTACAATATGGAAGGGGAAAACATAATGACATAATGATGGGGAAAACAACAATACAAAAATATCTAGATCCAGGGAGCCCCATTGTAAAAATTCACATCGATGGAATTTAAATACCAAACAGACTAATTGATCTAGGAGCAGCCATAAACATAATGAGCAAACAAGTCAAGAATTCACTTAGGCTTCCTAACCTTCAATACACACCAACATTGTTACAATTAGCATATAGGTCTGTAATTAAACCTAATGGTGTGTTAGAAGATGTTTGTGTATCCTTAGATTCTTAGGAATATCCTATCAACTTCATAGTTTTAACACCCAAGAATAATCTAGGAGGACATCCATTAATAATAGGAAGATCTTGGTTACCTACAGTTGATGCTTTCATCGATTGTAGATCAGGTGACAAGTTTATCTCAAACGGAATTTCTACAAAGAAATTTACATTGTATCCACCTACACAAACAACAATAGAAATAGAGAGCGAGGAATGGATAGATGATGATGATGATATACAACATGTTTTCACTACTGAACAAGTAAGAGAGGAGGACCAAATTTTAAATCTAATGGAAAATAATGAATCCTCCTCACATTATGACCGAAGTCGAAATGAATATATGTCATCTAGAAAAGTGTATTTACTCTCTATGGAAAAATTTGGAAACTCTTTAATAGAAATTTTTCCAGGCAAAACTTTGAACATTAATGAAAACCTGGAAGAATTACAAAAAAATCAACTGGTAGAAATTTTACAAAAACATTCTTCTACTTATGCATGGGGATACATCAATATGAGAGGAATTAATGCTAAAACTTGCATGCATCATATCTACATTGAATAGAGTGCAAGACTAGTTAGACAGTGACAAAGAAGAATGAACCCAAATCTGAAATAAATTGTTAAAGAGGAATTACAAAAACTACTAAATGTAAACTTCATCTACCCAATATCAAACAGTTAGTGGGTTTCACCCCTAGTAATAGTTCCTAACAAATATGGGAATTGGAGAGTATGTATAGATTACATAGAATTGAATAAAGCAACATTAAAAGACCACTTTCCACTCCCTTTCATAGATCAAGTCTTAGACACGTTAGCAGGGAAAAAGTATTTTTCACTTTTGGACGGTTTTAGTGGATATAATCAGATTCAGGTAGCACCTGAAGATCAAGATAAAACGACATTTACTTGTCCATGGGGAAATTATGCTTACTGATTACTTCCTTTTAGATTATGCAATTCTCCGGCAATATTCCAAAGAGAAATCCTTGGAATTTTCTCTAATCTTATTCATGATTTTCGTAAGTATATATGGATGATTCCACAGTTTATGGACATTCTTTTAAACAAGCACTTGAAAATTTAGAAAAAGTTCTAATAAGATGTAAAGAAACAAATCTTTCGTTAAGTCATGAGAAATTTTTTATGATGTTTAATGAAGGAATTGTTTTAGGTCACCATATTTTAGGAGATGGAATTAAGGTAGACTCATCTAAAGTAGAGGTCATTTCTAAATTATCAGTGCCAAACTGTCAACGAGATGTTAGGAGTTTTCATGGTTTTACCGGATACTATAGAATATTTGTAGAAAACTTCACAAAAATTGCATCTCCACTCTTCAAACTACTTACCAAAGACTTTGATTTCAATTGGGATCCTGATTGTCGAACTGCCTTTGAAACTTTGAAAAAGAAAATTTATGAAACACCTATCTTAAAAGGACCTAATTAGAATTTGCATTTCCATATATCAATTGATGCTTCAGATACAGCCTTAGGAGCTGTGTTAGGAAAAAAAGACCTTACTCCTTATGCAATCTATTATACCAGTAAAAATTTAACTCCAACAGAGCTAAACTATATTGTAACTGAGAAGGAGTTTTTAGTTGTAGTTCATGCCATTAATAAATTCAGAAATTATATAACTAGCTATGAAACTTTCATTCACACGGACCATTCTGCCATTAGATATCTAATGAATAAACTAATCACTAATGGAAGAATAACCAGATGGCTCTTATCGTTGCAAGAATTCAACATCACCATTCTATATCGACCCAGAAAACAAAATACAATCGCTAATTTTTTATCTAGAATTCAGAATGATAACAATGATCAACCTGTGGAGGATAAATTTCTTGATGAATATCTTTTTGAAGTATTTACTAAATCACCTTGGTATGCAAATATTGTTAATTATTTAGCTACCGGGAAATTACCATTTCATTTGTCTCTGTTAGGTTCCTATAGCAATAGGAGTCATAATTTTGAATGACTGAGGGTAAGGCTTGTAATATTGTACATACCTTTGCTTTCTACAAATGTTTTCCATGTTAAAAAAATTAAAAAATTTAAAGAGGGTACGTCCTAAAAGAATAAATCAAAGGACAAAAAGAATAAGAAAAGGTCAAAAAAAAATGAAAATATATGAACCCCAAAAGACAAAAAAAAAGACCATGAAAGTAAGCAAGTCAAAATGCCACTGCTATTTACTTTTATGCATAATAAATGATTGTGTGCAGCTTGTTACTCATGCCACAATCCATGATAGTCAAATTGTTTAAACTTGGTTATTTCATGTTTTAAATTTTATGTTTATAGTTAGAGAATAAAATCTGACCAAACAGTGTAATCTTGGCAGATCATTAGATAGGTAGAGTAAATAAAAGGAGCTCATCAGTTTAATCTAAGCCCTTGGATGATATAAGGTTAGAATTAGATAGTTTACTTTGTAAAAGAGAAGAAAAAGATTGATAAGGGTTTGCTAGCCTAAATGCACCCAAATAAAATGAAGAAAAATGGTAGGGTAAGTAAATAGGTAAGTAGTGGAAAGATTGCAGAAATATCATGTGATTACACAAAAGCACTCGTGTCATTGTTTTAAATGCATCTTTTAAATATGCATAAGCAGTAAATAAAGCAAAGACAATGGTTCATAATATGGTTTATTTAACATCCCCTCATTCATTTCACCCCTTTACTTCACTAATTTCCCATAAATAAGTTCTAGTACTTAAATCCTACAAGTCAAAAAGGCTCAGAGCATTTCTTTGACTTTTGGAGGGACCGGACCCTCGGCTTGATGGCTTATGGACAACAAGTACTAGAACCCCCTTCATAAAAAATTCATCTCCCTTCATTTCCCCTCATTTCCCTAATAAAATCACACTTTCCTATGGTTGACATCATTTACCTAGGAAAAGTGGGAACCCCCATGTAAATCCCTTTTCATTCAAAAACCCACAAAAAAACCTTTTCCTAAGTATAAAGCTAAATGCGCAAATGTTTACTTTACCCTTGTACAAAGGAAAAACCCACTCCACCATCGCAATTTCATATTAATTTCTAATATTATTATATAAATTCCCCGAAATCCCCATTATCCCATATTAAATTAATTCCCTTACGTAATTACCCCCACCCTTAGTTTTCATAAAAACTATATAAATCACCCATATCCTCATATAATCTTACTTAGTTTACCTAATCCCGGTAAACTTAAGTTAATCCTGGTATTAAACTCACCCGACTCCCTAATCCCTCATTAAGCCCGGCCCGATCATTTTAAACCTATGATTTATCCCTAAACTAATCCCAAACCATCGTGATTAAATCCCTGGGCCCCCCATCAACTCCCGTCATTTCCCCTTACGCAGCTCTTCCGCCCGACTACCGTTGATCATCAACCCCCCCTCATCCAACGGCGCACAGCCATATCGGCCGCGCCCGATGGCTGAACGTTAACCACCCGATAAAGTGGTTTTCCCCGACCCCGTGGATGCTACGTGTCAAGCATTGTATCGCATCGGGTGACCCCTCCCGAATACCGCCCGCACCACAAAAGTGGTGCGATGGCCCTCCAAAACTGCTTCCCCCATTTAACAAAAAAAAATTCAACTGTTCATCTGAAAGTGATCCCACCAAAATTAATCATTTTCTCTATAAAAGGCCGCGAAGCCCTCTTTCACTCTTTTTTCCGTGCACTCTCTGTGTGAACTCTATAAACCATAGCAATCCCTGCGAACGCCAAATTTACCACCAGAATTTCAAGACCGCTCCAGAAGACGTTGCAGACAACCCAGCAAACTTTCCAGTCCGTACCAAGACCGCGCCAACCACTGAAGCTATCTTGAACCACCATTTTTAAAGCCTATTCACCCAATTCTAAGTATTTCACCACAAATTACCCCTTACCCCTACAAATTTCAAAACCTTTAACCTGTGTAGTGTTTTGATTTAAAAATTGAGTAAAAATATTGCCAAACTTAAGAAACCACTTGCCTAAACCCTCTGAAAAATCCCAAAACCTTTGATAAAACCCCCCGGAGAAAAATTCAAATCAACAAGAACTGAATTATGGCTGCCCCTGTCGCCATGAACGTTAGACCCATTACCACTCCACACTTAGACCTGGACCACCTTCCCCTGGCTAACAGGGATTTCCAAATCAAAGACACAACTGCAATAGAGCTCCTGCTTAAAATTCATTGCTTAAGCAAAGATAGATACTTGAACCATACAAATGATATTGGCCTCTGGGAGTCCAATTTACCAAGATACCAGTTCCCCCAAGTTCGTATCTTTCTAGAAGTTGTTCATATGTGCTATGCATGCTACATCCCCAGACATAGAGCCATAATGTCTCATGACCAAAAGGTTCTATTCACTATCACAGTCGATTCAATTAATGAAATGCTTCAGTTCCAACCAGGGCCAAACCTAACCCCACTCTCAATTGGAGACCTGTTGGACTAGTATCCCAAGCTAAGCCCATCAAGGTTGGCCCAGTTGTTCCAAACCTCCGTTAGAGAGGACAAACACATCCCTAAGGATCCCCCTCCATATGTGGCAACTATTTTCTCTAAATGGGGCCAGAACATTGTAACCATGATATCCTGTGTTTTGGGTTACTCTATTAGTGAATACATTGATGAACTTATTCTTGCCTTCATGTCCATTTATACCCCAGGGCAGCCTCCTGCATCCACATATGACTTTGCCAATTTCATAGCTGACAGAATGCATGAACAGTTCACAAGAATGGGAAATGAGAGAGTATTCAAATACTCCTTTGTGTTGTACCATCTATTTTTGTATTATCAGTTGGATAAGTTTCCTTTCACTCTCCAGAAGATTGACACCAAGGGTTAGCCCAAATCTGTCATTTTTTTGACCCCACTTTTCCGTGAGTTTGGATCACCATATACATACTCAGACTTCATAGATTCTTTTGTGTATCCAATCATGACTATGCTCGCTGGAAATCCTCCACCTAGGATAAGTCCAGAGATAAAGGGAGTCCTCCAGCTATCCAAACAAACCAAAATAGGTGATTGGTACCTTTACCAAAACCACACAGAAATCAGAATATATGGTTGCCTGCTTGCACCATATAAGTTGCCAAGATACCTCCCTATGAGGTTGTTTGCCTTAGAATATTACAGATAGATCATCAATGCAGATGAAGTCAACTTTGTCAATGCCAAGAAATTTCAAAATCAAAGACCAATTAGGTCCCTTCATATGCAATTCTAGAGAGGCAAGGAAAGAGGAAAAACTAATTCTGCAAAGAATGAAATTCCAAAGGAGTTTTGTATGGAGATATGACCCTTTAGAATTCATTACCAAGAAAAGGAAAAAGGTCAAGCTAGGACCTTTTATCCACCACCCCATACCAGAGATAGAGGCATATGCAAATCAAACAGAATGGGTGGAAAATACCTTAGTAGACAGAGACAACACTAGAGTAGATGTAGAAAATGCTCTGATTGATTTGGAAAAACAGCTTGATGAGAGCTCTTTTCTATAGGTACCAGGAGAGAAAGAAAGTGCCATGAGCACCCCTCCAGTCATGCAGACTCCTCAGAATGAGGAGAAAAATTCAAAAAGAAACGGAGAGGGAGCTTCCACTTCAGGAATAGACACCTCTAATTTGCAATAGGAAACAAGTCAAAGCAAGAGGCAAAGGCACAATCCGGCCTCTGAACAAGAATATACAGAAGGATCAGCACAAGTAACCAACACAGAGGTAGGTAGAAGTAGGCCCACAACTCCATCTGAAGACATACAAGAGCCTTCCACATCACAAACTCAGATGTTGGAAAGGCAGCTTAGTGTGGAAGTGTCTTCCTTCAGTAGGCCTGCTGACAAAGACCAAGACATTAAGGACAAGTATAAGGAAATCAAAATGAGAAATGAGAGGCTTAAAGCCCATACGTATGCTCAATACCTAAATCTCACTCCCACAAATCAAACAAGGTTAATGTCATCCTTTGACATCAAGGAGGGAAAGCTGCAGATGTCCTTTATCAGCCCAAGACATCATCAGATTTCAAGAGGGTTGACTTTGAAGTGTTGGCAAGGGATATTCATCCCATAGACTAGATAGAATTGTATAAACAGGCTGGGGAAATGATATACTCCAGCCTCACAGGTAAAGCCATAGCTACCCATCAACTACAAAACTCATTGAGCAACATCTCGACACAGTTTCAGTTGGAGAAGGCCTCCTCACAGGCCAAGGAAATGAGGATTAAGTCTTTGGAAGACATGGTTATTGAGTTGGTACATGATCCCAAAGACATAAAAGCTATTGAGTAGCTAATAAAGAAGAAGAACGATGATATTGTTGCACTGAAGAAGCAATTGAAGATACCTCAGCTACAACATCCTCAAACGATTGAAGTCATAAAAAACAAACCAAACATGAAGAGTTGATGGACTTGGTCCTAAAACTCAATGATCAACTAAAAGAAACCGAGAAAGAATTGGATAATTTAATCCAATTAAAGCATACTGACATTGCATCAACTTCTACAAATGTCATCCCTATAGTATCTACAGCAGTCCCTTATACACTAGTAGCTTCACTTGCACCAATAGCTCCACCTGCCACAGCATTGCCAATTACAACAGAGTCTACAACAATAGTAGGTACATTAGGAGAAAAAGCAGCAGAATTAGTTAAAGCCATGGAAGAGATGTCAATTCAGGCTACATAAATGAAAAGACTAAAGGAAAAGGTAGAAATTTTAGAAATTGACTATAAAATTGCACAAATTATGCAAAAAGAAGAGGCACAGAAAGCCAACAGGATGAGTGAAAAGGTCAAAGCCTTGGAAAAGGACCTAACATTAGAGAAACCCCTTGGACAGGCCAAGGAACTGTTATGGGCCAATATCATTGACTCCGTCAAGGATATTTTCCGATCTATTTAGGTTATTATTATAGCTCCAAATCTCACTCTTATGGTTTGTGATGCTGCACTCATGGCCTAGGGCAACCCCTCCTTCCAGACCTGGTCCTAAAATTTAAAAAATAGTGTTTTATCCCTTATACGCGACATTTCCCTGAGTTAAACGCGTGTATACGTGGGTAGGTATATACCCAACCCACGTATATGTATTAAAACACTTAAAAATATATAAAACTCCTTATTTTCGGGTGGAGATCGTGGGTTTTACCTGCTGATCACTTGTTAGTGCCCGTGGCCCAACTGTTCCCAACCAACTCCCAACTAAAAAACTACTTTGGGAGAGGTATAAAAAGACCTCAATGGGAAGGCCTAAGGGAGGAGAGAAGAGAGAGAAAGGTTATTATGCTGAGATTTTTCCCCTGACCAGGTCTGAAGATCCTTGTGCCTTCTGCACTTCCCCCATTTGTACAGGAAACCCTTGTTTCCTTGTGTGTTGATGTTCATCCATTACTTGTGACATCATGGAGAAAGTCATGGAAGGAGTTTGTTAAAGGCTTGAGGCTGGACGAATCCGGAAGGAAGCTTTGCTTGGAGCCAGCGAAAGGTGACTCAGGTGAAATTATTCCTTTTCTGTACTTTATTTGTCTATAATAAAAGAAACACATGTCTTGGTTCCTGATATGAATCTTCTTTATGTTTATGATATTCATGTTAGAATTCATATGTGAATGGTTGTTTATATTTCATAACTAACTACCTTTCTTTATAACATGAAGATGGTTTCTTTATAAGTTTTTGTCCATATACTACTATGTTCTTTGGAATTGGTTGTTTTGCAGGGCAAAGGAGCAAGAGGAACTTGAAGAAGGGTTTGGACCCTTGAGGACCTTCTCAAACGTAGGACCTAAGGTACGTTCCCTTATCATAGAATTTGCTTATAATAGCATAATGGCTATATGAATGTGTGTTTCTCTATATAGACAACTTTCAGTCTGCTAGAGTTTCAACCCAAAAGCCCTAGGGGAATATTTCCCTCAACAAAATTGGCGACTCCACTGGGGACAACACTCTTGTTGTTCCTAGTTTGGGTGTTTTCAAGCCAATCAGGGCTCAGTTTCCTATTTGCTTGTTGTTGCTGTGTGGTTTGTTTTTGAACTTTAAGTTTTGCCAGTTTCTTCAGTTTGTTTTTTATTTTTCTTGAAACCTTTTATATACGTTGTTTTTCTTAGTTACAGAGGCATATGTACGCATGTTTCTTTAAGTGAACCCGCGTATACGCAAGTTTCCTTAGTTACAGTCGTGTATGCACGCAATCTGTACATAAGTACAGTAGCGTATGCACGCAATCTGTACATAAGTACAGTCGCGTATATCTTGCAATTTTCAAGATTTGTAAATCTTTTTGTCTCTGAAGGTCTGTCTGGTGGTTTGGTTTGGTCTGAAACAGTCACTGTCCAGTATCAGTTGTTAGTTTTACAGCGAGCATCTTGGCCTGAATTCTCTCTGATTGTAAGTGTTACACTAAAATTTGTCTCCATGACTATTTGCAGTTAGTATGGCTCCATCAATAGTCATACTGTCCTCCTTGGCAAGTCTTATACCTCTGCTCCTCATGTCAAACTCCAAAAAAGAGAGAAAGTCCTTAAAAATCAATATAACTCTGGTTACGCAGTTTCTCTTATCCTTACCTGCGTGTACGCACCTCAAGTTCATAACACCTGCGTACTTGTACGTTCTGTCTGTAAAGGGGTGGGTGCGTACTCCTGTAAAGGTCAAAAGGCGCAAGTTTTACTTCAAAAAAATTACTTGTGATCGATTCTAGAGCATTCTAGAAGATGGTTTGACGTGGATTGAGCGCCTCCAGATGGTTCATGCATCCCAATGAAAGAGGAACTTATCCCATGAAGAGGGGAGCTATCCCATTGAGAGAGGGGCTTATCCCATTCATGGTGGACCTGATTAACTTTTTCCAAAGCACTATAAATACAGGCATTGGGCCAGAGGGAGGGGAGGTTGAAAGCTGAACATTCCTAAGGGTAGATGCTGCTGAAATTAGGACTCCCTTTTAGAGCTTGAGAGGAGAGATTCCAATCCTTTCTTGGCTTCATTTGGAAGTGGGTGAGCTGATCAAAGTAAAGGAGAACTCTTGCTGGACCCTAGGAGGGACCTGCACAACACCAAGGCACTGGTTGTAATGGTTTCTTTTGTTTCCAATTAATACAATTAAGTTCATTTTTCTCAACAAGTTGTTATATATAATTTGTTTCATAAACTCCTTGGTCTTTATGATGAATATGTTTTATTATATGAGTTATTCAGGTGCTATGTAATCGTTTGCTTGTTAGTGAATGCAGGCTTAAAGGAGAAGGAGCTCATCTAGATCGAAGAGGCTTGGCTGCTACAAACAAGCGTTGGACTAGAGGTAAGCCTTAAACACCTGGTTGCTTTTATTTTAAATGCATATTTAGGGAAAGATAGTGCTTGATTGTTTTGTTTGTCACTAGAAAGCCTTAGCTTCTAGGGAGGTCGGTTTTGTCCGCAAAATTGACTCTTTCCGCATGACAAAATGGCGACTCCACTGGGGAATCCATGGATTTGATTGATTTCTCTTTTGATTGATACTTTGGTTTGAGAAAATCTGATTTCTTTCTAGTTTTTGACTGATTGATTGTGAATTTGGGTGGAATAGCTTAGGGTTGAGTTAGTTTTTATTTTTCTTGGTTTTGAGAGCAGTACGCACCCTCTGCGTTAAGCACAGTGCGTACCTGTACGTACTTCTGCTTTGTACACAGAGCATGGCCGCACCTGTGCAAACAGGCTGCCTGCGTACCCTGTCAAAAGTTTAGAAAATTTCCATTTTTTCCTTTTTACCCATTAGATTTTGTTTATAGCTTGTTTTTGCTGCCCAGATCCACTGGTTACCTGTCAAAAGTTTTCATCTAAGCTTGTTTCATTAGCGTCAAGGGTTTTAGTGAAGTTCATAGAAGTTCTAGCCCTAGGTTTGATTTTTGCATTGGTCTTGTAGTGACTTTGGCTTTAGAAGTTGTAAAAACCTTGGATCTCCCTGGTCTTTTCAGTCTTCTTAAGAGTCAGACCTTTCGTAAAATCCACCTTTGTGAGAAACCTACCGTTGTGTTGTCTCTTTGTGGAATTTCGAGAAGGCTTGTTGGTTAAGCTGTGAATTTCATTCTTAAGAAAAAAGAACAAAAGTTTTTTGTTTTTGTTTTTGACTAGTTTATGATTCTGCATGAATTAGTCCTTGGTTGAATTTTAACTGAGTAAAACATCCTGGAATTATATTTTGTAGGCTTTTACCTCATTAGATTTGCTTTTAGGTAAATTTCTCTTAGATTTGCTTTTAGGTAAATTTCTCTTAGATTTTCATAGATCTTAAACTTGATTTGATTTTCATAGATCTTAAAATTGATTTGATTTTTATAGATCTTAAGATTGATTTTTGTTAAGTAGTTTTACATGCTTTGTTAAAATAGGAAAAATACAAAATCTCTTTTGAGGAAAGTTTGTTTTAGTAGCATTTGAAGTCTTTGAAAAGAGAAAGGAAGTTTTCGAGAAATAATTAGTGGTCATGTGTCTTTGGAAAAGATAAAGAGATTGTTTCTTTGATTTTCATTGCGAAGAAAGTTGTCTTTATAAATTTTGCATTCTCCAACTCTCTTAGCTAGGGAATTCATTGAAAAGGAAAGATTGTTTTGTTTCATCCTAGGTGCATCTTTTTAGTGGATTTGAGTCGAGTCTACACACCATCAGTTTCATCTCCGCTACCTTTTGTCCTAAAGAAAAGCCATAAAAATTAACGCTTAAAGTAAAATCAACTTAGTAACTTTTTATTTACTAGGGCTCTGAAACACCAATATAGATCAGGCTAGTGTCTTGGAGTAGGAGAGTAATTAACTCTCCAAGACAGTAAAACAAACAAGTAGCTGTATCTTGTGGTAGGAAGAAATCCAATTGTTGCATTTATACTCTGGGAAAGCTCCTCTTAAAGGAGAAGCACGAGATCGTGTCCGAACCAGTGTGGGAATCAATCCTTCCTCATTGGGAACGACGCCAGATATTCACGTATTAAAAACGGTAAACCTTGGATTAACCACTGTCGAGGAGCCTGGGGTCACTTGTCAGTAAACCTTGGATTATTGTCAAGGAGCCGGCAAGGGGATTGAGCTTGTTACTTTGCCCTTGCGTGCATATCGGATCGTAGACTGTTCCCCCAGGTATATTTGTTTGTTTTGGTGACCTTAGTGACTATTATCTTTAGGATTCTTCCTGAGGTGACAGTGGTGGGAAGATCCCACTGTACCTGGAGCAGACGTCG
Source organism: Pinus tabuliformis (assembly GCA_031772625.1). Taxonomy (NCBI): domain Eukaryota; kingdom Viridiplantae; phylum Streptophyta; class Pinopsida; order Pinales; family Pinaceae; genus Pinus; species Pinus tabuliformis. The sequence goes on from CM062815.1 coordinate 479,867,508, forward strand.
GCTAGACTCACTTGGATTTTCTGGGGGGTTCTCTTCACTCGAGACGGTTAAGTGGAGGAACTTGTGCCAGTCTATTCATTAAGCAGGTTGCCGGGGTAACTGTTCCAACCACTATTTTTGTATTGAATTCTGCGACGTTGGATTTCATCACCAACTAGTGTTTTCGGTACGGAAAGTTACTGTTTGTGTGTGGTTTGACTCCTAGATTTGATAGTGCGTGTTAATTTGTTTGTTTTTACTTTTAGAGACCATAGGTGTGAATAGTGAATTGTTAATTTTAGTTTTAAATTGTTAATAAAATTCACTGAAATTGAATATAATGGCAACTGTTCCGGAATTTACCAACCTAGGAACCCCTCTTAACGAGGATCCTAGTACTTTTCCTTTCTTTGGAAATGTTGGTCCTCCTTATATGGCTACTTTGTCATTACCTGGATTTACAATAGGATTACCGATATGGTTATTTTCAACTTCGTTGGCCCCAAATACTCCAATTGTTCCACCTCAACCGAATGCTTCACCTCAACAGAGTTCACCATCTCAACATCACCAACCTTCTGTTGACCCTTTACCTTCTTCACCTAATTTTTCTTCCTCCATTTCTTCCTCTTCGCTTGGTAAAAGCCTTGACGCTAGTAACCAGGTGTCTAAGAAGAAGAAGAAAGGGAAGAAGAAGAAGAAGCAAGATAAGAAAGAAGTCAACCAACCAACCGTGGCTGTAAGTGTTAGTTGTGTTGAGGAAAACTCCGACATGCGTCGTAAACCCAAATACCCTTGCAGGCTTTGTAAGGGTGACCACTTCCTTTTCAATTGTCCTGGTATTCCAAAGGTCTTGGAAGTATGGTCAGAAAAATCACATCAACTTTCCATTGATCCATCAACCAGTGATAGTCAGGTTCCTGGGAAAAAGGGTAAAGTTAGGTTTCCTTGTAAGTTATGCAAAGGGAGTCATCAAACTCACATTTGCCCTCGCATGGATGAAGCCTCAAAATTGTTGGAAAACCTTACTGTTCCACAGCAAGAATTTCCAACTGGATACCGTAAACTTTCTCCCAACCTACCGTCAACTGACGGAGTGATTGATCTAATTTCAAGTACAGTCGATCACACTCTTCCATTGGAGAGTGAAACTCATGTCACTCAGGTTGATGATCCATTAGCTGATCAAGTGGTCGATTCAATTTCACATTCGGTCGATCCCACTTTCCCTTTAGAGAGTGAACTTCATACCGCTCAGGTTCTTCTTGTTACATCAGATTCTTCTATGCCGGGGGGCATTTCACCTATTTCTACAGAACCCCCTCCAAGTACTGAGGTCTTTTCCTTTGATTGGAATAGACTGAGAGAACCTCGTCTTCCTTCCTCCATCCCTTTCCAAATCATTTTCAAGGTTGGTGGTAGGGACATACGCCGCACACAGGTAGATGAAGGTGCTTCTGTTAGTATTTTATCCTCAACTGCTTGGAAAGCTTTGGGTTCCCCTCAGCTTGTGCCTATTACGCAGAATCTGAAAGCTTTTAACATAACCATTAGTGAACCTTTAGGGATCCTTCCTAAGTTTTCTATTACCTTGGAAGGTAAAACTGTCTGTATTGATCTTATGGTAGTTCAAGGTCCCTTGGATTTCAATTTACTCCTTGGGCGAGACTATGTTTATGCAATGAAAGTTGTCGTATCGACACTCTTTCACGTGATGTCTTTCCCTCACAATGGAAATATTGTGACTGTAGACCAACTTTCGTTCCCTAGTCTTGTTTCAACTACCAATAATATGACACCCCTAAATGTTCCTGATTCTAAAGTGGTATCTACCCCGCCACGGGTTAATTATGTGGCAACTGGTCCCATGTTTTCAGTTACCGATGTAAGTGAGCCTCTCACTGTTTGCTCATCTTCCTTTGATTTAGATCCGGTAATTGACATGGAAAACTCTATGGGATTACTTGAACGTGGTGTTCTTATCCCTTTTGAGTCCCTTGACATGTGTTCCTTCCAGAGAACTATTCTTCCTTCTGATGAAGATCTCTTGGAAGCCATGATCAAGGTGTGTCCATTGACATGTCTTTCTTCCAGTTAGAAGCCATGATCAGTGAGTAAGAGGATAGTTTTTTCCTGTATCAACCTCGTTAAAAAATGAAATAGGCTGTAACAAGGATAGTTTTTCCTGTATCAACCTCGTTAAAAAATGAAATAGGTTGTCGAGGAAAGTTCCTTTTACTGTGTCAACCTCGTTAAAAAATGAATCAGTGAGTATGAGGACAGTTCCTTTTACTGAGTCAACCTCATTAAAAAATGAATCAGGTAGGTTTTAGGTTATATAGGTAGATTGTAGAAAGTAGGATTTCGAGGAAAGTTCCTTTTACTGTGTCGACCTCGTTAAAAAATGAATCAGTGAGTATGAGGACAGTTCTTTTCCTGTGTCAACCTCGTTAAAAAATGAATCAGTTGTTTGAGGAAAGTTCCTGTTACTGAGTCAACCTCGTTAAAAAATGAATCAGGTTCGAGGATAGTTCCTTGTCTTGTGTCAACCTCGTTAAAAAATAAAATAAGGATAGGTTATATAGGTAGATTGTAGAGAGTAGTCATGAGCATAGTTCCTTGTCTTGTGTCAAGCTCATTAAAAAATGAATCAAGGATTTTAGAGCATAGTTCCTTATCTTGTGTCAAGCTCGTTAAAAATGAATTAAGGATTTTTAGAGTATAGTTCCTTGTTAGGTAGATTGTAGAGAGTAAAAGCGAGGATAGTTTTGTTCCTGTGTCAACCTCGTTAAAAAATGAGACAGGGTGTTAGAGGATAATTCCTGTTACTGAGTCAACCTCATTAAAAAATGAATCAGGTATATTTTAGGATATATAGGTAGATTGTAGAGAGTAGTTATGAGCATAGTTCCTTATCTTGTGTCAAGCTCGTTTAAAAAATGAAACAAGGGTTTTGAGGATAGTTCTTTTCCTGTGTCAACCTCACTAAAAAAATGAAACAACTGCCACGAGTCTTTCCAAGATTTCGAAAGTAAACCTTTATTTCATCCACCTGGTTGAATGCAATGAAGCTTGGGGGGCATGTACCTTGATTTGCATCATTATGCTGGGGGCATGTGAACTTATAACAAGCATAGTTTTTCTGTTTCAAGCTTGTGTAAAAATGAAACTACTTTGAAGCATAGTTTTTCTTTGTTTCAAGCTTTTGTAAAAATGAAACCTATCTCGAGTCAATTTCAGTTATTTTCAAGACTCGTTAAACTCATGAAAATCCCGAGATTCTTTTTCTATCTTTCATTCTCGTAAAACAAATGAAAATGACGAGTTCTTTCCGTCTTTTCCTACTCGTAAATTAAATTGAAAGTCGGCCATATGAGTGCATTTTTATCATTTTTTCAAACTCATTAAAACTTACGAAAAAGTGAAAACCATGAGTACATTTTTATCCATTTTTTGAACTCGTTAAAACTTACGAAAAAGTGAAACCTTAGAGTCATCTTTAAGCCCTTTTCTGACTCCTAAAATATGAAAAGATTGCCGAGCGTTTCTTTTACACTCGTTAAAACGGAATTAAAAGACGGTCCTCTTACAGCCCTTTTCTGACCGTAAAAACATGAAAAGATTGCCGGATTTTTGTCGTTTCAAATTCGATATTGGAAATAAAATGACGTGTCCTTGATCGCTTTTTACTTTTCAGATCAGAGACACTAATCATGAAAGTACTCCTTGGTCGTAAAGATCAAGCGGTTCTCTCAAGTATTATTTTATACTTTTTCGGGCTTGGGAGACACAAATTTACGAAAAAGGTCAACCCTGGAGTCTTCTTAAGTTTTTCAGACTCTCTAAAATTGAAAAACGCCGAGTTTCTCCTATACTGGACTCGTTAAAATTTCACAGTAAAGGACCTGTTCAATTACAAACAGGAACGGACCACTCCTTCTTAGGGTTCGAATCTAAACTAAGTTGGACTCATCCGAAGGATGAGCTTATAATCAAGCAAATGTTATCCTCCTCAAGCTTGTAAAAAATAAAGAGGTACTTGCCAGAAATGGTGGGGGAAAAGAGAGAAAAATGAGCCTATTTGTTATCCTTTGTCTCAAAAAAAACCTTATCACCACTCTTGAACACGACACTTTTCATTCACCTGGGTTGGGAAATCCTTTGCCTAACAGTTGATCAAACCACATTGAAAGTCTTCAGCCGTTTTCTGGGTATTAACTTTGGGTCAATTGTCACCAAGCCATCTGTTGTGTCGTTATGTGTTCAAGAGGTCACTGCAAATAAACCATTCATCTGCAAAATACCTGTCATCCATCTTGACCATCCCTGAGTCAGTCCTTACAACTACATTTCTTCAACTTGATCTATGATTTCGTGTTGTGGGCTTGCCTACGACGGATCGCTTTCTATCGACATCAGCACATTATCTAGAAAGATGATCTAGAAATCGTCAGTACCTTGAAATCTGCATGCATCAATGGCAGGTTTCTCGCCTTTGACGACAGTTTACATCATTGACTTTCGATCGAAGGATTCCGTGACATGTTCGACATCAACACATTCATTCACATCTCATGGATTGTACTGGGTACTTTGAGAACCATTGACATCACTGGTGGTCTCTCTCACACTTGTTAACAGTTTACATCATTGACTGGTAATCAAGTGGTTTCTACCATGTTCGACATCAACTCATTTATTCGCATGGATAGAATCGTACCATTTCGGGAAGTAGAAATGAAGACCCTGGATCTAGTTTCCACCATCCAGGCTGCGAGGAGTTTTGTATTCATTATATAGTAGACTAATTATAAACAGATGGCTGCGTCCATACTGTGTCTACATGAGTCTATGATTATGATGTACTGCGAAATCATTCCTGTATTAGAGCAGTAGTTAGTTTGTTAGTTAAAGTTTTTAATCTGAGTATGGGAATGCCTACCTCAGCGATGATATGATCTCATATATGTATTTTGTGTTGAATATTTGCAGGTTCCGACTGGGCTCTCCACGAGATAATCCTTGAAATGATAAAGTGCTTCACCCTTCCTAGATGATATGAAACCCTAATCTACTACAGGCTTCTCACTTTAGGGGGCAATCTGTTACACTAAAATTTGTCTCCATGACTATTTGCAGTCAGTATGGCTCCATCAATAGTCATATTGTCCTCCTTGGCAAGTCTTATACCTCTGCTCCTCATGTCAAACTCCAAAAAAGAGAGAAAGTCCTTAAAAATCAATATAACTCTGGTTACGCAGTTTCTCTTATCCTTACCTGCGTGTACGCACCTCAAGTTCATAACACCTGCGTACTTGTACGTTCTGTCTGTAAAGGGGTGGGTGCGTACTCCTGTAAAGGTCAAAAGGCGCAAGTTTTACTTCAAAAAAATTACTTGTGATCGATTCTAGAGCATTCTAGAAGATGGTTTGACGTGGATTGAGCGCCTCCAGATGGTTCATGCATCCCAATGAAAGAGGAACTTATCCCATGAAGAGGGGAGCTATCCCATTGAAAGAGGGGCTTATCCCATTCATGGTGAACCTGATTAACTTCCTCCAAAGCACTATAAATATAGGCATTGGGCCAGAGGGAGGGGAGGTTGAAAGCTGAACATTCCTAAGGGTAGATGCTGCTGAAATTAGGACTCCCTTTTAGAGCTTGAGAGGAGAGATTCCAATCCTTTCTTGGCTTCATTTGGAAGTGGGTGAGCTGATCAAAGTAAAGGAGAACTCTTGCTGGACCCTGGGAGGGACCTGCACAACACCAAGGCACTGGTTGTAATGGTTTCTTTTGTTTCCAATTAATACAATTAAGTTCATTTTTCTCAACAAGTTGTTATATATAATTTGTTTCATAAACTCCTTGGTCTTTATGATGAATATGTTTTATTATATGAGTTATTCAGGTGCTATGTAATCGTTTGCTTGTTAGTGAATGCAGGCTTAAAGGAGAAGGAGCTCATCTAGATCAAAGAGGCTTGGCTGTTACAAACAAGCGTTGGACTAGAGGTAAGCCTTAAACACCTGGTTGCTTTTATTTTAAATGCATATTTAGGGAAAGATAGTGCTTGATTGTTTTGTTTGTCACTAGAAAGCCTTAGCTTCTAGGGAGGTCGGTTTTGTCCGCAAAATTGACTCTTTCCGCATGACAGTAAGAAGTAATGATCTTGTTTTTGTTCATTGCAAGCGTCATCGTTTTTTGCTAAAGCACGCAAGATTTCTTGCTAGGAATCTTGGCTGCTCTGATTCATCAGGGTAGGAAGATTGATCTCAATCTTTGTGTTAATCTTGCTTTTGGTGACTTTTTGTTTGCTTGACAAAACCGCTTTTTGTGACCATCCACTTCTTTGTTTCATGAAAGTTGTTGATTGATGCTTTCTTGAAATTGGTCTTTTTGATCTTTTTGGTTTTCGTTGCCAAAGCTTTCATTGTTTCTTTTGATTGTTAAGAGCACCTTTAAACACATTTATTTTTATTGAGTTTTCATCCATTGTGTGGTGTCAACTTGCAAAAGTGTTTGTTGCCTATTCTTCAATCACAAAGTTTCAGTCTTGTTGAGAGCATTTTTTAAAAGACTCTTTTGTTGTTGTTTCTAAAGAAAACTTTTTGAAAAAACTTCGTTTTGCTTTCTTGAACTTTGTTTTCATTTGGTTTCCTTTTAGTGAATGAAAGTGCTTTATGTTTGTCTTGAAACTTGTTTTTAGTGTTTAGACGAAATGAATGGTAGCATCTCATATTCCATCTAGACATTTTAAGTGGCAAAATAAAAAGTGATAAGCAAGCAACTTTCATTTCTTGTTTTTAGAGTAGTTTTGAATCTTGCATTAGCATATATTTGTTGCATTAGGATAGATTTGCATATCTTTTTAGGCATATATAGCTTTGTTAACTTTTGTGAGTGTGAAGCGTGAATTAACGAAAAGAAAAGAAAAAAAAAATTATTTGAAGTTCCTTTGAACCCTGTAGAGATTACTTTTCATCGAAAAATGAAAACAAGTGCATGTGCATGTAGTTAAGTTTTTATTAATTTCTTTTGCGTCAAAAACACCACTAGTTTCACTTCCGTTATCCCGTGACTTAAAGAACAACCTATTTTAAAATCAAGCGCTAATTAAAATTCACTAAAACTTTTTTTTAAGTTAGATACACCAACAAGTTTTAGGATTTTAGGGCCTTGGATTAGGCGAGTGGAGAGTTAACTCTCCAAGGCCATTTAAACGTCAAACATAGGAGTCTGAATAGCGAGTGAAAATCCAATAGCGTTAGGAAGACCAGGAAAGCTCCGGATCTGGGAGTTAAGCACGAGGGTCTGTGAAGACAGGGAAGAGAGATACCCCCCCTCCTACTTTTCCGAACTTACCTCATGACTGTTCCGCCTGGCTTCTGCGACAAGTTGGTATCCATAGTTGCTACTCCTAGGGATCTACACAGGTGGTTGCGAAGGGGAATCCCGTGGCACCTGAGGTCGACGTTGCATCACTCTCAACGGTACTACTGGAGGGCACCCTTGCGAAGCTTGGGGGCTTGCACCGGCGCAAGTTGTTGTTAGGAGGTTAGCGTAACTTCCTCTGTTACCTTCGCTGATAGGACTGGGCCCTCATCATCCCAGACTATCTTTGGAAGGCCCCTTAATTCACTTTCTCGTATTTTGGTGTCCGGTCCTAATCACCCGGAGCGGAAATACTTGGAAGCTGTTTGACTGGTTGTTATCTTTAGGGACTTTATAGTGTGTGCTTTGTGTTCTTAGTTGGCCTAGCTTTCAATTTTTTGAGTCTTTAGTTAGATCTTAACAAAAACTTCAAAGTGGCTGACCGATCACCTAGACGGTCTCGAGGACTTTGTGGTCTTTCACCACCAGGTTTATAGCCTTCTCCTAGAAGGCGCAGAGGTAATACTACTGGTGGGTTTCGTCCCACGCCAGTTGACGCATCGGGGATTGATTCTCCTCTCGGGGGCATTAGTGTGCAAGCAAGGCCTGGCACTTCCACAGAACAAGAGAGAGACACTCCAGTTCTTTCTCGAGTTCTCTTTCAAGCGGAGAATAACATAGAGGTAGAAGAACTCTCAGAGTCGTTAGCGGCTCCGAATTCTCCCCTACTATCTAGTCATCTGGACGTACTACAATATGTTGGGACTCCGACGCATAGACTGTCCAGTCCAGGTTACGCTACGCGCTTACCATCGATGACCACTACTGGAAGCATGGCTTCTACTACAAGTGCTGCAACTATGCAGACTCCAACATCGATGCAAGGAGGAGGAACGATTTCCATCTCCTCGGCTTCTTTGTTTGGATCTTTTGCTAGCACATCTTTAGTTGGGTCTACCTCCATTCCGTCCACGAGTGGAAATGCCCAAACCAATGCTTTTGGTTTTGGATTCTTCCCATTTGGCACCCATTCACAGGGTATTCCTTTAGTTCCATTTAGTGCCACCACGTCCATGATGGGCAGATCGACTTCATTCCAGGGTTTTCCTTTCAGATGTGGTCATATACCACATTCCAACCCGACAATAGGATCCATGCCTTTTTCTTCTACATGACAATGCAGCAATCCTTTCCAAGGTTGGACTAACCCTGGGGTTAGTGGTGTGGGGACTGGGAATCCGTTTTTCGGCCAACAAGGGAATAGGCCGTACTCCACGGTTACTTCATTTCAAAGTATTCCTCCCTTAGCTTTGGCTTGGAATCCATATCAGGGGTTATCAACTCCTTATAATCCTTTAGGAGGAAGCTTTGCTGGTTATGGAGGCTTTACGGCCGGAGTTGGTCAAACTCCAAATTTTGCTAGATCACAAGGTTTGTCTTTTGGTTCAGCCGGTTCTACTGGTTACTTCGGGCAGCCTGGTGCCTTCCAAAATCCAAGCCAATCTTTTCAGAGCTTTGGGAGTTCTGCCCAGTCTGGGTGGAATCCCCAAGGTCCTCCTAAGCTTCCGTTTCTGGCAACTTTGAACTTGCTAGACCTCACTAAGTTAACAAATGATCCAATCAAGTACAATCTGGCCTGGCCTCCGGTCCCAACCAAGCTCCCTTCAGACATTCCAAAATTCGAAGGGAAGAGCGGTGAGGACCCAGGCGACCATGTAACCACATTCCATTTGTGGTGCTCATCTAACTCCCTTATCGATGACTCGATTAGGTTGAGACTTTTTCAATGCACCTTGACTGGTAATGCGACCAAATGGTATATAGAGTTTCCAGGGGGTAGCTTTACATCTTTCGCTGACTTAGCCAATATTTTCTTAAATCATTTCCTGTTGCCTGTCTGTTATGATGCCGGAACTAAACTTCTGACCACTTTTCGACAAGATAAGGCAACTCACATTTCTGACCATATTCAGGAATGGAGACGAAGAAAGAGGCTCATTAAAGCCGAAATCCCTCCGGAGTACCATCTCGAGTGGTTTTTGAAATCTTTACAACCCGATATCTCCAAGGATGTCTCCATGTCTGGAGTCTATTATGAGGAGCAAGCCATTTTTAGGGCCCAGCAATTAGAATTGATCTACTCTCAGTCTAGGATCCTACAAAAATACTTGCCAGATGCTCCTAGGTCTAAGGTTGAGATAGCTAAGTCGAAGCCAGGTCCCCACGCGGATGGTATCGTTGGGTCGATAGACACAACTGCGGTGAACTTGTTGAACCAATTGCAGCAGTTGTCTTTACAAACTGCTTCTAACAACCAAGTCACATCGTCTAACCCTCCGGCTTCCCAAACCTCTTCGATTAATGTTGTCCAATCTGATAACCCCAAAGGAAATCAAAATTCCAATGGGAAAAAGAAAGGACGAGGTAAGAAAAAGAATCAGGATGGGAAGGCTGACGCAAATAAATCCGGCAATAATGCTAGTGGTGGTAGAAATGAGTCTAGAAAGAAAGTCAAGTTTCCATGCAAGTTGTGCAGCGGAGACCATTTAACTCATCTCTGCCCCAAGATTGAAGATGCACGACGCTTGTTAGGGCATCAAGGAACTTCTAGTTCTCAAGCTGTATTAACCAACCCTTTTCCCCAAGGGCAGCAACTTCTTGTTGACGCGAGTTCAAACCCTGGAACCTCCGCAGGGGGCAACCAGGAAGGGGAAAAATCATCAAATGTTTTCATGATGGGTTCTAACGTCCATGTGGCTACTCGGTCACGTGATTATGGTGAAGCTGAAACTTCCAAGGACAAGACTGTTCCCGGAAGTACCGACCTTCATATTGAGCGACCCCCTGTCGAGACTATACCACGGATACCGAAAGGTTCCGCTAAACGCGCGACTATTAATCCTAATGCTAGGGCCACCCAGAATTACTCCATTGTGGAGGATCTGGCTCAGAGTCCGTGCGCCATGTCCGCTTTAGAGGTTCTCCAGTCGTGTCCGGCTCAGCGAAGTGCTTTACTTTCCGCGATTGGGGCAGTCGATCCAACTAACTCTTTAGTGCTCACTTTTGACATGTTAAATGTCAAAAAGCGACTCCCTCATCATATGGCTTTCCAAATAAAGTCTACATACCGGAAAATCAATATTTTTCGTACCGTTATAGATGAAGGAGCTTCCACGTGCGTCATGTCGATGTCATGCTGGAAGGCTATTGGATCACCTTCGGCTGTTCCTTCACCCACCGTCTTGACTACATTTGATGGTCATTCTCATAAGCCGCATGGGATTATCCCGGCCTTTCCTATATGTGTTGGGGGGAAGGTCGTCAATATTGAAGTAGAAGTCATAGATGCTAACCTATACTATAATCTCCTCTTAGGAAGGAACTGGGTATACGAAATGGACGCAGTGGTTTCGACTCTGTTTCGTGTCATTTTCTTTCCTCATGAGGGGAAAATCGTTAAGGTTGATCAACTGGATTATTGTCTAGTCGATCCTCAAGCAAGCTCTAACTCTACCATTCCTTTAGTGGATAACCCTCGCCTGCCTACTGAGAATTTAGGAGTGGGGATGTATTCCTCATTGATGGGTACCTTTGATCTTCCCTCTCCTTTCGCTAAAATCAATTCTATTTCATCATTTAAGGAGCCTTGATTCTACCTCTGCCTTGGACTGCTTAGATTCGGTTTTACCTTCTGAAGAAGCAATCCTCGAAGTAATGATGGGTATAGATCGACCTTGGGAAGACTTACACCATCATTCATACTTTCTTCCTCCATTGCAGGAAGTAGAATCTAGATTCTCTGAGCTCTTTACTAGTGATGTTTGTACGATGTCAAATCCTTTGGCTCCAGCACACGTTCATGCCGAAGGTAATATGTCGATGATTTCAAAAACGATACCTATAAACATCTCTAGGGACCCTAACGTGATCAAAAATCTCTTCATCAGAATTGAATGTCCCCCTGAAGAAATTCAATTTTGCACTGACCTGTTCAAGGAATTTCGAGATGTATTTTCTTGGTCTTATGAAGAAATGCCTGGTATTGATCCTTCTACAGTTCAACATGAGATCAAGACGTATGAAAACGCCAAACCGGTTCGTCAAAGGCTTCGGCCAGATAACCCTAGGAAAGCAGCAGCTATCAAAGCTGAAGTTGAGAAGCTGCTAAAGGCGAGTTTTATATACCCTGTTCCTCTTACTGATTGGGTTTCTAATCCAGTCCCTGTGGATAAAAAGCAAGGAAAAATCCGAGTATGCATCGATTTTAGGGACCTAAACAAGGTTTTTCCAAAAGATAATTACCCCACGCCATTCATTGATCAAATTATCAACGAGTGTGCGGGTAATGAAATTTTTTCCTTCATTTATGGTTTTTCGGGTTATAATCAAATTTCTATCCATCCTGAAGATCAACATAAGACAGTCTTTATATGTCCCTGGGGTACATTTGCATATAGAAAGATGCCTTTTGGTCTTAAAAATGCTGGAGCCACTTTTCAGCGGGCCATGTCATATGATTTCCACGACATTAAACATGTCATCGAAGCATACTTGGATGATATCGTTGCTCGTTCTCGAAAGAGAACTAATCACCCTAGTCATCTTCGAATGGTTTTCGAGCGATGTCGTTTTTATAAAATCCGGTTGAATCCCAACAAATGTGTTTTCGCGGTTACGTCCTGTTGGGTCCCTATAATACTAGTGATTACCCCATTACTATTGCAGTTATACCCCTTATTAATATTGTTGTGCCCCTATTGCCCCCATATTATTATTACTGTGCCCCATAGAATCCCTCTATTGTTATTTTTGTGGCTTTATATTATTATTGTTAGGTCGGCTAGATTATATTGTGACTCCTTAGACTCCTATATATAGAAAGGAGGTTTTTTCATTTCAATCATCCAATAATTTTTCATTTATGTAATGTAAAGGAGGTTGCCCCCTTGAAGAGGCTGAATTCTAAGGCGTTGATCTATCTTTTCTATCTTTTTCTTGAGCTGGTTCCATAACATTTGGTATCAGAGCTTTGGATTCTAGGGTTTCGCTGCTACAAACAGGTCATCGTGGCAGTTTCGCTATAACTTTTTTTTGTGACGTTTCAAAAGTCGCAAAAAAAACTCATTTGAGATGAAATCGCGCTGAACCTTGGGTCCAAATTTTAGAGCTTTTCGCGGAATATTTGCAGAGATATGATCTGAGGAAGTTGGTATTTTTGCAGACTCCTAAATTACACTCAAAGCAGGTGACCTGGGGAAAATCGTCATAACTTTCTCTCTGGGGATCGGATTGAAATTTCTTAAGAAGGTACAGAAAGAGGACAGATTGTAGTTTCTTGTATGCATGTTTTTAGATCCAAAGGTCGAAACAGTGACTCGTGGCACGTCGTACAAGTTTGCTCTACTGAACTAGTCTATAAGCAAGTCATTGTGGGAGATTTCACATAACTCTTCCTTAGAGAATCCAATTTGGGTCAGACTTGTGGCATTAGAAAGAGGACACAGAGGGCTACTACAGCTCACAAATTCAGAACTAGATGATTGGAAAGTACAGAGATACATTAGAGGCAATATCGAGCTCCTACAAAGTGAAAAAATGTGTGTAGATTTTCTTAAATTTTTTCCTAAGCTTGGTTTGAAAATTTATTTTGAAGGAATTCAAAGGGCATAGTAGAGCATTATTATCGGTAACTGATGCCCCGAGGAAAGAAAATGCAAACACCTAGTAAGGAACCTGAAAGCTCTAGTATGACTCATGAAGAAGAGGAAGAAATGCAACATGATATATCAAAATTACAAGACCAAGTGCAACAATTGTCCCTTGCACAAAAAGGAACAGAATCTAAGATGGATGGTTTAAAGAAAGATGTAGAAGCTAAGATGGATGGTTTAAAGAAAGGTGTATAAGCGAATATGGGCTGTTTAAAGAAAGGCGTAGAAGCTAAGATGATTGACGTGGAAGCTAAGATGGATGATTTGAAGATAGATTTGAAGACAGACATGGACGAATTGAAGATAAATATGAATAAGTTGCTACAAGAAATGGTCCCTAAGGGTGAAAGGGTACTAAAGGAAACTCATGATGAGAACAAAAGAAATGTTAATCATGATTCCATAGATGCTAATGTTGGATCGAAGACTCACCATATTCCAAAAATCGATATGAGGAAGTTTGATGGCAAGGATCTTGCCACATGGATATTACAAATGGAGCAATTCTTTGATCTCAGTAATGTGCAAAACACACAAAAGGTATGTATGGCAACTTTATATTTGGAACCAAATCAGTTTGCATGGTATCAATGGCTTTTCTCTCGTAAACATTTATCACTTGGGCAATTTTTACGGAAGAATTGATAGCACATTATGAGGATACAAAAAGCAACACTTTTTTTAGCCAATTGATAAGTCTCAAACAAAAGGGTTCAATAATGGAGCACATTAAGGAGTTCCAAAAATTGAACATAAGGGTAAAAGATATTCCAGAGGAGCATCGGATTGATGTGTTCATAGGGTCTTTAAAGGATAATATCCAACATGATGTTCGCCTTTGGGAACCTGATTCATTGGAGAAGGCATTCAGGTTAGCAAGAAAAATGGAAAGAAAAATTATGGCAACCAGGAAGCATACCACTCACAACTATAAAGACGGAAGTGTTGTTGCCCCTAGTCTTCCACAACCTATGAGAAGGAAATGTTGGCAATACTCCATGCACTTAAGAAATGGCGACCCTACCTAATGGGTAGACACTTCAAGAAGGTTATAGGCGACAAGCTCCCAGTTCAAACAATATTTCCAGAACTTGACGAGGAAGGAAAAATTATATGGAACCAGAAGCAGTCACAGAAACAAGAACTCGACAGCTACGAAATCGTTCAATTTCAGAGTATCTTATCAAGTGGAAAAACTTATGCGCTGAAGATTCCACATGGAAGGATGAGAATTTTATGCAGAAGTATCCAGAACTACTCAAGCGTTGAGGACAACACTTTTTTGAAGGAGAGGGGCATGTTGGGTCCCTATAATACTAGTGATTACCCCATTACTATTGTAGTTATACCCCTTATTAATATTGTTGTGCCCCTATTGCCCCCATATTGTTATTACTGTGTCCCATAGAATCCCTCTATTGTTATTTTTGTGGCTTTATATTATTATTGTTAGGTCGGCTGGATTATATTGTGACTCCTTAGACTCCTATATATAGAAAGGAGGTTTTGTCATTTGAATCATCCAAGAATTGTTCATTTATGTAATGTAAAGGAGGTTGCCCCCTCGAAGAGGCTGAATTCTAAGGCGTTGATCTATCTTTTCTATCTTTTTCTTGAGCTGGTTCCATAACACGTCCGGTCGGTTGTTAGGGTTCATTGTGTCAAATGAAGGGATTCGGGTTGATCCCTTCAAGGTTGAGGCAATAGTTCAGTTGCCTCCCCCGTCCTCAATTCGACAACTTCAAAGTCTTCAAGGGAAGGCTAATTTCTTAAGATGGTTTATAGCGAACTATGCCGAGATTACTAAAGGGTTCATGTGTCTGCTACGGAAAGGAGTTCCATTTGTGTGGGACGACTTTGCGCAGTGGTCATTCGATGCTTTGAAAAAGGCATTAGTCTCTGCCTCGCTTTTGAGTCCACCGGATTATGGTAGAGACTTCCTTTTATATCTCGCTGCAGCAGAATCAACCATTGGTATGGTTCTCGTTCAGGAGGACGATGCTCTCACTGATCATGTGATTTATTATTTGAGCCGAGGCTTAATAGGTCCTGAACTTCGCTATTCTCCGGTTGAGAAATTGGCTTTGGCAGTTGTCCATGCTGTCCAACGGCTCCGTCATTATATCCTGCTACGCAAAACTTTTGTCTTAGCGGTGGTCAATCCATTTCAATTTGTCCTCAGTAGGTGAGTGATTGGGGGCAAATATAACTGATGGATAGTCATTTTGCAAGAATTTGATCTCGAATTCTTGTCTGCCAAGTCTAAGAAATCCATGGTTTTCACTGAGCTAATTTCTGAGCTGCCTTGTGGAGAGGATACTGTTTATGAGGAAAGTTTTCCCGATGAACATTTATTCCTCATCTCTTCACTCGACCCTTGGTATGGAGATATCATTGTCTATCTCCAGACTTTGAAGTTTCCCTCTACTTTCTCCAAGGATGAATGTCGAAAATTACGTCACCTGGCTAAAAATTATGTTATCATTGGTGACACATTATACCGTCGAGGGGTTGATTCAATCCTTCGGCGCTATTTAACCTTAGAGGAAGCAGAGTCAGTGCTCAATGACTTCCATAGTGGAGCTTGTGGTGATCATCTATCAAGGCTTGCTACAATCCAACGCATCTTACGTGCCGGCTATTTTTGGCCTTCACTCTTTAAAGACTGTGTGGAAGCGGTCAAACGCTGTCACCCTTGTCAAATTTTTACTCGGAAGATGCGCGCGCATCCAGCTCCTCTTTTTCCCGTTGTCACCGTCGGTCCATTTACTAAGTGGGGTATTGATTTTACGACCTGTAATCCGCCTTCAATGGCGAATCACAGGTACATTATCGTGGCTATAGACTAATTTGTGAAGTGGGCCGTGGCCATGCCCACTTATAAAAATGATAGTGACACGGCAGCGTTGTTCCTTTTTAATTAGGTTATCTCAAGATTCGGTATCCCGAGAGAGATTGTCACTGATCATGGCAGTCATTTCCAGAATCAAATGATGTCTGAATTGGCTCTCAAATTAGGTTTCCGGCAGGAGCATTCGTCCCCTTATTATCCTCAGGCCAATGGACAGGTTGAGGCAGTCAATAAAACTCTTAAGACGATCCTCCAATGGACAATCGATAAAAATCGGTCCAATTGGCACGTTATGTTGTATTCGGCTCTTTGGGCATACCGAACCTCCGTAAAGACTGCTACTGGTTTTACACCTTTTCAGTTGGTTTATGGGATGGAATCTATCTTTCCGGTTGAATGTGAAATTCCATCTCTTAAGTTAGTTATTGAGCTCCTTCCAGAGACTTCGAGTCTCGAAGAGCGCCTACTTCACTTGGAACATCTCGATGAGCAGCGTCGAGATGCCGCCACGGTGAATGAGGCTCATAAGAAAAGGGTTAAAACGCAGTATGATAAATCTGTCCGTCCTCAAGTCTTTTCTAAAGGTGACCTTGTCTTGGTCTATGACCAAGATAAAGACACCTTGGGGGCAGGCAAGTTTAAGCCTATGTGGTATGGTCCTTTCATTATTAAACGAGTTTTAGAAAAAGGGTCGTATGAGTTAATCGATTTTGAGGGAAACAAGCTGGCGGAGCCCCGAAATGGGCTCTACCTAAAGAAGTACTTTGCTTAGTTTTTGCCAGGCAATGGCTTCTTTGTACTTTATGTATATTTGTACATATATTGTCGAGATTTTTTTGATATCAACACTTTTTGGTCTGCTGTGGCAGGTGTTGATGGATGACTTGGTCTATTTTGGGTTCGCCGATGGTGCTAGTTGGCACACTCGGAATCTCGCTTCCGTAGCTTGGGTACTCTATTATCCAACTAGTCAATTGATGGTATCAAGAGGCGTATGTATCAATCCTTCTTCAAACAATATGGCTGAGTATACTGTCGTTATTAATTTATTATCCGAGGCAATCTCTTATGGGATCAACTTGTTGGTAGAGTATCTTGATTCTCAATTGATAGTGTCACAATTAAACAACATTTATCAGATAAGGGATCCATGTTTATATCGCCAGTATTTAAGGGTGAGGTTGTTGCAAAGATCATTTACTTATATTAATTATTTGCATATTCCAAGATCTCATAATTGGTTAGCTGATTCTATCGCTAATCAAGCATTAGACTGGCATATCAATCATTCATCACAATAAAATCAAGCATCAAAAAGTCGAACTGTATCTATATATATATATATATATATATATATATATATATATATATATATATATATATATATATATATATATATATATATATATATATATATATATATATATATATATATCATAAAGTGTCTCGAGTGTACATATGTTTGTCTAAAAATATACAAAAATTGGGACTCAAATGCCCATAATCATGTCCGGCATATCTAATGCCCCGGCTCAGGATGAGCGGCCAAGTAGGTAACTATCGCATTGGCCACACGCCGAAAAGTGCGAACCCAGTCACGTGGCATGACAACCACATGACGCTGCATATCCTCAGGAAGGTCCTCTATGGCATCCATCGGTACCCGGCATCTCAGTCTCGCCAAGTGTCGCTGGACATTATGTAGAGTCTGTTCTGTATCAGCAGCCGCCTCTTCGACTCCTCGGCCGCGTCGTCCATGCCGCGGGAACCCATCTGGTTATACTGGCCCAATGTCTGGAACATGATCATCATATCATTCATTTGAATCTCATCAAAAATATTTTTCAAAATGCATCATTATATTTGAAAAATCCAAAAAAAATCATAAAATCAAAAAATTCTTACCAATCTCGCCCCATGCTGCGTTCGGTGGTAACGCTAGATCAGGATCTCCTCGGAAATCCAGCCCAGCATAGGGGTAGTCATCCACGGCGATGATCTGTTGATCCCACCAGGTGAAGAAGTCATCATCGAAGGCAGTCCTTGGGACCTCCCCACCCCACAGACATTTCATCATATCAGCCCACCAGCCCATGCGTGGATCTCGTGGGGTGCTGGTGGAAACTGCTACCCTGGGGCAGAGTGTGGGAACCTTCTCGAAAAAGAAAGTACACAGGATAGTCCCATATCCAAAGTTTTTGGTCTATCCCCTCTTGATAGAAGTGAGTTGGCTCTTCATATTGGCCAGAAGAGGAGTACACCAGTCGAACACAGTAGTGAGACAGTCAACTGCCACGCTCATGGTTAGCCGTGATGCCTGATGCAGAGAGGATGATTCGTTCACTCGAGCTATGGTGAACAGGATTATCCTTAGTGATAAACTCGCCACATGTGTGATGGAAATCTAGCTCCCAACATTCTTGCGATATCTCGGGCAATATATCTGTACGTAGTCCTCTATCGTGAGACTACTCCGTGTCCTGCCTCGGGAATGTACTACCTCTCCCCTTCGGGAAAGGCCCGTGATAAAATAGATATCCTCCACTTCTACCCTGAGCGGCATCTGGTCAATCATAAAGGCTTCCTCCTTGATGTCCCAATAATCAATGAGCATCTCAAGCAGACGTGTGTTTACTTTCATATTCGGCAGTTTGAAGAATTTAAGCAAACCGCATCCCCGTAGGGCTTCCAAAGCATCAGGATCATTCATGACTTCATTATCCACTGCTGCGTGCTCTCTTTCACGCCAGGTGACCGGAATTCTGAGAAAAAAATGATTTGTAACCGTTAGTTTTTGTTTAAAAATTGTTCGCGGCGTATACGCGGGTCCCTGTGCACACAGTCGCGTATAGGGCCCGCGTGTACGCGAGTTTAATATTACCAACCCGCGTATACGCCGCGATGAAATTTTTGGCAAAAAATTCAATGGTGAAACATTAATTAAAAATCTTAAAACCAGTCACAATCAATTGCAAGCTAAGTATAAGAGTTACCTGGAGGTTTTTGAAGAATTTGAACGGTTGAATCTGGCTATGGGAAGTTTGCTCCTTTTGCTCCAAATCCTTTGCTCTCAAACTCAAATGGTGAAAATGGTGAGTCCAAAATCTCTTTTATAGGTTTTGAAAATGTAAAATTTTTTCAAAATTTTATTTTATTTGGCCTCATGTGACTTTTAACTTGGGAGCTTGGAATGTCGAGAATGGTTTGATTTTCAGGACATTTTGGACGTTTTTCGACAGTTTCGAGACGGTTCCATGACTGTTGACCCGTCATGGCAGGTATCGTTTTCTCACTGGCATATAGGTTAGGGACACCATTTTTCCGTTGCATTATGCATGATAGCCTCCATTTGCCGATACATCTGCCGTAGGGTCAACCTCGTCGTGATATGGTTCGTAAGCCATCTTCACTCGCCAATTCTTTAAATCATGACACGATGGTAGAGCCATCCTTTACATGGGCATCGTAGTTAGCACCTCACTGACATTTGTTGCCCATGCTGCTCCGATTTGAGTAGGCTCGGGAGTCCTCTGTAGTCCTGCCATGACTTATGCATTGAAGACTCATTCCTCTTAGCTTCTTCGCTTTGTTCTGGCCTTATACCCTAGAGGCTCCTTTGTGTCGAGTTGTACTACTGCATTGCATGTTGACCACTTGCACCTTGTGGCCTAGAGCCAGCTTCACTTGGACTCGTGTTTAAGCCAACTTTTGACCATAACGACTGCAAAATCAACCTTGCATACCTATGACTTCTGCAACTTGACACACCTTGACCCATGGAAGGAACACACCTTTGAGTGTCACTGACCAGTTTTCACCTCCCTGCATTGAGCATAGGAACATTCCATTCCCAGGAACTAGATCATATGTTTCACCGACACTCGTTCTTTCCACTGTACCATAGCATTCTTTTATTCTTTTTCCAGCTTAACAGAAAAAGACAAAAAAATCAAATATTCCAACAAAAAAACGGGAACGGGACAATATTTCCATTTATTGTTGGCAGCTAGAGTCATTCATGTCGCCCTTGAACAAAGCACTCAAAGCAAAGTCTCCTCCATTTGGGCGGGATTTAGTTTGACTTAGGTACACCTTAACCTTGTTATTGAGTCAGTTCTCCCCCGATTGGTTATCTCTTCCAATCATATGGAGGGTTCGTTCGTGCCTCCTGCATGGCGAACTTATACAGAGTCATCATATGCTGCCACATAGTCACATTGAGTCGTGCTTTTGTTCAAGGGAAGTTAGCCTGAGTCGGCCTCTCTGCAGTGTCTCTTGACTCATTTTTCAGTCGGCCATCCCTGGTTGTTAATGTCATGTCTATCATCACATTAGCTATATTGGTCCTTTACTCGTGCCGGTTTGAGAAGGTCCCCATTGACTTCTTGCTGGCGGGTCTTGTCCTTATCGACGACGACACCTTGCTCTGAGGACAGGCCTAGAGCTGCACCCTGGCCCTATTTTCATTATTGATAGGTCACCTTATGCTCAGCATCGATCAGTATCATGGGTCTTTGACTAATTGGTTTCCCTTGTGTTCGACATGAGCTTACATTATCACACATTGGGATTCGTGTAGTACCTTGGTTTCCATTTGACCCTATTGGTGGATACCTCGCCTCTGTGTCAGCTTTCATTATTGGTTGGTTCAGAGGGTTTCTATCGTGCACTAGCCACATCTTGTGTACGCCGGAAACATAGTTCGGTTGGGTTACTACATCTCTTTCGTCCGATTCCTTCCACATTATTGGCCTACGGGTTACACTCGCGCTAGATTGATGAAGGATCCCTTAATGCCTTCCTTCTAGCGGATCTTTCCCTATCGACTCCGACTCATTGCTCTGGGTCAAAGATCTAGAGTCCATTTGGCAGTACCTTGGGGTTTGCAGTCATTAGTGGCAGATCCTTCACTATCGATAGTGGGAAACCATCATTGTCTCCTGATTGATAGATTCTTATAGGTGTTCGACTCCAGCTCATCTATTCACACTTGTTATATTGTACTGGGTAACTTGACACTCATTATCATTATCGGTGAGTAGTCTCGCGTTTGTTAATGGTATACATCAATTACCGGTAATCAAACGATTTCTCACGTGGTCGACTTTAGATCATTTATTCCCATGGTGTAGAAATGTACCACGGCGGTCGGTGAAGCCCTCAAGTTGTATCAGCATTCATTGGTTCACTTGACAATTGCTCCTGTTGCTGCTAGTTGATACCACTCCACTTTATATGTTGCAGTCAGTCATGGCGACATTCTATATGCTGGAACCTGAGTTTGCAGTGTAGTACCATCCTATTCCATCATGTTCAATTGGTACCTTTTCGGATCAGTCTTTGATATCAGTGATCTGTTGCATCTTTTAGCATCATTGACAGTTTTATATGACATGTACTTGTTCGATCATGATCAGATGATCCATTATGTATCTTCTAGTCATTTATACTAGTATACTTAGTGGATCCGCTTGTACTTGATATGCGGGCATGCTTTACTTTTTATGAGCATGGGTATGCCCGCCTCAGACAGTGTTTCTTTCTAATCTCCTTTTGTGGCTTGGCAGGTTGAATTCTGGTGAAGTCCTCCTTGGTTTTTGACAAATTTCCTTTCCATGTACTTGCATAATACATTTCAGCCATCATGTACCCCTTCTGACCTCATATATTAGGGGGCATCTGTTATAGCTCCAAATCTCACTCTTATGGTTTGTGATGCTGCACTCATGGCCTAGGGCAACCCCTCCTTCCAGACCTGGTCCTAAAATTTAAAAAACAGTGTTTTATCCCTTATACACGACATTGCCCTGAGTTAAACGCGTGTATACACGGGTAGGTATATACCCAACCTGCGTATATGTATTAAAACACTTAAAAAAATATAAAACTCCTTATTTTCGAGTGGAGATCGTGGGTTTTACCTGCTGATCACCTGTTAGTGCCCGTGGCCCAACTGTTCCCAACCAACTCCCAACTAAAAAACTACTTTGGGAGAGGTATAAAAAGACCTCAATGGGAAGGCCTAAGGGAGGAGAGAAGAGAGAGAAAGGTTATTATGCTGAGATTTTTCCCCTGACCAGGTCTGAAGATCCTTGTGCCTTCTGCACTTCCCCCATTTGTACAGGAAACTCTTGTTTCCTTGTGTGTTGATGTTCATCCATTACTTGTGACATCATGGAGAAAGTCATGGAAGGAGTTTGTTAAAGGCTTGAGGCTAGATGAATCCGGAAGGAAGCTTTGCTTGGAGCTAGCGAAAGGTGACTCAGGTGAAATTATTCCTTTTCTGTACTTTATTTGTCTATAATAAAATAAACACATGTCTTGGTTCCTGATATGAATCTTCTTTATGTTTATGATATTCATGTTAGAATTCATATGTGAATGGTTGTTTATATTTCATAACTAACTACCTTTCTTTATAACATGAAGATGGTTTCTTTATAAGTTTTTGTCCATATACTACTGTGTTCTTTGGAATTGGTTGTTTTGCAGGGCAAAGGAGCAAGAGGAACTTGAAGAAGGGTTTGGACCCTTGAGGACCTTCTCAAACGTAGGACCTAAGGTACATTCCCTTATCATAGAATTTTCTTATAATAGCATAGTGGCTATATGAATGTGTGTTTCTCTGTATAGACAACTTTCAGTCTACTAGGGTTTCAACCCAAAAGCCCTAGGGGAACATTTCCCTCAACAGTTATGTTTGAGCATATAGAATTGATAAAGATAGCTACAATAGCTATTCAGAAAGTAGAGGAGGAATTGGGTGAAATGCCTGAGGATGCCAATAGACTCATCCACTTCCTTAACAGCAAAAACAGATATGAGCTTCAGGAATTCAATATAGAAGACAGGATTGAAACCATTTTGGAAAAAAGGAAGGTCCTTTCTAAGAGGAACCTAATGCTGAACTTATAAGAAAAGTGCCATAACATGCAGGGGGCCATTAATAGATTCATGGCCAAATTCCAAATTTTAAGGGAGAAAGGATTGCCCAGTCCATTAGTCATTAATGACAAACTTATGACACAGCTGGACTATGATAATAGACTCAGGCAGTTGGCTAAAGAAAAAGCTAGCACTTCATCTATAAAAGCACTGCCAACAGGCAAAGTTTTGTATAACACCTTCGAGAACTTGTTTTTTCTCCAGCATGAGATTAAGCACTTTTTCATCACTAAGCCCAATTTTTCCAAGTATACCGAAGCTGATGAGATATATAGGCGGATGATGAATGTGAAATTACCTGATGCAGAATGGTGGGAGACAATGACTGATTTACTGTGAGAAATTTACAACAAAAAGTTACTGCACAGTAAAAATAGAACAGCCAGGTAAACAGATGAAAACATGACAACATGGTTAAAGAGTATCAGGGTTAAAGAGTATCAGGTGAAAGGTAAAAGTTGAAGAAGATTCCAGCGTGAAAGACCACAACTACAAGCCAGCACAAAGGGCTACAAATTCAACCATAAAAGCCAGCAGTACCACATAAAAAGGGACAACATGAAACAGTTCAATAGTTGTCTCTATCTTCTTGCAAGAAGATATTTGTATTTCCTAAATTAAATCTCAAGTTAGTTTGAGATATTTTGTAATAATTTTTTGTATAAATACTTCACAATTCAAAGTATGTAGGGTGGATTCTTAGACATTTCTATAGACCTTCTTGATCAAAAGACTATAAGCTATTGTATCATTGTTTGGACCAGCAAGCTGGATTAATGAATAAAGACAAGACATTTCACAGTGTTGGGTTGTGTTATATTCTTTCCATGACTAGCCCATGTAGTTAACCGGGGGTTGGGGGGGGAAGTCACAGGGGGTTTGAGGGGTACCCATAACCCCACTTTATGGGGTCTGGGGCAGTGCCCCAGAAAATTCTGGTTTTGGACCCTATGTTAGGTTGGGCGGACCCACCTATGGTTTTATACATGATTTTCGCACATGTTTTTTGGACGCAATGGTTTTTCGATCCATGGTTTTGGATGCGATGTTTTTCGGTCCATGGAATTGGATGCTTCAGCATGTATAAATATGTATTGTAACATTGAAAGGAACATAATGAAAAATCAAGCTGGTAGTCTCGGTTTTGAGATCCAAGGAAAAATCTCTGTGTATATGTGTTTTATGTGTTATTCTCTCGCATTGTTTATTTTCTATGTTTTAGAATTCGTATGCAGGTAACTTATGTACGGGGTTAAAACCTACATTTGGTATCAGAGCTATTTTGGCTTCAAAGGGATGCCTTTGTTGCTGAGGGGTTTCGCTCGGGCCTGTGGTAGACCTTGTTCAGTGGGAGATTTGCGAGATCGATTCTGGTGGTGAAAGAAGATAGCGAGCAGTGGAAAGATAGAGATTGAGAAATTTAATGGTCAGAGTTTTGAGTTGTGGAAACTCAAGATGGAGGATCTATTGGTGGATAAAGATCAATGGATCGCGGTAGATCCGGGTACTAAACCAACGGGAGTGTCCAATGAAGAATGGAAGAAGTTGGATTGGAAGGCAAAGAGCACAATATGATTGTGTGTCTCAGATTCAGTATTGTTGAATGTATCAGGGAAGCTACGGCGAAGGCTTTGTGGGACAAGTTAGGGACTTTGTACCAATCTAAGTCTCTGGTGAATAAACTGTTCCTGCGTAAAAGGTTGTATAAACTGAGGATGAAAGATGGAGACTCGGTGACAAAGCATCTGAATGCATTTAATACTGTGGTAAGTCAGTTAGCATCTGTTCATATTAAAATTTTAGATGAAGATAAGTGCATCAGTTTGTTGTGTTCTCTACCAGATTCGTGGGATAGTCTGGTTATTGCAATAGGTAGCAATGCAACTGCCTTGCAGTTTGACGAAATATTCTCAGCCTTGCTGATGGAGGAGATGAGACAGAAAAATATGGAGAGACAGAATGGTGATGCGTTGTCTGTACGAGGACGGTCCTAGAATAGAAACAAAAATAAGTTATCGAGTGGGAGATCTAAATCTCCAAGAAAACCTGTAAAGGTGGTGTGCTGGAAATGCGGAAAGGAAAGCCACTTTAAAAGGGACTGTAAATCTAAAGTTCTTGACAAAGGAAAGGGATCTGATGAGGCTCCTTCTGCAGAGGCGAAAACCACCTCAGATGAAGGTGGGGATGTCTACTTGGATTCTTCAAGTACACATGTATATCATGAGGCATGGTTGATTGACTCAGGTGCATCCTTTCACTTCACTCCCCATAGAGAGTGGTTCTGCGAGTATGAGAAATATGATGGTGGTGATGTCTTCTCGGGGGATGACAGGAAGGCTAGAATCGTTGGTCGCGGAAAAGTAAAGTTGAAGTTGCAAGGTGGAAGGGTTAGAACGCTTCCACGTGTTCTACATATTCCTGCATTAGCCATAAATCTGATTTCTGTAAGCAAGCTGGATGATGCAGGTGTAAAAACAGTGTTCGAGAAGGATACCTGCAAAATGGTTCAAGGAGCACTGGTATTGATGCGGGGAGTTCGGATTGGAACTCTATACAAGCTACAAGGTAGCACTGTTATTGATGGGTGCAATAGTTCTATGGTTCCTGAAAGTGGAGCAGAAAATCTAGTGGTATCTGGAGAGAAGACCATGTTGTGGCATCAAAGGCTTGGACATATTGGAGAGAAGGGCCTTCAAATACTTCATGGTAAAGGTATGGTATAAGGTATGAGTAATAGCTCTCTGGATTTTGATTTCTATGAAAATTATGTATATGGGAAGAAGAATCGGGTGAGTTTCCCCTTTGGTGGTAAGAGAGCGAAACAGATATTAAAGCTTGTGCACAGTGATGTGTTTAGACCTATGAAGGTTCCATCACTAGGTAAGTCTATGTACTATGTATCATTTATAGATGAATTCTCAAGGAATACATGGATATATTTCCTTAAGAAGAAATCTGAAGTCTTTGACAGGTTTAAAGAATTTAATGCTCTAGTGGAAAACCAGACATAGAAGAAGATAAAGGTGTTGAGGACAGATAATGGTGGAGTTTTGTAGCAAGGAATTTGAAGAATTCTGTAAGAAGTGTGGTATATCATAGCAGAAGACTACTCCATATACACCTTAGCAAAATGGAGTTGTAGAAAGAATGAACAAGACGTTGATGGAAAGGGCAAGAAGCATGCTCAGTGGTGCTAGGTTAAGACAAGAATTTTGGGCAGAGGCGGTGGATACTGCATGTTACCTGGTCAACAGGTCACCTTCATCAGCGTTGGAGGGTAAGACTCCACAAGAGGTATGGACTAGTAAGAAACCCTCTCTTTCACATCTAAGGGTATTTGGATGTGATGCATATGTACCTGTTCCAAAGGAGAAAAGAACCAAGTTGGATAGTAAATCTGAAAAAGTACATCTTTATTGGGTATAAGGATGGTTTAAAGGGTTATCAGCTTTGGAACTCAGTAATAAGGAAGGTTGTGTATAGCCGAGATGTGGTGTTCAGAGAGGTGAAAGATGTTATTAAACATGGAGTCCAACCAAAGGAACCTGAGAAGATAGAGTTTGAGTTAAAGGAGGAAGAATCGAACTCTACAGCAGAGGAGGAATCAGAAGATGAAGAGCCACAAACTCCAATTGTGAGAAGATCAGTTCGAGAAAGAAGGCAGCCAGAAAGGTATAGTCCATCTGCTTTCTGTTTAAATTTTGCTTTGTCTGTTACTGATGATGATCCCAGAACTGTGAAGGAAGCAGTGGATTCAGAGGATGGAAAACTCTGGAAAGAGGCCATGGTTGATGGAATGGCATCTTTACACAAAAATGAGGCTTGGGATCTGGTGGAGTTTTCGGCTGGAAGGAAATTGATTGGCAGCAAATGGTTGTTCAAGAAGAAGACAAATGCGGAAGGAAAGGTGGAGAAATATAAAGCTCGGTTGGTAGCAAAAGGTTATTCCCAGGTGCTGGAAATTTATTTTGGTGATATTTTTTCTCCTGTTGCCAAGATAACTTCTATTAGATTACTTTTATCTGTTGCTGCTGCTTTTGATTTTGAGGTAGAACAGATGGATGTGAAGACATCATTTCTTCAATGGGATCTGGAAGAGGAAATATACATGAAGCAACCTGAAGGCTTAGCGGTGAAGGGTAAGAAAGAACTAGTATTCAACTAAAAGAAGTCTTTGTATGGGTTAAAACAATCACCAAGGATGTGGTATCAGAAATTTGAAGCATTTATATGGGGACTTGGCTTCACCAGAAGCAAAGCAGATCACTGTGTGTATTTTAAATTAATTGGTGCCTGTGTTATTTATCTGGTCTTGTATGTGGATGATATGTTGCTGGTTGGAAATGACAAAGAAATTATCCAAGATTTGAAGACCCAATTGTCCTCCAAATTCGACATGAAAGATATTGGTGCTACAAACTATATTTTGAGCATGGAAATTAAAAGAGATCGGGCAAAGAGGAAGCTTTGGTTAAACCAGAGGAAGTATGTTGAGACAATACTGCAGATGTTTAATATATAGGATAGTAAAACGGTGAAGGTTCCTATTCCTGTAGGTGTGAGGTTATCTGTTGAACAGTGTCCCAAGACACAAGAAGAGGAAGAGGACATGTCCCGTGTTCCATATGCAAGTGCAGTCAGTAGCCTGATGTATGCAATGGTCTATACTAGACCAAACATTGCACATGTAATGGGAGTATTGAGCAGGTTTATGTCAAAACCAGGAAAGGAGCATTGGACAACAGTGAAGCGGATTCTCAGGTATTTGCGTGGCACTAGTGATTATGGTTTGTGCTACCAAAGAAGACTAGGATTGGACAGAGTGTTGGATATTCGTGGCTTTGTTGATGCAGACTGGGCTGGAGATCTAGATCAGATAAGATCTACAAGTGGGTATCTGTTTAACATATTTGGAGGTGCAGTCAGTTGGATGAGTAAGAAACAATCTGTAGTGGCACTATCAACTACAGAGGTAGAATATATGGCAGCCACTCATGCAAGCAAGGAAGTAGTTTGGTTGCAGAGATTGTGTTCAAGTATGGGGTTAGTACAAGAAGCTGTAAGGATAGACTGTGACAGCCAAAGTACAATTTTCTTGGAAAAGAACCCCGCATATCATTCAAAGACAAAGCACATTCATGTTCAGTATCACTTTGTGAGGGATATGATAGAAGACAAAAAGGTGTTGTTGGTAAAGGTGGGCACTTTGAAGAATATTGCAGATGCATTGACAAAATCTGTGAGCTCTGAGAAGTTCTCTTGGTGTAGAGAAACAATTGGCGTTGGAGGGCTGGATAAATGACTAAGCTCTCTTTTGGCCCCCTTGTGGAAAGAAAACAACAAGTGGGAGAATGTTGGGTTGTGCTATATTCTTTCCATGACTAGCCCATGTAGTTAACCGGGGGTCAGAGGGGGGGAGGTCACAAGGGGTTTGAGGGGTACTCGTAACCCCACTTTATGGGGTCTGGGGCAGCGCCCCAGAAAATTTTGGTTTTGGACCCTATGTTAGGTTGGGCGGACCCACCTATGGTTTTGTGCATGATTTTCACACATGTTATTTGGACGCGATGGTTTTTCGGTCCATGGTTTTGGACGCAATGTTTTTCGGTCCATGGTATTGGATGCTTCGGCATGTATAAATATGTATTGTAACATTGAAAGGAACATAATGAAAAATCAAGCTAGTAGTCCCGGTTTTGGGATCCAGGGAAAAATCTCTGTGTATATGTGTTTTATGTGTTATTCTCTCGCATTGTTTATTTTCTGTGTTTTAGAATTCGTAGGCAGGTAATTTCTGTATGGGGTTAAAACCTACACACAGGATTCATGTGTAGAGTGAAGTACATACAAGTATTTTCTCTTGTGTTGTTATCTTTCTTTAAAAGTTTTTCCACAATATTTAATGTATCTGAAATCTGAATGCTATAATATGGAATTGTATCTTAGAATTTGCTTCATTGCACTCTGTTTTAACTATTATGCATTTTAATATTTTCTGCTAATTATCTAAGTTAAGGAATTCTTGATTGCTCCTTAATTTAGGTTGTCTCCCTCTAATCTATGGCAAAGGATTCTTAATTGCCCTTTGCTCATGATTATCCTCTGTTCCTCATTTTAATCCCGGTTTGAGAATTCTTAAGTGCTCTCTCACCCTGGTTAAGATCATTTCAACCATCTGGCCCAAAGACCTGAACTTCACTCTGCTAGCTTGCCCTTTGAACACTCCCTTTAATGAGTTAATTCCAGTTCTACTGCCCTTCTTTGACTCCATATCCCAATGGTCCAGAGACATCATTCTATCCATCTATTTTAAGGATTCCACCATCCAACCTTCAATACAAATCAAAACCCCCTGAACTTTATGAACTAGCCTAAAATCCCAGCAAATAAAGCTAAATCATATAGAGAGAGCCCTCTCTGAGCCATAGGTTGGCTAGAGCCTATGCTTAAAAGATTGTTTTGTGGTTACCTCAGTCTTTTCTTTCTTCTGATAACTTCTAGGGGAAAATTCTTAGTGATAACAATCTCCTAGAGAAAAAAGGAGGATAATTCACAGCAACACATTTAATTCATGGATAAATGAAGAATTGTACAAAACAAGACCAGATCTCATCATCAGAAGATGTGTTTGAGAAGATGAGATATTGGAAATACTTAAAGCATACCATGATGAACCATGTGGAGGACATTTTTCTGACAGAAGAACTACTTATAAGGTCTTACTCTTAGGATATTATTGGCCTTCCATTTTCAATGATACCAAGGAATATGTTAAGAGATGTGACAATAGTCAGAGAATGGGGAAACCTACTCTTTCAAATGAAATGCCATTACAACCTCAGGTACTCATTGAACCATTTGAGAAATGGGCATCAGATTTGTTGGTCCAACCAATCCACCTTCAAAACAAAAAAGGTATATTCTGGTATGTACTGATTATGTCACTAAATGGGTAGAAGCTAAAGCACTTCCTTCTGCTACTGAAAATGTTGTAGTTTCACTTCTTTTTAAAGATATTTTCACTCGTTTTGGTGTTCCAAGAGAAATTGTAACAGATCGAGGAAAACAATTTACATCCAGATTAGTGCAAAAGCTCGTGGAACAATACAAAATCAAGCATCAGAAATGCACTCCTTACCATCCACAAGCCAATGGACAAGTTGAGTCTACAAACAAGGTGATTGAAGCAATTCTTACCAAGATTGTACACTTACATAGGAAGGACTGGGCAGAAAAGCTTCTAGAACCTTTGTAGGCTTATAGAACTACATGGAGAAGTACTACAGGACATACTCCCCATGAACTTGTTTATGGGAAGCATGTCTTACTTCCAATAAAGTTCCAAATCTAGACCTATAAAACAGTAGTCCAGTTGGATCTTGACTTATCAGAAGCACAAAAGCAAAGGATGTGACAACTCAATGAGCTTGATGAAAAAAGACAAGAAGCCTTCCATAAGACCAGCCTAGTTAAACAACAAATATCCAAATGGCATGACAAATATATTAAAGAAAGAAAATTTCATCTAGGAGATTGGGCATTACTTTTTTATTCAAACTTCAAAAACTTCCAAGGAAAATTCCAAACTCACTAGCTTGGACCTTATGAAGTTGAAAACATCTTTGACAATGTTGCAGTCAAAATCGGGACTATTGATGAAGAGAAAATTCTTGTTTTAGTGAATGGACATTGACTTAGACTTTATCAGAAGCTATTGACAAAAGAAGAATTTGTCAAAATTTTCCAAGACAATTCAGAATTGAAAATGGTTGAGAAGAATTCTTCTTCTTTTCCACCTTAGAAATTTTATTTTTCTCTCTCTATATATATATATATAATAAAAAAATAATGTATTAACATGAAAACCAACAAGTTGTTGGCATGCTTATATAGAAAATTTAAATTGAAAACCAACTCTTGTTGGCACCTTAAATTTTCTCTTCACCATTTTTTTCTAAAAAATCCCTTTTTCTAAAACATTCCTTTCTTGAAAATATTTCAACTACAGAATTAGTGACTTTCTGCAGCTCGGGCAAGTTTCTATAGCTCTAATAAGATTTCTGCAGCCAATCTGATAGGGACACTTGGTGGCTCAAATTGAAGAAATGATTGACTCCTTTCAAAGTGAAAAGTACCTGCAAAAGACATCAAAGGAAAAATAAAGGTTAGAAAATAAATCTAAGGTATGTAACACTTTAATTTTACAATAAGAGTTACCATATTGCATATATGAATTATGTGGACATAACATTACTGGAAAAAAAATAAATAAATAAATAAAATAAAATAAAATAAAATCGTTGCAGTTCATGGGTGATAGTCGCTTGTCAAATCCATAATAGTTTGCCACCATTTTAACTCCTATGTCATCCTCATTTCGAATCCATCAATTTGATCGTCGAATCATCAAATTAAATCCATTCAAATGAATAACTCATCTCCGTGAACCTTCATTGTACTCACCCATTCTCTCATTCTTCTAATTCATACAGTCTCTCCATCCCAGAGTGAAACCCTACTAAGACCATTTTCCCTATCAAGTAAATAGTTCTTGAGACGAAATGTCTCTCACCATGGGCATTATTGTTCGAACAAAACCAACAGGAAACAAATTTTTGGAAGAATAATCCCAGACCAGAGAATTGTTACAGAAATTTCAGTGGGTAATT
This sequence comes from Pinus tabuliformis, assembly GCA_031772625.1. NCBI lineage: Eukaryota > Viridiplantae > Streptophyta > Pinopsida > Pinales > Pinaceae > Pinus > Pinus tabuliformis. The sequence goes on from CM062815.1 coordinate 479,899,034, forward strand.
TCTTAGAAAAGTTTGATGGTTTCCATAGGGAGGTGACAAAAACCTTCACACGATATTTTGATGGAATAGAAGTTGAAATAGGAGATGTCAAGTTCGTAGTAACAAAGTCCTTGATTGCAGAAGCCACCAGATTGCCTAGATCTGGAGGAAAATGGTTCAAGAATAGAGGAATCGAAGGGGAATATTGGAAAATTTTCTTGAAAAGCGCAAGCATGGATACTATTGTCTTTAGAAAAGGTATTCCTAGTTCTGCCCTCAAAAGTAAATGGAGAAATTTGCTCCATGTCCTTCAGAAATTTATTACTTGTGAAGGAAGATTTTGGTGTATGTTTTTCTATCACATTAGGTTATTGATGAATTTCCTTGAAGATCATCAAATGAATCTCCCATACTTTCTATTGCATAGCCTTAAGAAAATGTCAGAAAATGTTCAAAAGAAAATCCAGCTTATAGACAACACAATGTACCATCATTGGTTAATAAAAATCTTGATTAAGTTTCATCTTCAAAGCATAGGTGACAATTGGGAAAATTTTCTAGTAAGAAATCATTTTGAAGAGAAAACCCCTGAACAATCAAGTGGTAGAAAAACCCTAAGGGGAAGAAAGAGAAAAATGGAGACAATAATAGAACAAGAACCACAACATCAACAAGAATTATCAGAGGATGATCTACCAATTGTAGAAATCTTGCAGAAAATAAATAGAGAAAGTCTTAGAAGAAAGAAATCCAGCAAGGAAACTGAGGTTTTACCCTAAACAATAATCCCTCTTCAGACAGAAGATGCAAAAGCTAAAGAAAAGAAAATTCAAGGATTTCCAACCACAGGTATGAGGAGAAGCACCAAATTGAACACGGTGAAAGAAGCATCCTCAGAAGTTGTAAAACATATTGATCTTGAGTCAAAAATGAAATTTTAAGATCTTGAGAACTCTCCGGGAGAATCACCGAGACTGTCAGCAAGGGTATCACCACCTCCCTTCAGCTCACCTCCAATAGGTCCAGTACAAATCCTAGGTATTGATCATATTCAGCAAGAAATCTATGATTACATAGAATCATTAGAGAGAAAGGAAGCAGCATCCTAAAGATCAATCCAGGGCCCAGAAGAAGGAAGTAACCAGTTTAATAAGCCATAAGAACCTTCAGCATCTAATGTCTTGAAACAAGAAATCTTTGAGTTGGAGATATTAAACAGGTACCTCAAAACTGAAAATCAAACATTAAAGGCACAAAATGGAATTCAAATTGCCAAGAGTGATAACTTCATTCTTCACTTAAGTCTATGCTACAAAAAGAACAATAAATTGAATAAAGAAAACAAGGCCATGAAAAGAGAAATAGTTAACATGAAGTATAAGATCCTTATGAGGAAACCAACGATAGAAGTGACTGTCAAGAAGAAGAATAAAGTGAAATCTAGATGTGTTGGCAAAGGTATATAGGAGAATGACAATTTTGTGTTGTATGAGGACATACAAAACCTCTAGTGTGGGGGAATGTATAGTCCAAGAACCGCTTTATCTTGACACCCTTTTTGTCCATGTTTACTTCCTTTTTGCTATCGCTATCATCCAAATAAATGAAATAAACATAAGGTTTTGATAAGGTAAACATTCATATGTCCTCTTTTTCATATGTTGTCAATATGCCTTATTGTTTTATTAAAGTTTGCATGCAGCTACAAAATTGACCTGATTCTGCAGCTAATCCACAGATCCACAACTACTTCATTTGTTGACAAGGTTCGAGTGTACCACCTCAGAAAAGGAGTATATGGGTAGATAGGGAATGATCCTCTCATGAATTTCTTCCTATTTACTCGAGCTAATCCATAAATATATCCGCACTACATCATGGTCATCCATGACATTCAACTACAAAATAATGTGCTGGAACAGAGTCCGAGTTTCAAGAAATATTATCGATTTTCTTTTTCAATAGAAAATCGAACAATAAGCGATATGATTTGATTTTGATAAAGATTGTAGCGAAGACCTGTAAGCTTGAATTTCTCATATTGTTAATTAAAAAAACTCTATAAAAACAATGGTAGCTCTATATTAAGGGTGCGCCACTGTATGTAATTATGAAGCATCCTGTAGAAACTCTTTTCCGTTTAATGCAAAGATCTTGGTTCATACATTTCATGTGTTGTTGATTTAAATATGTTGACTACCTCGTGGAGGGCCCCTGCGCGCAGATCGGGTCTTTGATTCACTGCAATTATATTTTCCTTTATTTCATATATTTAACTTATGGATGCTCTTTTTTTATATTTTTAGGATGCAGTTCAATGGAGTTCGCAACTAGGTTCACTTGATTTATCTCTATATCAGTAATCTCGTTTTCTTTATACCTAGCATAACTTAATAATCTCGTGTGCTTTATATCTAGAATAACTCAATTAGATCGTTTTCTTTATACCTAGTATAACTCAGTCATTCCGTTTCATTCATAGTTTAGTTACTTCATATCTTAGTAATCTTGTTTCCGCTTTACTTTTGCATTGAATGAATTTGCAGTAGATAAGAGTGACAGTCTTTCTCAGCATTTGAACTCAAGCACATTTCATCTTTTAAGTTGATAAAATAGGATTTCCTTTATATCATTTCATGCTTTCTTAATTAGCTTTGTTTAGCTACAGCATAAAAATCCAAAAACAATTGATAAGTTGAAAAGTATATTAACTTAATATATTCATTTGAAAATAGTTAAGATCGTTATTCAACCATTCTAAAAAGCTCAATTCAATTAGAACTAATTCTGGTTATATCATTTAAAGTAATCAATTAACAAATCTTAGAAATAACATCCTATTATAGATAATAACATCATCTCAACACTGATTCCAGAGTTTGACATTAATTTAGATAACAGTAACATAATCACCTTAACGACATAAGCAACTTCTAACACATACAGTTCAATTTTACTTCATTAGTTTACCTACCCTGGTCAATAATTTATGCTTACAATTTAAGAACATTAAATTGACTAAACAATCACGCTATTCACTTTCTTCTAGGAAGTGTTCCTCCAAACATCAAGCCTTACAGATATCCCTATGCCCAAAAGAGTGAAATTGAACATACGGTTGCAGAAATTCTAGAGGCCAATATAATTCAACCTAGTCAAAGTTATTTCTCTGCTCCAGTAGTATTGGTGCACAAGAAGGATGGATCAATGCATATCTTTCAGGATTATAGGGAGTTCAACAAGCTCACTATTAAAGATAAATTTCGTATTCCTATCATTGATGAATTGTTGGATGAATTACATGGAGCAATTTACTTCACCAAGTTGGATCTTCATTCAAGATATCATCAAATTAGAATGAAAATTGAAGACATTTAGAACTCATGAAGATCATTATGAATTTTTGGTAATTCCTTTTGGCCTTACTAATACACCTTCCACATTTCAAGGTATTATGAATTCCATTTTCAAACCATTCTTTAGAAAATATGTGTTAGTATTTTTTGATGATATACTAATCTACAGTAAGTATTGGAAGGATTACGTTCAACATGTTGACAGGTTTCTCAAACTATTGTAGGAGACACAATTGTATCCAAAAACCTCCAAGTGCTTCTTTGGAGTACAAGAGGTGGAATATTTGGGTCGTATTGTATCTCATGAGGGTGTTAAGGCAGACGCTAACAAAATTAAATCCATTAAGGAATGGAAAATCCCCACAACCCTAAAGCATCTTCGAGGATTTATCGGGTTGGCAGGGTATTATCGCAAGTTTGTTGAGAATTATGGGATGATAGTAGCACCTCTAACAACATTACTGAAGAAAGATGCATTTTTTTCACTCGAGAAGCAACTAAGGCCTATGAACATCTTAAAGAGGAAATGTGCCAAGCACCGGTCTTAACTACACCAAACTTCCCAAAGCCTTTATTGTGGAATGTAATGCCTGAAGAAATGGAATTGATGTTGTTTTAATGAAAGAAGGAAGACCCATTACTTTTGAAAATCATCCAATCATGGGAAAATATTTACACAAACCTATTTATGAGAAGGAAATGTTGGAAATACTACATGCACTAATTCAATGGTGACCTTACCTAATGGGAAGACACTTCAAGGTAAAAACAGATCACAATAGTCTTAAATAATTTTTGGAACAAATATTATCTTCAAAAGAGAAGAAAAAATGGGTCTCAAATATGTTAGGTTATGACTTTAAAATCATTTACAAACAAGGGAAGAAAAATGTTGTTGCAGATGCAATCTCAAGAAAGGATGAGGATGTGGAAGCATTTCTCTAATCCATTTATATTATCCAACCTGATTGGATAACTGAAGCAAGGGATGAATGGAAGAATGACAAAGAGGTGTGGACACTCATTCAAAAGTTGTAGCACGATCCCAGTACATATGATACATTTATTTGGAAATTGATTCATTATGGTACAAATATCGATTATATCTCTGTAAGAATTCCCAACTCAAAAAAAATGTTCTTTTGGAATTGCACACCTCCCCCTTAGGAGGGCACTCAGGATTTTTAAAAACTTACCATAGGGTCAAGAAGGAATTTTTTTGGGATGGCCTTAAATCTAATATACAGAATTTTGTGGTAGAATGTTTGGTTTTTGAACAAAATAAAGTTGACACAACTAAGACCCGTGTCTCTTACAACATTTAACCATTCCAAGTCAGCGTTGGGATGAGATCTCAATGTATTTTATCATATGTTTACCCAAGTATGAAAGAAAGAGCGGCATCATGGTGGTAGCTGATAGACTTACAAAATATGCATACTTTTTTGCATTATCTCATCCTTGTAAAGCCAGTACATTTTCTACTGCATTTATGGAAACAATTCAAAAGCTACATGGAAACCCAAAGATTATTGTAAGTGGCAGATATCCCATTTTCGCTGGAAATTTTTGAACATAACTATTTTCTTTACTTGGTACTCAATTAGCTCATAGCTCATCTTATCATCTTCAATCTGATGGGAAAATTGAGATAGTGAACAAATGTTTGGAATGGTACCTTCATTTCTTTGTATCTGATAAACAAACATAATGGATCAAGTGGTTACCTCTGATTGAATGGTGGTATAACACTTCATTCCATACTACAGCGAAGATGACCCCATTTATGGAACTTTATGGATATTATCCATCATCCATCACATCATCTTTAAGAGAAAATTTCAAGGTTCAAGCAGTGGAAGATCTCATTAGACATAAACAACAAGCTCTCCAACTCTTAAAGTATAACCTCACCCTAGCGCAGAATCAAATGAAACAACAAGAAGATTAGCATCGCCATGAAAGAATTTTTTATGTAGGCAAATGGGTATTTTTAAGGCTACAACCATACAACCAAATGTCCCTACATCAAGCTAACAAGGATAATAAATTATCACCCAAGTATTACAGGCCTTACAAATTGTTGAAAAATATTGGCACTATGGCATACAAATTGGAGTTCTCTGCATCTTCCTGAGTACACCGAGTTTTTCAGGTTTCATGCTTAAAGAAATTTATCGAGGACAAGCTCCAAGTTCAAATAGTATTGCCAGAACTTGACAAAGAAGGAGAAATCAAATGGAGCCTGAAGAAGTCACGAAAATAAGAACTTGACAGCATCAAAATTGATCAATTTCATCTCATTAAGTGGAAGAACTTACCTGTTGAAGATTCCACATGGGAGGATGATAATTTTATACAAAAACATCCATAACTACTTAAGTGTTAAGGAGAACACTTTTTGAAGGAGAGGGGCATGTTAGGTCCCTTCAGTACTAGTGTAGCCCTCTTATTGATATTATTAGTGTAGCCCCCTTATTTTTATTGTTAGCATATCCCCTTATTGTTATTGTTGTGTCCATGTAGCCTCCCACCCCCCAAATATTGTTATCGTTGTGCCCCATAGAATCCCACTATAGTTATTGTTGTGCCCTTACATTATTATTGTTATGTAGGCTCTAATTATATTGTGACCCCTTAGACTCCTATATATACTAAGGAGGTCTTGTCATTTGTATGATCCAATAAGTTTTCATTTATGTGATGTAAAGGAGTTTCCCCCTCAAAGTGTCTATTTCTCAAGTCATTAATCTATATTTTCTTCTATTCTTTGAGTTGGTTGCATAACAAAGTGGAGGTCAAAATTCTAGAACACGTCCTTCCGAAGGAGATCAACTTGACTTGCCTTATCCTCAGTTGGTTGAGGGCCAATTGTTGAAGAAGATTCCAATCTTCTCATGGCCCTAGGTATCTAGATACATCCTCCTAGACCTAGGAAAGGCCTATTTAGGGATACACTCTCAAGAGTGATAGGGAAATCAGAGAAAGTTAGCTCAGTAATGTTAATGAAATCACGTTAGAATAGTCTTCTCTTGCATCTCAAATGAGCCCAATTTTTCAGTAAGTTGAGGGAAGAGAAGGACTGAGGGATCAAAGGAGAGCACATACTATATCTGAGGTATATTTTCACTATGATATGAAAAAAACTATTTGCATTCTCAATTTAATGTCTAAGTTGCGATAAACTTGATCAATTTATTACATTAAGTTTATGTTGCATGTTAATATTCCTTGTGCGAAGGAAAATCTCATCCTTGTTTTTTTGTGCTTGTGTGTAGGGGCTAGGATCTAGGAGTTGGAGTGGGATCTCCAAGTAGGAGAAACTATTCCAACTGCAAAAGTGGTCTACACTACATCATCCTATGAGTGTTTGAGGTATGGTCACTTTTTAATTTGTCTCTATCATTTGTGCGATCAACTATGGCATGACAACTAGGAATTTGTTTGGTTATTCCACCCATTGTCTAGCATATCTTGAGGCAAGATTTGTGGAGCAATAAATCCTTAGCCTCTCTGTTATTTTTGGTCTAGAAGATACCTATGGACAATCCATCCTAGCATACTTTCATGGTTAAATTCCCAATAACATATGGTACAATTATCTATGGTAGGGTATGCATATTTATTAGGAAAATTTAGATTCATTAAAGCTTCCAATTTTATTCGTGCATCATTTTCCTCTAGTTATTTTAACTTGAATTTCAATTTGAAGAGTAATAAGAATTTGAGATTATCATCAACACTTTCATCCACGTCTTCTACTTTCGATTACAATATGTTAAAAATCACCTTATCTTTTCCCATAAAAATTTAGAATCATTTGATATGTTGTAGTAAATAGGAAGAAGGGACATCTTTGTGTGTGGTCCACCACACTATGTCTTACTAGAAATTTAGGGTGATTTTTGTAAAGATGACCTAGGTCAAAACTATGAAGCGAATTCTCTCATCCTATGTGATCTATTATTTGTGTTTCATTTGTGGTTGGGTCTTACCAAATACCAAGAAGCATTATGTTGTTTTAGCATTATTTTCCATAACCAATGTGAGTAGTGTTTATTCACAATTAATGTAATAGTGTGCCAACACAATAATAATAACCTACATTTCACTATAATAAACACTAAAGGAGATCGAGTGGTAGGTGCAAGAGGGGTGTTGAAGTTGACCCAAGAGAAAACATGGTCCTATTCTTTGCCTGAATCCTAGTAACAACTAAAAATAATTAAGTGAAATCCCACACCTTGTATGTAGGTCTCAAGTTTTCTTGTCCCTTCTCTATCCCTTTCCTTATCATCAATGATGATTCCAAGAACACTATTAGGCATCTTCAGTTGTGCTCCATTCCTTCAAACACCATATTGTCTTTGATATTGCTTAGTGTGCATTATATCCTTTCCCAATTCCCCTATATATCTTTCATTCATGTCCTCAGAACCAATAATTCCCAAGTAGCTTTTCAAGCTAACCTAGAAATAAATGGAAAAAAGGGGAACCCCATTTTAATGGATAAGGTTCAACTCTTTGTATTCTATGACATGCCACACTCCCCATAATTAATCAAATGCAGCCTGTAATCATACAATTGTCCCATCCAAGTTTCATGGAAATGTGCAAGTGATTGCATCACATTCAATTGAGACTTCATTCTAATCACTTCATCGTCCATATATCCTTAAGCATACCTTTTAATAAGTTCCCACACTCCTCCCAAAGTTAGGTTATTTCTAGCAATCTGGGAGTTAATGGGGTGTACCTCCCATCATTCATGCACAAGATATCAATTAGAAATGGGACCAATTGCAATGGATAGGCTAGTTTATAGCCCATTGTTTAGTGTTCAACATAGTCTCCATCCTGAATTCCAACCAATATCTACTCTTCTTAGACATAAAGATTTAGTTGTAGCGCCTTCTTGGGTTCAATTGTTAAACTGGCAGTATATGTTCATTGTGCCTATGGATAAACGAGGCGCCATGAGTTAGTGATGGTAATGTTACAACCACTCCAAGATGAATTTCAAGATTTGCATTCCTTATAATTTCAACTTCAGATTGGAAATTCCAACCTCTTTGTTCAAGTGGAGACCTCCCTAAATATCCTAGCACAACATCATCAAGCTCTTCAACAATTGCAGGATGAATGTGGAACCATGTGTTCCCAAAAAAGGAATTTAGGACTCAACAATTGGTAAGCTTTAAAAATCACTCTCATTCACGACACTCATATACATCTCTAATAACTTCATCAGATTTTTTCCTCCCATACTTGAATTTCCATAGTTGTGTAGACTCCCACGCTAGTAACCATGCATAGAGTGCTTCTCTCTCTCCCAGATTCTACACATGCAGTTCATTAGGAAAATTTTGAGGTCAAAAATGGGCCTCATAACAAAAATTGTACTAAAAAAATTAATTTAAAAGAACCAATAAGATTCAATATGATGATGTCATCCCTAAGGGAAAATATTTTGGAGGGAAAAGAAGAAACCTACATTTTTTATTGTATTTTCAGTTTATCTTCTAATAGGTTTACTCAAACATTAAGTGTAGACACTCGTTGAATGCAAAATTCAATTTCACATCCAACGAGTACCCACTCTGCATACTTTTGAGTAGACACACATCGAAAAAAATTGAAAATACATGAAAATTTGCATTAAACTCATTTTTTCTTATCTTTTTAATTTTTTCCAATGTGGGTCTACTCAGAAGTATGTAGAGTTGGTACTCATTGGATGTAGAATTCAATTCCCCATTCCATGGGTGTATAAATTTGACATTTGAGTAAAACTATAAAAATAGTAGTTTCCTTTCTTTCTTTAAAAATTCATAAATCTTATTTTATTATTTTATTATTTTCCTTAGGAGGTCCATTTTAGACTTCGAAATTCCCCTAATGGTTTTATTATCCTTATCTTGGGAATCTATTACATGAACTATAGAGTAGCTTCATTTCAGAATTTTTTTTCCTTTCATATGTATACTGCAAAGTCTCTTATTAGAAATTACAATTATGTTATGGAGCCTATTGATGGACATCAAATATGTACACGGTTTCAAATACATCTTCTCAATACAATTTTTACTATAATATAAATGTGTTCCATTTCTTGTCAAAAAAACACTAGATATATGATAATATTTCTTTATTTATGGTCCAATTCAACTATTCCCCAAAAAAACATGTATTGTGTGTGAGAGACAAAGAATGTTTGTTTTCTCACATTAGTATTTTATAAAACAAACAAATGGATATAATGAGTGATATTGTAGGGAAAAATTTAAGACTATATTTGTACATTTTGTAATGAGTTGTATTTACATTGTAAGGCGTTCCCCTTTGAGAAGATCTCCCCAAACTACCACTCTACACCAGCACCGTCGGATTGAATGTTAGACGATTGAAGAATATTGTGTCGTCAGATTGATACATTTTCAATAGTTTCAAATTGAAATTGTTACAAGAAATTCCATATAACCCTTGACAACGGTGAGCTTGACGTTTACATTTGCGTTTGACAACTTGGATTCCCAAATGCAGGGATACAGAGAAGGGGGCTTCCCATATGTTGACGATTTCAATCCTATTATACAGTTAACCCTATTATATGATGATAAGTGAATCATCTTAGGTGACCAAGTAATTCCTGCCCAAATGCAACGCATACCTACTGGGGTTGAACATTGCAGTGACGTCGAGGACATCCAGGAAACCCTCAATAACAGAAAATTAGTAATGTTGGCGAGTTTAATTATGTTTTAGTCCATATCCTAATGATCAAATAATTATTTATATGTTGTCCAATTGAAATGTATACTATGAACCTATTAATAAATCACCATTATCATGTTATGATGGATCCTAACGCTCCTTGCAGAGAGTATCTACACTTGTATTTTATAATCCTCAACTCATCTCATATCAACTTCTTGATTATTTCACATTCAGAATCCGTTAAATAATTTCACAATAACAGTATTAATCTCTACATTGCACTGCAGGTTAATTACGCATTTCCTTGATAGTGAGCAAGGTATGATATTGTTGTGTTTCTTTCTTTGACCTCCACATCAAATTATACGGCAATGGTGACCTTACCTAATGGGAAGACACTTCAAGGTAAAAACATATCACAATAGTATTAAATAATTTTTGGAACAAATATTATCTTTAGAAGAGTATAAAAAATGGGTCACAAATATGTTGGTTTGTGACTTTGAAATCATCTACAAAAAGGGAAGCAAAATGTTGTTGCAAATGCACTCTCAAGAAAGGATGAGGATGTGGAAGCATTTCTCTGTGCCATTTCTATTAACCAGCCTGATTGGATAATTGAAGCCAAGGATGAATGGACTAATGGCAAAGAGGTGTGGAAACGCATTCAAAAGTTGCAGCAAGATCCCAATACATCTAATACATTTATTTCAAAAATGATTCATTATGGTACAAATATCTCTTATAGCTCAGTAATAATTCCCAACTCAAACAAAAGATTCTCTTGGAATTGCACAAATACCCCTTAGGAGGGCACTCAGGATTTTAAAAACCTACCATAGGGTCAAGAAGAAATTTTTTTAGGATGGCCTTAAATCTTATATTCATAAGTTTGTGGTAGATTTTTTGGTTTTCCAACAAAATAAAGTTAAGACAATTAAGACCTCAGGTCTGTTACAACCTTTAACCATTCCAACTCAGCGTTGGGAGGAGGTCTCAATGGATTTTATCGCAGATTTACCCAAGTCTAAAGGAAAGAGTGTCATCATGGTGGTAGTTGATAGACTTACCAAATAGACACATTTTTGTACATTATCTCATCCTTTTAAAGCAAGTACATTTGCTACTACATTTATGGAAACAATTCAAAATCTACATGGAAACCCAAAGATTATTTTAAGTGACAAATATCCCATTTTCACTGGAAATTTTTGGATGGAATTATTTTCTTGTCTTGGTACTCAATTAGCTCATAGCTCATCATCCTTAATCTAATGGGAAAACTCAGATAGTGAACAAATGTTTGGAAGGATATCTTCATTGCTTTGTATCTAATAAACAAACACAATGGATCAAGTGGTTACCTCTGGTTGAATGGTGTTATAACACTTTGTTCCATACTGCAACAAAAATGACCCCATTTATGGAACTTTATGGATAGCATCCATCCTCCATCACATCATCTTTAAGAAAAAATTCCAAGGTTCCAGCAGTGGAAGATCACATCAGGCATCAACAATAACTTCTCCAACTCTTAAAGGATAACCTCACTCTAGTGCATAATCGAATGAAACAACAAGCATATCAGCATCGCAGTGAAATAAGTTTTGATGTATGCGACAAACTATTTTTAAGGCTTCAACCATACAAACAAATGTCCCTCAAGCAAGCTAACAAGGATAATAAATTATCACCCAATTATTATGGTCCTTACAAAGTGTTAGAAAATATTGGTACTATGGCATACAAATTGGAGTTGCAGCATCTCCCGAGTACACCCAGTTTTCCATGTTTCATTCTTAAATAAATTTATTTGTGACAAGCTCTAAGTTCAAACAATATTGCCAGAACTTGACGAAGAAGGAAAAATCATATTTGAGCCTGAATAATATTTGTCCCTGTAATACTAGTGTAGCCCCTTTATTATTATTATTAGTGTAGCCCCCTTATTGTTATTGTTAGTGTAGCCCCATATTGTTATTGTTGTTCCCATGTATCCCCCACCCATATTGTTATTGGTGTGACCCATAGAAGCCCACTATTGTTATTGTTGTGACCATACATTATTATTGTTATGTAGGCTTTGATTATATTGTGATGCCTTACTTAGACTCCTATATATAGCAAGGAGGTCTTTTTATTTGTATCATCCAAGAATTTTTCATTTATGTGATGTAAAGGAGGTTTCCCCCTCAAAGAGGTTATTTCTCAAGTCATTGATCTATCTTTTCTTCTATTATGTGAGTTGGTTTCATAACATAGTGGAGGTCAAAATTCTATAACACGTCCATCCCAAGGAGATCAGCTTGACTTACCTTATCCTGAGTTGGTTGAGGGTCAATTATTGAAGAAGATTCCAATCTTCTCATGGCCCTAGGTATATAGATACATCCTCCTAGATCTATTAAAGGCCTATTTAGTGATACACTCTCAAGGGTGAGAGGGAATTCATAGAAATTTAGCTCAGTAATTCTAATGAAATATCGTTAGAATAGTCTTCTCTTGTATCTCAAATGAGCCCATTTGTCAAAAGTTGAGGGAAGAGAAGAATCGCGGGATCAAAGGAGAGAACATGCTATAGCTGAGGTATATTTCCTTGTATATTTTCACTATGATATGAAAAAACTATTTTCCTTCTCCATTTCATGTCTAAGTTGTGAGAAACTTGATCAATTTATTACATTAATTTTATGTTGTGTGTTAATATTCCTTCTGCGGAGGAAAATATCATCCTTGTTTGTTTGTGCTTGTGTGTAGGGGCTCAGATCTAGGAGTTGGAGTGGGATCTCCAAGTAGTATTAAGTCTTTCAACTGAAAAAGTGGTTTATACTACATCAATCTATGAGGGTTTGAGGTATAGTAACTTTTTCGTTTGTCTCTATCGTTTGTATGATCAACTATGGCATCAGAATTAGGAATTTGTTTGGTTATTCCACCCATTGTCTAGCATATCTTGAGGTAATATTTTTGGAGTAATAAAATCCTTAGCCTCTCTATTATTTTTGGGATAAAATATACTATGGACAATCCAGCCTAGCATGTTTTCATGGTTTTCCCAATAACATGTGGTACAATTATCTATGCTAGGGTATGCATATTTATTAGGAAATTTTGAGATTCATTAAAGATTCCAATTTTATTTGTGCATCATGTTCCTCCATTTGTTTTAAATTGAATTTCAATTTGAAGAAGACTAAGAAATTGATATTATCGCCAACACTTTCATCCACATCCTCTACTCCTTTCGATTACAATATGTTAAAAAACATCTTGTATAATTATTTGATATGTTGTTGTAAAATGGAAGAAGGGATATATTTGTGTGTGGTCCACCACACTATGTCTTACTAGAAATTTAGGGTGATGTTTGTAAATATGACCTAGGTTGGAACTTTGAAGAGCATGCTCTCATCCTATGTGATCTATTTTTTGTGTTGCATCCGTGGTTGGATCTTACCAAATATCAAGAATCATTATGTTGGTTTAGCATTCTTGTCCATAACCAATGTGAGTAGTGTTTATTCCAATTAATCTAATAGTGTGCCAACACAATAATAACAACCTACATATCACTATAATAAACACTAAAGGAGATCGAGTGGTAGGTGTGATAGGGGTGTTGAAGTTGACCCAAGAGGAAACATGGTCCTATTATTTGCCTAGAGCCTAGGAACAACAACCAATAATTGAGTGAAAGTCCACACATTGTATGTAGGTCTCACGTTGGCCTATCCCTTCCTATCCATTGTGTTATCATCATTGATGAGTCCAAGAACACTATTAGGCATATTCATTTGTGCTCCATTCCTTCGAACACCATATTGTCTTAGATGTTGGTTTGTGTCCCCTATATCCTTTTCCAATTCCCCTATATCTCTTTCTTTCATGTTCTCGGAATCAATAATCCCCAAGTAGCTTTTCAAGCTAACCTAGAAATCAATGGCAAAATGGGGAACCTCATTTTTAATGGATAAGGTTCAACTCTCCATATTCCATGACATGCCCCACTCCCCGTAATTAATTAAATGCATATTCTAATCATACAATTGTCTCATCCAAGTTTCATGGAAATGTGCAATTGATTGCATAACATTCAATTGAAACTTCATTATAATCACTTCATCGTCCTTATATCCTTAGGAATACCTTTTAATAAGTTCCCACACTCTTCCCAAAGTTAGGTTGTTTCTAGTAATCTGGGAGTTAATGGGGTGTATGCCCCATCATTCCTGCATGAGATATTAGTTAGCAATGGGACCTATTTCAATGGATAGGCTAGTTTATAGCCCTTTGTTTAGTGTGCAACATAGTCTCCATCCTAAATTCCAACCAAGTTCTACTCCTCTTAGACATAAATACTTAGTTGTAGCATCTTCTTAGGTTCAATTGTTAAAGTGGTAGTCTCCTTTCATTGTACCTATGGATAAACAAGGGGCCATGTCAATGAAGGTAATGTTACAACAACTCCAAGATGACTTTCAATATTTGTGTTCCTCAAATTTTCAACTTCAGATTGGAAATTCCAAACTCTCTATTAAATTTGAGACCTCCCTAAATATCTTATCACAAGATCATCAAGCTCTTCAACAATTGCAAGATGAATGCGGAACCATGTGTTCCCAACAAAAGGAATTTAGGAATCAACAATTGGTAAGCATGAAAAATCACTCTCATTCAAGACACTGAGAGACATCTTTAACAGCTTCATCTGATTGTTTCCTCCCATACTTGAATTTGCATAGCTTTATATACTCTGGGGTTAGTAGTCATGCATAGAGTGCTTCTCTCTCTCCCAGATTTTACACATGCAATGCATTGGGTGAATTTTGAGATAAAAAATGAGCCTCAAAAAATAAAAATAAATAATAAATAATAATATTATTATTATTATTATTTTATATATATATATATATATACACTAACAAAATTAACTTTAAAAGAACCAATAAGATTCAAGATAATGATGTCATCCCTAGGGGAAAACATTTTGGAGGAAAAAGAAGAAACCTACATTTTTATTGTATTTTCAACTTATCTCCTTATATGTTTACTAAAACATCAAATGTAGACACTCGTTGGATGAAAATTTTAGTTTCACATCCAACAAGTACTCACTCTACATACTTTTGAGTAGACCCACATCGAAAAAAATTGAAATTCATGAAAAATGCATTGAACACGTTTTTTCATGTATTTCTAATTTTTTCCGATGTGGGTCTACTCAGAAGTATGTAGAGTGGGCAGTCATTAGATGTCAAATTCAATTCCTCATCCAATGGGTGTCTAAACTTGGCATTTGAGTAAACCTATAAAAATAGTAGTTTCCTTTCTTTCTTTAAAAATTCACAAATCTTATTTTATAATTTTAACCATTATTTTGTTATTTTCCTTAGGAGGCCCATTTTAAACTTCAAAATTCCCCTAATGGTTTTATTATCCTTATCTTGGGAATCTATTACATGAACCATAAAGTAGCTTCATTTCGGAAATGTTTTTTTCTTTCATATGTATACTGCAAAGTTTCTTATTAGAAATTACAATTATGTTATGGAGCCTACTGATGGCCATCAAAGATGTAACTTTTCAAATACATCTTCTCAGTACAATTTTTACTATAATATAAATGTCTTCCATTTCTTTTCCAAAAAAACACACTAAACTATATATGATAATATTTCTTGATTTATGGTCCAATTCAACTATTTCCCAAAAAAAACATGTATTTTGTGTGAGAGACAAAGAATGTTTGTTTTCTCGCATTAGTATTTTATAAAATAAATAAATGGCTATAATGAGTGATTTTGTAGGGAAAATGTTAAGATTATATATGAACATTTTGCAATGAGTCAATGTTTATGTTGTAATGTGTTCCCATTTGAGAAGAACTCCCCAACTTCCACTTTACACCGGTTTGCACCATTAGGTTGAATGTTAGACGATTGAAGAATATTGTGGCGTCTAATTGATATGGTTTCAATTGTTTCAAATTGATACAGTTACAAGATATTCCATATAACCCTCAACAATGGTGAGCTTGACCTTCGCATTTGCGTTTGACAACTCAAATTCCCAGATGCGGGGAGACAGTGAAGGGGGTTCCCAGATGTGGACGATTTCTATCCTATTATAGAGATAACCCTATTATACGATGATAAGCGAATCAACTTATGTGACCAAGTAACGCCTGCCCAAATGCAACACAGACCTACTAGGGTTGAACACTGTAGTGATGCCGAGGACATCCAGGAAACCTTCAAGAACAGAAAATTAGTAACGCTAGTAAGTTTAATTGTTTTTTAGTCCATATGTTTCTTAATGATCAAATAATTATTTATATGTTGTCCAATTGAAATGTATACTATGAACCTATTAATAAATCCACATTATCATGTTATGACGGATCCTGACGGTCTTAGCAGCGAGTATCTGCATTGGTATGTTATAATCCTCAACTCATCTCATATCAACTTCTTGATTATTTCGCATTCAGAATCTGTTAAATAATTTAAAAATAATGGTATTAATCGCTACATTGCACTACATGTTAATTACACATTTCCTAGATTGTAAGTAAGGTATGATATGGTTTTATTTCTTTCTTTGACCTCCACATCAATGTTCACAAATTGAATCATGTGATCGTAATGTTAACGTGGATGAATATGTTTTTGTTTCTTTGTCCTACAATATTAGCAAATTTTAGGGAGGAGATCGTTGCCTATGAACCTCCAAGAGCAGGTGCATGCAAGATGGTTTTTACATTTTTCAAGGTTGACAACCCTATCAACTCTTGGCAGTCTTTCCATGTATCCAACTCACAGGAGAAGTTCAGTACCAGGGCTTTTGCAGATACTATAGAACTAGGACTACCTCTCACTGCTTATTTTTCAACATCAAGTATGAAAATAAAGAGAATCAAAAGGGTAAAGAAAATGGAGCATCAACTAAGAAGAAGAAGAAAATTCAAGAAAATAGCAAATTATTATTACTATAATTATTAACCCTGTATAATTGGTGCCTTTTAGGTTGGATGCAGTTGGTTATTGTTTTATTTGCGGTTTGTGGCTCTTATGTCGGTGATGTGGGTACTTCTCTTTTCCACATGATTATTTATGCAAGATATAATAGATCTCCACCTTCTAAGATCTCAGGCAAAGATATGGGCCCTAGAACAAAAATAAAATCTTGACTGCCGTGAGTGCTTAAGCCCAATTTTATAATCATTTGGAAAATGTTGATGTTAAACAATGACATCCAATGGAAAATACATCTTGTGTAAATGTAGATATGTTATTAGTACAAGTTTAATTGATGAAATGAGTGTTATCACAACAAATCCTTGGTTTTTTCGTATTGTGGATGTGTAACTCATTGTGGAATCGTCACAAGCTTAGCCTATAGGACACAATAATAATATTGATCACTGATCAACACAATATAAAATAATTTATTTGATGGGTAAGAAATTTAACTGCACTTTTAGGGTTAGAAATTGAATTCCATCATATTTTGTGATGGTGAAACATGCTTTCCTTTCACTGTTTACCACCCTTGATACATATCTTTTCTCACATAGTTGAATATGATAGGCACAAATTTGATATGATATTCCTATCTTATTTCCCTAGAGATTGCGGTTGGCTCTTTCCAATCGTAATGTCTTCACTTCTCGCATCTAATACACATCCTAAATTCAATGATATAATCCTCTAACCATAGAATAATTTGTAGATCATATGCACATTGTTGTGAGACTATGGAAGGTGAGATAGATAATAGGAATAAAAAGACCTTGATATAATCTAAAAGGCATAGACTTTTATAATGGTCATGGAATTATGACCTAGATCATATTATGAATGAGCATTTGTACTAGTGAGAAGAATTTATTAATTGTTTTCTATTTTGTTAAAAAATAATTGTTTTATATTTTGTTAAAAGAATATAGATGAATGTAGTTATATAAATTGTATAGTGGTAATTATTTATATGTATCTATTTATTATAATTATTAAAACATTATTTTATGGTACATCTCATATTGTCGAGACTCAAATAATAATAATAATAATTAACTAAATTATAATTTTTATTAGTAATAATTATAAAAAGAATATATATATATATATATATATATATATATATCTAATTCTTAAATATGGACATTCATCCCTATTCTATTATGAAAAAATTTAAGTTTTAAATAGGATTTATTACAATATTATAGGCCAATACCATGGCTTATCAATACCATATGTCCAAAAAATCATAGCTCATTTTATATGACACTTGTTCATGTGACATTTGTAAAGGCATAACTACTTTTGAGATAAATATCAACATTTTATGTGTAACTAATACTAAGAATATCTCTAAATAGGCTTTGTTAGCATATCATGGCTTATCAATATCATATAGGCAAAAAATCATAACTCATTTAATCCTTATAATTATATTTTTTTCATTGATCAATTTTAATTAAAAGGAAAAAAAGAATATAACTACTTTTAAAATAAATTTATGTTACCACTATTAAAAACCATCAAAATGAACCAATAATTGTTTAAGAAAAAGAATTTTATAAGATTAATAAATAATGATACTAAAAGTCATTAATATAAATGATGCAGTTAAATAGATGTTATTTAATTACATCGTAAGGTGTTCCCCTTTGAGAAGAACTCTCCTAGTTGCCACTCTATACCAGTCTGCACTGTCAAATTGAATGTTAGGCGATTGAAAAATAATGTGTCATTGGATTGATACAGTTTCAAATGTTTCCAATTGATACAGTTACAATACATTCCATATAACCCTCGACGATGATAAGCTTGACCTTCGCATTTGCGTTTGACGGCTCAAATCCCAAATGTGGGGAGACAGTGAAGGGGGTTGATTAGCAGAGATGGTAGCACTAATGAACCCTGGTTTTGGAGGAAATAATGGGAACAAGGCTCCTTTCGAAGGACCAATGACTTTGATACATCGACGGAAGAAACCAAGCTTAGAAATATGTATGATAGCCAATGTCTCTAGACTTCCATTTCTCTATCGATATTTATTCGCCAAATACTGACAATGCCTCTTAACCCAATAGGGTGTCAGGTTTATGGACCCAATCTCACGCAGTGGACTAGAGACAAGATCAAAACCCCTACAACGTCACCATCTCAGAGCTCGAAGGTGTGACCATGGACAGGAGACAAGATCAAAACCCTTGCAACGTCACCGTGTCGGAGCTCAAAGGTGTGACCTACAATAATGAGAGGGTTTTCAAGCTCTATGTCATGGGATTTGGCCTCAGCAGAACAATCTTGCCTTTCATTTCCAACAGGAGCAATTTACACTCCCTCAACTTGTTGGCAAATTGCTTAACAGACGAGATACCAACGGAGCTCTAATATCTGGTCAATCTTGCAATCTGATTCTCCCATCGTGAATCCTTTGCACTTATCTAAATTTCATAGATCTCCATAATAACGGGCTCACAGGAAAGGTGGCAGACTTTGGACATACAAAGACTCGACCCGATCTGGATCAAACTCAAGTAAGTATTGTAGTGAAAGGTATTTTTGGGTACCTTTATCCTGAATACTTCATAAGGAAGCAACTAACAGAGAAATCTGATGTGTATTCTTTTGGCGTAGTGTTACTGGAGATCTTGTGTGCAAGGCCAACTCTTAACCTTGTTACTCCCAAAGAACAAGTCAATACAGCAGAGTGGAAAATGCACTGGCATATAAAGGGAAAGCTTGAAAAAATCATTGACTCTCACCTTATTGGGACCATCAATCCCAGTTCTCTAAAAAATCTTGGGGAGACTGTCGAAAATTGCTTGGAAGAGCAAGGCATCGACAGGCCTGCCATGGGAGATGTTTTATGGAACTTAGAATATGCATTTCAACTCCAGGAGACAGCCATGCAAAATGATCTAGATGAGAATAGTACAAATCATATCGCAGATGTTCCTTTGTGCTACCCAGAGCCTAAGCCTTTTGGTCCAAGTTTAGTGTGACTTCAAGTCTTGTATGAAAGTTCTCAATTTATAGATTTCATTAATGAGCGTGTGGAATTTTGGAGTTCTCAACATCCCATAGAGGGATAGTTGTGAGAATTTACTTGTTGTTTGGAACATGTTCTCCTTCAGTGGATATGACACATAGTGGATCCATACCTTGGTGCAGCAGTTCCTTACCTTGGGATGTTTGCACATGATTCATGGCAAAGTGAACACGCAACACTAGTGGCTTTGGTTTGGGAGGAGAGATACAGTTATGTAGAAGAGATTGAGGGCACATGCATTATGTTCCTTTGTGTTGCCTAGAGCCTGATACTTTTGATACTAGCATTATTGGCAGAGATGTTGGTGGAAGTGATGATGATTTAGAAGATGTAACCACAAGTGTTGTGTTCTCACAATTTGTGAATCCTTGTGGGAGGTGATCACAGAACAAATTAAATTCAAAATGCAGCTAACTGGATGCATATTACTACACAACTTTGTAGTTGTCTCTATCAATGCAAGTGCCTTTGTCCTATCTTTTGGTTACATCAAACACCAGAACCAAAGTTTATGTTGCAAAGTTCAAGCTTCAAAGGGAGCTATATCCATGATATTTGATTTTTCATATTTTTCCTATGTCAACTTGGTGTTTCAATCTTATATTATTTCACATTTTAAATGTTTATTTTTTGATGATTTCTTTTAAATTTCAAGCTTGTCAAATGTATTGTAGCTTTCCTTGGGAAATTGTAAAATATCCTATGTCTAATTTGCATTTCAATTTTAGACTTTATATGCTATTTTTTCCTCTTTATGAATGATCCATTGGGTGGAAATCAAAATTTGATGATATTTGTGGTGCTTTAGTTTTTTTTTTTGGGTATTCACTACATGAGTTAAACTTTGACCCCTTCTCCAAGGTAGCTAATTAAAACTATCACACTGAGACCCATGTTCCAAGAAGTTGCTTTAAACTTTTTAAAGATGCAATCATTGATATTACATGTCCTTGCTGAGGAGATTTAACATTCAATATTGTGTAACTTTTTTCCTCTGTTTTTCTTCAGTCTTTCCAATCAATGGAAGGGTGCAATATTGGTTGAAGCTCCACTGAAAATAACTATGGAACTATTAATTTTATTTGTTTTTCTGAGCCTGTTTTTTAGAAGCTTCTTTTTTTCTCTCTACACAAGTCTTCGAGTGTTAGTAAGAGAGACAAAAATGTGATCTCTTGTTATGAGTTAATATATGGAGTTTTGAGTGTTGTACATTTCTACTTTTTTATTCATATATTCAATTAGCTAAATGTTCATTGATATAGCATAACGATTATTTCCCATTTTGAATTGAGTTATGTTTCCACTTTATCCCCACTGAGGGGTTGTCAGTCAAAATAATCAGCATAGGAGGAGGGGATAATAGAGAAGGAACATGCATATTTAATTAGACAATCACAACCAGAAATTAAAAGTATTGAAAAATTCCTATAAGTATATAGTTTCCACTAAACATCCAACTATTTGAAAGTCCTAGCATCACATTAACAATAAATTGTTAGTCCATTCTACAAGCTATCATGTGTCATAATCGTTACAACTTTGAGCCAACAATGTTGTTCACCAAAAGTTGTCACTTCCCTAGAAAATACAAAAAAATGTCCCCTACCATAACTCACACACGCCTTAAATTTAATATTTGTAGGCCCCATCATCATGAATCCAAGCCAATAAGCAAAGTAGAATCTCGTCACATCCTTCTCAAGGGAAGTGCACAATATCTATTTAATTTTCATTCTGCAAGCATGAGAACCTTGTGTATCATCCATTTTTATAATGTCGTATAGGCTTTAAGCATGCTGCACAACCACTACCATGTTTTGCTTGAACTTTCTTCCTCACAAGAAAATAAACCCACCATTAAATAAAGATGTTGCGGGTGATTGAGTTAGGTGCATACAAACATAGTAGGAATAATAACCATTTGTACATGGGTGGAATCCCTGGTTTCATTGACCTGGACATTCACAAAAAAATTCAAGATCCAACATCTACATAGTACAATATAAAGGAAATAACTCCAAAGAGTGCTCTTAGCGAAAAGGTAAATCATACGCTCTCCTTTCAGTAGGCATGAGCTCCTTGTGTATCATCCCCTTTTATAATTTCTTCAAGCACCACCACTCCCTCCAATGTGCTTGAACTTTTTTGCTCACAAGCAAATAAAAATACAGTTAGATACAGATGTTGGGGATGATTGAATTAGGTAAAAACAAGTAAAGTTGTAATAACAACCATCTGTGCATGGGTGAAATCCCTGACTTGATTGACAGGCATCACAAAAAATTCAAGCTTCAATATCTGCAACCTAAAGTAGACATTCCCAGACAGTGCTCTTCATAAAGCAATCAATCATAAACTATTCATTCTGCAAGCATGAACTCCTCGTGTATCATGCACAACCACTCCCTCCATGCACTTGAACTTTCTCCCAGGTGACCAAATAAACACACTAATAGACACATGTTGTGATTGTGTTAGGTGAAAACAAGTAGAGTAGGAATAGAAACCATTTGTGCATGGGTGGAATACCTCGCTTCATTGAACCTGACATTCAAAAAATTCCAAGCTTCAACACTACAACATAAAGGGAGGCAGTCTCAAATAGTGCTCTTTTTTTCCAAGGAAAAAATCCATAATTTTATTCATATGACAAAATTACATGTAGTAGATGCTATAAGCATATGCAGAAAGTTGTCCATGAAGAGGACAAAAAAGTTACAATAAAAAAAATAAAATAAATATCAGCAGGCCTATGCTTTTCTGCCCTTTTTCTTCTCCACCCTCCTCCAACCCTCCGATTCGGAAGTGGGTGAAATAATGGCCAGCTGGTTTTCCGGTGTGTTCAATGGTAGATCCTTGTCGGATTCAGATCCTTCCGATCCATGAGTTCTTTTTATTCCACTAACTTCCAGCTGAGGTTCTGGTTGCTGATGTATATTTTTTGGCTCCATATGAGTATCTGGGGCAGAATCATCTTGATTAATTTGCTGACCTGTGTATAAACCAGTTTCCGTTTGGTTCTCTGGAGGTTCTGACTGCAAGTCCTCCTCTTCTTCCATCAGATCAGTGTGCTGCCAGCCTTTAGGCCTTTTTTGTTGTTTCTTTTTTCCTTTGGTGTCCTTTCTGGTCAGCGGGCAATTATATTGGAGGTGTCCAGTTTGCAGGCAGCTGCGGCATCTGAAAGCAGTATTCTCATAGTCGAGTGGTTGAGTCCTCAATGAATTGTTGTAGTTCAATGTGATGTGATCAGGCAGTCCTTGACTCAGGTCCACCTCAACACATATTCTGGCGAAAGTGACGATTCCCTTGCTAACTCTGTCTTCATCTATTTTTAGGAATTTCCCCAGGGAATTCCCAATAGCTGATAAAACTTTGTAATGCCAAAAGTGTAGAGGGAGGTTATGGAGCCTCACCCAAACAGGCATTGTGGAAATTTTCATAGTGTTTGCATCAAAATCATCAAACCAAGGAGTGATGAAGAGGCCAGCGTTGCCCCAAAACCAAGGCCCCTGATTGATAATACTGTCTCTATCTTGGGCTGAGCTGAAGCCAACAATGAAAAATCCCTTAGAGCATAAATGTATATCACAGTTTGTTGTCCATGTGGTGTAAATCCAATGATGCAGAGCATCGGATTTTGGCCAGTAACCATTAAATCTACAAATGACAGCATTATTGGATAGTTCTGTATGTAGTTCAGTTACCTCTGGAAGATGCACTTGGAGCGTAGGGGATTCCATTTTTTGTTCCACTATATAGGGACCTGGTAACTCTGGTGTTGGTGTTGTTTTCTGCTGCAATTTGCCTTTTCCCTTGACTGCATCACGAAAAGAGCCAGAGTTTTTTGAGCTGTCTCCATTGCAACCTCCACGCAGACGCAGATTTAGGTAAATGGTTGAATCATTGTTGATACCATAATCCTGAAGAGAGAGGGGGTCCTGTAGACAGCGACCAGAGAAAATCAGGTTTTGGTAAATGGTGGGGATCCCAATTTGGTTCCGTATTACCTTCTTTAGCTCCTGTATATTCAGCCCCTTTCTAAGCCTCATACAATGATGGCTGCCCCCAGTCTTTTTGACGAAAATGTTAATCCATTCTTCACCTATGCGTGACGCATCAGGCGTTTTGGGGCTACAATCCATTGATATGGGCAAACTTTCTACAAGACACACTATATTCCAGGTTTTTGTATTTTCTCCGGATCCTGCTACTTCCAGATTTGGCTCATTAGGGTCATTATTTGAGTGCTCTGTCATAGCTCCAGGAAAAATGTGGCCCGCTGTAGACTGTACCCTTTCCCGCGCACAGGAAATATCCAGAGCAGATTGGAACCCGGACACATGTAGACCAAACTCCCGAAACCATGCACGCAGCAGCCTGTTGGTGTAAAAACAGAAGATAGAGGGAGGCGGATGCAGGACAGGAAGTGGTATGTCGGCACCAAAACTTGGATTTCTCTGTGCCCAAGCCACCGTCCAACCAAGCAGTGGCAGGAGAAGTTGTGATAGACGCTCAGGCAAAGAAAATAGGAGAACATTGCCCCCGCTGAGAGGCTCGAGAGCAAGTAGGGGCTTAAGCCAAAAAAACCCATCTTGTATATGAAAAAAAGGAGTTGTTACCTCTTCCTGACGTGGTTCAATTCTCCGAAGAGAGGGAAGGCCTGCCACCTTGTGTTCTCCATCGAGCAATCGATTGTGAGCCTGGGAGAAAGTCCCTGCAAGTCGAGAAGGAGCGATCGCCATTGTTGGTTGCAGAGCACAGTTCCCGCCTTTCCTAAAATCAATGTATCTCAAATAGTGCTCTTAACAACGTAATCAATCATAAATAGGCCAACTTACCTCTGCAAAGCTACCAACAGATTTGATTGTTGCCACACAATTTGATGTTGAATCATTATCTCCCTAACATCAGGAATAATCTCCACAAGCACAGAGTCCATCCCTTAAAGGATGAATGGAAATTAGCACAAATTTGAAGGCTCGTGAATAGCCAACCATGAGAAGTATAGTAATAAGCCCAAATGAAATGGCCACATTTTCATTTTGATGAGATAAAGCATGCTTCTTCTTCAGCGGTGCTTCATTTTTTTTGGGTATTCACAGTATGGGTTAAATTTTGACCCCTTCTCCAAGGTAGCTAATTACAACTATCACACTTAGACCCATCTTCCAAGAAGTTTCTTTAAACTTTCTAAAGATACGATCATTGATATTACATGTCCTTGTTGAGGATGTTTAACATTCAAGAGTGTGTAACTTTTTTCCTCTGTTTCTTTCTTCAATCTTTCTGGTCAATGGAAGGGTGCAAGATTGGTTGAAGCTCCATTGAAAATAATTGTGGAACTATTAGTTTTATTTGTTTCTTCGAGCCTATTTTCTAGAAGATTCCTTGTTTTCTCTCTACACAAGTCTTAGAGTGTTAGTAAGAGAGACAAAAATGTGAGCTCTTGTTTCGAGTTAATATATGGAATTTTGAGTGTTGTACATTTCTGATTTTCGATTCATATATTAAATTAGCTATGTGTTCATTGATATGGAATACAAACAACAGATTTGAGAGTTCATGGAATTTCTAGGGTGTAGGGTATGTAGTTTGCAAATTTGCTTACCGTATAATGAAATTTTAACAGGAACTTCCTCAAAATTGGTCATGAGGACTATTTTCCTTTCTAAATTGAGTTATGTTTCCACTTTATCCCCACTGAGGGGTTGTTAATCAAGATAATTAGCATAGGGAGAGGGGATAATAGATAAGGAATGAGGCAGAAATTTATTGCAAATTAAATTTAATTGCATCTCATTGTTGTAGTCCTTATTAAGCCCTTAAACGAGTCTAACTCTCAGAATAATTTAGCATGTATGTTAATAGTGGTGCCAACTAACTGCGCAATTAAGAATATCATTGGAATCAATTACTTGGACTAATTGCTCAAGTAGGAACATTAGACTAACCACCCACTCAAAATAATGATAAAAGTTTGGAAATTTCTAACAACTAAGTTTTGGAAATACACTTCACATCTTTAATTAGGAAATCACAACCAGAAATCAAAAGAAATTAAAAAATATTGACAAAATCTTGTAAGTATATAGTTGCCATTGAACATTTGACCATTTGAAAGTCCTAGCATCACTGTTGAACCTCCAAAATGTCATCATATTTCACCCTCATTTCTATCATTTTACCATATTTCGTAGTTCTTTACCATATTTTGCAGCTCCATAACCCTGCATTAATACCATTTGCATGATCATATGGGTTTATCATTATTATTTTCCAAGTCATTTATTTTTTGTATTTTAAGAGAACTTGTGATTAAATATTAGGAAATTAGCATTGGGATAAGTTTTATGATGTTGTAGGCCTATTTGAAGATTCTAGAAGAGTCTTGTTTGGCCATTCAACCACAAATTCGAATTTCAATTTCAACTCATGAAGATTTGTGGAATATTTGTAGAATACTTGGATCATTGACTAAGCACATTCAAAGGAGAAGAATCATGGATGTTTTGATATGTGTCTACTAAAGATGTGTGAGAGGATTTTTATCTCATATTTTTAAGTAATTGGTTGTAACCACAAGAGATAATTGTGGATCTAGGGGAGATTTGTGGATCTAAATTTATTGATTAGTTATCTTAAGTTTTTGTATAAATAGGACTGCATCCTTCATTCAAAGGTGTTCCATCCAAGATATGAGATATTATAGAATAGAGAATATTGGAGAAGAAATGATTAATTTAATTTGTAAAGTGATGATAGAGAGGAAGAGAGTTTAATTATTGTACTATCTTTAGAACTTTCTTCAACTTCATTTTATGGAATACATGTTGTTGCTTTGATCTCCAAGCTTTGATAATCATTCAGTGTGTTTGCTGAAGAGTGGAGGATCCCCATCAACCGCAGCTTGCACACCTCTTTCATTTGTTGTAAATATTTATGTTATTTCATGCAAGTTTAGTTTAGTTTCTTTTATGTTGTTTTGATTATATGTTTTTATGTTTATTTCATTAATGTTGTTTTGTTAAGATTGATTTAATTTCCTTATGTTTGGATTGGATTGGCACACTAGTAATCTCACATTAGTAATCTCATAGACTACTAGATTAAATTACTTTTTCATTTTATAGCTTAGATTAGAATTGTTGGTTTTCATAGAGCTAGTCTTTGAGAGAGAAAGTGACTGAGAGAGAACGTGTGCACTTGCTTTTCATTTTCTTTCATTATTTGCTTTGTAATTAGTTTCAATTTTCTTGCATTAGATTAATATATCATGAGAAATAATCACTTAATACATATAGTACATGTATACCTCATCAGTTCACGAACCCCGGGTTGACAATTTAATGACAAGGATTTAACTCACAATTAAATCACCCAACATTTTGGCGTCGTTGTTGGGGAGGTATACATAGGTGCTTATTTTGAAAGTTTAGACAAACTCATGATAGTTGCATTCATTCTTAGATGCATGGTTAAAAGCATATTAAAATCATATAGGATGCATGAATTTCAATTATTTTTGGATAATGTAAGAGTCTCAATACTAATCCATTTGTGAAGCAAGAGCTCTAGACCAGCAAAGGAACTAAAATGATGCTCAAGAATTTGTTGGGAAGAAAAGGATATGCCCCTATAAGAGTCTTCTCAAGCCCTTGTCCTAGTTCCAAAATAGCCACCAAGGATAGAGTTGCATCCCAAGAAGCAGTAAAAGAACAAGAGATCCAATGGACTACAACTGATGAGAAGCAATCATTTGAGCCAGAAATTGAAGAATTTTTGGCATGTTTGTCTCCAAATCCTTGGTACCCTTTAGAGAATGAAGGGCGGCTTCTAGAAGAAATTCAAGGCATGATAACTAATGAAGAGAACCAGGAAAGAAAGGACTACATTGAAGATTGGTTCCAAGCAGTTACTAGGCCACAACATTCCTTCATTCTTCAACAAATCTTGTCACCAAAAGTACAATTGGTCTCTCATATCCTAGAGGACATAGAGATATATTTTTCAGAATTGGATATGAGCACACTAGAGATCTTGATTCGTAGATGGTTACATTGGAAATATGCATATACTTGAAGAAAAGTTTTCATTTTTTTTAGGTAGAGTAGGGTAGAATAAAGGAATAAAACCATGATTTTGTTTTTGTTTTGTGATTTCATTGTGGTGCAGTAAGAGCCACTTCATTCACTAACTATTGGCAGGAATATTTATGAGGAAAATGGACATTCATGAAAGAGGAAGAGCTAAAAATTTGAGGTCTGATCTTTTTCCTATGCTTTCTAAGTTTCAGATTTTAAAACGCAAAAATAATTGTTAAATTTCAAAGTATGCTCTCTTCTTGCGCCTTGTTGCGACCTGGAAGATCAAAAAGTAGGAATTGAATAAATGGCTTTGAAAATTTTCAGGAATGGTTTAAGTTTTTGATGATGTCAAAAATTCCTAAATTAATTTTCATCT
This sequence comes from Pinus tabuliformis, assembly GCA_031772625.1. Lineage (NCBI taxonomy): Eukaryota > Viridiplantae > Streptophyta > Pinopsida > Pinales > Pinaceae > Pinus > Pinus tabuliformis. Next base: position 479,927,608 of record CM062815.1, read on the forward strand.
TCAATCTTCAATTTGATTTGTCTCCATTTGCTAACAAAAATTTCATTCAATTTGATTTGTATCACTTAAATAAAAATATGTAGTTTTATTTTAAAAAAATTAAAAATTAAAATAAAAACAAAATAAAATAAAAAATGCAGAAATTAAATTGAAGATATCTCACAAACTAGGAATTGGGTTCTCATAATTTTTGTATAGAAAGTGCATAATATTCTAATGAACAATCCCTATAAATTTCAGCCCAATCCGCTTCACGATTTTCGAGAAAATGAGTATCATCACCTTCATCCATTTCACTTATATCTAGATATCCGTGAATGGGATTGATATGATTTTGTTGTACCGAAGCATTATGACCATAGGAACCTTCCTACAAAACTTTATCTCAATCTGATGTACAGCTTGTCAGAAAAATCGTTTCTGAAGTTTGAAAAAGCATTGTTTAAACACATCATCACCTACAGCCATTTTGATTATATCTCAAGATATGACAATTGGATGGTGTTAATTTTTCGTATGAATAAATATAAGAACAGTAGGAACCTGTCTACAAAATTTGAGAAAAATCCAACGGATAGTTTGTGAGAAACGAGCCCATGAAGTTTGTTGTAAAACGCTTGTAGCAACCTGCAACAAAAACAATAATAAAAACATTTCAAATGTTATTCATATCATAATAATGAGTTGTGGCATAATGGTTAAGATTCAATTTTTCTGCCAAAGGTTGTGGGGTCAAACCCCATCCACTCCACTTGTCAAGCCACCCTTTTACTCACATAATTGCCCAAGATATACTTTAAAAATAAATATTTCCACTTTATTTCACAATAAACTTGGGTGGCTTAATGGTAAGTCCTTTGATTTGTTTGGATCAGGTTTCATGTTCAAATATTGCCCCATGTATACTTCGGAATTTAACTATATTTTGGTCAAATTCAGGCTATCACATGGCAGCCTGTGATTCGTCCACATGGCAGCCTGTGATTTGCCCACGAAATGCCCAGTCACCATCCATTCAACCTGCCATGTCATCATTGACCGACATGTCACCATTCACTGTCATGTCATCATTCACATCAGCATCTGAACAATCCACGTGGCATTTTTTACACTACCATTTGGCATTTTCAGACACTACAACGTGGCACCCCTCACTGCATGTTTGCCAAAACTTCAAATAACCATAACTTTCTCATACAGTGTCTGTTTTTTACAATTCAACCGTTGTTGGAGAGGTCTTGCCAAGATATACGTCATGGAATAATTTTCATTTAAATTTGAGACAATAAAAATGGTTATTTCGTTTTTAGCAAATGGACCTCGAAACTTCCTAAAAATAGATATAAAATTATCAAATCATGTTTTTATGCATTTACTCTAATCTATTTTTTTTAAAGCACTCAAAACAAACATCTGGAAAGAAAGATAGTCTAAAATGTACTATTGTCAACAGGTAAAAATGCATTTTGTTCTTCCTTGAATATATTTCATTAAGCATTATTTGAGAATTTTTACAGATCTTACATTTTATTGCAGATTAGTGTTAAGTTTTTTTTTCCAAGATCAATGACGATAACAAGACTACTTTATGCATGGGTGGTTTTCAAAGATCACATTTTTTAAAGAAAAGCATGTTCCAAAAGAAATCTTGAAGGCGATAACTTGATCACATCCACCATGTCAATTGTTGCCAAATAAACCTTCAACCATTTCACTTATATCTAGAGATCCGTGCATGGGATGGATCTGATTTTTGTTGTGCGGAAGCACTAGGACCATAGGAACCTTCCTACAAAATTTCAGCTCAATCTGACGTGTATTTTGTGAGAAAATTGTCTTTGAATTTTGAAACAAAATTGTCGAAACACATTATCATACAGGGATTTCGATTATATATCGTGATATGTCCATTGGATGGTGTTGATTTTTGGTATGCATAAATATAAGAACAGTAGGAACCTATCTACAAAATTTGAGAAAAATCCAATGGATAGTTTGTGAGAAACGAGCCCACGAAGTTTGTTGTAAAATGCTTGTAGCAACCTGCAACAAAAAAAAAAAACATTTCAAATGTTGTTCATATCATAATAATGAGTTGTGGCACAATGGTTAAGATTCAATTTTTCTACCAAAGGTTGTGGGGTCAAACCCCATCCACTCCACTCTTTGAGCCACCTTTTACTCACATAATCTGCCAAAATATACTTTAAAAATAAATATTTTCACTTTATTTCACAATAAACTTGGGTGGTTTAATGGTAAGTCCTTTGATTTGTTTGGATGAGGTCTCATGTTCAAATCTTGCCCCCATATATTTTGGAATTTAACTATATTTTGGTCAAATTTGGGCTACCACATGGCAGCCCATGATTCATCCACATGGCAGCTTGTGATTTGCCCACGAAATGCCTAGTCACCATCCATTCAACCTACCACATCATCATTGACTGCCATGTCACCATTCACTATCATGTCATCATTCACATCAGCATATGAACAGTCTAAGTGGCATCTGTTTACACTGCCATGTGGCATTTTCAGACGCTGCCACATGGCACCCTCTGGTGCTGCCACTTGGCACCCCCAGCTGCATTTTTTCCAAAACTTCAAACAACCATAACTTCTCATACTGTGTTTCTTTTTTACTATTCAAGCATCGTTGGAAAGGTCTTGTCGAGATCTACGCCATGGAATAATTTTCATCTACATTTGAGACTAAAAGAATGGTCATTTTTTTGTAACAAATGGACCTCAAAACTTCCTGAAAATAGAGATAAAATTATCCGATCATGTTTTTCATGCATTTAATCTAATCTATTTTTTTAAAGCACTCAAAATAGGCATCTAGAAAGAAAAATAGTCTAAATGTACCATTGTCGACAGGTAAAAATGCAATTCGTTCTTCCTTGAATCTATTTCATTAAGCATTATTTGTGAATTTTTGCAGATCTTACATTTTATTGCAAATTAGTGCTATTTTTTTTTTCAAGTTTGAGGACGATAATAAGACTACTTTATGCAAGGGTGGTTTTCAAAAACCACATTTTTTAAAGAAAAGCATGTTCCAAAAGAAATCTTGAAGATGATAACTTGATCACATCCACCATGTCAATTGTTCTCAAATAAACCTTTCAAAATGCCACTAATGTCATTATGAACTTATTCATTTTCTTCTTTCTAAGCTTACAGTCCATCCATGAATTTCCATCTCCCTACTACTAAATTTCAAAACTCATTTTCCCTTTACAATCTTCATACTTTCCTACCTCATTTTCACTCACCCTTAACCCAAAAATAAAGTCATTCAGCTCCCTTACAATGTTGAGTCACCCCATTTTCCTCTTCCTTTTTGTCAAATAAACCTTGCTTCATAATGCAAATCTTTCATCTATGGTCCTTCAAATTATTATTTTATACTCGCGTTGGATGATGGAGGATTCATTAAGGCCTCCCTTCTAACATGTCTTGACCCATCGAATCTAACACATCATTTGGGATCAAGACTATAGATCTTTCTAGTACCTTGAGGCTTGCATGCCTTAATGGCAAGTTATCTCGCCAATAAATAGTGAGAATACATCAATGCCCCTTGTTTGTCAAATCTTCTAGGTGACTCAACTACGACACATATATTCATACCTAGTAGGATGTACTTAGGCACCTTGACTCTCATTGACATCAATGGTGAGTAGTCTCGTGTTGGTTAATGGCGTTCATTAATGGTCAGTAGTCCAACAATTTCTTTCTATGTTTGATATCGACACATCTATTCACATAGGTAAGAATTATGCCACTAAGTGGGAATAAATGAAGATTATATGATTTCAGCAGCTTGCAGCAGTGTTTTAATAAAGCAAGACTCAACTCCAAAGTTCAGCAACAGTAGAATTGTCCTAGCAATAAAGATTCCAATTTCATATCAAATTCATCGTCTATTCATACGACGAATAGAAAGAAGAAGATCATATTTATTTTTTTCACTTCACATTCCATGATCCAGCAGCAACAAAGAATCATGGATGTTTTGATATGTCTCCTAAATATGTGTGAGAGGATTTGTATCTCATATTTTTAGGTAATTGATTGTAACCACAAGAGATAATTGTGGATCTAGGAGATATTTGTGTATCTACATTTATTGATTAATTGTCTTAAGTTTTTGTATAAATAGGAGTGCTTCCTTCATTCAAAGGTGTTCCATCCAAGATATGAGATATTATTGAATAGAGAATAATGGAGAATAAATGATTAATGTTATTTGTAAAGTGAGGATAGAGAGGAAGAGAGTTTGATTAATGTAATACCTTTGGAACTTTCTCCAACTTCATTTTATGGAATACGTTTTTCTGCTTTGATCTCCAAGCTTTGATAATCGTTCGGTGTGTTTGTGGAGGAATGGAGGGCCCCCATCAACTGCAGTTTGCGCACCTCTTTCCTTTGTTGTAAATATTTATGTTATTTCATGCAAGTTTAATTTAGTTTCTTTTATGTTATTTTGATTATGTCTTTATGTTTATTTCATTAATGTTGTTTTGTTAAGATTGATTTACTTTCCTTATGTTTGGATTGGATTGGCACACTAGTAATCTCGCATTAGTAATCTCATAGACTACTAAATTAAATTACTTTTTCATTTCATGCTTAGATTAGAATTGTTGGTTTTCGTAGAGCTAGTCTTTGAGAGAGAACAAGCTTGAGAGAGGGACTTTCTTTTCATTTTGTTTCATTATTTTCTTTGTAATTAGTTTCAAGTTTCTTGCATTAGATTAATACATTCTGAGAAATAATCACCTAGTACATATAGTACATGTATACCTCATTAGTTCATGAACCCCGGGTTAACAATTTAATGACAGGGATTTAACTCACAATTAAATCACTCAACAACAACATTAACAATAAAGCGTTAATCCATTCTACAAACTATCATGTGTCGTAATTGTTACAATTTTGAGCCAAAAATGTTGTTCACCAGAAGCTGTCACTTCCCTAGAAAATACAAAAATATGTCCCCTGCCATCACTCACACACGCCTTAAATTTAATATTTGTAGCTCCCATCATCACGAATCCAAGTCAGGAGGCAGAGTAGAATCCCAGCACATCCTTCTCAAGGGAAGTGCACAAGATCTATTTACTTTTCATTCTACATGCATGAGCACCTTGTGTATCATCCCCTTTTATAATGTCTTCTAGGCTTTAAGCACGTTGCCCAACCACTACCCCCGTTGTGCTTGAACTTTCTCCCTCACAACAAAATAAACCCTTCATCTGATACATATGTTAGGGGATATTGAGTTAGGTGTAGACAAATAGAGTAGGAATAACAACCATTTGTACATGGGTGGAATCCCTGGCTTCATTGACCCGGACATTCACAAAAAAATTCAACCTCCAACATCTACATAGTACAATCTAAAGGAAATAACTCCAAAGAGTGCTCTTAGCGAAAAGGTCAATCATAGGCTCTTCATTCAATAGGCATGAGCTCCTTGTGTATCATCCCCTTTTATAATGTCTTCAAGCACCACCAGTCCCTCCAATGTGCTTGAACTTTCTTGCTCACAAGCAAATAAAAACATTGTTAGATATAGATGTTGGGGATGATTGAACTAGGTGTAGATAAGTAAAGTGGGAATAAAAACCATCTTTGCATGGGTGCAATCCCTAGCTTGATTGACAAGCATCACAAAAAAATCAAGACTCAATATCTGCAACATAAAGGAGACATTCCCAAACAGTGCTCTTCAAAAAGTAATCAATCATAAATTATTCATTATGTAGGGATGAACTCCTCATGTATCATGCACAACCACTCCCTCCATGCACTTGAACTTTCTCCCAGGTGACCAGATAAACTCACTATTAGACACATGCTAGGGGTAATTGTGTTAGGTGTAGACAAGGAGAGTAGGAATAGAAACCATATGTGCATGGGTGGAATACCTTGCTTCATTGAACCTGACATTCATAAAATTTCAAGCTTCAACACTACAACATAAAGGGAGATAGTCTCAAACAATGCTCTTAACAACACAATCAATCATAAATAGGCCAGCTTACCTCTACAAAGCTACTAACAGATCTGATTATTGCCACACAAGTTGATGTTGAATCATTATCTCCCTAACATCATGAATAATCTCCACAAGCACAGAGTCCATCCTTGAAAAGATGAATGGAAGTTAGCACAAATGTGAAGGTTCTTGAATATCCAGCCATGAGAAGTATTAATAAGCCCAAATGCAATGGCTAGCTTTTCACTATGATGAGATAAAGCATGCTTCTTATGCTCTTCGTCCACATCATCCAGCAAAAAGTTTGTGTTAGGCGCATAACCCATCTCCATATCTTCATCCAATTACTCCAATTGCACATAAATCTCTGGCATTGGTGAGTGTATTCAATCTCCTACTTGGAATGAATATACCTTGTTATTGATCTCAATCCAGTTATGCCCTGGTATTGTTTCCACCTTTTGGTCTTTCATAAAATTTCTTACTTTTTCTACTTCATCACACCTATTAGACTTTGCATATATCATTGTTTGAAAACAGCATATAATGTGCATAATTTTGGGGGTTTTACTCAAAAAGTCAGTCTGCTAGTGCATATCTAGCAAGCTCTATATTGTTATGGATTATGCATGCATTGAGAAAAGACCCCCATACAGCTGCATCAGGTTCTAATGGCATGTTGCTGATAAAAAAAATTGCCTATTAAAGGTGCCCAACGCGGCCTAGAAGATCAACCATACAATAATAATGCTCTATTGTAGGGATGATATTGTAATCTTGATTCATGGAATAGAAGTATTTCCAACCATGGTCTACTAAACCCGCATGGCCACATGCAAATAGAACACCAACAAAGGTGACATTGTTTGGTTTTATACCAAAGTGTTGCATCTATTCAAATAGTTGAAAGGCTTCCTTGCCAAATCCGTGAATAGCATATCCTACAATAATAGAAGTCCAAGAGACAACATCCCATTTAGACATTTTACTGAACATTTTATGTGCGTCGGCATCTGCAGAAAGAGCTCCATAGCCTTATCAAGATACCCCTTGCGTGCATATCCAACAAGTATTGCAGTACGTGAAACCATGTCCCATTCAGACATTTGAAGAAAAAGTTTCATGGCCTCATCTACATTCCCATCCTCTACAAACCTTGATATCATAATATTCCAAGATACTACATTTCGTTTAGGCATTCTGTCAAACACTTGTTGTGCGTTCTCTATGTAAACACATTTACCATACATATTTATAAGAGCACTCCCCACAATAGCATTACACTGCAGTCCACTGGTAATTATGTCATGGTGGACTCCTTTGCCAAGTTCTAGATCTACCAAATTAGCACATGCGGAGAGAACACTAGTGAATGTGAAATGGTTAGGTTGGGTACCTATTTTTTGCATATCACAGTAAAAGGCCAGTGCCTCCTCGTAAAATCCACGCCTCGCATAATTGGCCACCATAGCAGATGATGACACCATATTTGGTTTATACATTTACTTACGTAGGTAGTGTACCCCTATCTCCCATCTCCCTATAGAGTACTATAGTCACATCTTTCTTCTATGATATTGATTCCTATGCTACCGCCTTACAGCATTTGCTTTGCAATATCTTGTGCAATTGCTAGTTATATCCATTGAACAACACATTAGCGTAAGAAAAAAAAATTATATATATCAACATTCTCAAAACTCAAACCTTCATTTGTCCTTTATGTAAGAGACAAAATATATAAATTAGAAAATAGCTCAAAGCTTAGAGATCCATATACAGTGTATCCATTACTATCACAATGGTATTGATAAAATCCCATTTTTTTAGTACTTTGGTTCAATGCTTCAGTGGACAAGTTTTAACCTAATCTAATGTCGTGTCAAAAAAATATATACTTTAATAATAAAAAACATAAAAAGAAAATAAAAAGAAAAAAGAAAATGCTCATAAATGAATATAATACTATGAGTCGAATTAAAATGAAGCCAAGGTAAATAGTGTTTTTCTAGGACCCTGAGTAAATTATGAATTTTATTAAGATGAAGCCAAGGTAAATAATGTTTTTCTAGGAGCCTGAGTAATATGATTTATATCTTGACAATATATGTCATACACATGAATGTGACTTTGTTTCACATAGTGATACTTCATAAAATCAAGACACCTTGTGTAGTCTAGTTGTACATGTGTTGTCATTATGCCATGTCCATTTGGCTATCAAATTGTTCTTGTTAGTGGATGTCGCGTCACTCTATTTAAACTTTACTCAAGGCCCAAATAAATGATATATATCCTCAACTCTAAGATTAAGTGTTTGAATACTTAATGAATTCATTAGATAACTAGGTAGATAATTAGATGATGTGAAAATATTATATTGATAAAATAAAAAAGAGCTAAATACACTCAACATGATACATGTGGAGAAGATAGATACTCTGATCTATTTGGCTAATAATATGCGACCAAATTTCTTCATCACTTGTTGAATTAAAAGTATTAAGCTCTGTTATATTATTTAATTATAATTAAAGATAAGTCATGGGGTGTGCCCATAATAAAAACATTCACTTATTTTAAACTTTAATATCCCATTCCATGTGAACCAAATGTTCATGTCCTTTCCTCCCTTGACATGTTGTTGATCGTAGAGGTGAAGTGAGATAGAAGCAAGAGGTAAAGGATACATGGAGTTTATTGTGGAAAGGGAAGGGAAGGGAAGTGGAAAATTTGGCTTGTTTGATATAATTAGGAGGGAGGAGAGACATAATCTCCATCTATCAAAATCAACAATAACATTGGCATTGCTTGTGTTTAATTTATGAATGGAGGTCTTCATCATTATTTTTTTAAATTATTTTTATGGATGAATGGTGATTCGTTCCCCCTTTTTATTGTCTATTTTAATTATCTATTTTCTTCAAATTGGATTTTCACATACTAACTCATACAACATTATACATATTTGAACTTTGACTTTTGAAATGGAGATGGAGATTGCATGTGTGGCATGCTCATCACATTCTCTTCATCTATTCTCAATTTCAATGAGTGATTTATTTTTATTTTGCAGCAAACCATTGTCATTTTGTTTTGTTTTTTGGATCATATCATGAGTAGGCACTCGTGTCCTTGTCCCTTTTGTAGAACTGGGTGGTTGATATTCTTGTGCAAATGATATGATATATTACTATTCATGCAAAGAGTACTTTGCTAGTGCTACATCTTTTTTCTAATCATCTCTTCTATTTCAATATTTCCATAGATACTCTTGCTTCTTTGGGATAGGATTCATTTGTATGTTAATGCCTTTAGTCTACCTTTATATGTTATTTCACCATGTTGTAATGTGAGAGAGATCTTGGCATGGTATGTGCAACTGCAAATTTATATTCGAGGTAGCACATTAAAAATTCCGATCCAAGATTCATTAAAGATGCATTTATTAGGGAAAAAATCGTCGTCAATGGCCATCACTCAATTTATTTCATTTCAAGTTTTAAAGAACTTGCAATTATTGTTGACCATTATTCCTCGTTCATTTCATATTTTAACTCGTAATTGTAAACACTAATATAAAGCACCCCCAACTTCAAGAATACGTTGTTCACAAAAAGCTAGGTGCAACTAACATTATTTCATTCTTTCGTTTAAATCTTCTCCCATTTTTTAAAACTTTCATTAAAGATAAAACAACTTAAAAATAACCGTTCCTATGACATTTGAAAACTAAATCCCAACTATAAACAATAGTAACAAAATTTCTAAACCAGACTAAGTTATAGCTTACAAGTTATTTGTGAGGTTTTTTTGCAAATTTTATTAATCTTAAGCTTTACCAATATCAATAAAATTATCCAAAATTCTAAATATAACTTTATAATTATACATATGGAAATTTAAGTGTAATACTAACATTGTTCTATTTCACTTTGTTTATAGAATGAAACACCTAGGGCTTGGTAGTATAACCTAAAAGAGCTTTTTTTTGGCTAAAAATGCGTCTTTCTGAAATGTAAGGAAACAAGTTAATGGCCCAAAACCCATAGGCATTTAGCTAAAGTGAAAGCCTACAACCTTATGAACCAACAATAAGTTATTCCAAGTCACATGGTTTTCCTTAAATTATGGTGATGAGTCAATCTACATTCACAAATATCAACTAGTAATAAATGTACCCACCACTACTTTGACAACGAAATTAGAATATCAAAGCTAAATTATAATATATATTCTAACTATTTTAAAATAGATTTTCTCACTCTATTTAAAATAGAATAGAAACACTTAATACCAAATTCATTAACAATATCTTTATTAGTCCCTGCCATCTGGCAATGGCCAGGGACTATAGTAATCGAAAACCATGATGTTAATATTAATTGAGTTGTCTTTGAGTTGTTTGTTACCATCAGTTCGTGGATTATAATGAAAGTTTTTAGATACATAGTGATTTACTATCTTATTTGGCCTCTTCTCGAGGTGGGGAGGCAAAAACTTAGGTTATATATATTTATGTTTTTCTTATCATTGATAGATCAGTTATAGATCAACTTAATGCTAGCATTAATGCTAGGCATTTAATGCTTGGGATTGGGATGTTCTCTTATATCATGCATGCCTAACGCTTGGGATGTTCACTGATGTCGAATTTTGTGGAGACAAACATTGTCTTATTTTAGACAGACAGGTGGTCTGTGTGGCCTGCATGAAGATGAGTGTGGCGAGAGGAAGATGCGTGTGGTGAGAGGAGAGGAGGGCTGCATGAAGATGCGCGTGGCTAGAGGAGAGTTTCTCTGCAACATCTATGGGTACCGAAACTGCTACCATTACCTTTTTCTGCAACAGTTTCTCTACAGCTATGGATACAGAATTCAAATGTCTCTGCAACAACTATGGATACCGAATTGTTGTGGATACCGAATCGTTGTTGGATACCGAATTCAAATGTAAGGATAAGGATAATTACCTTTCTTTGTGGCTTCTTTAGCATACTATAGTCACACCAGCAGCATAGGCGGTTGACCGAAATGATGACCCGACAGACTTGCAGAAGCAAAGATGCACCCAAAGGCTCAGTTCGGTTGGTATGTATCCAAAGGTAAGCTTCCTGTTGTCTGCCCTTTCTTCTTCTTCATTCTTATTATGTGCTTCTAATATGGGTTGTCCTTACTATTTCCCTTTCCTCTTCTTCATTCTTATTATGTGCTTCTGATATGGGTTGTCCTTGCTCAGCAGTAGGAGTGGTAAAGAAACCCTCTCGAAGATGAGATACAGTGGACAGAGTCGGCTGTGTTTCTGCGGTGAGATACAATGAACAAGGTGAGATAAAACTGGAATGGTTACTAGCTATGGATACAAAAGCAAGGCGGTGGAAGCTAGCCTCACCTCTTCGAAGAAGTTACTGCCGGTGGTGGATCTGGCTTCGAATGTCATTGGCATTGCTCTTTCTGGTATCGAACTCCACTGCAACCAAATTAGAATCCCCAACTCCACTACAATCAATCTGTTATTTGAATCCCCATTCGTGGTAGAATTGACGCCAATCTGTTATTTGAATCCCCATTATTCCAACAAGAGGTTTAGAAACAGTTCAAATGACAAACCCTCTGATGCGAGTAATAGCAGGAGCTGAGTCGACTGAGCTACTCAACTGTGGATGTTGTGCTATTAGGCTAAAACCAATGGGACCATCATCTTAGTCTTACCCCTGTCTCTTTCTTCCATCAGATTGAAACCAACACTAGTTGTATCACAAGTATGCGTTCCAAAGCACTTCTTTACAAATCTAAAATGGTTTGGAAAGAACTTCTTTACAAATCTAAAATGGTTTGGAAAGAACTTCTTTACAGATCTAAAATGGTTTGGAATGGCTTGCAAGAAATTTCCCAAAAGAAGAGTTTGTGTTACAATAGTGAGAAAACAATTCGTGCAGGGCTTCTCTTCATCAACCAAAGGGCTCTCCTCTTGGGAAATGTCAATATTTGTTTGAAAAATCATTCTGATTCGATTTTGTTTTTGATGACTTACCATTTTCTTCTCCTTCTGATGGACTTCCCATTTTGGCATCAAAAAATTTAATACTATATCTTTCACTGCCCCTCGAATGACGGATTCGAGCACCCTTGGCGACAAAGCGCCTTTCACCGCATACACAGAAGAGAGAAAATACTCTAAAGGGGAGCTCGAATTTCCAGTGTTCGGGTGGGAGTCACAGACCACCATGTCTAAACGTAAAACCGACCTCAATCCCATGCCAGAAACCAGCCCTAAAAGCTTGTTAATCAAAATAGAGATGCCATTGAAAATTCAGGCACACTCTTAGCTTAACACAACCTACTTGACCTTTTCGAACTGAAGCTCTTACTCTCAATTAACCATAAACCGTTCGCCCAAATTCAATCTGCAGAACCCAAAACTCAGAAAAACACCAATCTACTTCCCGCACAATGCCCCAAAATCTATCTTGGCTTTGAACAGCTCCAACTCCTGTCTATGAGTATCATTGAAGAAAGGGAACTTGTATGCATGTCCATTTTCGTCTCTTCGTCTATCCATTGCCTCTGTTTTCCCATTTGTTTCGTCTCTTCATTTATCCATTGTCTCTGTTTTCCCATCCTGTTGGGAAAGGGATCATAATACCAGTCACATTGTCATGTGCTTCTGCATGTGTCATTGTGGGCATGTGTCGTGTGCTTCTGCGTGTGTCAATATGTCCTTCATTTTGTTAGAATTATGGCATTTGCAATTAAAAGCGAGATGACTAATTAACTTGTGACTATAGAGCTTGATTACAGCTTGTTGGTGTTCCTCTAGAGCGTCCGGGTCCACAATAGGCTTAATCGGGACTTTTTTATTCTCTTGTATAGTATTTATATTGTTTCCAATTCGTGGTAATGGAGCAAATAGATTGAGATGACCGTCCACATACAGTTTAAGTGAGATGCCCAAAAAAAGGCATTAAGCTTGTCTAGTACTATCTATTGCTTGATGAGTTTGACCCCGCAAACGCCAATAAGTAAGTTGTCCACGTAGTTGAGGTAATGGACGCAAGGAGAGCAGGCTAAAAAAGTATGCACCTGCATGCTTGATTCCTTACATTGAACTTACTTAGCATATATGCCTTAGTTTACCAGTATCAGATAACGATTGTTGTATGACCACTATATGGGAATAGAAGCAAGCAGGTATCTGGATACGTCTCAATAAGGTAGAAACAGTGAGAGCTTAAGTATAGATAAGCTTGTATCATATGGAACACTAATACCTGTACAATATTGGTATATCATGATAGTGTAATCAAGAGACTATCTAGACTGTATACAGTGTGGAGTAAGCACGTATTCAATGTATTCAATCTCTGTGAATAGGTTAACTCTCACATAGCCTTGTGTAAACACTTGAGATTACGGGACTAGTGATGATATACCAGCACTATTTAACAACACTACCAGCACTTTGAACTTGAGACGCTTCCTAAATTTTCTAACAAAATCCCCAAGGAAGGGACTAGCTGCCATGCAGCCTCCCTTGTTTATAGAAATAAAACAAAATTCTATTAGTTAACTACATGATTTACATTCCTTGGCCATACCGAATAATGTGAGAAAAAGAAGATATGGAATATTTAGATACAACAAATGCTTTAGAAGATTTATTACAGCTTGAAATCGGACATATTTCTATTACAAAATAACCCAGAGGTAACTGAAATCCCGTGATAGTCCTGGGATTTTAGCTACAAGAACTTATTGCATGAAATTCATAGCTTGAGAAGGCTTAGTTGATACATTGCTATCCTTGTGCCTTATGCTTTGACATTTTTTGGCCCTAATTTGGGCTGCACACACGTGATGTCACTAACAGAGGTATCATGCCCAAACATAGCAGATGATTTGCAAACCAGGAAAATTATTCAGAAACAGTGAGATGGTTCAGTTCATTGATATTGTCTATGTTGAAGATCCAATCATGCAAAGAAATAAAAGCCAGTTGTTTTGTAGAATTACATTTTGCTTTTTAAGGAGAAATGAGACTTGTGTATATAATTTTTAGAAGATGTTCCTTGCTACTATAGCAACATTCCAGCGTGAATTTTGAGTGATCTAATCATGCATCTTTATCAGAAGATTTTCGCCATGTTACTCATGCTCTGGCCTGAATTCTAAGATATTTTTGTTAAATCATTCTGTCATGAAGACAATTTCCTTTATGATTCACAGATATATATATATATAAAATTATAATTTTATTTTATATATAAGTAGATGGATACTGAGGATTTATTATTGCATTCTGAAGAGAATTCCGAGAGATTAGATAAATGTTATAGTTGTTTGTGCTATGCAAGATAAATACCAAGCAAAAATTGAATGTTTGAACTAACAAAATGCCACTCCATAGATCTCGCATATATTTGAGAGGCACACTAAAATAGGGTTGCACATGGATTGCAGTCACATGCATATGTATCTTCACAGGCAAATAACTAGATCTTGTCACACGCTCTTGAATCAAAAGGTCTCGTCTTTCATTATGATAGATGGCCTCGTGTACAAGTGTTATGCAGCTTCAATGGTTCTCACTGTTATCTATTCGCTTGGTGGAAGAAGAAAAGGCTTCCACCATCCATACTCATACTTGGAGTATGGTGCCGTCCACTTTTCAGGCTTTCCAAAATTAAGCTCCACAGGGTTTGATGACAATGCTTCTTCAAGTGTCTCAGCTTCAAACTCTCCTTCTAGAACACGATCCAGCCTCAACTTCATAAACCTGAATAAGCCAACCATTAGACCTGTTTTGAGTAATACAAGATGACCACTGCTGTGTATCGACAGAGCAACATGTCATGATCAACTCGTTTTTTTAACTATAATGCTGTCACTACATGCAACAGCTATGCTACTAAAAGCAGAACTATTTGACAAGTTTACTTTCACCATTTCGAAGGTAAGGCACTCTTCAATTTCATCAAACAAATAACTCAACACCCAACAAATATGCATACACAGAACTGAGAGGTTTTATGCTTTCTCTCACTCCTTTGGAAGCCGAAAATGGTAAGATTCATCTTCTACAGTATTAATAACAGAGAATTCATTCAATACCAATAATGGCCAAAACTATCAGAATTCCCTACAAGGCAAGAAGTAACATCAAAAAAAGTTCTGTAATGCCCACCACTATGTTTAAGCATCACACTCAAAATAAATAGCTAGAGGTTCTTTATTTGCAAGTTATGGACAACCTATGTCTTTTTGCTTCTTAGCTAGAGGTTCTTTATTTGCAAGTTATGGACAACCTATGTCTTTTTGCTTCTTGTTAAAACACCCATAAGGTGGCTGATGTGGGAGGATACAAATAAAGATGAGATATGTCTTTTAGAGGAGATGGACAGATTTCAGAATAGCAGATGCTTTGGAAAAAAACACACACAAACAAGGATGAAAAAAGCTATCTTCAAACAATTTTTTCAATGACATCTATTGCATTGATTTTTTTTCGTTCATCCTTCCAAACAATGTTATCAGAACCGGACCGAACCGGTCAGACCAGTTGGAGGGCAGAGCCAGTTAGACCAGTTAAACAGACAGTTTTTGGCAGGTTCAGTACAGCCACGTACAGTACAGCACAGCACATGGGGCCAAAACTTCATTTTCCTATTTCCCTTAGCTGACTACTGACCCACAAAAAAGGAAACACAAGCCCCCCTCAAACTTATTTAAAGACCCCTCCCCCCCTCTATTTCACTCACTATTCATTCAAGTTTTTTGTATTTCTTGAGTTGAGATTCTGAGTGGGTTTTGGGGAGATGTTTGCTATTTTGCAGGGCTGTTCGCAGGAGTTTCTTGTACAGATTTGGAGAGCTGGTTGAAGGGCTCAGATGGAGAGTTACTTAGAGAGATTCAGAGCTGCTTCAAAAGATTTTTTGTCAAAGATTGTGGGCTAGCTTTTCATTGTTTTTGGAGGTGACAAAGTGTTTTTGGGTTGTTTTTTGGAGCTCCTTTTTGCTGCTGTTTGGAGCTGCTATTGTTGTCAACTTTTGGAAGATTTCTCCAGGTATGTCAAGGCACTTAATATTCTTCTATTTTTCTGTTGAAAATTGTTGTTTGTTTTTCTAGAAATTAAAAAAAGCTAGGGCTTCCTATAAAAATTTCTATTCAAATTTTTCTCTTTATTTCTCTTCAAAAATATTTTTTGTTACCCTAGAAAGTAAGAATTGCCAGGGCATTCTATGCAGATTTTTATTTTATTTTTTCTTGTATTTCTATCTTAATTTTTTTTTCCTAAAAAACAATAATTGCTAGGGCTTTGAATGCATATTTGTATTTGTTGCTGTAAAGGTTGCCATGGCCCCTAAAAACAAGAATGATCCAGCATGATTACATTGTCATTTGAATGATGATGGGGAAAAAGTTTGCAACTACTATATGAAGGTCATTAAAGGTGCTGGTATGCATAGGATTAAGGAATACTTAGCTCATTTGAGAGGCCAAGTAGAACCTTGTGAGAAAGTCTCTGATGACCTAAAAAATCATATGATGGGTTTGATTGAAGCCTTCCTAGTAGAAAAGAGCAAGAACAAGAAAGTTAAAAAGGACATAGGCAAAAGTAAAAAAGATGATGCTCCTTTCATGGACCTTGATCTTGAAGCACATATCCCAAGTTTTGAAGATTCCTCTAGTTTCCCTATTAGACTTGGAGATGAGCATGCTTTTGGCCCTAGTTCATCCAGTTTGAAAAGGGCACGTGCAATGAATCATGACTTTTTTGGTACCTCACACCACCCCTAGTGCTCAACCCACCATTGATGCCAAATGGAAGAAGATAGAAAAGGAGACTGTTTGGAAATGCATTGCTAGATGGTCGTATGGTGCAGACATGTCTTTCAATGCTACTAATTCTCCATATTATCAGCCTATGATTGATGCTATAGTTGCATGTGGTTTGGACTTCAAAGGCCCGGGTTTTCATGATGTTATGGGGTCACTTTTACAAAATGAGGTCCAAAGAATAGAAGAGTATCTTCCAGAGTTCAAGAACTCATGGACCAAAACAAGGTGCACAATAATGTCTAATGGATGGACTAAAGAAAGATCCCGCACTTTTTTATATTTATTAATTTCTTGCCTGAAATACACCATGTTTTTGAAATCTCTAGATACATTTGATCAAGTAAAGGATGCACAGTTACTATTTCATATTTTGGATGAAGTGGTTATGGAAGTCGGGGTTGAAAATTTTGTATAAGTGATTACAGAGAATGCCTCCAACTATGTTGCAACTGGAAGGATGTTGGAGGAAAAACGCCCCACCATTTGGTGGACTCCAATGTGCAACCCATTCTTTGGACCTCATGCTTGAGGACATTGGTAAAATTGAGTGGGTGAAGAAGTGTGTGGAAGAAGCAAAATCCATCACTAGATACATCTACAACCACTCATGGGTTTTGAACCTTTTAGGAAACACACTAAGGGTAAAGAGCTTGTTCGGTTAATCATCACACAATTTGCAAGGAACTTTCTTTTGTTGCAATCCCTTGTTCAGCAAAAAGGCAACCTAAGGAAGATGTTTGTTTGTGATGAATGGAATGCCTCTCAATGGAGAGTAAAGGCTGAAGGGAAAGAGGTGGCTGACAAAGTGTTTGAAAATCCTTTTGGAGAAGAGATATTGCTATTTAGCGAGCCTTTTGTGAGAGTGTTGCGGATGGTGGATGGGGATAAACCCACCATGGGTTTTGTTTATGAGGCCATGGACTAGACCAAAGAGGCAATAAAGGAAGCATATCGGGATAAAAGACAAAAGTATCTTCCTCTATGAAAAATCATTGATGAAAGATGGAACAAACAACTCCATAGACCTTTACATGCAGTTGGCTATTATATAGTTCTATTATTCATCGATTGATTTTGAATGTTTGGAAAATTTATAAGTTCTATTATTCACTAGAATTTAGAAAGGCTTTGCCAAACATTCAAAATCAATCGATGAATTTGTTTGTCTTTTGAACTTTGAAGGTACCATTATGGTAAAGATTTTGAAGTAGATGAAGAGGTAAAAGAGGGATTATACAAATCCATTGAGCCCATGATTCAAAATCCCAAGACTTAGGACCAGATACATAGCCAGCTCTTTAATTTCCATGAGAGTAACAGTACCTTTGGCATGTCTATGGCTATAAAAAGTAGAACAACGAATCGACCAAGTAAGAAATGTCAAAGTTTTGAAATTATCTTACTCATTAAAAGGCTTCAAAAGTTTAGTCCAAGTTTCAAACTTTCAAAGTCATGCGCTAATACTTATTTTCCTTCAACTTTTATTGCAGCATATTGGTGGCAATAGTTAGGTAGCCAATGCCCTGATTTGCAAAGATTTTCAAATTGGATCTTGGGCCGAACATGCAAATATGGGGTGTGAACAGAATTGGAGTATTTTTGAGTGGATACACACCAAGAAGACGAACCTTTTGGAGCAAAAATGGTTGAATGACATGGTTTATGTTTAGTAAAACCTCAAGTTCCGGTGAAACCAATTGTTGAACAAGGCACCTAAATCAAGCAACATAACTTTGGATGACTTTAATCCATCATCAAAGTGGGTTGTGGAGACTCGGGAACCAACATTTGACAATAAATATCTTTCTTCGATGGACTTGGACCCACCTCCACCTTTAGGGCCAGGGGAATCAAGTTGAAATCCCACTATAGATTCTTAATCTACTAAGTCTAAATATGAAAATGAGGGGGAGGATGACGATGACGATTAATACTTAGTGGTATTGTAGTTTAGTACTTTGCTTATTTTTGGACTCCACAGGCCATTTAGAGCCTATATTTTGATGTATTTTGTTTCAAAGATGTATTGCACTAAGTGTTATTTTGGTATTATGCACTCTTACTTGCTATATCAATTAGAAATTTTTCATATTTGTATATAAATGGTTTGAATTTATATGGATGCACATGAATATATAAGTTTTTGAATTTTCTATAAATTTTAAATAATTTATGTATTTTTGGTCAACCAGTCTTTTGGTCCCGTCTTTTTTACTATTTCTGATTCGATTCCAGTTGGTTCCTGGTCTGAGGGGTCTACTAGTTCAATGATCGGTCTGGTTCTGATAACATTGATTAGGACACACATCTTGTTGAAGTTGTCAACTACCACGAACAGATAGTCATGTCCCTTCCTAGTTGTTGGTAAACCTCCCATGAAGTCCATGGAAATGCTTTCCCAAGGACTAGCGAGCACAGGTAAGGGATGATATAGACCCTGTTTCCTATTACTAGGGTTACTAATACCAAAGGATGCATTCTCTTATGAACCTAGGTACCTGGTTCTTGCATTTTGGACCAATAAACATACATTTGCAAGTTGGTCATTGTCTTCCCTATACCAAAGTGCCTTGAAACCTTGGAGGTGTGAGCCTCTCTAATCAATTGTAGTTGATCACCTTTAGGAACGCATGTCTTATCCAGCATGTAAAGTAACTTGTCCTGGAGATGGCAGTCAATTATGTTGTCACTATCGTGCACAAGACTTTGGCTCTACAACTGTTATAACACCTCCTTGAAGTCCTCACCCTCTGAATACGCCTCTCTGTATGCATCATGGTTGAATGGCTTCATGTGCATAAGAGTTCTCAAAGTTGTGATCTTTGATGTGGGTGGCCTTGAAAGCATGTCAGCCAACTTGTTTGTGCTAACCTTCATGTACTTGATCACTAAATGAAATTATTGTAGAAACCCCATCCACTTGTAATCCCTTGTCTATTGTAGCTTACTCTAGGCCTGCAAGTACTGTAGTGGTTGGTGATCCATGTAGATTACAGTCTCTTTTCTCATTAGATAGTGTTTCCACTTCTTCACAACTTGCATCAAAGCATAGAGCTCTTTCGCATAGGTAGGGTAGTTGATAATTGCCCCATGAAATACTTCAGAATGGTGGTATACAAGCCTTCCTCCCTACATCAAAATTACTTCCATAGCATACCCACTCGCATCTATCTCCACTTTGAAGGGTGGTTGCAAGTTTGGTAATGCCAGAACTAGTGCTTGACTAATCTTCTTCTTTGACTCCTCAGAGGCCCTTTGTTGACCCTTTCCCCACTAGAAACTCTTGCCACTTGTTAAGGCATGGAGTGATGTTGCTGCCACTGAAAACAAGGCTATGAATTTCCTCAGGTACAGTGTTTCCCCAATGAAACCCTTAACCTCGGAAACATTAATAGGCACCAACCACTTCATGATGACCTCCATCTTAGCAGAATCTATCTTTGACGCTCCTCCACTTGTCACATACCCCAAACACACCAAACACTATTATGCAAACTCACACTTCTTGAGATTTGCTAGCCGTTGATACTTCTTTAATGTCTCTAGCACCTATGTCAAATGTGAGATATGCTCCTCCTACGTAGCACTATATACTAGTATATTATCCAAATAGACAATAACAAATGAATCTATAAAATGGCGCAGTATATCATTCATCAACCTCATAAATGTAGCCAGTGCATTGCATAGGTCAAATGGCATGACTAACCACTCATACAAATATTTCCTAGTTTTGAAGGCGGTCTTCCAAGTATCTTCTTCTCTAAGTCAAACCTGGTGATATCCATATTTTAAGTCCAACTTGGTAAAGTATTGGGCTTACTACAATTGATCCAACAAATCATCTATCCATACTTTAACACCCTATAATCGATACACATCCACCAAACCCCATCCTTCTTTGGCACAATGATGATGGGTGACCCACATAGTGAGGTACTTGGTCAAATGACGCCCTGTTCTAGTAGTTGTTGCAATTGCTTATTCACCTCACTTGCTTCTATCACAAACTACATGTACAACCCAATGTTTGGCAATGGAGGGTCCAATAATAGCTAGATCTTGTGCTCCACTTCCCTCTTGGGTAGTATCTCGGGCAGTATCCCTTTAGGCTCCTAAAACACATCCTTATATGCTTGTAGCAACTCTTCCAGTTGATGTTTTTGTTTCTTAGTACACCCCTCTAGGGATGACTTTTTTTTCACTAACTCTTCTACATTGATTTTCTCTTAAAAACAATAAAACATACTTCTTGCTAGAACTGATCAGTGTCTTGACTTGGTTGGCACTTACCAACGAAATATTGAACTTGCCCTTGTGCACGTTGATGGTGAACAATTTGCCATCCTTGATGAGGCGATATTGAAGCTCTTCGCATAAAGATTGCATCTAGCATGTACATATAGGGTCTTCCAGACACCACTCCACTTACATCAAGGGGAATTACATCTAGTTCTACTTCATTAATAAAATCAACGCTAATACCAAATTTGATTTTACACTATTTGGTTAGCTTTATTTTTGCATCTGTATTTACCCATCCCAATGCATATGGGCTTGGATGATCACGAACTGTTAATCCCAAGTTGTTGACCAACTCTGTAGCAACGAGATTCATCTGTGATCCTAAGTCGAACAGAGCATCAATCTTTCTCTTCTTAACCTGTGTCTTTATATGGAAAAGATTGGTTTCTTTTTTTCTCTTCTTGTTGATGAAAGCTACTCAAATTCACCTCTTTCTGCATTGATGTACAAACGATCTTCTTGTCCACATCCGAGATGCTTTCAACCCGGTTGCTTGAATCAGTGGCCATGAGGTTCTTCTTCTTTGCCTCTTTCTTTTTGTTCTTTGAGTTAAGCTTTGAATGCAACTCCCAACACTTCTCCTTTTTATGGTCGTCAATGTTACAGTGGTCGCAATGGTTGCTAGGATCTTTGTGATGGTTTGTTGTGGCTTCCGCCTTTTTGTCTTTCCCCCTTTCTGCTTCTTCTTCCCCTCCTTAGAAGCATTTGAATGCTCCTTTTGCTTCAACCCTTTTGATTGCCATTTCCTCTGGCCTATGTCCTCTAGGTACTATGTCTGTACACAAGCCTCATCCACCAATTTGGGCTTGAACAACATCACTTGCTTCCACAGATTGTGTAGAGCCCCGAAGTACTTGAGGAGTGCATCTCGGTTCTTTGGGGAGATACCCAACATTATGGCCAATTTTCTAAATTCGGTGGTGTACTCCTATACACTCTACCCCTACTTCTGCCTAAACTCATGCCACCAAATCCACTAGTCCTCTACTTACACAATAGGGTAAAATTGTGACTTTGTAAGGATTTTGAAATCCTCCCACTTAGTCACTAGAGGATCTCCCTCCAACCTCAAGGTCTCTGTGTAGTTTTTCCAACAGGTCAGGGCATGGCCCTCTAATTTCAATAAAGCAAACGAAATTTTCTATTCTTCCTCTATATGATGAACACTAAAATAAACTTATAATTGCTATAACGAGTGATTTAGCTTCAGAGCGTCAATCTCACCTCGATACATGTTGATGTCGACCTTTGTTTCCATTTTGAATAGGGACTGCAATGGGTCACAACACTCAAACTGGGTTGATCTTTTCGGGTTCTTTCTTTGGCTCCATCTTTGTTTCTTCCCGATCTCCTGATCTCCCCTCTAATCGGACCTTTGTGTTATAACCCCCATCTTCTCTAAATAGCACAAGATTCTTGGTCAAGGCTGCCATGAGGAGGCTCACATTACGATTTATATTTTCAACTTGTGTTTCCAATTGCACAAATGTCTCTTTTGCGGGATCTTGAGGGTTATTCACAGATTTGTCAAACATGACTGGGGTTTTGTGACTTTCAGGTTAATTGATCTCGATCCCTTGCAACTCCCCACAAGACACCCAAAGAAACATGGCTCTAATACTAATATGATCCATAAACTAATGTGGATATTCCACTAGACAATTTGTCACAACATATCTCATAAGATATATTATAAAATTCGAAAATCTGCACTGTGAGGATTAATTTCTATTTAGATTTTTGGATTTGTTAATTATTGTTATTTTGTCTGCATGCAAATTCTAATTATGCAAAAAATAAAGAATAATGAAATAAAACTCAAACCACAAATTAACACAAGATATAACCTAGGAAACCCTTTTAGGAGAGAATGGAACCCCCTTTCCTCCTAGTGGCACAGTTATAACCAGTGTTCCACGGGGACTCGCCCCTCCCCCCTAAGGGTCTAGTTTCCTCGCCCCCCCGCGCTCCGGGGACTTGGGGACGAGTAGGGGACGTTTCCCCACGCTCCCAAAATGGAGGAAACTCAGGGGGACGTGCCAGGGAAACGTTTCCCTTCCCTGAGGGGGCGTTTCCAAAAAAGGGGGCGTGGGGGGACGTGAGGGAGCGTGGGGGGACGAGAGGGGGCGAGGGGGGACGAGGGGGGACGAGAGGGGGCGTGGGGGGGCGTTAATGAATTAAAAACCATTTTTATTAATTAAACCCTAAATTTAATCTGAGTTAATGACTTAATTAGCTTTAGGGTTTTGGAAAATGGCGGGAGAAATGGCGGTTTCATCTTATAAAAAAGGCATCCTGGACCATGAACGACACACAGCCTTTGCAAGTTCGGCGTTCGCTCCACTCACTGTTTCACAGTCACTGTTTGGATTTCCGTCGTCCGATTTCTCTCTGGTCGAGCGTCCTACTGTCTACAAGTTGAAGCAGCAGCTCCCATCGTGCGAGGCTCGAGCAGCACCTCCCTGAGCAGCGCTGCGTGTTGAGGAGCGGACTGCTACAGCCTACAATTTATTATTTAACGGGTTAGTAATCTGTCTGTGCCCAAATCAACCGTATGCCCAGTCGTTTTGGATGGACGTGTCACGTGATATTATTGGATCTGGCTTCTTAAGGTTTTCGAGGCTTGTTGTTAAATGTTAAGAGCTTGATTCTTATTTTACGAATCTACAGAGCCTCTTTCAATCTGCTCTGTTTACATAGTGATGATAGATGCAAACTGTTCTTACGTGTCTACTACTGTAACTGGATAAGAACCCACTTCCATTGTTGTAACCCAATGCCAAGTCGGTAATGAAGCACTATCTCTTGCTAACTGAGAACTATTAGTTTCAGACTTCAAATTGGAAATGTAACAAATGTTATCTTGAGCCAGAGTGTTATTTGTGGATTTTTTAGTTCTTTTTTAAAATATATAATATTATGCAGGGTTTCCGTTTCATATGACCGCCTTGTCTAGACTCTACGGCCATTTTGATTTTTTTATGCTCTGTAGCTGTCAAGAACAATGAACATATGATTCATGAACCTGTTCCGTTGCCTCGGACCCAACATATATGGTTATACCTGCTGTGAAGGCCACACAATAAATTCAGCGATGTAAATTTTTCCAAAAAAATTGCCTTGTGCTGTCTTGTGCTGTCTTTTAGAGGTTCAACCAGCGTTATTTTAGACGTCAACCAGCGTTATTAACTTATTTTAGAGGCTCAGTAATCAGTATTTTTGGGGCGTTATTAACCAGCGTTATTAACTTATTTTAGAGGTTCAGTAATCAGTATCATGGAAATCTGAAATTCGCTGGACCATATAGCACGTAGAGCCAGAGGTAAAAAAATTAAAAATTAAAAATCGGGGCCACATCATCATCCCCTTGTTCGTAATACGTATGTCAAAGTTTTTAACTTTTTTAAGCTACATAGGTTTGGATTGATTTACCTAGATGCAGAACCTGCTTAGCATGGTCTGTGATTTAACAAGATCTTGAGAGTCGTTTCTAAATTTGCTATGCCCTAAGGCTAGGTCAACCTCTTTGCATGCTTAACTCAATTTAATTTCATGCAAAGCTGGGTTCCTATTTCACTGGCTATACTTAGATGCCTGTCTTGTTAGATTTTACCAAGTTAAAGGCTTCTTATGCAAGCATATTCCGTTATCCCAAAACCTGACCTTCGGGATTGATGGTGGGCCAAAGTCTTGAAGTTTTTCTGCTGATATAACTCATTTATGTTGATTATCTACGCAGATGTTAGGTTGCTGTAAACTGTCTCAGACAAGAGAATGTTAATGGCGATGATATTATACAGGCAGATTCTGACATGATCAGTGGTTGGTAGCATGTTTTGTAAGTTGAGACAGCTCACACAAAAAAGCAAGGGGCTGCTAGTAGAATAATTGATAATTCCCAGAAATCTTGCAAATCTTGAAGGATCTAGTATTTCAGATCTAGTATTGCCGTGCGAACAAGTCAATTACCCACGCTGCACGCATATATGGTGGAGCTAAATATACTATTATACAGTTACAAAATTTAAGTACCCTTTAATTCACTGAATCTTTAATGGATTTGGACAAACTCCAACGATAGGGAAAGTCTGGTATGTCTAAAGGAACCAAATCAGTAACACTGGACTTCTTATGATGGCAAAAATTCTTATCTCAAAGGATGAGACAAGTATCAAAAAGTCAAAAGAATTTTTTTTAAATGGAAAAGGGAAAACATTGTGGTTATAAAGCCAGAGTAACAGACTGATGTGGAACTTATTGGATTTGTAAACTTATCAGATCAAAACAAATCATCTAGTACTTAATAATTATTTTCCTCTACAATAATTTCCAGACATAAAAGTTGATGCCCAGTCATCTTGTTATTTTCAGATCAGGAACGGACATTCAGTTATATTTCTACTATGCATCTATTTGTCAAGACAAGCAATCCTAGTTTTTTTTTCATAGTTATACTACAAGGCTTTACAATCCCATTCATTTGTATTTATTATACACACCTAAATTTTGATGTTGGTCAGATAAAAAATATTATAGTTTGAACTTTGCCCAATTTTGGAAATGGGCATCTGATTTTGCAACACAATTCTAGGTAGTGCTTTATGTCATCCATTTCTTGCCATTAATAATACTTTTTCAGAAAATTATGTAATATTCAATATTGTGATGCTGGAATTGCTTGCATCTCGTAGCAATTATGCTCAAATATTGAAAAATGATGTGGAGTTTATGCTAACTGTTAATGGATTGCTAGAAAAGGTCTATTGACTCTATTCACAGTTTTGAAGTTTTCAGTATTTGATACCCAATTTAAATTTTTAAATGAACATTCAAATAAACAGATCAGCATTATCATATTTAGAATCTAGATATAAGTGAGTCAAGCAGGCTTCATAACAGGGAAAAGGCTTTCAAGTTTCAGTGTGTAAGCCTTAAGGTTTAAATTCAGAAAGGCCTAGGTAGGTGAGGAAAGAATACTGTGAAGTGAAATGCATTTAGTGCTTCCTCATTAATTTTTTTTCTTGTGAATTAAAAAAAAAGCAGTGTTCAAAACTTGAAAACTTCAATGTGTGTGGCATGTGTTGTGGCTGTAATGTTTCTAATTTTTTTATTTTTATTTTTCATTTCAGGTTGCAACTTACATTTTGACTTGTCATTCAACTTGCAACTTACAAAGTTACAAGTTACAACTATGAGTCAAAGTCAAACTTCTTCTGAAAACAGTGACAGTAGCTACCACTGTAGTGAGCCACACGATGCAAAAGAAGAAGTTGAAAGTGGTCACAAGGGGGCAAGATACCAGAATAGGCATGGTGTAGATTCTGGAGGCCCGCCAAGAGAGCTGGAAAAATTTGCAAAGGGGACATTTAATCCTCTAAAACCACTTCTAATCTATGCAACTAGACTGCCGAAAAAGAATCCAAAAGTTGGTGGTGGCTCACGTGATTGGGTCTGCAATATTTGTGGACATCACTTTGTTGGCAGCTATACCAGGGTGAAGCAACACATTTTGGCTATTACAGGTAAAGGAGTGAATATGTGTCCCTCAAAGAACCTGGATTCAGCTCTGAGAGAGCAACTTTGGAGGCTAGAAAGGGCATCCACTGGAAAAGGATTGTTCTCTAGTAGACATATTGATCCATCCAGTGCTTCATCAAAAAACACAAAGGTTTCCACTGGTGCATCTCATTTTTCTGCAATGGGTGGTACTGGTACAGTGTCTAGGATGTACAACATTCTAGATCGAGATGACACAGATGATGCAATTGGCAAATTTCTTTTTGCTAATGGGATTCCCTTCCATGTTGTTCGTTCTCCTTATTACAAGGAAATGGTCCAAGCAATTGCAAAATAGGGCCTTCATATGTACCACCCGAAGAACATAAACTACGAACAACAATTTTGGATAGACAAGTGTCCAAAATTAATGTACAGAAAGAGAGAATGAGACAAACATGGTTGAAGTTTGGTTGCTCTATTGTTATGGATGGATGGACTGACATCCGAAAACGCCCACTAATCAACATCATAGTGACATCTTCAGAAGGCCCATTCTTTCTTAAAGCTGTTGACTGTTCTGGAAAGCGCAAGGATGCATCTTTCCAATTTGAGATTCTTCGAGAAGCTATAGAGGATGTTGGGCCTGATAGTGTGGTGCAGGTTGTGATAGATGCAGCAGCAGTTTGTAGATCAGCTGGGTTATTGATTCAAAACAAGTATCAACACATTTTTTGGACTCCTTGTTGTGTGCATGCACTCAATAATGCACTGAAGGACATTGGCAAGATTCAGTGGATATCAAACTTGGTGTCAGCGGCAAGAGAAGTGAAGATGTTTATCTGCAACCACCACACCTCCTTAGCTATGTACAGGGCTCACACAAGGAAGGAATTCCTCAAGCCCACTGATACTAGATATGCTAGCGATTTTTTGTTATTGGAGAGGATGATAGAGGTACAAGCACCTCTACAATCCTTGGTTGTGAGTTCAGAGTGGGGAAGGTGGTCAGAATCAAAGACAGACACTGGGAAGAAGGTCAGGCTTCAGGTGTTGGACAATGATTGGTGGGCAGATTGTTCTTATTTGGTGTCATTCTTAGGCCCTATTGTGGAGGTCATTCGTTACACAGATTCAGATGCTCCTAGTCTTGGAGAAATTTATGAGACCTTTGATAGCATGTTGGGTCGTGTGAAGGTAGCCATTCAGCAGAGGGAGCCCTCATTAGAGTTCTATACTTCCCAGATTCGACCCATCATTCAGCGTAGGTGGGATCGCATGAACACACCTTTGCACATGGCAGCATATGCATTAAACCCAAAATGGTATGTTGAGAGACCTGGGAGGGTGCCTCCTATTGATGATCCAGAGGTAAAGAAAGGCTTCCTAGATGCAATTGCAAAGATGTACAGTGAGGAGCAGGGGTCAAAATTTCGAAGACAGTTTGTTCAGTTTGCATCTCTTAGTGGGCCCTTCAACACACGTGGTGCTCGAGCAGATCGCATAGATCTAGCCCAAGATGACCCAATTGGTTGGTGGAGGATGCATGGGGATGATGCTCCAGAGCTCAAAGATCTAGCCATGCGTTTGTTGTCTCAGATTGCTAGTTCCTCTGCAGCAGAGAGGAATTGGTCCACATATAGCTTCATCCACTCTATCAAGAGGAACAGGCTTACCTCTAGAAGAGCGGAGAAGTTAGTTGCTGTGCATAGTGCCCTACGTCTTGAGCATCGGAAGACACCTGAGTATTTGAAGGGACCAGCAACACGATGGGATGTTGATCCAGAAGATGATGCACAGGTAGATATGGAGGAGAGACTTGATGAGAGACAGATGGGGTTGGTTGGTGTGCCACTTAGCATGTTTGAGAATGCTAGTGATTTAGATTCAGATGGTGATATGGTTGATCGTGATTTATTCATGCAGCAGCTGGATGCAGAGACTAGCGGGGCATTACCTTGAGGCTTGAGCATTACCTTGAGGCATATTTTGCATTATGCTTGTTTATCTTTTGATATGTTGATGTTCTCAGTTCTTATCATTTGTGTTATCAGTTATTCAGATTCTCACTCTATAAAATTTTGACTCTTGATGTATCAGACTTGACTTTAAAAGTTTAATCTTTTATAATTCTATAAAATTTGGACTCTTGATGTATGATGTATCAAACTTTACTTTTATAATTTTAAATTTTTATGTTAATATTAAATATTCGCAGTTCAATATTCGATGTTCATAGTAGGATACTAGGAAGTGGAACATCAATATGGTTTAAACTTTAAACTTTAATGATTTAATCATAATGTATGATCATTGATGTATGATTATAAATTAGAATTTTAAATTTATTATTTTATATGATATTATAAATTTGGATAATGTCAAATGATATTCATATCAATGATCATGCTTTGCAGCTTTTCAATTCAAACCAATTTAAATTGTCATAGTGGACTCAATTAATAAATTATATTTTATATTTATAAATTTTTAAGACCCTAAAATAAATTATATTTTATATTTATAAATTTTTAAGACCCTGACGCTCCCCCACGTTTCCTAAAAAATGGTAGGGAGCTTTTGCATAGGCCGCTCCCGCGCCCCCTCGCTCCCTCGCCCCCTCGTCCCGGAACCTTGGTGGAACATTGGAACTTATAACACAGTTTGATAGCCTACTAGTGGTTAAATTTGACTCATTCAACTCTTAATTAGAGTTGCAATATTGACTCTTCTAGAGTCTTATTCATCATGATCACATCTCTAGCCCATTTTCCATTAATAATGGGGGCTGGCGTGACATCCTCGAGTTATGGTGGTCAAATCAAGGTGGTCAGCTTTCATGTGGCATAACTTTCGCATACAAACTTTAATTGAGGGGATTCTTGAGCCATTGGAAAGGTATTTGTCTGTAGAATAGAAAGAAAAGTTGTTGTGCTTAAAGGGAAAAGTTTTAACCCCCAAAAAACACTGTTTGATGCCTCTAACTGCTCCCATAAGGTTTCAGACCCCAATTTGCCCAACTAGGTCCTACTGGTAAAAATGGTCTTGTGATTCCTCCACTTTTTCCACTCTAAAAGCTTCAAGATGGATAAAAAACAATATAATGATCCAATCTAGATCAAGGACTTACATCAAAAGATAAATAATTAATTGCTATGGTCCTTGTGATGATAAACAAGTTTTTTGGGAAGGGTTTTTCTCTTTAGGAAGAAAAGGTCAACATAGGTGGGGACTTCAATTTTACTTTGAGCAAAGCAAAGGCATGGGAGGAGTCTGCTATGTTGAAAAGACTAGTAGATTTGAATAATCTATATGGAGTATCCAAAAGACTATATAGACTTTTGATCTCTAAGTTTCTCTTAAATGAAATAGACAAAACTAGATCCTAGGAGGAGGCAATGGGAGGCTCACACCACTTGCCCATTCAGATCCAAAATCCAAATGTAGAATTAGGACTGTAAGCCAGCCAGCTCTTCCACCTTCAATCCTATTTGGAAGTAGGAGGAGGACTACCAAGAGATGGTCAAGAAAGAGTGGGTGAATTATGATGTGCAATTTAGGGAAATAACTAATTTTCAGTTTGCAGCTACTTTAGAGAAGGTAAAGGGTGTTATGACATCTTGGGCTTCAAAATAAACAAAATATTATGGATAAGGATCTCAAATTAGTTAAGATAGAAATATTTGATATATATAAAAGGAGTTAGGAAGAGATGTTTAGGGAGGAGCAGACATTGCAGTTAAAGGAATTGGAAATGAAGGAAAAGATGTTGGAATGGAGGAGGAAAACCAAGGTTGCATGGTTGGATAAGGAAGCTGAAAACACAAAATTCTTTCATATTTATGCTAATCACAAGAAGAGGATCAACACAATATGGGAAATGCAAAATGTTGAAGGGCATTTAGTAGTTCCCAAAGATCGCAGAGTTAGGGGTTTCTTTCAGCCAGTTTACAAAGAGCCAAATAGGATAAATATAGCTAAACTTTTGAGTTTACCTTCCTGTTTCCCCAAGTTTGTAACAGAAAAAGATAATCAAATGTTGATGGAAAAAAATTTCGAGGAAAGGAAATCAGTGTTAACATCTTTCAAGAAGGATCAAACCCTGGGGTCAGATGGTTGGCCTGTGGAGTTTTTTATTAGGTTCCATGATCTAGTGGAAAAGGACCTTCTCAAAGTTATTGAAGAAGTCAAAAGTAATAGCAAGTTATTAGGAGCTCTCAAGTCCACATTCCTAGCTTTAGTTCCAAAAAAGCATAAGCCTGAAATATTTTATGAGTTTAGGCCTATATTCTTTTGTAACTGTGTTTACAAAATTATAGCTAAGATTTTGGCAGCGAAAGTTAAGAAAACCTTTTCATTGGGCATCTAACAAAACAGTTTGGTTTTTTTAGCTAGAAGAGGGATATTTGAAGCCATAGGAGTGTTGAAATTCTATAGCATGTGCAGTAGTATACAGTTT
Organism: Pinus tabuliformis; assembly: GCA_031772625.1. NCBI lineage: Eukaryota > Viridiplantae > Streptophyta > Pinopsida > Pinales > Pinaceae > Pinus > Pinus tabuliformis. The sequence continues at coordinate 479,958,722 of CM062815.1, forward strand.
TATGATTTAATAATTACTTCCTAATGATTTTCAAACAGTGTTTCTCATGCCACTGATATCATTGAATAATTATACACAGAAAATCTCAATTGTAAATATAGTGGAAACAATAAAGATCATACACCATGCACAATAGACAGAATATTTTTACCCTTGGAAACCCAATCTTGGGAGAAACCCAGCGATCTTTTCTTCAAGAGAAATTGTCTTTTCAGCAAGGTTTACAAATCAGAAATTTGTCTAGAAATCTATGCCAACATTACAAGTCAAAACACCAGCCAAACCTGGTCAAACAAATGTTGGTTAACACTAGTCAAACTAGTCAAAAGTCAACTTTTGCGGTCAAACCCTCAGACATGCTGCCTACAGTCAAATTCGCACTTGTGGACTGCAGTCAAAATCTGCAATCAACTCTAGTAAAAATAGATCAAATAATCTGCGGTTAACCTTCGTCAAATTCAGTCAAACAATATGCAGTCAACCCTGGTCAAATTCAATCAAACAGTCCATGGTCAATCTCAGTCAAACTTGATCAAACAGTCAACAGTTAACCCTAGTCAAATTCGGTCAAACAATCCACAGTCAACCCTAGTCAGACTTGGTCAAATCCTTCACACATGCAGGTGTACGGACTGTGGCCAAACTCAGATTCACACGTGCAGGTGTACGAACTGTGATCAAACTCGGATTCACACGTGCATCCTCTTCAAGAGCAGAAATGATGATGATGAAGAAAGATGAAACATGAATGATTTAACCTTAGCTGAATTTCTCCTCCACTAGAAAAGATGAATGAGCTTGCTATGTTGATGAGTGTTTCCTCACAAGCACGTCTATTTATTTAGAGCTCTAATGTTGAGTGGAGACCTATTAAGAGGCACCTCATCACAAGAAACCCCTTCACTTAATGAGCCTAAATGACAACTCAAAATTACATTAAAATTGTTTGTTCCACAAGTGGGTGAAAACCCCCATTAAATAAACAAATCAAGCCTTCTCTATAAAAAAAATAGATCACTCCATCCCGGAGCAAGCAATGTGAGTATTGTGGGCCAATCTCCCCAAGGCAGACACTAAGGCTAATGGGAGAAAGACTGCCCTGGGCCATTCACCCTTAGCGAAATCAGCATGGCCCCTGTTGAAAAATGTAACTAGGTTTAGTCTTCATAAAATATATTTGTCAAAAGAACTTTTATTATTGTTACAATGACTTATTAAAGCATGGGTTTCATGGTTGGGTCATCATTTTATTAGTCAAAGTCCCCATTGTGGACTTCTAGGATTAATAAAGAGTCATTAGAGTCATTGTATATTTTATGAGACCCTTCTTGGGCTTTCGAACGATGTAAAAAGAATTATTTTTGAGTCAAAAATGAATTATGTAACCTCCACACCAAGTTGGCCTCAAGGAAGGTAATTCGACCTCATTGGATAGCTATATAGTATATACTATATATATAAGGCAGTTCGAGCATCTCACTCTCTCAAGCATAGTTCGATATCTGAAGCTAGAAGCTGGAAGCTGGAAAAATGCGAAGTTGAAGGAAGGGGCTAAAAGGAGTGCGAGTTTGGTCAAGAAGGAAGGGAAGAAGAAAATCGAAGTTTTGGTGTCTCTCTCTCTCTCTCGCACAAGCTGGTTTAGGAGATCGAAGTCTCCTTGTCAAGGTCAAAGTTGTTGCTGATGCCAGAAGGTTGCCAAGTCGAAGTTGTTGCTGATGTCGGAAGCTGCCAAGTCGAAGTTGTTGCTGATGCCGGAAGCTGACAAGTCGAATTTGTTAGGGTCAAAGTGTTGTTGCTACTAGGTCGAAAGTTGGATTGAAGAAGAAGAAGTTGGTTTGGTGTAGAGGAGATCTTTGTCTAGGTTGAAGAATCTCGAGGAAAACTATTGCAAGAAGAGATTTTGACTGGGTTTTCCCATGGATAGGGGTTTTTCCTTGGCATAGTGCCTACATCTTGTGTCTTTTGATTTTGTGATCTTCATGCACACATAATTTGGTAATTGCTTGATGAAAGATAATATAACAAATAAGTAAAAGAATCCAACATAATTCACAAGTAATTATCAAGAAAGATAAATCTAACCCTAATCCTACTAGCATTGATTTTTCAACAGCCCCATGGGTGAATGTATCATTACCCCCTAGTCAAATCAGCATGACCTCCTGGGAGAATGTCTGCCTGATGCTACAAACTGCAGAAACATCAACAAGGGTCAACTCAAGAGAGCCCTTCACACAATGAATACAAAGAATTATCATGTTATGGTTATGAAATGTTGATGTATGTAGGTCAGGGAGCTACTTCTACATAGGCCTAAGTGTTTAGGCATGCAAAAGTTTCCGAAAGTCTCCTTATGATACTTTCTCAAGTGTGTATAAGTTGCTACTATAACTTAGCCTAAGTCCAACTTAAGAAAAACACATAATTATGGATTTTAGAGATCTGTGGCTTGAATCTTTTGAATCATTGACCGGAGAATCCACAGTTTTAACATTTTTGTACCAACGTTTCAAATCCCAAATGGGATCCATCATCAGGATATGAGAATGATTTCCTCATCTCTATTTATTATTTCTTTGTTGCTCTTCTGTCATCATCATTCTCATATCCTGATGATGGATCCCATTTGGGATTTGAAACGTTGGTACAAAAATGTTAAAACTGTGGATTCTTCGGTCAATGATTCAACACATAATTAATTATGTTGGCTAATTGAGCTAAAGTAACTTAGGAAAAGTAAAATAATTTACTTTAATGATTATGTTTTAATCTCAATCATTGATCTCAAGTGAGGCATGATCTAATCTCGACCATCATTCACTTTGGAGATTGAGAGTTAGGGATGTAGCTCAATGTAAAGTTATAAAAACAAGGTGAAGGAGAGAAGAAAGACACACCATATAGCGGCACTAACAATTTCTAGAGGGTTTTTCCCAAGTGAGGAATGTGATACTCAAGTGTGTCAGGTCTGAAGAAGGTCCAAGGGTGCAACATTTCGAAATCAGCTCAGGAGATCGAGGACAAATCTAGGGGCTAATATGCTGGATCAGATCCAAATTATGTTGTAATTGTATTTTCTTCAATTGTGCTTGTTATCGCTCAAACTAGCAGGGGTCCTAGAAGGGGATCTTAGAGGGGTAATGGTTAGGTCAAGGGCAACAATGGGGCAATAGCCCACTGACACCTCAGCTAAAGCTCCCTACCATTTACGGATTTTCACCAATGGGAGGAGACACGGTATGAAGGGAATCACCTAGATAAATGGGTCAATAAAGGGGAAAGAGTGATTCCTGAAGAGGCCTATTCATAAGAGAGGCTCAATATATCGCTTGCTTGCCCAAGAGGCAAGATGAAAGGCTCTCTAAGGAGGGCCAAGAGGGTCTTAGGGGCTAGATTTTGGGAATGAGACTTCTTAAGGAGGGACCTAGTCCTAAAAACCCTTATGAAGACTTGGTTTTTGAATGGTCTTTGTAGAATTACCTTCCAAAAGTTATGGGACCACACGGGACCAAGTGGACCCACAACTAGGTCAAGGGGGTGGAATTGATCAATCAAGGGTATGCTTGACCTAATTGAGGAGGAGAAGGAGATCAAAGGAAGAATTTTCAACAATCTCAACACAATGATCTCAATGAGGACACTAGCCAAGGGAATCAAAGGGCAAGATTCGATCTCAGAGCTAGGGCTTGAAATATCTCAAGATCCCACCGTTGGAATGGCTTCAAAATTGGAGGGCCCCTAGGAGACACAACAACGCAGTAGAGGCTAGGAGATCGAATTTTTTTTATGGGAAATTTGTGAGAAATGTGATGCCCTAGGTCCCTTATGGAGGCTAGGCCTAGAAGAAAGAGGGAGAGGTGATAAAGAGTATGATTTATGGTGATCACCTATGGAAGACCAATGCCTATTCCTTTGGGAGAAATGGAGTCAAGAAGATTCCAATGATTAGGATGGTTTCATTCAGTCAAGGAGGCCTCTAGAACAATTTCACATGACAATTAGGGCATGAGGAAAACTACTTCAAGGTCTTTATACTTCAATGTGCAATATGTGATGACTTGTCAAGATAAATTTCAAAGAAATATCTCTAGGAACATTCACTTATTCAAACATGGCCCATAACATGATGCAACGCTAATAAAGACACATTTATCCCCTTTCATCCAAGAAAAGCAACGAAATTTCAGCCTAGTATAGCGAAAATCCCATCATCATTTATGTGACATAGAAAAGAATGACAAAATAGCATTAAAAGAGAACTTACATGTGAGAACAAGTATATCAAATCATCATCATATGCCAATATAGAAGCTCCAAGACAAAAATGAAGATATCCAAATATCAAAATTCATCCATCCATCCAATTTCGTCCTTCAAAGAGAATAGCGAAAATCTCACAAGAGAATATGATCAATCCAAGTGATGATGAGAGAATGAATCAACCCATCATCTATCTATACAATGTCTAATGAATTCGATTTAGCTTATTTTGGCCTAATTTAGCCCCTAGAATAAAATAATGTGCAAAATAACAAGTACTTTTGGCGACAAGCTCGCCAAATAGTGCAATAACCCATGAATAAGCCTCTCAAGAGGGTCGAATGATCATCAAAGCGAGTCATTGGGCCTTTGAGGAGGCTTGAAGAAGCCCAAGGGGTGCCATGATGAAAAAAAGGACTCCAAACATGGTGGACAAGGGGTTGGCCCCTTGCTATCAAATCCAAAACCTGTGGTGCTCCCAAGTGGGGGTGGGGGCACAAGGACACCTCATGGGTCTCCCAATGGACCAAATATGCTTATAAATCATTTGTAAGGGCTGGAGTGATGACATAAACCCTCCATTTGCATCAAGAGGCATCCTAGAACCTCTGCCAAGTATATGGTGCAACTATGGAGTCGATTGGGCATGGTGGACCAAGTGCATCATCCTCATACAAAAGGTAGATCACGAGCAATCAATGAACATTGTTAGGGATCCATGAAGCAGTATATGTTATGGTGGAGACCCATGGCTCTCAACGCTCACCGTACACATGCCAATGTGGCCCTCTAGAGAACTAGGACCCCATATAAGGAGACCAAGCCGTAAATGAAGATCCACCTGCAATCCTGCATAAGATCCAATATGTCCCCTTGCCCTCCAATACAACAAATCATTAGAATAATCAAGTAATAATGCTTACAAATTATGGGATCAATGGGGCACTTCATGGTGGCATGCTCTTCCATAGTGGGCTTTGGCAAGTACAAGTGTCTCCAAGTTCAAAAGGGGGTTAACCAAGAACCCTATTAGGTGGTTTCAACCTCTAAAGGCGGTGGCATGTCCATAGTACATCCTTTAAGAAGTAAGTGGCAAATAATATAATGATGGAATGGAGTAGGGATCAAGGGAAGCATCCAAACCACATGTCAAGGTACATTGGGCAGCTATAACGAGGGAAGCCCACACCTGGGTATATGAATGTAGGAGGGAGAAAATCGTGGTACATGAGTTACCCGAGCCTTTGTTTTTCCACCCTTCTTCATAACTACGTGTAATATGTAGCAATGGATACCCCCTTCGAGGTGGGGCAATTCATCGCCCACCAGGGGTTGGGACAATCATGGGTTCCTTAATGATGGAGGGGGCTCATCTAGGGCCCATAAGAATCAGGGTGATGGCCATGAATAAGGCGTAGAGCTCATGTTTGGCTTTTGCCCACGTGCAAAATTTGTATGTCCTAACCATCTTTTGCATTTTGTGGTACATTTCCTGTTGAGAGTGGCCAAATTATGCCTTTTACTTTCTTTTTAGTTGCATCAACCTCCGAGGCATCATTCCAGGCCCTACACAAGGTGTTGACAAGGGGAGGGGGAGGCTAACCCTATGTGAACCTAGTGGACCCGGATGGGAAAAGAGATGAATGGGATTAAGATGAGTGGAAGGGGAGAAATGTGGGTGTTGTCGGGAAGCAAGACCACGCAACCAAAATCGGGATTTCCCATGTAGTGCCAACGCTAAAGCTAATAGCCAGTAAAGGAGATCCCACGGGACTAAGATACAAGGGTAACAATGAAATCGGGCAATGGAGACAAGAATACAAACCTAACGCACTCTTTCCACCAAATCGACCCACCAGTTCATGCCCCAAAGTGCCCATGACAAGTAAGGAAAACTACTTAAATTATACTAATGAAAAGCCATACCTTTGGGGTTGAGAGGCCCACCTTCAAACATAAATTCATAATAGATGGGCGAGGGACCACATGGTTGGCTCAGGTAGCAGAGAAAATGGCACATTGAGCTATCTAGGGCTACAAAGGGTTGTTGGCTACCGGCTGAGGACCATCTAAGAGAAATTTTCTCCCATATATACTACCCACAGGTGGTGGGTAACATCTGGCTCCAACTAGGACATAAGCTCTTGGAAAAGTGTACGAAGCTACTTGAACGGGAGGTCATGGGAGCACCAGCAATCTCTTGGTTACCGTATACTTGTTATCTGTTGATTTGAGGTACCATCCGATGTGCTCTAGGTCTCAAAATTTGCAGGGAGGCTTGGGCACATGTATTCCAAAGAACCCACAAAGCGTTTTGGGAAATTCCACCCAAAAGCGATTTTATTAAAATAATTAATATTTTTAATGGAGTTTCTTAGTCTAAACTTAGGTAACTTAAGATATTAATGGGTATTAATGTAATTGTGGGTATAACTTCTAGAAGAAGACGGAGATCAAGCCAAAATGATATGAGCCTTTGATTAGGAGTTAATCTAGGTCGTTGGTTGTCCAACACAAAGATATAAGAAGGGGCTTGAGGGTCATTTGGAAAACACACCGAGAGATCAAGAGATCAATTTTCTGAAGTGAGAAGTTCTCAAGAGGAAATTCGATTGAGGAGATTTCTTGCAGTTGAGGGGCAGGGATAGCATCTGGAGAGAGAGATTTTCTCAGTCGAAGAATCATCAGCAGAGAGTAATCCAGCAGTGACAGCACTGAGCCAAAGGGGCTGACGCAGAGCCACGTAGAGGCAGCACAAAAGCCAAGAGGGAATCCGAAATTTGCAGAGGGAATTCGAGTTTCAAAAGCCAAGAACCGGGGTGTGAGACCAGGAGGCAGAAATTGAATCTCCTGGGAAGCAAATCGACCAGCCAGAGGATTGACATTGTCCCCAGAGATCTTGACGTTGGGCTGACGCAGATACTGCACAGAGGTAGCCAGAAAATCCGGGGCAATCATTCTAGGGCTAGATCAGCCAGGATTTCCAATGATAGTGTGAGGTAATCTCACAATTCTTTTTGCTAGTATTTCTCTCTCTATAATTGAATAACCTGAGAGGTATTCAGAGATGTATTCAGAATTTTCTACTGCTTAATAATAATAAACCCTCAGAATTGTTGCATCGGTTTTCCCGCATTGGGTTTCTTCGGGGACATTTGTCCAAAAATAACCATGTCATTTGTGTTGTATTTTCTTTCTTGCTCAGACTCTTGTTTCCACTTATAATTTAATTAAGTGAAGGTTGCAATGTATGTATTACGATATTTTTCGTAGAAAACTGCAAGTAATTTGTTTGAAGGAATTTAACAAATAGGAGTAATATCATCAATTGTTGCAGTAGGGGTTCCCGTTGTGGAATTTTCACATTATCTACACATATCAAAGACCAAGCACACGGGGAAGCATGTTTTTGTGGCGTCTTATGATTACCCATGCTTGGCCGTAAAATCAATAGAAAAGTAAATAAAATACGCAAATTTAAATCTAAATGCAACTATTCTACCATTGGAAATATCATATGATGTTAGTTCTAATGAGAAAACTAGCATGCAATGCATCCTACTCTAACATACATATAGTACAATGTCAAGTGTCGAGGAAAGGGGTGATACGACTTAACTTGACTGGTTGTGGCCATAGTTCATCGTTGAGTTTAGCAATGTAATAATAGTCCTCCCCAACTTTCTCGTGGATCTTGACTGGCATTAGGTCTTTATCAACCAAGACCAAGTCCCCAACCTTATATTCTTTTTTAGGTTTCCACCTTTTGCTTGTTTTGTGATTCGATCGTTTGAGAATATAGACTTCTTGTGAAGGGAGAATGGGAGAAGGCTTCTCGATCTCATGTGTCTCATAGTATGGGATTGGTCCTGGCTTAATCACATGAGAAGGGTAAGTAGGCTCTCTATAAAGGATGAAGGGAGTTCCATCAGATTGCGGGATAGTGGCATATGACAAGTCCATTTGGAGATGACCTCCAACAATGGCTCCCCATTTCCTTGATAGGAGCATACCCCACACATCAGGGATGTCTATGACCACAACATCCATGAGAAGTGATATATCAGGGTTCCTAGCCAAAGAAACCTTAAGGTCCTTTATGAGACCTTCCACCTCCACAAGCTTAGAGTTAAAACCACATACCTTCTTATATGGCCGAGTGATGTTAAGACCCAATTGCTTCATTACTTTTAAAGGCATGATGTTTGCGGAAGCCCCTGAGTCTAACATACAATTATGCAATAGGAGGTCGTTGATGGCCAAAGTAAGCATGAATGGCTCATACCCAAGGTTAAGATCAAGAAGGTGAATGTTTTGCAAGTCTTCAGGTAATTCTTCCTCCTCAAAACCTAGGGATTTCTTAATTTGTTGTTGTTGCTTAGGAAGTTTCACAATCTCTTTCAAAGGAACGGGTATAGTTATTTTCCCTATAGTAGTCTCTATGTCAATGTTAAGCCCAACCTCTTTGCCCTTCTCTTTCTTCTTGGTGTTTTCTTTCCTTGGGGGATCCTTTTTAGGAGGATTTTAGGGAGAGGTTCCTTAAGAGAGACTTGCTTGGGAGTTGAGTCATATTTGCTTGGTTCCTTAAAGGTTGTGGGGCCCTTATTATTGTCCTTTCGTGAATATTGAACCCCTTTGAATCTTCCACTATCATCAGCATTAAGAATGGGCTCCTTTTCTTCTTCTTTAAAGGTGACCTCACTAATGGGAGGATGAGTGTATGAACCCCCTAACAAAATGTTGAAGACATCGAATTCTACAAGGTTAGCCTGCTCATCTACCTCTTCATCATCACTTTCGTCCTTTTCACTTTGCTCATCCTCGGAAGATGAATCTTGCTCCACTACATTAGGCAGAGCTAAGGTGTTTGGGACTTGAGATGAACTTGGCTTGTCCTCTTCATTTTGCTTTTTAGGAAAGGGTTTCCCTTTTGGAATGTAGCTAGATTTTTGGGCCCTTTCCAAGGCAGTGATTTTGTTCATGTAAATCCTATCTCATGAATTCACTTCTTCACTAAGCTTTTCCATTTTTTGAGGATGGCCAGAAGGGTTTCTTCGTGTTGATCTTTGGATTTTTCCCTTTTGGCCTTCGCCTTTGCCTTGGGATGGTCATTGACATCTACTCTAGAGATTCGTAGGTTTTCTTCAACCTTCATTGCTATCTCTTTAGCCTCAGTCACTATTGAAGTTTTCTTATCTCTTGATGCATAGGTAAGGTGGCCACCCACAGCTTTGATGAATTTGTCAAGAATGTTGGCATCGAGGGGCTTCAAATGATCAGGGATATCCCTGACCCTATCAATTTTTTGGATGAATTACCGGATATCTGCCCTTCCCCTAGTTATTTGATAAAAAAAATCAATGTTGAAGGTTCCTTGGGCATTGCATGACCATCTTCTCATGAATAGGTCCTTAAATTGGTTAGAATCTTCTATGCATGCTGGGGGAAGACTAAGGTACCATTCTCTTGCTTGTTCTTCAAGTGATAAAGCAAAAAGCATCATAAGCCTATCTTCATAAAAAATCCTAGGAGACATGTGCAAATAGAATTCTTAAACAATCACGAGCACTCATGGTAGCATTGCCTTTGAATTTGGGCAACCACATATTGTATTTTTCAAGTAATGGTTTAGGGTCATCAATCAACTTCAAGGGGGCGAAGACAATAACCAAATGCCTCTCACTCTTGGTCATCTTGGGACGGTCAGTGTTAGAACTAGTTTCCATTTTTGGGGTGGTGTCACTGACCTTTTCAAATTCATGGAGAAAGGCAGTTTTAACATGTGATGGAGTTCGTTCTCCCCTTTTTGCAGTAGCTCTAATTAAAGGAGGAATATTGTCACCTTCAAGTAAACTAGGGGATTGGACAATGGATGGAGTCGTTAGAGGAATATTAGAAATGTCGATTATGAATCAATTCCTCAACAATTCACTAGGGAGGTAGACCTACTTTCTCCCAGGCAATGGCGCCAAAATGTTACTGCTCAAACTAGTAGGGGTCCTAGAAGGGGATCTTAGAGGGGCAACTGCTAGGTCAAGGGAAACAATGGAGAAATAGCCCACTGTCACCTCAGCTAAATCTCCCTACTCTTTACGGACTTTCACCAATGGGAGGAGACCCAGTATGAAGGGAATCACCTAGATAAATGGGTCAATAAAGGGAAAAGAGTGATTCCTGAAGAGGCCTATTCACAAGAGAGGCTCAATATATGGCTTGCTTGCCCAAGAGGCAAGATGAAAGGCTCTCTAAGAAGGGCCAAGAGGGTCTTAGGGGCTAGGTTTTGGGAATGAGACTTCTTAAGGAGGGACCTAGTCCTAAAAACCCTTATGAAGACTTGGTTTCCAAATGGTCTTTGTAGAATTACCTTCCAAAAGTTATGGGACCACACGGGGCCAAGTGGACCTACAACTAGGTCAAAGGGGTGGAATTGATCAATCAAGGGTATGCCTGACCTAATTGAGGAGCAGAAGGAGATCGAAGGAAGAATTTTCAACAATCTCAACACAATGATCTCAATGAGGACACTAGCCAATGGAATCAAAGAGAAAGATTCCATCTCAGAGCTAGGGCTTGAAATATCTCAAGATCCCACCGTCGAAATGGCTTCAAAATTGAAGGGCCCCCAGGAGACACAATGTCGCAATAGAGGCTAGGAGATCGATTGTTTTTTATGGGCAGTTTGTGAGAAATGTGATGCCCTAGGTCCCTTATAGAGGCTAGGACTAGAAGAAGGAGAGGTGATAAAGAGTATGATTTATGGTGATCACCTATGGAAGACCACTACCTATTCCTTTGGGAGAAATGGAGTCAAGAAGATTCCAATGATTAGGATGGTTTCATTCAGTCAAGGAGGCCTCTAGAACAATTTAGCATGACAATTAGAGCATGAGGAAAACTACTTCAATGTCTTTACACTTCTGTGCAATATGTGATGACTTGTCAAGATAAATTTCAATGAAATATCTCTAGGAACATTCACTTATTCAAACATGGCCCATAACATGATGCAACGCTAATAAAAGACAAATTTATACCCTTTCATCCAAGAGAAGCAACAAAATTTCGGCCTAGTATAGCGAAAATCCCAACATCATTTATGTGACATAGAAAAGAATGACAAAATAGCATTAAAAGAGCACTTACATATGAGAACAAGTATATCCAATCATCATCATATGCCAATATAGAAGCTCCAAGACAAAAATGAAGATATCCAAACATCAAAATTCATCCATCCATCCAATTTCGTCCTTCAAAGAGAATAATAGCAAAAATCTCACAAGAGAATATGATCGATCCAAGTGATGATGAGATAATGAATCAATTCATCAACTATTTATACAATGTCTAATGAATTCGATTTAGCTTATTTTGGCCTACTTTAGCCCCTAGAATAAAATAATGTACAAAATAACGAGTACTTTTAGTGACAAGCCCACCAAATAGCTCAATAACCCATCAATAAGCCTCTCAAGAGTGTCGAATGATTATCAAAGTGAGTCATTGGGCCTTTGAGGAGGCTTGAAGAAGCCCAAGGGGTGCCATGATGAAGAAAAGGACTCCAAACATAGTGGACAAGGGGTTGGCCCCTTGTTATCAAATCCATAACCTATGGTGCTCCCAAGTGGGTGTGGGGGCACAAGGACATCTCATGGGTCTCCAAATGGACCAATATGCCTATAAACAATCCGTAAGGGCTGGAGTGATGACATAAACCCTCCATTTGCATCGAGAGGCATCCTAGAACCTCTGCCAAGTATATGGTGCAACTATGGAGCTAGTTGGGCATGGTGGACCAGGTGCATCATCCTCATCCAAAAGGTGGAACATGAGCAATCAATGAACACTGTTGGGGATCCATGAAGTAGTATCTATTATGGTGGAAATCCATTTCTCTCAACGCTCACCCTACAGGTGCCAATGTGGCCCTCTAGACAGCTAGGACCCTGTATAAGGATACCAAGTCCTAAATGAAGACCCACCTGCAATCCTGCATAAGATCCAATGCGTCCCTTTGCCCTCCAATACAACAACTCATTAGAATAATCAAGTAAATAATGCTTACAAGTTATGGGATCAATGGGGCATTTCATGGTGGCATGTCCTTCCATAGTGGGCTTTGGCAAGTACAAGTGTCTCTGAGCTCAAAAGGGGTTTAACCAAGGACCTATTAGGTGGTTTCAACCTCTAAAGGGGGTGGCATGTCCATAGTACATCCTTTAATAAGTAGATGGCAAATGATATAATGATGGAATGGAATGGGGATCAAGGGAAGCGTCCAGACCACATGTCAAGGTAAATTGGGCAGTTATAAGAAGGGAAGCCCACACCTAGGCATATGAATGTAGGGGGGAGCAAATTGTGGTACATGAGTTACCTAGGCCTTTGTTTTCCCCCATTCTTCATAACTGCTCGGGGCTCCAGGGGATGGAGAGCGTGATGTGTAATATGTAGCAGTGGATACCCCCTTCGAGGTGGGGTAGTTCATTGCCCACCATGGGGTTGGGACAATCATGGGTTCCTTAATGATGGAGGGGGCTCATCTAGGGCCCATAGGAACCAAGGTGATGGCCATGAATAAAGGGTAGAGCTCATGTTCAGCTTTTGCCCACGTGCTAAATTTGTATGTCCTAGCCATCTTTTGCATTTTGTAGTACATTTCCTATTGAAAGTGGACAAATTATGATTTTTACTTTCTTTCTAGCTGCATCAACCTCTGGGCATTGTTCCTGTTAGCTCTGATGTGCAAAAGAATCAAAAATGGATTCAAACACTCTCAAAGGCTGCAAACACACTTATAATCATGCCAAAGGATCCATTGATGCTGTCGAAATCCTCAAATTGTGGCTAAAAGCTGCCCACCAATCAAAAAAGGTTGCAAGAGAAAAGCCCTTTGGAGGGCAGAAATACACTATCGGGAGGCGGAAATACCCCAAAAACTATGTAAAAACCAAGATTACAGGCTTAAGGATCCGCTTCAATCTCAGTCGTTGGATCTGGCCAATCAACAGTCCAGATCGCGTCGACATATCGCAAGTCGGGGGAGGCAGCCACAGCGACATGAGACATCGCCGAAATCGCATCGGCGTATCGCAATGGAGGACTTACAAAAGGGGCTTTATTATTGTGCGATGAGCGATTGCCGATATCGCATCGGCGTATCTTATCGGCGTTTCCAATGGAGCATGGCCTTTTGCATATATATGAGCGATCGCCGATGAGCCGGACCCGATGGTGTTATGAATTTCTTTTGATAAAATGTTCGGGTCCACGGCGATCACCGATATCGCTATCGGAATTGTCAAAGGGGCAGGTGCAATTGCAATGGGCCGGACTCGATGGCCATACAACGCTCCATTTTATATTATTTCAGGTCCGCGCCCATCGCATTTTAATGTTTTTGTGTATTTTCAATGTATAAAGAAGATACAAAGGAAGCCTTGGTGGGTGCTGATAGCGATGGAGTTCGGACCCAATGGGTTGGACCCAATATTTAATGAATCATTTCTTATCAAATTTCAAATCCGCGCTTAAGCCATTTTCAATGGTTTTGGGCGCATTTTCTGTGTATAAGGAAATATTAAAAAACAAAGGATGGGCCTGTTTTAATATGAATTGTGACCCTAAAGGCGGACCCAATAGTTGAATGAACCATGCATGCACCTCTTAAAAGTCAAAGTTGAAGCAATGATGGGCGGGAATGAACAGTTTGGGTAGCGTTTCACTGTTTAAAAGCAACACAGTCATGATTGAGCCACTTCAATGTTCAGCAGCCGCAATTAATCTACAGTATGGCCGAGGAGGAAGCAGGACACCACTTATCTGATCAAAGCATTCAATGGTTATGGTTCCATTGGTATTTCACGCCACCTGCTCAAAGGAGGACTGTAGAGCAACAGAGAGGTCAAATCCATTTACAGCATAGCCAGATTTGTATCAGCAGCCCCATTTCTTAATGTAAATGTGGTTGGTGGCCATTTATGGGCTCCTCCACGCATGGGTAGCAGAGATATTTTGCAATGTAACACCATATATACTGAAAAAACAGAGGTAATGGGGGATGAGTGTTTGATGAATGAGAGCTTATGGTAGCCTTTTAACTTCTGGAGATTGTTAATACTATGAGACCTGCGGCTTCTGGTCTTGATTTCCATTTATACAAGCTTCTTTTGCTGTCACCTGCTCACTTTCTACTTCTTCTTCTTGTTCCAGGCTATGCCTGCTTGCATTTATTTGATGTGCTGTGAATGTTTAATATCAGAGGGGCTGTCATCCCACCTCTGTATTATAATTTAGTGGCTCATTGAAATTGTTTGCAGGTTGCTGTTGTTCAGATAGCAGAGAGCTGTCATCCTCACTGTCTATTGAATAATAGTCTTGCAGATCCTTTAACTGATTGCAGCTGGCCATCACAGAGCTTTGTGCATCCGCTGGTGCAATCAGTCTTCTCCATCATCACTTTTACCTTAAACCGTGAGTAGTTGGCGGTTGAAAGCCTTGTAGTTTGGGGTCTTCACCCATGTCTGGGGTAAATTATAGTAGAAGTGGTTATCTGGCTTAAAGGTGCTGCACATCCTTCATTCGTCCATCATTTTATCCAACAAAACTGTTGAATTTTTAATGTTCCTGAGCATCACCGATTTACAACCTAGGTGAGTTTCTTGGGGTGATAACATTAATTGGCGCCGTCGCCGGGGAAAGGAGAATCGAAGCTCAGCTTCCCTGGGAGAACGACACAGCTTCAAACTTTGATGACAGACAAAGTTTTGAACACAGATTTTGGTTGTAATCATCTGTCTGGCGACTCCACTGGAGGAAGGCCATCCTTCGGCGACTCCACATTGAAGTTCTGGCGCAGTTTGTGAGGCATACTAGAAGAAATCCGCAGAAGTCTCCAGCTGTTCCAGTGCCTGACCCTGAAAAGATTGTTAACTCAAAGAAAACATTGCAGAAAGGAGCATCAGGATCAGGTAAGCCCAAGAAATCTTATTTGTCTCTGCATGAGGAGTTTTTAGTTGAAGATACACAATTTGAAGCCTTAGAGCCTAGTAACGTTAAGGGAGAAATACCTGCAGAGATTTATAAAGCTCCTTCTCCATTTAATTCCCCTTTGAATCTGAGTCCGAAGAAGGTTTCCCATACTGTCCAAAACATCCCAATATCTTTCCCATCCATTACATTATCTCCTACCGCTCCATCTGTTAGTATTCTTCCGCATATTCCAAACATGGCAGGACAGCAAGCACCTACTAGGATTGAGAGGATTGTTGCTGCTAGATATGGACCTTTGATATTGCCTACACCTTTAAATGCCATGCCTACAGGAGAATATCAAAAATATATGCCCAAATTCACTGGAACAGAGGGAGTCACAGCAGAAGAACATCTTGAAGCTTTTTACAGTTATGCTGATAATTTAGACATAAGTGAGAATGATGTATGGATGAGAGTTTTTGTCCAGAGTCTTGATGGAGAGGCTAGGAAGTGGTTTAGAGAATTACCCCAGAGATCTATAACAGATATAGAAGCATTAGATGAGGCATTCTTGAAGCAATGGGGAGATAAGAAGGACTCGCTGTATTATCATACAGAGTTTGGAAACTTGAAAAGAGAAAAGGGTGAGTCTTTGCCTGACTTCAATAAAAGATTTAATAGAATGTATAGTAAAATACCAGCTGAGGTAAAGCCTACCCCTACTGCTGCCAAACTCACATATGCCAATGCTTTTGATTCTGACTTTTGCTTATTGCTGAGAGAAAGACGATGTGCTACGCTGGGTGATATGCAAGAGGCAGCCTTGGAGGTGGAATCAAATATTATGGCAGCGGAGAAGTTAAAGAGTCAAGGTGACAGAAGAAGGCCGAGAGGTGAGGCTTCTTCTTCCACTGCATCAACTTCCGAGCCTAAGTTAGACAAAATGACCAAAATGATAGAGTCATTGGCTGCCGAAATTTCTAAGTTAAAAGTTGATCAGACTTCTGGCAAAACAAGGCAGCAAAACACATTTGGCCCAAGAAATCCAAACCCATTCAGAAAAGCAAATGAGCAGCTACAGATTATGCAAAGGGGTGAAGAAGCAAGAGAAGATCATAAAGTAAAAGCTCCCTTTCAGAATGCAGTCATGGAGGGGGAACAGTCTGAAGAAGAGGAGGAGGTCCATGGTTTAGAAGGTGCCCCCTTCTTAACCCAAACTGCTTATGAAGAAGCACTATCCAGAGGCACTGCCTGTCAGTTTGTCGTACCTACAGAACAACAAGCTTATCAGCAGAAGCAGTCAGCAGCAGGTCCCTTCCTCCAAGAATCTGAGCTCGAAGCCAGCTCGTCTTCACATGGCTATGCAAATCTGCAAATTAGCCAGCCTGCTATCATCCTCGGCCCAGTAATCAAGAAGGGAGAAGAAAGCTCCCCATCATCTTTTGTCCCTCCATTTGTTCTAGTGAAAAGCCCTCTAAGCTGCTCCCTGAACACTGAAGCAGAACAAGATTCAAGGATCAAGGCTGAAACTGATCAATTCAGTCTTGATAGTATGAAACCTGCTCAGTTGGACTCTACACAGCATGAAGCAGCAGCGTATCAGATGACAGAGGAAGAGGGTGCACAGTCATGGGACTCCTCCTTGGATGAGGATTGTTCAGAGAAAAATTCAGGAGCAGATAATGTTTTTGTGTCCCCTACACATGAACATTGTGGTTCACCATTCATATTAGTTGTACAGACCACAGATAACATAGACAAGTATACACCAAAAACGAATATTCAGCTGGTATACAAAGGCTCCCATGAAGAACATCCAAGGAGGAAAATACATAGAAAGGGAATGAAATTTGATCCCTGCCTACCTGTCAAGCTCAGATGTCCTAAACTCTTTGAGGTAGAGGATCAAATCAATCCAGTCCTGCTGATCTATGATGAACCGGGCTGAGAGCAGGAGAAACAGTTTGGTTGCCCTGCAAATGGGCAAATTTTGAAGTTTAAGTTTTCAGGATTTTATGTTTGTAATTAAGTTCTTTTACAGTTTTATGTTGTATGCTTAGTTGACTCCATGCCCAATGGACACTAGGCAAATGTTATTTAAGCTTGTTTTGTATGAAGGCATTGGTCTGCAGGTTCTTGAGACCTCACAGGGAGGATCTCATCCCCAGAAGGAGCCAGTGTTAGCTCTGATGTGCAAAAGAATCAAAAATGGATTCAAACACTCTCAAAGGCTGCAAACACACTTATAATCATGCCAAAGGATCCATTGATGCTGTCGAAATCCTCAAATTGTGGCTAAAAGCTGCCCACCAATCAAAAAAGGTTGCAAGAGAAAAGCCCTTTGGAGGGTAGAAATACACTATCGGGAGGCGGAAATACCCCAAAAACTATGTAAAAACCAAGATTACAGGCTTAAGGATCCGCTTCAATCTCAGTCGTTGGATCTGGCCAATCAACGGTCCAGATCACGTCGACATATCGCAAGTCGGGGGAGGCAGCCACAGCGACATGAGACATCGCCGAAATCGCATCGGCGTATCGCAATGGAGGACTTACAAAAGGGGCTTTATTATTGTGCGATGAGCGATTGCCGATATCTTATCGGCATTTCCAATGGAGCATGGCCTTTTGCATATATATGAGCGATCGCCGATGAGCCAGACCCGATGGTGTTATGAATTCCTTTTGATAAAATGTTCGGGTCCACGGCGATCACCGATATCGCTATCGGAATTGTCAAAGGGGCAGGTGCAATTGCAATGGGCCGGACTCGATGGCCATACAACGCTCCATTTTATATTATTTCAGGTCCGCGCCCATCGCATTTTAATGTTTTTGTGTATTTTCAATGTATAAAGAAGATACAAAGGAAGCCTTGGTGGGTGCTGATAGCGATGGAGTTCGGACCCAATGGGTTGGACCCAATATTTAATGAATCATTTCTTATAAAATTTCAAATCCGCGCTTAAGCCATTTTCAATGGTTTTGGGCGCATTTTCTGTGTATAAGGAAATATTAAAAAACAAAGGATGGGCCTGTTTTAATATGAATTGTGACCCTAAAGGCGGACCCAATAGTTGAATGAACCATGCATGCACCTCTTAAAAGTCAAAGTTGAAGCAATGATGGGCGGGAATGAACAGTTTGGGTAGCGTTTCACTGTTTAAAAGCAACATAGTCATGATTGAGCCACTTCAATGTTCAGCAGCCGCAATTAATCTACAGTATGGCCGAGGAGGAAGCAAGACACCACTTATCTGATCAGAGCATTCAATGGTTATGGTTCCATTGGTATTTCACGCCACCTGCTCAAAGGAGGACTATAGAGCAACAGAGAGGTCAAATCCATTTACAGCATAGCCAGATTTGTATCAGCAGCCCCATTTCTTAATGTAAATGTGGTTGGTGGCCATTTATGGGCTCCTCCACGCATGGGTAGCAGAGATATTTTGCAATGTAACACCATATATACTGAAAAAACAGATGTAATGGGGGATGAGTGTTTGATGAATGAGAGCTTATGGTAGCCTTTTAACTTCTGGAGATTGTTAATACTATGAGACCTGCAGCTTCTGGTCTTGATTTCCATTTATACAAGCTTCTTTTGCTGTCACCTGCTCACTTTCTACTTCTTCTTCTTGTTCCAGGCTGTGCCTGCTTGCATTTATTTGATGTGCTGTGAATGTTTAATATCAGAGGGGCTGTCATCCCACCTCTGTATTATAATTTAGTGGCTCATTGAAATTGTTTGCAGGTTGCTGTTGTTCAGATAGCAGAGAGCTATCATCCTCACTGTCTATTGAATAATAGTCTTGCAGATCCTTTAACTAATTGCAACTGGCCATCACAGAGCTTTGTGCATCCGCTGGTGCAATCAGTCTTCTCCATCATCACTTTTACCTTAAACCGTGAGTAGTTGGCGGTTGAAAGCCTTGTAGTTTGGGGTCTTCACCCATGTCTGGGGTAAATTATAGTAGAAGTGGTTATCTGGCTTAAAGGTGCTGCACATCCTTCATTCGTCCATCATTTTATCCAACAAAACTGTTGAATTTTTAATGTTCCTGAGCATCACCGATTTACAACCTAGGTGAGTTTCTTGGGGTGATAACAGTTCCCAACCCTATCGAAGGTGTGGAGAAGGGGAGGGGGAGACTAACCCTATGTGGACCCAGTGGACACATGTGGACCCAGATGGGAAAAGAGATGAATGGGTTCAAGATGAATGGAAGGAGAGTAGTGTGGGTGGTGTCGGGAAGCAGGACCACGCAACCAAAATCGGGATTTCCCAAGTAGTGCCAACCTTAAAGCTAATGGTCCGTAAAGGAGATCCCATGGGACTAGAATACAAGGGTAACCACGAAATCAGGAAATGGAAACAAGAATACAAACCTAACCCACTCTTTCTACCGAATCCCCCCACCAATTCATGCCCCAAAGTGCCCATGACAAGTAAGGAAAACTACTTAAATTATACTAATGAAAATCCATACCTTTTGGGTTGGGAGGCCCACATTCAAACAAACATTCATAACAGACAAGCGAGGGACCACATGGTTGGCTCAGGTGGCGGAGAAAATGACACATCGGGCTATGTGGGGCTACAAAGCATTGTTGGCTACCAGCTAAGGACCATCTAAGAGAAAAAAAAATCTCCCATGTATACTACTCACAGGTGGTGGGTAACAGGGCCATTATCCTTGGATGGAATCCCAAGTAGGTTTTAAGTTATTAATGAAGAGTTGTTGATTAGGAAAAAATTGTTTGTCATTTGTGATTGAGATTGGTGTAATTTTTCTTCCACTAATTGTGTCAAGAACCTAGTTGTGCATTTATTCAGTAGATTTGTAATCTACTAGGTTAATAAAGTGACAGGTGCTAGGTTCAATGGAAATTTAACATGATATCAAAGCTAGAAACTCTTAATCACATAGGAAGCCAGATTTGTACAGGAATCATTGGAGTCGAGTTTAGTATTGATCGTAGAAGGCGCAAAAAATTTATTTGCAGGTTGAAATTGTAGGGTCGTGCAGGCTGAGGAAAAAATCCATATGATGTAAAAGCAGTCAGGTTAAAGGAGATAAGTTCAAAATTAATGTTTCAAAAAAAATGCAGGGCAACTGAAGCCGCATAACGTGGATAAAGTTTAAATAAAAAGGGGGAGAACAGGCTGACGGCTGTGGTGGCCGAAAGTTGCCAGCCAACCAACAACCAACCTATCCCCAAGCCACCTGCCAAGCCTAACAGGGCAACAGTGTTGTCAAGAGCAGAGATGAAGTCACAGCAGATAATCAAGGGCAAGTCGTGATGGAACCAAGTCGTGCCAACACTATGCGAGAGGGTCGCTAGACAGTTGCGAGAGTAGTGATGCTACAACAGAGTATCAGGCTTGAGGAAGACAGTTAAGTGTTGCGAGGCAAGAGGATAGGTCAAGTAGGGCCCATGTAGGGAGCCACCGCAAAGCTGGAAGCATGAGGCAAAGTATGTGAAGAGGATTGGATGTGATGTAGACAAGTTCGCGCACAAAGAACTAGCCGACTAACAAGCCGCCAAGCAGATCGGGCCCTTGTGACATAAGCAGGGAGGCAGATCAACGAGTAGAGTACAAAATGCAAGAACACGATTGGGGGGATGTCCATAGCACTGGGCATCAGAGCTCAAGTTGAACAGAGTGAGCAAGTGCTAGCATGGAGCAACAAATCAACATAAGGAGAAGGTGGCAGAGGCAACCGCAACAAGGGTTACCAGCCAAGTCGTGGTAGTTGGTAGAGGTGTTGCAGGTGGTGCAACTGCCGGTTGCGATAGGCAAAGTCATTGTTTGGGTTGTCACACAATTCGAAAAAACAATGCCAAAGTTTAACAGGCACGAAGCCAAAGCCAAAAGAGTCATAAGTCGACATGGGTGGTAGGATCTAAAGGGCTGAGCCGCAAGTAGTAACTCAAAAACCGTAAGGAGCTCAAACAACTGCCCAAATTCATCGGTGCACTAACCAAGCTACATAGGATCATGTCGCCCGTAGAGTGTCACGTTGGGCATGATCAAGTAGTTGTGGGATGTTGTACCTCCAACACAAGGGATGTGTAGTTGACAATAAAGTAGTGTAAGCAGACAACACAGTGACAACAACAAGATTTCTTAGGCTATTATTGACCATTGAAGTACACTTGAAGACTCCATGCCCAAGGATGTCAAAGCATTCTTGCACTTACAGAGTTCCAGATGTCATCAAGGCTTCTAAGCCCCTTCATCTCTCTCTTCTTCTTGATTGTACTTAGATTCCGCAGCCCTACAGGGATATTGTAAAGTGATGCTAACATGATGAAATAAGGTCATGTAATAGGCCTGGTAACTTAGGACTTTGCTATCAAATGAGTTCACTCTAGGGAGTCTTTTTCACTTAATTAATTATTTGTGTTTTTCAGCGCTTAATAATTAATTGAGGTTTTACTCCCAGATATAACTCCAAAGCTGGAGTGCAGCTTGATAGTAAGACCTTAGGTGAGTCCTAGTGTCTAGAGTCAATGTATATTACCATGTTAGATCACTCGTAAAATTTCATGGAATTTTATTAGGTCTAGGTGTCATTTTTTAAATTATTAAAATTTACCGTCAAACGGGATTTTATAATTAAAAAACTATAAAATTGTAATAAGTGATGTTTGGAGAAGTTGTAGGGGGTATGAGTAGTCAAAATTGGACCTCTACTCTTCAAATTTCTATTAAGACACACCTTGATGGGTGAAAACCACTTTTACCCCCAAAAAAACCCCAATTTTCCTAAGTCTAGGGGAAAATGTAGCAATAAATTAGCCAGAAAATAAAAAAGTGGAGAAACATAAAAAAAATCTACATGCCAAATGAGATGGAAATTAAGTGGAAAATCAAGTCAAGTTAAAAGTGGGTCAAAGTGACAAGTTAGAGGTTGAGTGGACACACACATCATCAAACAGTTATGGCACATGGGAAATTAAAATTGTGGGCTAGATTTACTAAATTGAATATCCAAGGAAAATCAACACATAGCTTGGAAATAATTGTCAAAAAATTTAGGTGAGATTATTATTGAGTATTGTCTCCATAATATTTTACCAACCATACACTTGTACGTTGTTTCCTGCCTCAACCTACATGCACAACACTCTTGGGCACTGCACATCAAATTGGAGCTCCACGCAGGGCAGTTTGGTCTCAGTTTGGAGAGGTGGCATCACAGCATAGATTTGTGGCATTTTTGTTGAGAAATTTGTGGGATTGCTCTCCCATTCCACCCACCAGCATCCACACTTGTCACAACAGCAAGGAGAAACGAATTTTGCACATGGGATAAAGAAGGAAAATGCTGCCACAACAGGAAATTGATTTTACACTTGGCATTGGAAGCTCTCATCATCAAATTTGACTTGGCATTAAGATTTCAGCCTTCTCCACTTGTCAATTGGCTCTACATTGGGATTTTCTCCAGTTTCTCTTATTTAAATGAGCCACGGGCTCTAATGTAATCATGAAAAAACGAGCTCTTATGCTTGGGGAAACTATACTGCTTTGTGCATTCACATTTTGATGCAATAATAAAGACTTTGGGGTCCATATTGTGGTGTTCTTCTTCCATGGATATGATATGATCTTTCTTGGTTATGTGTTTATTGTTATAAAACTCTCTTGGCCTTGAGCCCTTGAGGGCCTTTCTCTTCCCTGGTTGTGATCAAATAGAAAGCTGCCATATATCTCTGTCAAAACAGTGAGGAGGTTGTTGTCCTACCTCTGTCAAAACAGTGAGGAGGTTGTTGTCCTACCTCTGTCAAAACAGCAAGCATCTAAAGGCAGCCTCTCATATCAGTCAAGGCCGCGATCACTTAGAGGAGGCTCACCCTCTTTTCCTTGCACGAGTACCTTCATTCTAAGTGGTTGTGATTGGAGTAAAAACCCTTTAAAATTTCAGACTTGTACTGAGGATCCTCCTTTTGTACCTCATTTCCTCTAACCTTGTGTATTTTCCTCGTCGTTTTCTGAGGGAAGGTTCATTCTCCTTCAAAGATTTAATATCATTTGTAACGTCTTCCTTCAAGATTTGAGGTTTTCTCATGGTCAAAGGCTATCCTTTTGTAACATCATAATAATAAACCGTTATTTTTCTTTGGATTTTAGGGAACCCTCCCCTTGGCATCCATCCCCTTCTCTCTTTTGAGAGAAGGTCTCTTTCTTTCTTGGTGTTTGATTAGCTTTCCATTTCTTTCTTGAAATTAGTTTTAGTTTGTTAATGCTCTCTTTCATTGTCAAGCTAATTTTCATGATCATATGCTAATTGTTCACTTAACAAGTTTTCCATTTTATTTCATTTAGCTTTCATTACACTTTAATGTCATCTACAATCTAGTTGCAATTTCATGTTAGCATAGTTTTCATCTACATTGTAACATTTACTTACCTCAAGTTTCCTGCCCAACTCATTTGCAACTTGCTTTACTTATAAAGTTTACTTTGAGCAAATCTCTACACTTGGAGCAAATTTTGCAAGTTCATTGTAGTTTGTTAACTTCATTTATTCACAATCTAGTTCTAACAATTTAATTGTTTATTTTAACTTGGTTCATTTGTTCAACCTACATTCCATTTACAAATTTGAACAACTCATTAGCCTATATTTTCTTGTGCTTTGTGATACAACTTTCACTTGGTTTAATTCTCATAACATGTCACATTATAAGTGAAGATACATTTTTATATAGCATTTTCATTTCAAGGCAATTGAGTTAGTATTTCAACTATTGAGTTGTTTATCTTTCATTGGCATTGTTTTCATTGAGTAATTGGGACATGCTTCATTGATCGTTGTTACAAAGTTTATGCCATATTGTGCTTAATGTAATCTTAATCACAATTTCATTTGCTATCTCTTTATTTGAAGCACGTTGTTATCACTATATATCTTTGAAGACATTTCATTAACATTTAAGCATCTCATTTTCATATTAGATTTAGACTTGAATTTCTAAAATCTACCTGCAAGCATAAGCTTGGTTGTATAAAATACTTTAGGATAAGTCTTCCTAATTTTCTTTCACTTGAGTGCGGAATAAGGTTAAAACACCCGACCTCGCAGTTCACTTGTGGCCGAGCCCTTTAGGAACGAAGGCACGTGAATTGCAAGGAACTTAGAAAGGGTATCGTTAACGATGGACTTGTGACTCCTCAGCCTATCCTCCTTGCAACTCACCCCAATCTTTACCTAGTTGTAAGAAATTGAAAGGAGATTTCTCACCATAGATTAGGCCTTTAATTAAAATCAACCAAGATCCTTGCATTTCACATAGTTTAAGTTTTGCATTCATCTATCTAACATCATCTCATTTGGCATATTGTTGATTTGTGAGTATTATATCTTGCTTGCACATTACATTGTACTTATCTTGTACTTGTTATATAACTTACTTGCTCATTGTCCTTTGATATTGTCCCATTTCATTTGAGCATCTCTTTGAAGTAGAAGTACAAGTTTCATTCATCTTGCAAGATCTATTTTGTTGCTCATATTTCAATTTATGCTATCATCTTGTACTAACACTTGTTTTGCAGCATTGTTATCCTTGTAACTTGAAGTGTTATTTCCATTTTGCAAGCATATAATCTTTACTTGAGCATTGTTTGTAAGGCACTGGTTTGTCATCTTTACTTTTGTTGAATGCTATATTGATCTTAATCGAATTTATCTTTTACATTGTTCATTAACTCTTATACTTGCTAATTTTAAATCAAGTTGCAATGGGGAGTGATTGCCTTGCCCTTAGTCTCCTAGAACTTGTTTTTTTCAACAAGTCTTTCCTTTAGAAACCTTCCTTAGGGTCCACCCCCTTGGCTTTAGTTAGGAGAGAGCCTAGAGAGAAAGATTTGGGATTAAGTGACAACCCCTTCTCTGAGTTTTGCCACCAAGGCCACACCTAGTGGGGTTGAGGATTTTCCCACATTAACTTAGGTGTGCAAGCGAGGTGGAAATAGGTACAAAGGAGTACAAAAGACAACACCAAGTTTTCCATTAGGATCGGCAAAGGTCAACCCTCAGAGGAGAGAGTGAGACTGTACCAATCCATATTTTGGCGGCAGATTATTTTAGTGGGTTCTAAAAGGACTAAGACAAATCCACAAGGGAAATCCTAGCAGATCAATAGACCAGTAGCAACGTTAAAAGGACTTAGCATATGGGGCTATGGCAACAAACCAGTGGGCTTGGAGAAAATCCATGGTGAAGAGGGATGTTTGGGAGATGAGGCTTCTAGGAACAAGTCCAAGGGGAGCAGATCTTCGAGGATAATTCCAAACTAGGTTGCAAGGAAGGCTTCCAATTCAAAGGGAGTAACCATGGAAGCAAATGCCAAAGCTAGTTCCACACGGCAAAAATACCTCACTCACTATAAGGTGTTGAATTTTGTAGCTATGGTCAGTCTTCATAATTTATATATTAGCCCTTATAATGTATAAATAATTTGTAAGACATGTTCTTCGTGTCATTTTCATTGTTCATCCCTTGAAAGAATTTATATAAGACATGTTCTTCATGTTGGATTTAAAAGAGAAAAGTTTGAAATTTAAAATTTGAATTTTTGGCTTCAAACTTGTCAAGTCTTCCCTCCCTCAAGTCAAGTCAGCCCCAATAAAGAGACACACCCATTTGCAAAGGTAGAACACTATATATAGAGCATTCGACCTCCTCCACAAGGCACCATTCGACCTCACACAAGACAAGACAGTTTCTGGGCATCCCAGCAAAGGAGAAGAAGGACGAATTCATCTCTCATGTCTATCTCTCTTTCCCTTGAACTCTCACATGTGAGTTTTTAAGCAGCATATTCTGGGCAGGTCAAGTTTCTGGGCATATTTTAGGAGGCCGAAATCCGGCCTAGGAAGATCAAAGAGGGTCAAAATAGAAGGGCAGAAGTTTGACTTGACTTGACTTGACTTGATTAGAAGTTTGCTTGACCAAGTTTGACCATAGGATGTTCATTTGTTTAATCTCATAGTTGACTAGCAGCATTAGATGTATCTCTTGTTAAACTAAATAATTTCTCTAAGGTTGTTGGGTTTTACCCCCAAGTGGGTTTTCCCAGGATAAATCTTGTGTTATCTTTGTGCATTTTGATTTCTATTGTCCTTATGCTTTTAGGTTGAATTTCTAAAGTGTAATTGTTTAATGATAAATTGGAATTGTTGAAGGAAGATCTACATCACTAGAAGTAATTATCATTATTTCAAAAAAATGTACTTGTATTTATTGCACTTGAAAAATCAACATGGTATCAGAGCTTTGATAATGGAATGGACATTACAGATCACTCTTGAAGAATACCTAGATTTGCAATCTATCTACATATTTGTGATCATGGGTTCCTCTATGAAGTCTAAGAACAAACTAGAAAGAGCTACAAATTTCAAGGCTTGGAAAACAAATATTGATCTTGTTCTTACAAAGAATGATCTCTTGGGTATTGTGAAAGACAAGGTCCCTAAACCTCAAGATAATGAAGGAAAAAGAAAATGTGAGAACCATGACATCACAGCGATGAGCATCATTGTGGACTCTATCAAAGATCATTCGATTCTTTATGTTGCAAGTCTTGAATACTCAAAGAAGATGTATGATGCCCTAATTGGATTATACACTATCAACAACATTGGTCAAGCAATGAATTTGAAGAATGAGCTTTGTGATGTTAGAATGACAAGAAATGACACCATAGCTTCATATTTCATGAGGATTTATCAATTAAGAGGTCAACTTCAAGCAATTGACGAAATCATTATTGAAGAAGAACTAGTGATTATAGCACTTAATGGTCCACCAGATTCATAGGAATCATTTGCATCAGGTATATGTGCCATAAAGGAAGTTCCAAAGGTTGAAGAACTATGGATTTCATGTACTCAAGAAGAATCAAGGCTCATATCAAAAGGAAATATTCAAAGATCTAATGAAGGTGACTCTCAAGCATATGCAGCATGTTTCAAGAAGGTTGGAGGAAGAAAGAAGTTTGGGTTCCAAAGAAGAAATGAAGGTAGAAGACTTGAAGGAAGAAGACTTGCTCCTCAAGGGAAGAATAATATGTCTAAAGTTCAATGCTATCATTGTCACAAATTTGATCATTATAGAAGTGATTGTCCTGAAAGATCAAATGATAGAAAAAGAAAGGGAAAGCAACATGCTACCACAATAGACATGGATGAACTTCCAAAGAAACCTAAGAATGAAGATTCAAGTACCAAAGACTTCTTCTATTTTTCTACTCTTACAGGTTCTATTGCAGATAACGATGATTTGTGGCTAGTAGATAGTGGTGCTTCAAACACGCATGACGGGAGATCGTAACAACTTCACAAGTCAAATGGAAAGAAGATTATCCCAAAAGGTAGAACTCGGAGACAACAATAGTTAGGCAGCAAAAGGCATTGGGAAGACTTCTATTGAGCTAGAATTAGGTGAAAACATTCATCTTAGCAACATACAATGTGTGACAAGTTTGAAAAAGAATTTGGTTTCAATTTCTTGATTGGAAGATAAGGGAGATAAAGTAGCATTTATTGATGGCAAAGTTATTGTATGGCCCAAGGGCTCAAGTATTGATTCTCCTAGAGTAATTGGAGTTCGTGAAGGAAGGTTGTATAGACTCCTGAAACAACCTACTCAAGCATTAGTACATAATGACATTAATCCATGTGAGTTTTGGAATAGAAGATATGAACACCTTCACTATAGAGCTTTGCCTACTTTAAAACAAATGGTTTCATGTGTTCCAAATTTGCAAGTAGAACATGAGGAAGTTTGTAAAGGATGTGCACTTGGGAAGAATGTCAAGAAGCCCTTTACAAGCAACGAAAGTAGATCCAAGGAAATTTTGGATCTAGTTCATTCTGATGTATGTGGTCCAATGCTAGTGAAATATCTTGGAGGCTCTTTGTACTATGTAACCTTTATTGATGACTTCTCTCGCAAGACATGGATTTACTTCATGAAGATGAAGGATGAAGTTTTTGACAAGTTTCAGGAATTTAAGGTTGAAGTAGAAAACTTGAAGGAAAAGAAAATCAAGATCCTTAGATATGATAATGGAGGAGAATATACCTCCAAGGAGCTCATTGCCTTTTGTAAAGAAGCTAGGATTAAGAGGGAGTTGATAGTCCCTTACAATCCACAACAAAATGGAGTTGCTAAAAGAAAGAACTGAACCATTGAAGAATTTGTTAAGGCAATGATGCATGATCAAGACTTACCTATATTCCTATGGAGTGAAGCATCAATGGCAGTTGTTTATATCTAAAATAGAAGTCCTCATCGTATTTTGGAAAACAAGACTCCTAAAGAAGCATTCACTAGACAAAAACCTCGGGTTGGACATTTGAGAATATTTGGTTGTCCAGTTTACATCCATGTACCCAAAGATAAGAGAAAGAAGCTAGATCCTTTAGGAAAGAAAGGAATATTCGTTGGATACAGTGAGTCATCAAAGGCTTATAGAATCTATGTTCCAGGACAGAGACAAGTTGAAGTGAGCAAAGATATGAACTTTGATGAGAATGTTGTCTATTGGAAATCTAAAGAAGTTTCCATGGATTTTGATGAGGACGAAGAACATGAAGCTCCCAAGGAAGAAGGTTTTAGTCCATCCAATTCTTCAGAACATCTCGTAGATCATAAAGAAGAGCCAGAAGGGCCTAGTGAACCAATGGATTCGATTGTTGTTCCTGTGATCAGGAAGAGGCGAGCTTGGCTTAAATCTACCTTGCAGGCAACAAAATGTTAAAATCCGAAAGTTCTATGCAGAAATTTAAAAATTATTTGTAGAAACTTGAAAGTTCTATGCAGAAAACTGAATGTACTTGCAGAAAATTGAATGTACTTTGCAGAAAATTGAATGGAATTGAATGTACTTTGCATAAAGTTGAATGTACTTTGCAGAAAACTGAATGTACTTTACAGAAAATTGAATGTACTTTGCAGAAAATTGAATGTACTTTGCAGAAAACTGAATGTACTTTGCAGAAGACTGAATGTACTATGCTATTACAATTACTTAGAATGCAGATTTATTCTTCACAACTTTTCAAAACAGCAATTGTAGATAGAACATAAACGGAAGGATCATATGAAGAAAGTCAAGCACAAATATGAAACACTGAGAGTTAAGTCCAATGACCAAGGAAAAACACACAAGGGGAAAACCCAAATGATTCTTCTTCTATTAGATTTCTTCAATTGTTCAGCAGCGTATAGAGAGAAAAAAAATGAGAACAAATAAAGTCACCAATGTTAGATCAACTTGCAATTGAAGTGTTCTTGCTCTTTGCTGGAAAATCTCCTCCTTCTCTTGATTAGATCTTGTCCTACACACTTGCTCCAGCTCTTCCCTTGCTCTTACTCTTCACTTGCTCTCACACTTCTCTTGCACACACTCAACTCTAGCTCTCCTTCTTCACAATGAACATGTTACTCTCAACTCTCACTTGCTCTTGCTTAAATAGATGAGAAATGAGAGTTACAAAATGAATTCATTCCTTGAGCCAATAATAGGAGAATTGAATTCCATGAGGGAGGAGTTACTTGAGGAGAAGTGTAACTCATCCCAAGAATAGAGAGAGAGGTACACTTGTCTTGAGGAGTTACAATTCGAATTAGGGAGAGAGAGAGTATTTGGTGAGAGTTACAAATCGAATTGAATGAGGGAGTTACAAGTGCATTTAATGAGGAGAAGTTACACTTTTGTCATACATTGAATTAGTGAGGGAGAGTTACATTCTCTTAAGTGTGGAGTTACTATTTTATTCCAAGAGAGAGGTTCAATTTGCCAAGTAAGAGATTCTCAATTTAATTTACTTATTTCATGAGAGAATTTGTTTTTATTAATCCATTAAAGGTGAATGACTTTAAACTATTTTATAAATAATAGTATCATAATAATAATGATACTAGTAAGGATAAAAATATTAATTCTTGACTTGTATAATCATGATTGATTTGATTTTAATGTGGATTCCATATGTCGATATCATCCTTGATCATTTAAACATGGCTTTCTATTTTTGGAAAGTCACTTCCAAATTGAGATGTGATTTACTATTTTTGGAAAGTCATATTACAATTGTTAGAAATGAAATTTTATTATAGTTGGTTCAAACGGAACTGGAAGATATGATTTCTTCTAGGAGAAATTCATCCCTGAGCTGCCAAATTTTAACACTCCCTCTGAGCTAGGGAGGAATTTCTTTCTGCATCAAAGATCTATGCTTCATCTGATCTCTTTCATTCATCTTACTTCAACTCTGCTTGATAAAATTTGTAACAATGAAGTCGCAATTTAAAAAAGAATCATCCACTTGACACAAATTTGTAAAGGAAAGAACCATCACATGTCACATAAACAAGGACTATACTCGACCAATTTTCATCTCAAAAAAATAGGCGATAAAAACACAAACATCACATAGACAAGACTCAAACAAGTCACACATACAAGAATCAAACACAACCAAGTGTCAAGTGGTGGAACATCTGCATCCTAGACAAGTCACACAGACAAGTCTCAATACACCTATTGCCCAGATAGGTCGCTCTTCCCATGTCCCACACTGTGTGCCGGATGCATACTAAGGCCTACTCTTGTGGCACACACTACACAAGAGGTCCCTCATCCTCAGGAGCTTTTGGATATCATTCCCTAATCCTATGAACTCTAACAAGGGGGAAAGGCAGCTTAGTGTTCTCAATCAGTTGTGACCACCTCCTAGAAGGGTCACATCCATAAGTCCATGTTGCTCTCTAAAAACCAAGAACTTCCCTTTTGATAAAGGCTTGGTAAGAATGTCAGCTATTTGATCATCAGTGGAGATGTGATGGAGCCTCACTGCTCCCCTCTGCACCATATCCTGAATATAGTGATACTTGATCTCAATATGCTTGGACTTGTCATGAAACACGGGATTTTCTGCAAGACGAATCTCGCTATTATTGTCACAATATATAACTGTTGTGTCTGGAACTTGCTCAAATAGTTCCCAAAAATCTTTCTCAACCAAACTACCTCACAACTAGCCATGCTAGCAGCAATGTACTCAGCTTCAGTTGTACTTAGTGCAACAGACTCTGCTTTTTACTCATCCAAGAGATCATGGCAGATCCCAAGCTAAAGCAACACCCAGAAGTGCTCTTTCTATCAGCAGATTTACCTACCCAATTAGCATCAATATATCCATGAAGTCTTATATTTTTAGCAATATATTTCAATCCTAGATTTATAGTTCCATGCAAGTATCTGAGTACATGTTTTGCAACAATCTAATGGGCATGAAAGGGATCAATCATATGTTGACTTAAAGTGTTTACAACAAAGCATATATCAGGCCTAGTGTTTACCAAAAACATCAAAGCACCAATGAGTTGTCTATACTCTGTGGGATTTGCTAGATAGGGTCCTGCAGCTTTGCCACATAATTTCTTAAAGTTCATTTCCATAGGAGTATGCATGGACTTACATTCTACCATAGCAAATATTTCAAGAAGCTTAACAACATATTTTCCTTGAGAAAGATAAATTTCACCAGGTCTTTGCCAGACCTCTAGTCCCAGAAAGTAATGCATCAAACCAAGGTCTTTCATTTCAAATTCAGAAGCTAACTCCCTCTTACACTAGAGGATAAGAGGTTCTCCTCCTGTCAAGAATAAATCATCAACATACAATACCAAAATCAAAGGTATACCTTGGACTGTCTTGAAGTAGAGGTTTGGGTCTGCACTGCTTCTTGTGAAACCAAGTTTTATCAGGTAGCTATCAATGCGAGCATACCAAGCTCTTGGAGCTTGCTTCAACCCATATAAGGCTTTCTTCAATCTGCATACATGAGTTTCTCTGTCATGCTCTTCAAAGCCTTGTGGTTGTTCCACAAATACCTCTTCCTTGAGGAAGCCATGCAAGAAAGCAGTTTTCATGTCCATTTGGTGAAGAGTCCATCCTTGGCTAGCAGCTAAGGCAACAACAGATCAAATAGTAGTATATCGAGCTACAGGTGCAAAAATCTCATCATAATCTATTCCCTCTTTCTGAGAGAATCCTCTAGCTACAAATCTAGCCTTATATTTTTCAATACTACTATCTGCACCATGTTTAATCTTAAACAACCATTTGGAAGTGACAACAGATTTACCTTGAGGTCTAGGAACCACTTCCCAGACATCATTTTGGATGATGGACTCGTATTCTTCAGTTATGGCATCCTTCCAGATTTGTTCTTTTGCATCTTCTTCAAAGGTGCATGGTTCTACCTAAATGATGTTGCTCATGGCAGCAACATACCCTTGAAACAGACTTGGCTTCTTAGTTTCTCTGAACATTCCTCTTGGGGCAGCATGTTGTTCAGCGTCTTGCAAGGTGTCTCGTAGCCATAGTGGTCTCTTTCTGGTAGGAGGACCATGTGGTGGAGGACCTAGAGGATCCATGGAACCCATTGGATTATCAACAAGCTCATTCTCATGTTCCAGTTCAGACTCAAATGCAAGCTCTTTTCATTAACAACTTGTCTTTCAGCAATGGCAGGAGGAGGAGAGTCTCTTGCTTTTCTAAGAGTTGCATCTTCATCAAATGTTACATCTCTGCAACTCAATAGTTCTTTGAGCAGATACATAAATTTATAAGCTTTTGAATTATCACAATAACCAACAAACATACATTTATTACCTGAAGCTTCCAATTTTTTCCTTTTCTCTTTCAGCATATGGAAATACACAAGACAGCCGAAGATTCTCAAATGACTCACATCAGGCCTTTAACCAATGAAGACTTCTTCAGGAGTCTTATTGTCTAAGGCTTAATGAGGAGTTCTGTTTTGCACATAAACAGTGGTATTTGCAGCTTCTCCCCACAGAAACTTCGATAGCTTTTGATCATGCAACATGGCTCTAACTGCTTCCATAATGGTTCTATTTTTCCTCTCAACTTCACCATTTTGTTGTGGATTATACAACATAGTGGTTTCTTTCTTTATTCCAGCGTCTCTGCAAAGATCATTAAACTCATTGGAGGTGAACTCTCCCCCATTATCAAATCGGAAAGCTTTGATCAGCTTTCCCATTTGATTTTCAATCAAAGCCTTGAAATCTCTGAACATGTCAAATGCTTCCCCTTTCTTTTTCAAAAAGAATATCCATGTCTTGCGAGAAAAATCATCAACAAAAATCATGAAATACAAGTAGCCACCAAGAGAAGTAACAGGTATAGGTCCACATAAATCAAAATGTATGAGCTAAAGTACCTAACTAGTTTTTGTTCTGCTTGAAGGGAATGGTCCCTTTATATGCTTTCCACTTACACATACTGGGCAAACTCTTTCATGATCTATTCTGATCTCATGCATTCCAGAAACCATCTTCCTTACATGAGGTAAGGCTTTGTAGTGTAGGTGAACAAATTTTCTATGCTATAGCTCACACTGAAGATCGACATCATGGACCAATGCATGAATGGGTTTACCATTGACTTTGTAAAGCCCTTAACATCATGATCCAAGAGTGAAGGCTTCTCTCACACTTGAGTTCAAAGGCCAAGTTAGAACTTTTCCATTAATAAAAACAACTTTCATTCTTTTATCTTCTAGAGCAGATATGGATACAAGATTCTTTTTCAAACTACGTACATACAAAACTTCTTGTAGAAAAATAGATTTGTTACCATCTAATTGAAATGAAACTAAACCATATCCTTTAACTTGGTGAGTAGAATTATCTCCAAGGATAACATTTAAATTAGTCTCCCTCTCAATTAGATTAAAGAGTGCATCTTTGTAACTAGTAAAATGTTTGGGAGCACCACTATCAAGTAACCAACTATCAAATGAATCTGCAAAAGAAGAACTGGAAACAGCAGAAACAAGAAAGTATTTAGATTGAGTTTATGCTGCATTATTTCTATATCTTGGATTTCTTATTTTCTTAAGATGTCATTTTCTTTTATTTTCAGAAGAGTTTTTCTATAATCAGGTTTGCTTTTGAATCTAGGATCTCTTCTTCTTTCTTTACAGTGACGAGAAAAATGACCATGTTTTTTACAGTTAAAGCATCTAACTATTGACATGTCTATATTCCCTTTACTTGATTTGAAAGCAGAATTATTTTTATTACCTTTTTTCTCTTGTCATAGGTTTAAAATGCAGTCAGTTCTCCTTCTCCATGATGTGAAATTCTCTCCTTGGAGACCATTCTGGCCTCCTCTTGGATACACTTTCCCAAGAGCTCATCAAATGTGGGATTAGTGTTGATGTCGTTATGGTGGTGATAAAATTCTCCCAAACAGGAAGAAGGCATCCAAGCGCAATCAACACCATTTCTTTGTCGAGTACAACTTCACCAATTGTTGACATTTGATTCTTGATTTTAGTCATTCTCAGGAAGTATCCCTGAATTGTTTCTCCTTTATTCATCTTGATGTTCTTCAACTGATTCTTCAAAGCAATAATCTGGTTTAAGTTACTAATTGCAAACATGTCAATTAATTAGTCATACATTTCTTTAGCTTTCTTCAAACTAGAAACATAAGTAATGAGATGATCACTAAGAGAATCAAGGATAATTTTTCTAGCTTTGATTTCACCCTTTTTATATTTGGATTTGACAATAACACTTGCATTCTCTGGTGGATTAGTTATTGTGTCTTCAACGTACTCCAAAACTTTGTGTTCTTCAAGAGTGATATCTACCCTTACTTTCCATGGACTAAAGTAAACATCATTCAACTTCTCCTCTATCTTGAAATAAGACGAATCCATCTCAATCAGAAAACGTTGGCAGCAAGTGGGGTATCCTCAAGTGATCTCTGATCTCCTTGAACTTGTCTTCACCGAGGCTCTAATACCATGTTAAAATTTGAAAGTTCTATGCAGAAATTTAAAAATTCTTTGCAGAAACTTGAAAGTTTTATGCAGAAAATTGAATGTACTTACAGAAAATTGAATATACTTTGCAGAAAATTGAATGGCACTGAATGTTCTTTGCAGAAAGTTGAATGTACTTTGCAGAAAACGGAATGTACTATGTTGTTACAATTACTTAAAATGCAGATTTCTTCTTCACAATTTTTCAGAAAAACAATTGTAAATAGAACATAAACTTAAGAATCATATGAGCCAAGCAAAAATATGAGACACTGAGAGTTGGGTCCAATGACCAGGGCAAACCCACAAGGGGAAAACCCAAATGATTCTTCTTTTATTAGATTTCTTCAATTGTTCAACAAAGTACAGAAAGAGAGAGAATGAAAATGAATAAAGTCACTAATGTTAGATCAAGTTGCAGCTGAAGTGTTCTTGCTCTTTGCTAGAAAATCGCCTACTCCTCTTGATTAAATCTTGTCCTACATACTTGCTCCAGCTCTTCCTTTGCTCTTACTCTTCGATTACTCTCACACTTCTCTTGCACACACTCAAATCTAGCTCTCCTTCTTCACAATGAACATGTTACTCTCAATTCTCACTTGCTCTTGCTTAAATAGATGAGAAATGAGAGTTACAAAATGAATTCATTCCTTGAGTCAATAATAGGATAATTGAATTCTATGAGAGAGGAGTTATTTGAGGAGAAGTGTAACTCATCCCAAGAATAGAAAGAGAGGTACACTTGTCTTGAGGAGTTACAATTCGAATGAAGAAGAGAGAGAGTATTTGGTGAGAGTTACAAATCGAATTGAATGAGGGAGTTATAAGTGCATTTAATGATGAGGAGTTACACTTTTGTCATACATTGAATTAGTGAGGGAGAATTACATTCTCTTAAGTGTGGAGTTACTATTTTATTCCAAGGGAGAGTTCAATTTGCCAAGTAAGAGATTCTCAATTTAATTTACTTATTTCATGAGAGAATCCATTTTTATTAATCCATTAAAGATGAATGACTTTAGACTATTTTATAAATACTAGTATCATAATAATAATAATACTAGTAAGGATAAAAATATTAATTCTTGACTTGTATAATCATGATTGATTTGATTTTAAAGTGGATTCCATATGTCAAGATAATCCTTGATCATTTAGACATGACTTTATATTTTTGGAAAGTCACTTCCAAATTGCAATGTGACTTACTATTTTTGGAAAGTCATATTAGAATTTATTCGAAATGAAATTCTATTATAGCTAGTTCAAACGGAACTAAAAGATATGATTTCTCCTAGGAGAAATTCATCCCTAAGCTGTCAAATTTTAACACAAAAGGACATGCGGCACCACGTGGCGCCTTCAGGGAAAGCAAGAGACCAAAGAGGTATTCTGGATATGCAGCTTTAATGACTAATCTTATTGATTTTGAACCTTCCACCTTTGAATAAGTAGCTGGCCAGCAAGTATGGAAGGATGCGGTGTTAGAAGAATACCAATCAATTATGAAGAATGATGTATGGGAAATTGTGCTAAGAACTAAAGGGAAGTCTATGGTCAACTCCAAATGGGTATACAAGATCAAGCATGCAGTGGATGGTAGCATTAACAAATACAAGGCAAGAGTCATGGCTAGAGGGTTCTCCAAGAAAGAGGGAGAGGACTACAATGAGACTTTTGCTCCAATTGCCAAGTACACTACCATTAGATCTATTATTTCTATTGCTTCTTCTATGGGTTGGAATTTACATCAGATGGATGTAAAGACGACTTTCTTCAATGGTGTGATTGAGAAAAAAGTGTACATAGAACAACCTCTCAAGGTTTTGAGGTTCATGGAAGAGAGTCTCATGTTTGTAGGTTGAAGAAAGCATTGTATGGACTTAAGCAAGCTCCAAGATCCCGGTATTCATAAATTGGCAGCTACCTAACAAGACTTGGTTTCTCCAAAAGTGATGTTGATCCAAACCTTTATTTCAAGGTCGAGAAGAATGAACCTATGATTCTATTATTGTATGTTGATGACTTATTTGTGAAAGGAACTAGAGGGAGTTGGCTTTTGAATTCGATATGAAGGATCTTGGGTTGATGCACTATTATTTGGGGCTAGAAGTATGGCAAAACCCTGGTGAAATCTTACTTGGTGAAGGAAAGTTTGTTGTCAAGATCCTACATAAGTTTGGAATGATGGACTGTAAATTGATGGCGACTCCCATGGTGACAAATCTGAGAAAGTTGAGAGACTCTGAGTCAGATTTGGTAGATCCATTGAGATGTACTGGGAGATAATTGGCTCGTTGATGTATTTGGTTAATACCAAGCCAAACATTTGCTTTGCAGTGAATACTCTAAGCGAGTTCTAGGTGGACCCTAAACATGAACATTGGATTGCAACAAAACATGTTTTGAGATATTTGTGTGGTAAAATTGATTATTGTTTGAGATATGTCTCAAACAGTGATATACAACTGCAAGGATATACAGATGCAGACTGGATAGGGAGTGGTGAAGACAGAAAGAGTACATCTAGAGGTTGCTTCAGTTTGGGCTCCGCTCTGATTTTGTGGATGAGTAAGAAGCAGAATAAATTGGAGTCGGTTTAGTGAGTTGTGAAGCAGTGGAGCTTCGAAAGTTACTCACGGGACTATTTGATCATGTGCTCAAGCCGACCATGATATATTGTGATAACAAAAGTTGTGTGAAGCTAACAAGGAATCCAGTTTTCCATGACAGGAAGAAGCACATCAAGATCAAGTACCACTTCATCTGTGACATGGTGCAGAAGGGAGCAGTGAAGCTCTAATATGTCTCCACTAATGAGCAAATTGTTGATATTTTTACAAAGCTTCTATCCAGAGCAAAGTTTGTATAATTCAGGGACAAGCTTGAACTCATTGAGAATGCCTCTCTCATTGACAAGGAGTATTAATGAGATAGCATCGTTGCACTGACATTCTCCTTGTGGCATATATGACCAAAATTAAGAAGAATGGTCCAAGAGAGGACAGTCTTTCTTCCTGTACAATAACCAAAATTAGGAAGAGGCCCAGAATTACTCAGATAGAGTGTGGCCCTTCAGTATCAATATCAATTAGCATCAGGCCCTGAATTACTCAAATAGGGTGTGGCCTTTGGAGATTCACTGTATGTCAAATATTGACCAGAATGATGGTGAACCAAGACTTGTCTGTATACCACGTGTCTGATAGACCAGAATTATGGTGACTAGTTGATACAAATGATGTATCGTGTGTCAAGAGTACCGACTGGGATTATGGTGAGGATACACCATGGGTAAGAGGTGTCGACCAGAATTATGGTAGTCTATTGATGTTGTTGGTTTACCATGTGTCAACGTTATTTGGCCAAAATTATGGTAGTTGAATGATGTTGATACTATTTATGATTTGTTATAACCTTTTCTTAGAGAAATTTTTCAACATGAAGAACATTTATCTAGTCATTATGAATACCTCCCTAGCTAAGACGGAGTGTTGAATTTTGTAGCTATGGTCGGTCTTCATAATTTATATTTTAGCCCTTGTAATGTATAAAGAATTTGTAAGACACGTTCTTCATATTACTTTCACTATTTAGCCCATGAAAGAATTTATATAAGACGTGTTGTTCATGTTAGATTTAAGAGAGAAAAGATTGAATTTTTGGCTCCAAACTTGTCAAGTCGTCCCTCCCTCGAGTCAAGTTGGCCCCAGTAAAGAGACACACCCATTCTCAAAGGAAGAACACTATATATAGAGCATTCGACCTCTTCCACAAGGCACCATTCGACCTCATACAAGACAAGACAATTTCTGGGCATCCAAGCGAAGGAGGACAAAGAAGGACAAGAAGGATGAATTCATCTCTAGCATCTAT
The DNA here is from genome assembly GCA_031772625.1 of Pinus tabuliformis. Lineage (NCBI taxonomy): Eukaryota > Viridiplantae > Streptophyta > Pinopsida > Pinales > Pinaceae > Pinus > Pinus tabuliformis. The sequence continues at coordinate 479,997,729 of CM062815.1, forward strand.
CTCTCTCTCCCTTGAACTCGCATGTGTGAATTTCTAGGCAGTTTCTGGGTAGCATATTCTGGGTAGGCCGAGTTTTTGGGCATATTATGGGAGACTGAAATTCGGCCTATGAAGATCAGAGAGGGCCAAAATAGAAGGGAAGAAGTTTGACTTGAATTGACTTTACTAGAGGGTTGCTTAACAAGGTTTGACCATAACTTGTTGGTTTCTTTAATCTCATAGTTGACTAGCAACATTAGATGTATCACTTGTTGAACTAAAGAATTTCTCTAAGGTTGTTGGGTTTTTCCCCCAAGTGGATTTTCCTAGGGTAGATCTTGTGTACTCTTCATGCATTGTGATTTCTACTATCCTTATGCTTTTATAGTTGAATTTTTGAAGTGTAATTGCCTAATGGTAAACTAGAATTATTAAAATAAGATCTTAAATCATTAGAATTAAGAATCAATATTTTAGAAATTTATGTTTGTATCTATTGCACTTGAAAAATCAACAGAAGCAAGTGTTGATGTTTGTAGCTCAGGTAGATGCTTCTGCACACACCTGTTGAAAATTGGGCAACTAGACCTCATAGGAATCCAATAACCCCAAGGAGAGACCATCTTTCCCTAAAGGAAAATTCAAATGAATAAAAGTAATATTAATATTAATGTGTTGGGCACTCCTCTTATTATTATTAATGTGGTAAGCAATCATTAAAATATATATTGAAATTTTGTTGAGCAAATTCAAATTCAAGATTCCCCTCCATAAGTCAACCTCAATCACAAGCCAACTTTCCCGCAATGGTCGTGTCCTTTCAATAATCCTCCCTCATTTGAAAAAGATCTCAGACTTTTGTGGCTCATATCTTTCTGTGATGGCTCGCTATCTTACTATGGTTCGCATTTACTGTGGTTTGCTCATTCTTCTGTGGCTTGAATACTTCTACTGTAGTTTGCATCTATTATGGTGGCTTAGGTTTGTTTCTCTAAGGTTCGCATTCACTATCTGTGACTCGCTCTCATGGTTCGCACTATACTATGGCTCGCTCATTCTATAGGCCTCGCACTACTGTGACTTGCTCTGAGGCTCGCATCTCTCACAATGACTCGTATTTACAGTGGTTTGTATTGTATGTAGTTTGATGGTTCATACAGTGGCATACATTGTGGCATTACAATGACATACACTCTTCTCTTAGGTTCATATCACTTATGATCTGAATCTTGCACTGTTCCTATGGCTTTGTGGATCACTTTTTCATATCTCTGGTTTATGTTATGGCTCGCACTTAAGACAAGTGACTCACATCTCTAGCACAAATACTCAGTGGCTCAGATCTTGCATGTTCTATATCACAGGTGACTCACACCTCTTTGTGGCACACTATATATATATATATATATATATATATATATATATATATATATATATATGAGCTCATACTCTGAGATTGCAACTCATCACAGTGGCTCGAATTAATGATCACATCAACAGTGGCTTACGTTCTTTTATGGTGGCTCATATAATTCTATGGCTATGGCTCGCATATGATCTCTAAGGATCACATTTTAGTGATTCTATGACTCACTTTACAAGAAATTTTGTGACTCGCTCTTGGCATGCACTTGACATCACTTATATATAGTGGCATCGTATTACTATGACTCGTTTTAAATGTTTCTATGGCTCACATAACTGTATTGTATTTCCATGTGGTTCATTGTGGCTTGCATCTTTGGCTAACACTATACTCCATGACATGATACTTTGTGGCTCGCTTGGGCAGTATCTTGAGATAGTACCCTTAACAACAGTGATTTAGATGAATGACATGAAAATGACCTTGCTCTTATATGATGACAGTGACCTTGTTCTTATATGATAACAATGACCTTGTTTATGATGAAAGTAACCCTTGATAGCAGTATATCTTTGATGATGACACTTGACAGTGATGGCACCTCACTCTTGACAGAGATGATTCTTGATAACATTTGATGACATTTGACAGCACTGATTCATTACAGTGATGATGATAGTAATGACCTCTAATAGTGATGACTCTTATTCTTATGACATGGATGTTACCTCTTGTGACAGTGTTATGGAAACAGCTCTCTAGAGATCAGATCATTTAGTTCACAAACGTAGTTGTGAACTGACTTAGGTTGGGCCTAAGAGACCTGATGTGATTGATGAATCTCATTCTTATTGTACTTTGTATCTCAGCTGAATAATCGATGAATATCTAAGAAGAAGAATTTGGTTGGGTTTTCCCCATTGTGGGGTTTCTTGGTCTCTTACCTGAATCCCGGTGTCTCTATTGTGTATGCTTTTCTTTTGTTGTTCTTTACTATTCCGCTGCATTGGTTGATGATTATTGTTCTCTCTACATAATTGCTAATGATGATATGATGTTATGGGGTGAATGTAATGTGAAAATATTGAAAAAGGTTAAAGTTGCAAATATCTACAGTAGAGAACAAATCTAGCCCTAAAAATTAACAAGGCCTAAGTGTCTAGGCACGCAGAAACTCACCCAAAGTCTCCCTAGGACACTTGCTCAAGTATGAGCAAGTTGCTATTGTAACTTAGCCTAAGTCTAACCTAGGAAAGCACATAATTATGTTGGCTAATTGAGCTAAACAAACTTAGGAAAAGTAAAATAATTTACTTTAGTGATTATGTTTTAATATCAACCGTTAATCTCAAGTGAGGCAAGATCTAATCTCTGTCGTCAATCACTTTGGAGATTGAGGTTTACGGATTTAATGTAAAGTTGTAAAAGCAATGCTAAGGAGATGAGAAAGACACACCATACAGTGGCACAAGCCATTGAAAAAGGGATTCTCTCAAGTGAGGAGTGTGATACTCACCTCACTTGAGATCAAGATTTAGGGATTTAGCTCAATGTAAAGTTATAAAAGCAAAGGCTAAGGAAAAGAGAAAGATACACCATACAGCAACACTAACCATTGAGAGAGGGATTTTCTCAAGTGAGGAGTGTGATACTCAAGTGTATTGAGTCCGAGGAAGGTATGACGGTGCGGCATTGGAGATCCAAATTAGCTAAGGAGATCGAGGACAAATCTAGGGTCTGATCTGTTGGATCAGATCTAGGGTATGTTGTAATTGTAGTTTCTTCAATTGGATCATTATCTTGGGATGGGAGCCCAAGTAGGTTCCGAGTTATTAATGACGAACTATTGATTGGACAGAATATGTTTGTGTCACTTGTGATTGAGTTGTTGTAATTTTGTTTCCATTAATTGTGTTAAGAACCTAGTTTTGCATCTATTCAATAGATCTGTAATCTGTTAGGTTAATAAAATATCAGGTGCCAGGTTTCAACAGAAATTTAAAATGAAATTACAATTATTCAAAGCATAGGACAAAACCATTTGGCTAGCTTCTACATGTTGGTTTTAATCTTACAGCGGTTAAATGGATAATGGATTGTATAACTTTTGTCTCTTTTGTTGTGTTTATTAGTGATTCAGCCTCAAAAATGTTAGGCCAACATGGAGCTGAGGCAAGGTACCCTTATCCTTTCTATAGATCCTGCTAGTTGCTAAAGGTTTGAGCAGAGTTATACAGATGATAAAGATTAGAAATAATTGTTGGAGTCAGAACTGGTAGGATAATATTGTTAAATCATCTATTATTTGTTAATGATTTCTTCTTGTTATTTAATGGTCGTGTAAGGGAAGCAAGAAAGTTGCAAGAAATATTGGATACTTATTGAACTGCTATAGGTATGTAACTAATTATGCAAATATATTCAATCTTTTTTAATAGTCTAGAGTTGTTGAAATGTAACTAGTGTCGATCTTCATAATTGTTCTTGAGTCGTGACTTGATGTAATTATTGATGTACTTGTCAAAAGAAAAGAAAAAATTGTAAAAAGAAAAATTATTTTATTGAAATGGGTTTCTTGCCCATTATATAGTGGTCCTAGGTCAAAGCACCCATTATGTGCTCTAGGGGTCGTGTTGTCAAGTTAAGAGTCAAGGTCATGATGTTTTAGCCCTTGGAGGGCCCATGTAACAAGGAAAAATAGGTAATGTAATATTTCATGTCTAGAAGCCTCCAAGTGATGAGTCAACCACCCCTCTTCAGGTCGGCCTAGAGAGGCCTAATTCGCCCTCATGGAGGCCTATAAAAAGAAGAACCTCACCTCATTTGAGGCATACATTGAACTACAAGTTATCTCTGATTCTATCGAAGAAGAGAAGAGTCTGATCTAGCGAAATTGTGCGAGAAGAAGACCGAATTCTTGGGAGGCCATGGAATCTGTGGAAGGGAGCAAAATTTTGTCTTTGGTGCTCACATGTGTGAGTTTGAAGGAGGATCTAGGGTTTCCTCAGTCTGGTTTTTGCAGAGACATCTTTTGGGATACGGTTGGCTCATCTCTTGGGGTTTGATCAAGGTTAAGGTCATGGTGTAGGAAGTCTTCATTGAACAGACTCTGTAAGAAGAGATTTTGTGGGTTTTCCTCTCTAATTGAGGTTTTGGCCCTTACTAGTAGCCTACATTTGGTGTTCTTGTGTTTGTGTCGTGATCTTCTTATTGGCATTTGTCTTTATGATATAACAGAACCAAATGATAATAATAACGTCACAAGAAAATGTCAAGAATAAAAGAGAAATCAAATTTTAAATACCTTAATTGTATGCCCTAGATTTCTCAACATGGTAACAGAGTTAGGGCTTTGAATAGTGGGCAGATAGAAGATCAGTTCAGCTTCACCACTTCTTAAGGAATACTATAATCCTAGACCGAATTTGTGGGGACGTCTAGAGCAAATTTTTGGGCACATATTCTAGCCCGAATTGCAGAGACAAGGTCACATTATACAATGCAAGAGCGAATTGATTTGGAGGGTTTATAAGCCTTGATCATAAGAACCTAAAGGCTAATCTAATAGTTCTCCCTAATCTACACCTTCTGACTAGCAGATTGAAGATTAAAGAGGCCGCAGATCCATCTAGTGATATCGAGGGTACAAGAAGGCGATTTCTGAAGGAGCAAATGGCATGTCAATAAGCCCAAGGAAGGCCAAAATCTTTAGCATAAGAACAAAGGCACAAAAGCACCATTTTGCAAGATTGAAAGTCTGAACTGGAATTCAAATTTGCTACAGGTTTGGTTGAAGGTATGAATTATCTAAAGAAGTATTAGGTCAGTCAAGCCATAACCATTTTATAAGCAAAGGATCAAGCTAATCCGAGTTGACAAAATAACTTCAGAAAAGGAGTCGAATCCTCTTCAAAGTTTTGAGCATAAAAAAAAAAAAATCTCCATTGAAAGTCATTGTCAAAAGTCCAAAATTGTAAGGTTCATATCACTAGTTTCATAGAAGGATTATTCAGAACATAAGGAGAACAAGATCTCCTCTTGAGCATAAGTCTTGTTAACTGTGCATAAAAGTAATCCTAGTTCGAGTTGGATAGATCTATGCAAGACCGAGATCTTACTTGCCATGGCAATGCCGAGAATATATATTACTATGGTATTACTGAGTTTTTTATCTGAAACTGTAAGAGTATGTGAGTGTGTACAGCAGTCATCCTTATCCAAAAAACCAGAGGGATCCTTCTCCTAACTGAAACATTGTCATGCACCTTTATCCAAGATTTTTGTAACCCTGAACTTGACCGAGATTTCAGAGAGGAGTACGAGGATGTCACTGTCCAAATGCGAGGGTGTAGGCTCCTTTATATAGTAGTTTGTCCCTGTATTTGAGCCGACATGTCCACCGAAAGTGTTGTGTCTCCTTTGTGAGCCGACTTGTCATTTATATTTATCTTGAGGCTGACATGACTGCCTTTCTTCATCGTTTTGCTGGTAGACTTCTTCGTGCTTGTCTTTGGAGGATTGTGCTTGTCTTGGAGGGCCTTTTAGACTAGTATATATATTTACACATATGCTCAAGAAGAGCTCTTTACATGTCTTTGACTCTTTGACTTTCCTAGACCTATGGAATGAGCAAGAAACTCATTCTTATAATTTACAAAAATAATATTTCTTTTCTTGACAAGTACAAAGATCAAAGTTACATTTGTAAATACCAAACCTAGTTACACTTTCTTCAACACTCCCTCTTAACTAGGGAGGTATTTATAATGGTACTTGGTTATTCTCAATCTGAATAATTTCTCATAAGAAGAATCAGATTGGTAATCCCATCTTTATAGCATCATATCAATCAGCATTGTCATAGTGCAAGGCCTTGACTAACAACGCCATCTCTCCATGAGACCATGAGTTACAATGTTGGTGAGACCAGTGATTTATAGACACCTTCATCATTGTATTTCAAGGTACATACCCACCCGAGTGTTCACTGAGTATGACCTTTTAGGACTATTCTTATCTTGGGTTCCCAGCCCTCAAAGAATATCGGTCCTCTTGCCTACTCTTATCTTGGATGCCCTACACATCCTCAAAGAGTATCAGATGCCATATTATTACCCAATCCTCCCATTATTTCTTCCCAAATGAAGACAAGAATGTTGTGTCTATCATGTGTCTATCATGTGTCTACATTTCCATTCATGGCCTTCATCTAGACTTACGATTGTTAGTCTTGGTCTAGTGCATGACACATGAAATGGAAAAACACAATTGTCACTCCTTTGTAATCAAGGGTGATCTATTTCAAACTCCCTCTTGATCAGGGACCTGTCATAGCTTACTCTTAGCTAGGGACTCTTTTATACATGAGCAGCTTCTTCTTCGTGGGTTCTTCAGTTGATTGGTCAATTTCTCTCCTTGATGCCATGGAATTTAGTTGAGCTTCTTCCTTGTAGGGCAACAGCCATCGATCACTTTCCTTCTTATTCTGTCATGTCATTCCTTTCTTCATGGAAAGTGGCCTTCTTGGCATACATCTAAAACATTATTCATATGGCTACTTCTTTTCTCTCCATGCTTCTTTCAGGAGTTTCCATCCATCGCATGAATGTTGGTTGTACTTGTACTTACAAGTCTTGTTCTAGTAGCCCTACATGAACTCATCCAAATATTATTCAAGAAATCAAAACATCATATTAAATTAAATCATACCTTACGAGATGGCTCTTCATCATGACATCTTCTTGTAGGTATCAACATCCTGCACACTTGTTGACATATCTCCCAAGGATATCCATTGTCAAGGGTCTTCTTTCATCAGAGTCTTTATATCTTTCTAGGAGGTTTCCTAGTCAAATCTTCTTGGTCTTTTAGATGTTGATTGCCTTCATCATCGTTGCATATCTCACGATCTCTTCCTCACACATTCCATTTCTCAGAGCTTTTGATCAAAGTTTCTTAGTCAACTACCTCATACTTCATATGAGGACATATTATGTTGATTTCATCTAGTGTGACTTATGCCTTCCTGCATTCTTTCAGAGGAGAAGATCCTTTTTCTCTTGATCATGCTTCTCAAGATAGAAGTAATGATCCATTGTTACCTGCAACCATATGACATGACATTATAATATTAAATACAAGCATACATACCTCATTTTACCTTTAGGTCATCTAGGCTTCTTCCAGCAGCTTCCTTGATTGAAGAGATCTTCAATGTCATCACACAATTATCCCATGAATTCCATGAGTTGGAGTTCCTGATGAAACACCTGCTTCCTCTCTAGATTAGTGAACCCTCCAATGAGGATTCCATCAAAGAACCTTGAGGATCTTGCATATCCCCATCTGGCAGATGTTTCTTGATGTATGATGAGCCTTGTCCTGGATGACATCTTTCTTTCCTTTAATGTTCAATGAGATTCCCAAGAGCTATATCCTTCATGTTTGACTATCATGGATTTTATACTTTTTGTCCTTCATGATTCCCATGGTGATGTCGCGAGCTCTTGCTTCTAATGCTTTCATGATGCCATGATGCATCTTATTATCATTGTCATATCTTATAACACAAGATATAGGAGCTTATGATAGGATCCTTTTGTGAGGGATACTATCTTACTCAGAGGAGAGATTTGATACTCCCTCTTTCCTTTGCCCTTTTCTTTAGCTTCCTCCATCTTTCGATGATATGAGCTTTCAAAATATTTTTATAGCATTGAATCTTAACTATACTTATTTTGTCTTTGCTTGAGGACCAACCTTGCCTTTCCTTTCTACACAAGGTTGAATTCTTTTATCCTTTAATACTATAGACTGCAACTTGTCTTTTTCTATCTAGCATAGAGACCACAAATTGTCGAGTGAGGTAACCTTCTTTGTTCATTGATATTTTTTACCTTGCTCATCAATGATGACTACCTTCTTATCATCTTTCCTAGATCTTCATGAAGTTATTCTTTCATTCTTTAATACCTTTACTATTGTGTAGGTCTAAGTGACCTTCCTTACTTTAATTTCCAATAGTATATCTAGCATTTCATATATCTCTCTTTATGTCTCCTCTTCTGCTATTTCGGTATGAGAGGACTTTTGAGTGATATCATATGAATCCTATGAATCTCTTGATGGATTCAAGCAATGCTTGACCTTCATAGACCTTTTCATAGATATCAATGATTTCTCTTTTCTATGAGGATTATGACAATCCTCCTTATTCTATGCAAGGACTTTCGATTATCTAACCGATTTATAAATCCCCTTGCAATCATGAAATCATTTAACCAAATCTGATTATAAAATTGAAAGATACTTACTTGGTGTGTGAAGAGGAGATCTTCACCTTGATGCTTCTTTTGCTTGAGCTGCCCATCATTAGTATCCTTTCATCACGACTTCCTTGGAGGCCTTCTAGCACCATGACATCAGTGGTCTTGACATCACCGAGACTGCTTCACGACCTTCCCAATTCATTTTTAAGGTACTTTTGACTTCAACATATTGTTGACATGTTAGTGATACTATGTTTTGATCCGAGCACCATGCTATTGAGATCATAATCATAGGCAGAATTCGAGACTGTGAAAATTATATTGGTATGGCACTGCACAGTGATGTCTATGTGCATTGTGTAGAGAGGCAATGTATTGAGAGTCCAAACTTGTCAATGAATAACATAACTAAACTGTGAGTGGCACTGTATAGATAGACTGTCTCATCACTGACACTGCCTTGATGTAATAACTATATTGAGACAATGATGTAATGAGAGGTATTCCTTGGATTACTTCTACAATATATATGTATACCTGAGACTATCTTTTATGGCATGGAGAAATTTCATTGATCAAGAAGTGAGGATCACTGGTATACTCTGTCAAACTGAGCATGAGTTGAGTGCATGACTGTAATTACTGAAGTTGATACTCCATGACTGTTATAGACATGCTTGTTGTATACTTGCTCCTTTAATCCTTTCAACCTACTTTGATGTCATTGGAGACAGATCCTTGTATGTCTCTTTTGTTGCCCTCCATTTGACTTCAGCACCTTAGCTCTGATTCCATGTTGAAGAATCTAGGGCAAATGTAGTTAATGTGATTCTTCTTAGCATGATAACTATTTGTGAGGTATTTTAACTTTTTGCTTATTAGCACAATCTTATCTTGATATCATTAGTGCGTGTATTTCTTACTTCATCAAACAGTTACCAAAATACAAGAACTCAAGATGTTGGCTTTTTGCTAGGGCCAAAACCTCTCCCTCTTGGAGAGGAAAACCCGCACAAAATTCTTCTTATAGAGATTCTACTTGACGAATACCAAGACCATGATCCTTGACCTACTAGGCCATTTCAAGACCAAGACACCAATCTTCTTCTTTGTCACTATTGAGATCATCTTCATTGTTGCACCATCGAAGCCATCACTACTGCAACATCTTTGTTGTCCCTTCACCAACTAGATCTTCCATGTTGATATATGTATTGGAGAGCTGCCTTTTGATCCACCAAGATCATGATTGTCTTATTGTTGCCTTTACCGAGATCATGACCATGTTAGGATCATGACTGCACCTTGACCGAGAATGTAACTATGTTCATCATGATTGCAGTGCAATCTTTACCGAGATCTTACTTGCCATGGCTATGTCGAGAATATATATTACTATGGTATTATCGAGTTTCTTATTTGAAACTATAAGAGTATGTGAGTGTGTACAGCAGTCATCCTTATCCGAAAAACCAGAGGGATCCTTCTCCTAACCGAAACATTGTACTGCACCTTTATCTAAGATTTCTGTAACCATAAATTTGACCGAGATTTCAGAGAGGAGTGCAAGGAATTCATTGTCCAAATGCAAGGGTGCAAGCTCCTTTATATAGTAGTTTGTCCCTGTATTTGAGCCGACATGTCCACTGAAAGTATTGTCTCCTTTGTGAGTCGACTTGTTATTTATATTTATCTTGAGGCCGACATGACTGCCTTTCTTCATCGTTTTGCTAGCAGACTTGTTTGTGCTTGTCTTTGGAGGATTGTGCTTGTCTTGGAGGGCCTTCTAGACTAGTATATATTTACACATATGCTCAAGAAGAGCTCTTTACATGTCTTTGACTCTTTGACATTCCTAGACCTATGGAATGAGCAAGAAACTCATTCTTATAATTTAAAAAAATATATATTTCTTTTTCTTAACAAGTACAAAGATCAAAGTTACATTGTAAATACCGAACCTAGTTACACTTTCTTCAACAAGAAACATATTTGTGGGTGATCAATTTGCTAGTATGGATCTGTCCTCACTATAGTCTCAAGGAGTGGCAGGCGTAATTGGAAGGCTACAAGAAGGATGCTGAGATTTTCTTCTCTCACCCACAGCCATAAATCCATAATATATGTGCACTCCTACAGTGGTATAAATTCACGATCAAGTGACAACTCTATACAAAAGACAAGTTTTTGGTCAACTATTTGAGCAGACATATACAAGATTCGAACCTACGTCAACCAATGAACGAGTCGACCTATGGAGTAGAAGAAAAAGAACCTGTGATCCACTAGGTTGTGAAGTTTCTGAATATGCATAACCACAATGATGAAGTTGTCTTATATTTATACACAGGTTGAATCTAATCAACAGCGAGCCGACATCTTCTCTTGTCATCGGAAAGGTATATTTTTCAAAATATATGTATTATGGTATTGAAGTCATTTTGTAATTGTGAAGAAAAGGTTCTATCAATAGGGAACATGTTTAAGGGTTTGCCTTGAAAGCCGTATTCCTAAAGCATAGTCATTTATGAAGAAGCTATAGTGACTATTCATATTAAAAAGGAAGCCATGTCACATAAGCTATAGGCAGTGAGTAAAGTCACTATAGTATGACTGTGACAAGAAGGATATTTCCATGAGATCAACATAAGACAAGTTCTGATTGTCATTGTTGAAGCATTTAATAATCAATTTTGATAGAAAAAGGGCTTAAAAAGAATTCTTGATAACACTGCATCCATAGCAATCGGTTCTCTAGACCTGAACATCTCTAACTAACAAACAAAAGAGCAGGAGCATTCAGATCTTGAAGCAAGAAGAGGCAAAAATTAAAAAGCAAAAAGATATTGTGAAGAATATCCCGAGCAGATGCACACCTTGAAGAAAAACATTTGCATCTGGAATAACAGGGTCCTACAGCAGTCACTATGACAAAGGTATGTAACCTTGAGGTATGCATGACATCTTCATTTATTACGGGTCTAACATGAAATGTTGAAGGGTTGGTCTATTGTATGATTTTAGGGTTTGTTGTTGAAAATTGTTGTTATTAGTAATGATATCTAGGTTTGAAAAACCTTAGATGTTTAATATGAAACCCTAGCTATATGAAAACCTAACCCTAATTCACTTGTTCCCTCATAAAAACCCTAACCCTTGATCCTTAGGGTTTACATGCAATCTACAGAAGAACAATAAAATTGGTCTAGGGTTGGCACTTGAAAATCCTAGATCCCATGGTAATCCTAGATTGACAGATTGGCATCATGTTTTTATTACTGTATATTTTGCTTGGATGTACTTGTCAATGAATACTGAAAAGGTATAGGAAATAAAGAAAGAAGTACAAGTAGATCCTCTATTTTGGTAAGCATGATGGAAGGAGGGAACTGTAAGGACCCTTGGATCCGTGGGCACTCTGATGTATAGAGATAGATTCATGGTATGATTGCGGGACTATGGATGCCTAAAAGACAAGAATTGGTAGCAGCATACAATAGAATTCATGAACCTAAGATAGCAATCAGCTAGCTGATATAAAGATTTTGTTGCAAGCCGATAATAAGGATCATTTTTTTGGATCCTCTGTGATGTCATGAAGTGACTTCTTCAGCTTGGAAGAATGACCATGATGATTATTATCCAGCCTATATGTTCTTAGAGCAGGCCTCTTAAGAAGCTTTTTTTGGATCCTCTGTGATGCGTTGAAGTGACTTCTTCAACTTGGAAGAATGACCATGATGATTATTATCCAGTCTAGATGTTCTTAAAGCAAGCCTCTTAAGAAGCTTGTTGATTCAATTGCAGCGCAATGGACCTCATCCTGAAAATAAGGTGCAGGGATAAAAGACTGGCTAAGATATGTTCTGCTAAAGACTCTGATGAAATTTGAAGGAAGACCATGATGTTGATGAAAACATGGTACATTGTTAGGTTCTGCACGATCCTGCTATATGAAGAAGATTCACTTTAAGAAGGATATGATTGGGTTGTTGCCTTGGTACTTGGTCCGAGGAGCTGATGTACACCACCATGACAGATATGATAGCAGGTTGCAGATGGTTCGATGGTCATGTCCTAATCACTTTTTGGATGTTCAAGAGGGAGCCATGTTCGAGCTCGATGATGATTAGTTCGCAATGAAGATGATGATGTAACAAAGGGCCATCATAAAGAGGTAACTTTAATTTGATGTTCATTTTGATATTTGAACTCATCTGGTTGAGTTGAAACAGGGCTACCGAAAGAAGGTTGTATAATATCACCTACAACTAGTACTCATGTGATTGGATTGAAGATCCTGAAAGAAGCATGACTGGAAATAGGCAGTTGTATGAAGGATAACCAGATGTGGACTAAAATATCACTTTCTGAAAAAGAAAATGATGACATGACTGTTGATTCAACACTATGGTTTGTTGAAGGGAAGTGATGAAGAAGATGGCCTATGCCCTACGAAGAAGTTAATAAAAAGGAAAGGCTCCATGATGAAGAAGTTGGAACATGATGAAGTTGTATATAAAGGGCCCCGTAAGGTTCAAAGAAAACCCGCACGTGTGATAATGACGATAGAGCCCTGAGAGCTACTATCATAGTAGCTAATGATTGACACTTCTCCCTAGTTGAGAGGGAGCTCCTCCTTAGTTGAGAGGGAGTGACGGATATAGTTCTTTGCTTCATGTGTCATGCACTAGACTAGGACTAATAGCCGTAAGTCTTAGTGAAGGCCATGAGGAGAGAATGGCGTCTAGAGGATTGGGTAAGCATCTGAGATAGATACTCCTTGAGGATTTGAAATCCAAGATAGGAAGTAGTTTGGTGACCAATACTCTTTGAGGATGAGGTAGGGCATCCAATAGGTAAGAGTAGTCGAAGAGGAAATTTCTTGAGGATGTGTTAATCCAAGACAGGAATTGTCCTAGAAGGACATACCTTGTGAACATCCGGATGGGGTATGTGCCTTAAGAGGTAGTGTGGTGTCCCACGTAAAACCTCCCAACATTGTGCTTTGATCTATTGAGAGATAGAGCGTGTTAGTCAAGGCCTTGCTATGTTGACAATGTTAGTTGTATATTGATCATAATGTTGATGCTTAAGATGGCTTATCAATCTGACTCTTCTTATGAGAATAATTCAATGGAAGTATTGTCCTTGTACCTGTGGTCAATTATGAATACCTCCCTAATTAAGAGGGAGTGTTGAAATGTAACTAGTGTCGGTCTTCATAAGTGTTCTTGAGTCATGACTTGATGTAATTATTGATGTACTTGTCAAAAGAAAAGAAAAAAAAGAAAATTTGTTTGTAAAAGTAAAATTATTTTATTGTATGTTGTGGTCCTAGGTCAAAGCACCCATTGTGTGCTCTAGAGGTCTTGTTGTCAAGTCAAGAGTCAAGGTCATGATGTACTAGCCCTTGGAGGGCCCATGTAACAAGAAGGAAAAATATGTAATGTAATATGTCATGTCCTCCAAGTGATGAGTTGGCCAACCCTCTTCAAGTCGACCTAAAGAGACCTAATTCACCCCCATGACCCCCATGGAGGCCTATAAAAAGAATAACCTCACCTCATTTGAGACATACATTGAACTACAAGTTATCTCTGATTCTATCAAAGAAGAGAGGAGTTTGATCCAGCGAAATTATGTGGGAAGAAGAGTGAATTCCTAAGAGGCCAGCGAATCTATGGAAGGAAGCAAAATTCTATCTTTGGTGCTCACACGTGCAAGTTTTAAGGAGGAACTAGGGTTTCCTCGGTCTGGTTTTTGCAGAGACATCCTTTGGGATTCAGCTGGCTCATCACTTGGGGTTTGATCAAGGTTAAGGTCATGGTCTAGGAAGTCTTCATTGAACAGATTCTATAAGAAGAGATTTTGTGGGTTTTCCTCTCTAGGAGAGGTTTTGGCCCTGGCTAGTAGTCTACATCTAGTGTTCTTGTGTTTGTGTCGTGATCTTCTTATTGGCATTTGTCTTGATGATATAACAAAACCAAATGATAATAATAACATCATAAGAAGATGTCAAGGATAAAAGATAAATCAAATTTTAAATATCCTAACTATATGCCCTAGATTTCTCAATAGGAGCAAGATGCTAAATATGGGTTGAAAAGGATTTGCGCCAAAATAGATAATTGGTGTAATAGATAGTAGCCTATGAGAGGGGCTTAACTTAGAAAATTCTATGTTAGAGGCAATATTACAATTATCGTTATCGGCAATTTATCATCGAGGGTCCAAAATTTAAATTATCGGCAATATCAGGGAAAATATTGAAAATTATCGGGAAACTTTAAAAAAATACAAAAATAATCATTTTTTTCTCAATGTTTTAACTTCTAAAATAACATCAACATCAAACAAACACATTGCTACATAAATATGAAAATAAAATCAATATATAAGATGTCAAGTGATATATCAGACTTCGATATTAAAATATGATATTTGTCCTGAGTCATAAGATCTAATAGAATGATACAAATCATATAAAATAAATAAATAAATGTATCTCATGAGATTAATCATGGCAATGAAAACAACAAATTTCCCTTTGTTTGCTTAATGGAAAATGATCACAACATCCTCAACTAAACCAAAAGATTGGTCATCCAAAAAAATACATAAAATATTCAAATTTTGAAAACAACATATACTTCATATGCATCTATATGAAGCCAAATTATTATACACAAATATGCAAAATTTCTCTTGTATATGGCAAGGGTGCATATAACCAAAATATCATCGAGTGCAAGCCATCTTTGAATCAAAAAAGATCAATAGAGAGGCTCTAAATGGCCTCTGAAATCCAAAGAAAATCATGCTACAACAAATAGCTACATAACATCAAAACCATTGCCTATATTGGGATCCTCCTCATCAAGATCACCCTTTGAGCATTAAAATAAAATAGAAAAAACTTAACATCCTAATCAATGATTTTGCTTGAGTGAAGTGTACATTTTTACTAGGGTCATGAATAATTGAGTTAAGTGTACATTAATACTACAATCATGAAGGAGGAGCTCAACAGTCAATGCCACCAACATCGAGGTACATAGAGGGCTTGGCGATGTTGATTAAATGTTAATTCCATATCCTCATACATCACATAATGTAATAGAAACATTTCAATCTCGCCAACCCTGAAATCCTAAAAACATGAAGTCTGTTGGATTTTGAGTGGCATCTAAAAATTCTGCTTTCTCCATATGAAATCCAATGAGGTCAAAACCACTCTCAAACATCCTAAGTCAATTAATGGTAATGTTAAAAATTTAAGCGAAAGGTATCATCCTTTTACTTTAAGAATTTAATATTACCATTAATTACTAGGTTATCTATCTCATGAGATGAATCATGGGAAATGAAAACAATATCTTTCCACTTGTTTGCTTGACAGAAATAGTCAGAGTATCCTCACAGCTCAATCCCCTAACTCACTTTTCAAAATTAGGGTCAAAAGAAAAAAATTGTTAGTAAGTTGAAATTGACAAAGCAGGGTGATAATTTCAAAATTATCACAATAATTACCTAAATTATCACAATAATTTCAATTCAGACAAATTCTCGCAATAAAGACTGGCAATAATATCAGCAAGGTGGTTTTCGGCAATAATATCGTGATAATTCCAATATTATCACGATATGTTTTGAGCAGTGTTGTGAAAAGCGCGATTAAATCGCGCTTTTTCCCCGCGCCGATTTGATTGCACTTTTTACACGAAAAAATCGGCTTTTTTTTTTGCCGATTTTTTCCGAAAAAAACGCGGGGTTGCCAGGGCAGCGCGATTTTATAAAAAAAAAATTGGTTTTTCATTTGGTCATTTGGGTTTTTTCATGCAATTTTTTTTGAAAGAAACAAATAATTTTTGAGTGGGGCAGCTTAATGATCAAGTCTAGGCCCTAGTATGGATATGCTATTCATGGTAATGTTAAATTCTTAAAGTAAAAGTGGCATTCTCCTTAATCTTCATTTTCATCATTTTACTTAAATTTTTAACATTACCATGAAATGACTCAGGATGTTTGAGAGTGGTTCCAGTGTCATTGGATTTCATATGGAGAAAGTAGAATTTTAGATTTCATTTAAAATCCAGCAGACTTATCAATTTTTCAGGATTTCAGGATTGGGAGATTGTAATATTTCCAAGTGACACCACCTGCTCGGGCTACCCCTGCCACCAGTAGAGGACATGGTCTACCTCCTATAGCTCCTACTCCTAGTTCTTCAGCTTCTAGAGCACATCAGACTCCACTGCCATCTCCACCAGCACAGGCACCAGCATCCACATCTAGAGGGAAAGGGAAAGCTGTGGCATTTTCTCGCAAGAGGGGCAGAGGAAATCAATAGGATTAGACCTCATTTTATTGTATGTTACATTATGACATGATGAGATACATTATCATATTTTTTGTTGATATTTTGAGGCTGAGTTGGGACTCAGGAGTCAGGACTTACTATTCAGGACATGATTCAATGTTATGTGTGAATTTAGCGCTAGAAATGATATTAAACATCTTATATATTAGTTTTTTTATCATATTTACGTGTCAATGTATTTATTTTATGTTGTAGATGGTTTAGATATTAAAAAAATCGAAAAAAAAAAAAAAAAGAATATTTTTGTACCAAACGATTTTTTCCCGCTTTTTTCCGATTTTTTCCCGATTTTTCCGATTTTTTCCGATTCGTTCCCCGCGCCGATTTAATCCCGCTCGCGCTTTTCACAACATTGGTTTTGAGTCCATTCCTATGTTTTGGCATTCCTTGGAAAGTATTCCTAATGAAGTCATAGAAAAAATCAGAAAGACTTGTTTTAAATTCCTTTAATAAGGGAAGAAAGAAAACAAAGGACTCCCACTAGTAAAAGAGGATATATCAGGTCGAGGGATGAAATGGACACTCTTGAACAGGCTAATAACAAGCACAGGGAAAAAATATACATCTCGCCTTGGATGCAAAGCTTTGTTTGTTACAGAATTTCAAGAGCCAACCTGGAGGTGGAGACAGATCTGGCAATGAAAATCCCCCAAGAAGACTCATCTTTTTATGGTCAGCATTGATAAATAAGGAATTGGCATGGGAATTCATGCAAAGGAGGTGTAGACAGGGACCATGAATTTGATTTTGTGTAGAAAGGAGGAATATAATATATTACTCTAGTTAACAAAATTTCCTTATGCTTACAAATCTGGAAAGAGTCAGAGCAGATCTTGGGTATTTCAAATGTGTGGAAAGAGGAGACAGTGGAGTAAAGTTTGAAGCAGTGATATATCAAAAAAGAATTGAAAGAATTTATAGCCTTGACATGCCTAATCATTTGGGAATCTGGATGGCTAGGAATAGTCAAATCTTTGAAGATAAACACATTCCAAGTTTTCTCACAAGTCAGATCTAATTCTGCCAAATCAGATCAATGGTTTTAACTTTTAAATGTTAGAATGCCTATCAAGCAAGATGCTCCTCATCAGTTGAAAGAGCTGGGACTAGACAAGATTCAAGCTTGGGGGATAAACACATTCCTCACCTTTCAAGTTTTCTCACAAGTCAGATCTAATTCTGACAAATCAGATCAATGGTTTCAAATGTTAGAAGCAAGATGCTCCTCATCAGTTGAAAGAGCTGGGACTAGACAAAATTCAAGCTTGGGGTCTTTTTGATGGAGCTAGGCAGGGTCCACCAGAGTTTAGCAATGCTGAAGGAGTTCTGTTTGTATCTGATTCTCATCATGTCACATTTAAAGCAGGCCTTGAGGCAGGATCCAATAACTATGCAGAGCTTATGACTTTGAGGTTATTGCTTTAGTGTGCACTAGAAAGGAGAGTCAAACATATTCAGAATGTTGACTATGCCTCCTTTGTCATAAACTGGATGAAGGGAAGTGCTGAATTACATAATATCCTGCTCAGACTTAAAGGAGATCAATTACATGAGATAGCAGCCACCTTCGACAAAATTTTCTTTACTCATATGTTCAGGGAAATAAATGAGGAAGTGGACACATATCGAAAGAGGGTTAACAGTTAGCAGTGGGGTCCATGGCTGTGGAGAAAATAAGAATGGAGTCTTTGTTGCTGCCCTGATTTCTGAACTGTTTATAATGCTTATGTTTCATTTATTTTTCTGAAGATGAAGGGTTTTGTAAGTCTTGCATCTGATGTTTAGCTGGAACGAGTCTCTGAAGGCAGTGTTGGAATGGATATATTTCGTTATTTTGTGATTGTTTATGATGTAAAAGCCTGAAACTGTAAAAGGACTGTTGACAGATATGTTTGATGGTATATAACAGCTTTATGCTGGGAGGCAAATTTTGGGTTGAAGGGACCTAGTTTTTACTAGGCATCGTTCTTGTTTTCACAGTGCTGTAACACCTCAGAAATGTGATTTGTATTCTCACTTTGAATAGAAATTGTGATATTTTCTTGCAAAAAAATCTCTGAGATCAATTTCTGTTGTTGAAGATATTCGCTGCTTTGAGCTTAATCTCCTCTTTAGGTCACTAACTGAGTTTGTTGTTTATTGTTTAAGGAACGCATGAAATACATTATGCTACAATTGCTACCAAATAAATGAATAGATGAGACATTAACAACGGTTATCAGATTGATCATTTGGAATTAAAAATTGCAATTTTTATAGAATTATGGGGCAATTCATGTGTTTCAGTTAATAGAATGTTCCTCTATATATCCCTTCATTCAGTGGTGCAGAGATGGAATTGATAGATTGATCATTTGGAATTAAAAATTGCAATTTTTATAAAATTATGGGGCAATTCATGTGTTTCAGTTAATAGGATGTTCCTCTATATATCCCTTCATTCAGTGGTGCAGAGATGGAATTGATTGTGGACCTGCGAGAGTCCTCTTTGTAAATAACGCTCCCGTTGCATTTTAATATAACTTCTTAATATAAACTGCATAAGCGCAACGCAAAGATAAATATGTATGATTGATCTATTTTCATGTTGTTGAATGATGTTCCAAGTTTGAAAAGTAGAGACAGGTCAAGTGGCCTCAAAATCCAATGCCAGCGCCAAACCTCTCTCTTAATCCAGCAACAATGACAAAGTAACCAATCGGAAAATTAAAGACCAGAAAGACCCACACATGCAACAAGCTATGACAAAAAATGGCTTTATTTTCAGAAAACTTACGTGATCCAGGTGCCATTCGTAGATACAAGGGCCACAGCAGGTCTCCGGAGCCGCTTGGTCACATCAGGGAACTTATCCAGGAACTTAGGCTCAATCACAAGCCAAAAGTCCACTTCCTTGTTACGCTCCTCATAGTTCCTTAGCCTTTCACACATCAGTTCCTTGAAATGCTCCTCTTCATCCAGCATAAACTTGGCATTGGCGACCAGATAGTGGTACTTGGTCTTGCTCTGTGCGATACACAAAAATGCTTCCAACCATCAGTTAAGAGCTCTCAGGGTTTAGGGTTTATGATATTCACCCCTCGCTAAGCAAGGGTAGTACAGGCAGTGAAACAAACAACAGGTGAAACTTGTTCATCTCTTCAGTGATTTCCTAATATGCACAAATGCTTTAAGCCCTGAGAATAGGTTTCCCAATTATGGGTTTTGTGACATCAATATGCCCGCCAAAAAATTCCTTATTTAAGCATTGAGGGGCTTCTGCATTTTAACATGTGAGATTACTTTTAAGATTATTTGCAGAGTAAGTCATTGATATATGATTCATATTTATGAGTATTAGCTGCAACTGATTAATTTCTCATTTGTCATGATTTTAATTTCTCATTTGTCAGGATTGAAATAGTTTACTTAGCACATGTTCAAATATTTTAAAAAATGATATTAAAACTAGCTAAATGAATCATATAACATCACTAACCTTCCGGCTTATCACACCGTCAACCAGAACTTCATGAGAGATCAACCATACCAAAACCTTTCTAGATTAACCACTTTTAATTGTAAAGTTTTCCCACGATCATATCTTGCATCCCATTTACAAAAACTTGACAAATATGATATCTTATAAATGCTAACTGAGTTATTCAAAATCATGAAAACTGTTGCATTGCTACAAACACTCATGGATATTAATTAATAATTCTATCCCCGAAAAAAAATCAAAATAAAATCCCTTTTCTATTAATTTAAAATATAATTAACATGAAAACGCTTGGGCTTCTTCTGTGTGGTATCCAAGAATACATAAATAAGATCACGATTTTAGGTTTTAGGAGACTTGACCCTTACAAAAGAATTCAATAATTCACCATAAACACAAAAAGGTATTGGAACTCACTCTTTGATCTAATTCGGTTGAAGCCAAGTGTGCTTCTTTTGCAACTACTTTAATTGGTGGTTGGAACCTGGCTCTGATTTTGCTGGAAGAACAGATTAAGGCACCGTTCTTCTCATGGTTTTTGCGTGCAGAATGTAATGAAGCCCATCCAATGCAGAATCTGCTTCTTGTGGATTCTCTGAGTAATGGGGATGTGTGAATGGCTCCATGTCCTGTCAAAGAGGCTGTAGTTGCTGCTGTTACTACCATTGCCCTTATAGCTGATGTCGATTCACTTTGATTAAATTATAGTTGGTCTATTCAGGAAGGCAGGAGTGCAATAGAACCGGGGTTGTACTGACTTAGCTTTGTGGTCTGTGAAACCTTATCCGAACTCTACTCATCCGTATTCTAAATACCGAAAAAATCACAATTCTATCTTTAAATTAACCATTTCTTTGCAACCCAATCCATTTTGAAACCAGGGTCCAATAATCGAAAGGCACAGAGGCACGTGGATAATAGTATAATTGCAATGGATAGAACTGGATTATTTAATAGTATAATTGCAATGGATAGAACTGGATTATTTAGGGTGTTTTTACCACTCAGTTTAAATATAGTTATATTAAAGAAAAAACATAAAAATATAATGAAAATTGGCTTATTTTATTATGTAGGGCAGTGGATTATACTATAAAGATAAATAAACTAATATTCTCAGTGTGACCGGACTGTTAATTCTTACCTAAAATTATTTGATGGTTTTTGCATTAAATGGTTTTATTAGTCCCTTAAAATAAAACAATTCAAAACTACACAAGCATTTGAGATTAATATGTACAAGTTTATTAAATATATAAAATATGAAAATTTAATAAATATCAAATATAATAAATAAATTTTATAATAATAAACTCAAATCAATTATTTTACCAAAGTTGAGATTCAAAAATACATAACCATTTGATATTAGTATGTACAAACTTATTGAAAATTTAAATATAAAAAAAATTAATAAATATCGAATATAATAAATATCGTTTGTAATGATAAACTTAAATCAAATGCCATAGATGTTCGTGACAAAAGTTGGGACATTTTTTTTCGAAAATTTCTATTATTACACCTGCGGACCTGCATCATATATGGTGATGAGTTTTGAAAGAGGGAAAATTTCATTTTACAAGCATTGGAAGAAGCTAAATCTCTGGTATATTTTAGAGCGTTAAAGAGAATATATGTTAAAGCTTTCTTGATTAGTTTCGGTGTATGGATTTTATTTTTAAATCAATTGATTGTTCTAAAAAGAAATTAAAATATTTTACAGACAAAAGTTAGAAGAAAAAAATAATGTATAACAAAAAAGCAAAGCTTGGAGATTCCTTCATGCATAAAAAGAAAGGAGTAGTACAATAGTAAACATTGAGAAATTTGTGTTTTCTGTAAACAATAAATTGTGCCTACTGGTGAATGTTTCGCTAAGTATCTGCTTTGTCAAGATTAAGCTTTAGTAATGTGCACAATAAATGAAAAATTAATCAATTAGTACGAAGTTTTTCCTGTTTATGTAATTTATAGTTAGCTTTCATGTCGACCGCCAGATTACCAAAGGGAATTCTTCTCTACACTTTAAAGTATTTTCATATGCCATTGTTAATTTTTATTATAATTTATCCCATCGCTTGTCCCTGTGTGTATAGTGAAGTGACAGTAAACGTCAAGTAGAATATATATGTATTGTAATCCAGCAACTCAGAGAACACAGGTCATATGAGAAGACGTTTATTTTGTGTAGTTAATGTGGTGTGCCAGAGGAAATATAGAAACGTATGTAATCAACAACATCGCATCAACTACCTCATGTTGTCACGTGTTATGAGGCAATAACATCTCTAATTTGAGAGCTAGTAGAATTAGAGATAAATATTAATAAAATAATTTCTAGAAAATAAAATAAAATGTTTAAAGTTATACTGAGTTAAATTCAAAAATATTTTAGATGTTTGACTGAATTAATGGGTGGTCAGTGCAATACCAAATGTGTAATCTTGTCCGGCGACGGGGATAATAAGTAGTGTATATAGTTCTAATATTAAATATAAGAAAGAAATATTAAAGATATAGTCAATGTATCTATATATAATTAAATTGAAAATTTGAAAAAAAAAAAAAATATATATATATATATATATATAATCTAAATCGGGTGATATGGTATTTATTATTATTACTAGTACAACTACAATATATAATTAAATTCAAAAATTTTAAAAATAAATATATATATATATATATATAATCTAAATCGGGTGATATGGTATTTATGATTATTAGTAGTACAACCACTAATAAATGTGGTTGATAATTCAACCACATTTCTTATTATTATTTATTTATTAATATTAATATTAATAATTTTATTATTATTTATAAATTATATATTATTATTCTTATCACTATTATTATTATCAACCTAGATCCATCTTAACCCCTGATTTATCAAGCGCCGAGAGGGATCAAATCTCTCAATGTGCAAACCTCTTTTTTGAGTGCAAAACTTGAGGAAAGGTTTGCACCTCGAGAGATTTGATCGCTCTTAGCACTTGATAGATTCAAGGTTAAGATGGATCTAGGTTGGTTATATAATACTATAGAATATCTATAATTGTAACTATGTGTCTCTTTCTTATTCCCTCTCTCTATCTCACCCCCCAAACATACACACACTCTCTCCCTCCCTCTCTTGCCCTTCTCTTCCTCTTACTCTCCTTTCCCTCTTCCCTCCCGCTCTCCTCTCTCCCTCACTCTCTCTCATCTCTCCCTTATCACTCCCTCTCTCTCTCCACCTTTATCCCTCTATGTGTCTCTTCTTCCCTTTCTCTCTCCCCCCCTCCAACTCCATCTCTATTTCCCTCTCTCTCTCTCTCTCTATTGACTTTTCTCTCTCTTCCTTCCTCTCTCTATCCTTCTCTCCCACCTCCCTCTATCTCTCCCCCCCCAACAGTCTCTCTATATCTTCTCTCTAACTATGTCACTGTCTCCGTCCCTCTCTTCTCTCTCTTCACTCCATCTTTGTGTCTCCCTCTCTCTCTCTTTCCCTTGTCTCCCTATCTCTCTCCTCTCCTCTTCTCTCTCTTCCCTCCTCTCTCCCTCACTCTCTCCCCATCTCTCCCATGCCACTCCCTCTCTCTCCCCCATCACTCTCTCTCTTTGCCCTACAACTTTGTCACTCTCTCTCACTCTCTCTCTCTCTCTCTCTCCCCCACTGCCCCTCTTAAATTTGATTCCATGATATTGTGTTTAAGAAAACACTAAATTAAATAAACTCAATTGGTTGTAAAATATTAAGCCTATATTTTGGATCAATCATATCAAAGAAAATACAATAATGAACAACTTAAAACAATCATGCACTATCTTTCCTCTATTATTGTTAGTCAATTTCCTTAGTTAAAATGGATCTATGTTGGTTTTTAGTAACATTATTTATATTATATATATTTCACATCTTTATATATAAAATATTCTCATTTTTAATTTTATTGAAATCTTGATTTAATATCTTTGGGAATCTTTATAGTAGTCGTGAGGATAGACGGTTTAGATATATCTTAAAAGTAATGATAATCTTTTTCCTTTGAGATTTAATTAAAAAAATGTTATAAAATTAATTAAAAAAATATTTATAAAAAAAAAATATTATGAAATAATTTATGTTTTCTGGGCATGTGGTATTGATAAGTCATGGTATTGTAACAAAACATATTCACATGTTAATAATATCCACCAAAGTGGCTATTGCAACTTTTCAAAAAGGGATCTCAACCGAACGCTGCTCTGCAACCTGAGAGCCTCGGCTCCTTCCACGAGATCCGCAACCTGCGGGCTCTGAAGCCTGCGGCCCTGCCCGCGCTCTGCGGCACCTCTTCACTGCGGGCCTGTCTGCAGAAGATCAGATTCAGATCCGAGACAGCCAGCAGACTCTCTGGCTAGGGTTTGGCCATCGCTGCGGGGCTGCCCCTGTGGCGGCTGGCATCTGATCAGATCTCATGGAGTCACTGGGCCACCACTCGGATCCACCCCCTGATCCGGCCTTTGATGCATTCAATCAACTCCTGGCCGGCTTGCCTCCGAAGAAAAGAAGTGATGCATCAAAATTCGTTAAGAAAATCGATGAAATTCCTGAGATCTCTTTGCCTCCGGAGACCCCCATTCAAGTAGCACTGTCTCTGGCGGATCGTGGACTCATTGGCCAATTCACGGGACTGTGGCCCTCTCTGAAAACCACTAAGCAATGGGTTAATAGGAACTGGGCACCCCTGATTAATCAAAGTGTTACCTCATACTTCCTAGGGCGAGGGTACTTTCTCTTTGAATTTACCTCCAAAGAAGACAAAGACCTGATCTTCTGAAATGGGGCATATTTCATGGGCCCTCATGGACTCTATTTGAACAAATGGACCCCAGACTTCGATCCGGCGGTCGATGTCCCCAGAGCTGTTCCGGTATGGGTTCGCCTCCCAAATCTGCCAGTCCATTGCTGGAACTGGGATTCCTTGAAGCACATTGGCAACTCCCTCGGAAAATTCATAGATCGGGCAAGCAACAAGGATCAGTACGACTGTGCCAGGATTTGTGTAGAGGTAGATCTAGAGGTGGGACTACCAGAGGCAATCAAAATCAAAGTCGGCAGCTGGTCTCATGTGCAGATCTTGGATTATGAACAGCTGCCATTCAAATGCAGGAAATGTCACGTTTATGGGCATTTTGCCAGAAACTGTCCGACAAATGCAGAGCCAGAGAAAGGGAATGAAGAGGGTTGGAACCAAGTCAAGCGAGCAAGAGCCAATCACAAGGGGCAGAAACAAGGTGGATCCTCTGGCAAAGGCAATCCCCAGGTTAATGTCCAGCGTCCCCCTCCCAAAAAGATGCAAGAAAATAAATTTGACCTTCTAAGTCAGCCGGCAGAAGACACACTGGAGGAAGAAACCCAAAAACCAGTTTCTCCAAATAAAGGCACTCCATCAGCGTCCCCCAAAGAAGCTGAAAACCCCAAAGGCATAGCCTTAGAGGATGAGGAAGATGAGCAGGAAACTGATGAGTCAAAAGAAGAAGGAGAAATAGGAGAGTCCCAAACCTCGGTAAGAAGATCTACAAGAGGCCGTAAAACAGACAAAGAAAAAAGAGAGCAGCAGACCTACAAAGACAAGCTTCAAGGCAGCTAGCCAACCTTGGAAAAATTGCTAGCCTCAAAGCCCAAGATGTTGAAAAATCAGCCCCGAGGCTCCAAGGGAGCCCACCAAAAATATAAATAATGAAGGTCATCTCCTGGAACTGCAGAGGTATGGGGAGTAAAGTTAAGGAAGAAGCACTAAGAAGCTTAATAAGAACAGAAGCTCCAAACATACTTCTAGTCCAGGAGACCAAGCTGGAAGACAAAATCTTCCTGCAAGCAAGCAAAAATCTATGGTCCAAAAGCGAAGCAAGAGCAATCTCTGCCAGGGGTGCCTCGGGAGGGATTGGTACACTATGGAACTCCAATAAATATGCAGTCATCTTTGAAGCGAGCAAAATTCATTGGTTGCTGCTAAAAATGCAGAATCTTGACACAAAGGAAATCTTCAGCCTTTTCAATGTATATTCTCCAGTTAACATTCGGGAGAAAAAGGATTGCTGGGACACTATAAGACGACAGGCAAACTTGACAAACCTGGAAAATATAATCATTGCTTGAGATCTCAACCTCACTCTTCATTCGACTAAAAAAAGGGGAGGAAGTGTAGTCCGAGACTCGGCAAGAGAATGGGTGGAGGATCTTTTGTAAGAGTGGGACTTACTGGACATCAAGCCCTCATCCGGTAAGTTTTCTTGGTCTAATAAAAGAGTAGGTCCTGGACATATTGCTACCAGGCTAGATAGATTTTTCATTCAAAGCTCTTTCCTGTTACTTGGATTAGAACCCAGAATGCACATCCTCGCTAGCAGCGTCTCGGACCATAAGCCTGTAAAGTTAGAGCTCCTTGCCCATCTAGATCTGGGACCTATCCCCTTTCGGTTTAGTCCCCTTTGGGTTAAGGAGCCTCTTTTCATGCAAACAATTAAAGATTGTTGGAGCCAGCCTGTCAAAGGTTCACCCTTCTTCATCTGGGAGGAAAAGCTCAGAAGGGTAAAAAGAGTTCTGAAACGCTGGGCCAAAACCCTGTCCAATCCTACAACAGAAAGGAAAGCCATCCAAGACTCTCTTGCCTCTCACCAAACCCACATGGAGAGCGCTTTTGTTATAGAGGAGATGATAGATCAAGAAACTCAGCTGCAACAGAGATATTATAAGGCCTGCTTAGCTGAAGAAGAATATTGGAGATTAAAGTCACGAAACCTATGGCTCAAAGCAGGGGACAGGAACATGGGTTTCTTTCACAAGCAGGCCTAGGCCAGGAAATGCTTCAACACCATTTCTGAGATCAAGGAAGATAATGACATGCACAAGGAATTCGCAGACATTAAGAAAGCAACCTTCTCTCATTTCCAAAACTTGTACAGTGATGATTAGGGGCCACTTCAGCACCAAGAGCTACTTGACATCATCCCTCAAGTCATCTCTCCTCGTATGAATGGGATTCTAGAGTCCAAAATTACTAAAGAGGAAGTTAAAAAGGCTCTCTTTGACATGGACCCAGACAAGGCCTCGGGGCCAAATGGCTTCTCTGCCCGGTTCCTCCAAATCTGCTGGCCGATTGTTGAAAAGGACCTTCTTAAAATGATACAAAAGTCACAAAATACTCAGAAAATAGGAGGCAGCATAAATTCCGCCTTCTTAGCCCTCATACCAAAGGAAAAAGGCGCCAACAACTTCAGCAGATTTCGCCCAATTTCATTATGCAACACTGGGTACAAATTAATCACCAAAGTCATTGCTAATAGACTGAAGCCCATATTGCCCAGAATAATCCCGGAAAATCAAGGAGGCTTCATCCAGGGTAGGCAGATCGTGGACAACTTCACTCTCGTCCAAGAGGCAATACATTCAAGTCTTCTCCGAAAGGAACAAGGTATGGTGATCAAACTCGATTTAGCAAATGCCTTTGATCGAGTAAATCATAGTTTTCTTTTAAAAGTCATGTGCAAATTTGGTTTTGGAGCAAACTTCATAAAATAGGTTCGAGCATGCATCTCAGAGCCATGGATTGCCCCACTTGTAAATGGAAGAGCCATTGAATTTTTCAAAGCCTCGAGAGGACTTAAGCAGGGGTGTCCCCTCTCCCCCCTGCTATTTGTCATCCAAGCCTCAGTGCTCAGCTTCCTGCTAGATAAAAAGATGCAAGACCATGAAATTAATGGGTTGTGTATAGCTAGAAGGGTTAAAAACTTAAACCACGCCTTATTCGCGGATGACACCCTTCTGTTAGACACTGCCTCTCTTTCCTCTGCCTCCAAATTTAAAGTTGTGCTGGAAAAATTCAGTGAGGCCTCAGGCAGCATGGTAAATAAGAATAAATGTCATATTTTCAGTTGGAATACTACGCCCAGAACTCTCTCCGCTATTTGAAGATGCTTGGGCTTCGCAGCCTCCTCTTCATGGACCTCATTCAGATATTTGGGCCTTCCTGTTTTCCATAAGAAACACTCAATCAAAGATTGGCTTCCTCAGCTTGAGAAATACAAATCCAAAATTCAAGCCTGGGGCTTTTCCTGGCTCAACGCTGCTGGCAAAGCGGTCCCAATAAAATCTGTGCTCTTCGGTCTTCCACTGTTTCAATTCACTGGGCTTCTCACTCCGGCATCCATATTAAAAAAGATGGAAGAATTCATGCGCAGATTCTTCTGAAAGGGAGGAAAACAGAATGAAAAAAAATTCCCCTTATCAGCTAGGAAACCATTTCCAAGCCTCTACGAGAGGGTGGGCTAAACTTCAAGAACCTCAGTCAGCAAAATGTGGCTATGGCAACCAAGATTGTCTGGAGGATCATTGCACCCAAGCCAGGATGGGCCCAACTGGCTTTCTGGAAAAAGTATTTCAAAGGCCCACGCACTCGATGCTTAGAAAACGTGACTCAGCTGCCAAATTCGTCCTTCCTTAAATTGTATGCTAAAGCGGCTTCCTTGATCAAAGAGCACTCCTTTTGGATCCCAGGAAATGGGAAAAAAATCAACATATGGACTGATAGAATTATGAACAAGGATCCAATCAAAGACATAGCCTCCTTAAACGATTTGCGTTGCTGGATGAACAGAGAAGGATTGAGCTCGTTGTGGGACATTTCCCAATGGAGCGACTTCACATGGGCAGGCTGGAAAAGAATCGAAATTCCGGCTCAGTTGACAAGTGATTGGAACGCTCTGTTGGATCTTCTTCACGGCCTGGCTCCCACGCATATGAAGAAAAAAGATACGAAAGGATGGGGGCTGAAGGAAGGTGGATACGATGTTTCTAAAGGCTACTCCAAGCTGATCGGGAAGCCACACGTCCCCCCTGACCCAGCTCCTTGGCAGGGAGTTTGGCATGTCCCTTCTTGGCCCAAGATCGATTTCTTCGCTTGGCTCCTCTGCCATGGAAGAATTCTAACTTATGACACTCTGCAGAGGGAAGGATTTCATGGCCCCTCCAGATGCTCGTTGTGCACAGAAAACGTAAAAACAACATTGCACTTAATGCTTGAGTGCAATTTTTCCAAACAGATCTGGGCCTCCTTTATCAGCAATTTTGATCCCAACTTCCTTCTGCCTAGATCTATGGTAGATCTCTTCTCAAATTGGACAAACAGATACCCCGGACAGCCACCCAAAAATCAGGTTATCAAATCTGCATGGGCTATTCTTCCAAAGATCACTTGTTGGCAAATATGGCTTGAACAGAACAGAAGAATTTTCAGAAATGCCAACCAGAATCATAAGGTCTTAGAAATCAAAATCAAATGCCACATAAAGGAGTGCTTGACAGAAATAAATGATGACTCCAATCTCAACCAACAGGATATTGACTGGGGCTCATCCCTAGATCTGCAATTTCATCCAGCAGTCAGAACTGCCCCCAACCTTAAAGACTGGCAAATAAGGAGACCTGAAACTGAATTCCATGACTGGCTCAAATCGCACTCAAGACACTCTCTCTTCTTTGATGGAGCAGCAAAGCGTAATCTGGGCATAGCAGGAGCAGGAGGTCTTGTTGTAAATCCCATGGGGGAAAAAATTCATTCCTTCTCTTGGGGACTTGGCCATGCTTCCAGCATACAAGCTGAGGCTTTGGCCCTCTTCCAAGGCCTAAAGATCCTCAAAGAACTAAACATAAGGGAAGCTATTGTGATAGGCGACTCACAGGTCCTCATAAATGCAATGATCTCCAACTCCCCAGCGCTGGATCTTAATCTAGCTAGACTGGTATCCAGAATCAAAGGCCTGGGAAAAGCTTTCCTGAAGTTGAATTATTTCCATGTTCTGAGAACGCATAACAATCAGGCAGACAAGGAAGCCAACAAAGCAGTCCTCCTATCTGCCGGGGTCAAGATAAAAGACGAAGAAGAAACATGGGAACCCATTCCATACGCTGATTTCTGTCATGTTTTTCTGCCTGCTTCTAAACAAATTTGTTTGTATCTTCAAGTGGGGGAATATCTCTGAAATTGAAAAACTAGAATCCCTATCAAAGGAAAAGACTTCAAGATTTAACAACATTCTCATTTTTATCAGAGAGATGCACCAAGACATAGAAGTCTTCAATGTAATCAGATTTTCGGCTTCCAAGCCAGGACGAATATAAATACAACATAACCGTTTCTGTCAAAAAAAAAATATCCACCAAAGTGGGGGTGAATATCCATGGTTAATAATCATGAAATAAGTTATGGTTTTTGGGCATGTGGTATTGATAAGCCATGGTATTGACCCATGGTATGGTAACAAAGCCTATTCACAAGTTAATAAAAAAATCAAAATATAAAAAATTGACTTTAACTTTAAATTTTTATTATTAATTGAGCCAAAATTTAAATGTTTACATGCATCCGGTTTTTTATTACTTTTAACTTTTTATTTATTACTTTAATGTTTTTTTTTTTTTTGGTTAATTTTGCTAACATATAAATGTTAAATGTTGAACATTTAGGCCTACACGGTTTACCCCTACTGATATTGACATTAGATTAAATTTGTTAAATGTTAAATGTTAAACATTTGTGTTTGACATCTACCCCATATTGGGTTATAGAGCGCCTCTCGACACAATTATTATTATTTAGTAGTCTTAAATAACAAATTAATAAATAATATTAATATTAATAATTCATAATTCATAATTAATAATATAAATAATATAAACATTTATATTAATAATTATTATTATTAATGTTGAGTCCCAGTGGTACAACTGATTGAGAAAGGGTTTTGTTAGTAAGGCGGCATGTGTTCAAACCTCACCGAGCTGCTAAGCACATGCAATGGAAGAGACATCTAACTTACAAAAAAAAAAATATTAATATTAGATCTCAGACTTTTGTGATCCTAATTGTAAATGAGAATGTCTTTCGGATTAATCACACCATTAGGATTTGGCCGACATTTCGAACCAACTAATGTGGTTCATCCTTAGGACAAATGTGAAAAAATCCATCAATCCAAACGAATAAATAGCAAGGATGCATCATGGTCCAGAGTTAGTCGTTAGGACCTTAACGGCTAACTCTGGACGCTGATGCATCCTTGCTATTTATTCGTTGGGATTGATGGATTTTGTCACCTTTGTCCTGACGATGAACCACATTAGTTGGTTCGAAATGTTGACCAAATCCTAATTATGTGATTAATCTGAAAGACATTCTCATTTAAAAATATTATTAATTATTAATTATAATAATTATTAATAAACAAAATTGATTGATACTATAAACCAAAGGATGAATATTATAAACCCAAGGGACTAGTCATATTAAAAACCAAACATATTAAATTGAAAAATTAAAAAAATGTAATTGAAATCTGGTGATATGGTATTTATTATGATTATTATTATTTATTATTATGTGTTTGTATTGAAAATCCATCTTACTAATTTTAATTATTAGCTTCATTTTATGTTTGATAGAATACATGTTTTCTCATATACATTATTTTAGTAATAAATTAATTTTAAACTATTATAATGGTAGTTAGTAGGTTTGGTTTTTGAATTTGTGAAAATTAATCTAGTTAATTATATATTTACCATGATATAAAATAATAATAATAAACTAATTTTGAAATTGTTTTGAAATTAGATATCAAATAAGTGTATGAGACTTTTTTGTGTTTGAGCATACCAATTTCACTATTAAAATTTACAAAAATATGCTTATTAATATATTATTATTATTGTGAATTTAGACACCAAATTAATGTATGATTTTTTTTGTTTATAAGATAAAGATTAATGCAACTAGCCATTTGAGTTTAAAAGTTTATAACAATGTAAAATTATTACATGTTAAATAAATACATTTAAACATAGTTGCATAATAACCAATATAGATTCATCTCAATTGTAGATCTACCAAGCTTCTAGAAGTATGGAGATGCAAACATATTTTTGAGTGTGAAACTTGAGAAAATATTTACATCTAAAAAAACATGATTTCTCTAAACATTAGATAGATCTGAAATTAAAATGAATTTATACTCCGCCTTTATAATATATTACATATAAATTTAACATCTCTGTATATAAAAATATTTTTATTTTTCATTTTATTAAAACCTTCATAATGCATATAGCTACATACAAATGGGCATGACATTTTCTTTGACATGTTTTATAAATAAATAAATTTAATTTTTTAATGCGATATGCATGACATAAAACATTGAAAATTTTGTGATAGAATTGGTCAATTAGCTCAAGTTCAAATGTTTTATGTGTGCGAGGAGCCATATGTTGGAATTCATATATTTAAAACAAATACAAGTCCAATATGCATGAGATGTAAAAGAGAAGGAACTCATCACAAATTTTCATCTAATAATCATATGAATCCAGGATAACAACCTAAAGTTCTTCAAGATCTCACACAAGTTGAGGAGATGTTGATAGCACGTGCAAGTCCAATTTTGCAGGTTATGCATTTAATAGGTGGACAATACAAATATAGAGGACACACCATTAGTTTTCCACAAGAGGTTAGAAATCTTGCCATGAGGTTACCTCGACATATTCAAGACTTGGATTTGATGATTGTTGTGCAAAAAAAAGGTGGAAAAGGATCAAATTATGATTTTACTGTTAGAAAAGATAAAGTATTGCATGCATTGAATTATAAGATTAAGAATGATCCATATTAGAGGGGAGTTCAAGTTGACGAGAATGCACTTAAAGAATTACCTAAAATTGCAACAAATGTATCACATTTGATTAAATCTGTTACATTACCAAAGATAGACAATGACACTGAATTTGCAATGTTGGAAGGGGTTCTAAAGATTGATGATACATTAGATGGCTTACAAACAACTTCTTTTGCAACAAAGCCTCCAAATCCACAACGAGAGATTGATATTAATCATGATTGGAAAAATAACCCTAATGTAGAGGAACATAATCAAAATGTAGACAAAATGCTTAGTTGGTCTGACATTGGTTCATCTCCAATCAATGAGTATAACATTATGGGATTATTCGATATGGCATTTCCAACATTGTTCCCAAATAGTGAAGTAGATTGGTTGCAAGCACAAAAAAGAAATGTCCATCTACATGAGTATGCAAAACATTTTCTTCGATATCATGACAACAGGTTTGGAAGGCACCCACACTTTAAATATTTTTTACTCAATATCATCATGAGACATCGTGCTCAGGCTTTGTCTACAAATTTTTTTTTGTAAAGAAGAATATCACAGATCTACCAACAACAGTGGAGGATTTAAGAGAACATTTGCAAAATCTTCCAGAATCACGACTTGGAGAAAGATTAATGTAATTTGGAACTATACTAAGAGGCACACGTGCATATTGGAATAAGTGTCATGTTGAGTTATCTTATTTGATTCAACATATTGGGAGTCCTACAATATTCTTTACATTGAGTGCAGCGAATTTGCAATGGCTAGATTTCAATAAATTAATGTCGGGTACATGTACTACAGATCCGCTCGAAGCAAGGAAATGGAGATGTCAAAATGTAATTGATAATCCTCATATTGTAGCACATTATATGTGCTTAAGACATACAATGTTTCGAGATGAAATTTTTGAAAATGTTTTCATCAAGCTACAAATTATTGGTGTCACTATGAGTGGCAACATCGTGGATCTCCACATGTCCATGTATTTCTATGGTTAAAAAAGCTCCTAACATGGACACATTCAACTGGGATGATCCTACGCAAGTTATAATTGCAAAAGAATATTTTGATGGATGTGTACATGCAATGAATCCACATGATCAACATCAAAGAGATATTCAGGTTAGACTCAATGTCGATGATCATCCTTGCTTAAAGGACACACAACAAATATTTAAATATAATCCTATGATTGATTTTGAAGAAATTATGAATTGTGTTGAGCGTCACATCACTTGCAATGAGAGATATTTCCTTCGAAAGAAGGAAGGAAGATTGTTATGTCGATATAAGGCATGATGGGATCTCTATGACGAGTAAAAACTTTATGTTGATGACAATGGAGAAAAGAAGTATGAACCAAGAGGAAATGATGATAGATTGAATATACACAATCATGAAACATTGATGATATGGAGGCCTAATATAAATTGGAAACATGTTCTTTCGAAGCACATCATCATTAATTACATAGCAAAATACGCATAAAAGAGTTTGTTGTGTGAAACCATTGTTGACAAAGATATAGGTGCATAGGAGACAAGTCATTTACTTCTAGAACTCCCTCTTTCTGAATGTAGTCATCGATTTGAGGTCTTTAATGTTGGTATGAAGGTTTTCAAACAACTACGAGTTGAGACATATTATGTTGACAATGACAATTCGCTTAGTGACACATATACTAAGTGGCCTACCCACATAGAGCACCTTGCATTGATAGATGTGGAAAAATCATGGTCATATGACAAACATCGATGTGAGAAAAAATGGTTACTGTTGGAAACAATGTTAATACTAAGAGGGGGGTAAATCAATACTAAGGCTAATTTTTAAACTTTTTATGCAAATTTACTTTTCTTATTCAAACTTGGAAACCATCCATATAATCAGCAACAACATATAATATGTTGGGTCCCTATAATACTAGTGATTACCCCATTACTATTGTAGTTATACCCCTTATTTATATTGTTGTGCCCCTATTACCCCATATTGTTATTTCTGTGCCCCATAGAATCCCTCTATTGTTATTTTTGTGGCTTTATATTATTATTGTTAGGTCGGCTGGATTATATTGTGACTCCTTAGACTCCTATATATAGAAAGGAGGTTTTGTCATTTGTATCATCCAAGAATTGTTCATTTATGTAATGTAAAGGAGGTTGCCCCCTCGAAGAGGCTGAATTCTAAGGCGTTGATCTATCTTTTCTATCTTTTCTTGAGCTGGTTTCATAACATTTGGTATCAGAGCTTTGGATTCTAGGGTT
This sequence comes from Pinus tabuliformis, assembly GCA_031772625.1. Classification (NCBI taxonomy): domain Eukaryota; kingdom Viridiplantae; phylum Streptophyta; class Pinopsida; order Pinales; family Pinaceae; genus Pinus; species Pinus tabuliformis. The sequence goes on from CM062815.1 coordinate 480,033,178, forward strand.
TCGCTGCTCCAAACAGGTCATCGTGGCATTTTCGCTATAACTTTTTTTCTGTGACGTTTCAGAAGTCGCAAAAAAAACCCATTTGAGAAGAAATCGCGCTGAACCTTGGGTCCGAATTTCAGAGCTTTTTTCGCGATATTTGCGGAGATATGATCTGAGGAAGTTGGTCTTTTGCAGACTCCTGAATTACATTCAAAACAGGTGACCTGGGGAAAATCGTCATAACTTTCTCTCTGGGGATCGGATTGAAATTTCGTAAGAAGGTACAGAAAGAGGACGAACTGTAGTTTCTTGTGTGTGTGTTTCAGATTCAAAGGTTGAAACAGTGACTCGTGGCACGTCGTACAAGTTCGCTCTACTGAACCAGTCTAAAAGCAAGTCACTGTGGGAGATTTCACATAACTCTTCCTTGGAGAATCCAATTTGGCTCAGACTTGTGGCATTGGAAAGAGGACGCAGAGGGCTACTACAGGTATCAATTTCAGAACTAGATGATCCGAAATTACAGAGATACATCAGATTCAATATCAGGCTTCTATAAAGTGAAAAAAGGTGTGTAGTTTTTTTTTAAATTTTTGTGTAAGCTTGGTTTAACGGAATTCAAAGGGCATAGTAAAGCATTATTATCGGTAACTGATGCCCCGAGGAAAGAAAATGCAAACACCTAGTAAGGAACCTGAAAGCTCTAGCATGACTCATGAAGAAGAGGAAGAAATGCTACATGATATATCAAAATTACAAGAACAAGTGCAACAAATGTCACGCTCACAAAAGCTAACAGAAGCTAAGATAAGTGGCGTGGAATCTAAGATAAAGGGCATGGAAGCTAAGATGGATGATTCGAAGACAGATTTGAAGAGAGACATGGCAGATTTGAAGATAGATTTGAAGACAGACATGGAAGAATTGAAGAAGTTGCTACAAGAAAGGGTCACTAATGGTGAAAAGGTAGTAAAGGAAACTCATGATGAGAACAAAAGAAATGTTAATCATGATTCCATAGACGCTAATGTTGGATCGAAGAATCACCATATTCCAAAAATCGATATGAGGAAGTTTGATGGCAAGGATCCCGCCACATGGATATTACAGATGGAGCAATTCTTCGATCTCAATAATGTGCAAAACACACAAAAGGTACGTATGGCAACTGTATATTTGGAACCAAATCAGTTTGTATGGTATCAATGGCTTTGCTCTCGTAAACAATTTATCACTTGGGCAATTTTTACGGAAGAATTGATAGCACATTATGAGGATACAAAAAGCAACACTTTTTTTAGCCAATTGATAAGTCTCAAACAAAAGGGTTCAATAATGGAGCACATTGAGGAGTTCCAAAAATTGAACATAAGGGTAAAAGATATTCCAGAGGAGCATAGGATTGATGTGTTCATAGGGTCTTTAAAGGATAATATCCAACATGATGTTCGCCTTTGGGAACCTGATTCATTAGAGAAGGCATTCAGGTTAGCAAGAAAAATGGAAAGCAAAATTATGGCAACCAGGAAGCATACCACTCACAACTATAAAGACGGAAGTGTTGTTGCCCCTAGTCTTCCACAACCTATAAGGTTGACACCACAACAATTGGAAGAAAAAAGAGCAAAAGGGCTTTGTTACAGTTGTGATAGCAAATACACTAAAGGTCATAAGTGTGCTGAGAAGAAATTATTCTACATAGATTGTGAAGAGGAAGAAGAAAAGGAGCAAGAAAGGTCAAAAGAAGAAGATATACTCCAGGAACAAAGCCTAGATGAAGAACAAATAAATCCGACCATATCTTGTAATGCATTGGCGGGAATTACCACTCCTCAAACCATCAAGATAGAAGGACAAATCAAGAAGAAAAAGGTAATAGTGTTGATTGATTCAGGAAGCACCCACAATTTTATTCATTGTAGGGTAGCAAAAGAATTGAATTGCTTCCTATATCCAGCACCAGAGTGTCAAGTGATGATTGCAAATGGAGGAACAATAAATTGCTCTGGAAAGTGCCATAATATCAAGCTATCCATGGGAGAATATGTATTGACTAGCCCAATGCTTTCCATTCCAATGGGAGGTGCTGATGTTGTACTAGGAGTCCAATGGCTACAATCCTTGGGTACAATAGCTTTTAATTTTCAAGAACTTTTCATCAAATTTTCTACGGAAGGAAAGGAAGTTGAATTAAGGGGTATTGCAGGGAAACCAGGAAAGATAATCAGCTCTAATGGTATGACAAAGCTTCTAAAAAAGGAGCAAAGAGGTGTAATTGCACAATTATGTTCGCTAGATGTTTCCACATTGGAATCATCTATTTCTCCAGATCTCCAAAAAGTCCTGGACAATCATTCCAAGGTATTTGAGACTCCCAAAGGTCTCCCACCTATGCGTGATCATGATCATGCTATTCATCTGATTCCAGGAAGTGTTCCTCCAAACATCAGGCCGTACAGATATCCCTATGTCCAAAAAAGTGAAATTGAACGTATGGTTGCAGAAATGCTAGAGGCTGGTATAATTCAACCGAGTCAAAGTTCTTTCTCAGCTCCAGTAGTATTGGTGCACAAGAAGGATGGATCATGGCGCATGTGTCCGGATTATAGGGAGCTCAACAAGCTCACTATTAAAGATAAGTTCCCCATTCCTGTCATTGATGAATTACTGGATGAATTGCATGGATCAATTTACTTCACCAAGTTGGATCTTCGTTCGGGATATCATCAAATCAGAATGAAGATTGAAGACATTCCGAAAACGGCATTTAGAACTCATGAGGGTCATTATGAATTTTTGGTCATGCCTTTTGGCCTTACCAATGCACCTTCAACATTTCAAGGTTTGATGAATTCAATTTTCAAACCATTCCTTAGAAAATTTGTGTTAGTATTTTTTGATGATATACTAATCTACAGCAAGTCTTGGAAGGATCATGTTGAACATGTTGACAGGGTGCTACAACTATTGGAGGAGAAACAATTATATGCAAAAAGATCCAAATGTTTCTTTGGAGTCCAGGAGGTGGAATATTTGGGTCATATTGTATCTCATGAAGGAGTTAAGGTAGACCCTAGCAAAATTAAAGCCATTAAGGAATGGAAAATCCCCACATCCATAAAGCATCTGCGAGGATTTCTTGGGTTGACAGGGTATTATCGCAAGTTTGTTAAGAATTATGGGAGAATAGCAGCACCTCTAACAACATTATTGAAGAAAGATTCATTTTCATGGACTCCGGAAGCAACAAAGGCCTTTGAACATCTTAAAGAGGCAATGTGCCAAGCACCGGTCTTAGCTACACCGGACTTCACAAAAACCTTTATTGTGGAATGTGATGCTTCAGGAAATGGAATTGGTGCTGTTCTAATGCAAGATGAAAGACCCATTGCTTTTGAAAGTCGTCCAATCAAGGGAAAGTTTTTAAGCAAAGCTATTTATGAGAAGGAAATGTTGGCAATACTCCATGCACTTAAGAAATGGCGACCCTACCTAATGGGAAGACACTTCAAGGTAAAAACGGATCATGATAGCCTTAAATACTTTTTAGAACAAAGATTATCCTCTGAAGAGCAACAAAAGTGGGTCACAAAGATGTTGGGTTATGACTTTGAAATCATCTACAAAAAAGGGAAGCAAAATGTGGTGGCAGATGCACTCTCAAGAAAGGATGAGGATGTGGAAGCATTGTTGTGTGCCATTTCTATTATCCAACCAGATTGGATAAACGAAGCAAGGGAGGAATGGAAGAATGACGAAGAAGTGTGGGCACTTATTCGAAAGCTACAACAAGATTCCAGTACTTCTGATACATTTAGCTGGCAAAATGATTCGTTATGGTACAAAGATCGCTTATACCTCTGTAAGAATTCCCAGCTAAAACAAAAGATTCTTATGGAATTGCACACTTCTCCCTTAGGAGGGCACTCAGGATTTTTAAAAACTTACCACAGGGTTAAGAAGGAATTTTTTTGGGATGGCCTTAAATCAGATATTCAAAAGTTTGTGGCGGAATGTTTGGTTTGCCAACAAAATAAAGTTGAAACAATTAAGACACCGGGTCTATTACAACCTTTATCCATTCCAAGCCAACGTTGGGAGGAGGTTTCAATGGATTTTATCACAGGTTTACCCAAGTCTGAGGGAAAGAGTGTCATCATGGTGGTAGTTGACAGACTTACCAAGTATGCACACTTTTGTGCATTATCACATCCATTTAAAGCCAGTACAGTTTCTACTGCATTTATGGAAACAGTTCAAAAGCTACATGGAAACCCAAAGATTATTGTAAGTGACAGAGATCCCATTTTCACTGGAAATTTTTGGACAGAATTATTTTCTTGTCTTGGTACTCAGTTAGCTCATAGCTCATCTTATCATCCTCAATCTGATGGGCAAACTGAGATAGTAAACAAATGTTTGGAAGGATATCTTCGTTGCTTTGTATCTGATAAACAGACACAATGGGTCAAATGGTTGCCTCTGGCTGAATGGTGGTATAACACTTCCTTCCATACAGCAACAAAAATGACCCCATTTATGGCACTTTATGGGTATCAACCACCATCCATCACATCATATTTAAGAGAAAATTCTAAGGTTCAGGCAGTGGAACATCACATCGAACATCAACAACAAGTCCTCCAACTCTTAAAGGATAACCTCGTGTTGGCACAAAATAGAATGAAACAACAGGCAGATCAACATCGCAGTGAAAGAAGTTTTGATGTAGGTGATTGGGTATTCCTACGGCTACAACCATATAAGCAAATGTCCCTAAAGCAAGCTAAGAAGGATAATAAATTATCACCAAAGTATTATGGTCCGTACAAGGTGTTGCAAAAGATTGGTACTATGGCATACAAATTGGAGCTTCCTGCAGCTTCTCGATTGCACCCAGTTTTCCATGTTTCATGTTTAAAGAAGGTTATAGGTGACAAGCTCCCAATTCAAACAATATTGCCAGAACTTGACGAGGAAGGAAAAATTATATTGGAACCGGAAGCAGTCACAGAAACAAGAACTCGACAGCTACGAAATCGATCAATTTCAGAGTATCTTATCAAGTGGAAGAACTTATCCGCTGAAGATTCCACATGGGAGGATGAGAATTTTATGCAGAAGTATCCAGAACTACTCAAGCGTTGAGGACAACACTTTTTTGAAGGAGAGGGGCATGTTGGGTCCCTATAATACTAGTGATTACCCCATTACTATTGTAGTTATACCCCTTATTTATATTGTTGTGCCCCTATTACCCCCATATTGTTATTTCTGTGCCCCATAGAATCCCTCTATTGTTATTTTTGTGGCTTTATATTATTATTGTTAGGTCGGCTGGATTATATTGTGACTCCTTAGACTCCTATATATAGAAAGGAGGTTTTGTCATTTGTATCATCCAAGAATTGTTCATTTATGTAATGTAAAGGAGGTTGCCCCCTCGAAGAGGCTGAATTCTAAGGCGTTGATCTATCTTTTCTATCTTTTCTTGAGCTGGTTTCATAACATAATATGGCAGCAATATGAAATCAACATACAAGCACACATCATGAGCATCACACATATGAGACACAAGGTTTTATGTGGAAACCCTTTCGGGAAAAAACCACCAAAGCTTGTTGTTGTTATTGATGTAAAATAAGAGCATCTACTCTATTACATCAATCTGTTTTGTGAGCCACCACTCACAGGAAGCACTGAATCCCTTTGATTGTTTGCTAGCACCCACTAGCAGGAAGCACCAACTCCTTCTTTTTGTAGACCTCTGTCCAGCTTACTAGAAGCATCAACTTCACGGGCTTGTTGCAAGCACCAACTTGCAGGAGGCACCAACCCCCAAGCCTTCTCAAGCACCCACTAGAGATGGAAGCACCAACTTCCTGTATGTAGGATTCAACCCACACTCAGCAAGGAACTCAATGTTCTCTGTAATTTGACAGCCACTCTACCTGATATCAGCTTTTCTCTTCACAACCCTTGGCCCACGTTGCACTCTTTGCACCTCTGCTTGATTTGCAACAACTCGTTGTTCTCTTCCATTCTGTTGTTGCGTCTGACTTAGTCTCTGCCACTACATTAAACATGAGAATGGGCACTTGACTGTTTCTCCATACTGAGAATTAATTCTCAGTCCACCTGCACACTCCAACCAGGCACTGTCCTCTCTATGAACAAATATCCTATCACTGAGGCTCTCCATGCTTATTCATGGTTTCACATAGCTTAGTTGTACTTCAGCATGGCTTCTCTATGGACAGTTGTCCTTGTTGCCCTATCTTAGAGCTTTCCGCAGATCCATCTGACTCCATGAACCAACTCCACTGATTTGCATTTTTTCTTCAGCTTCCAACCCATTCTTCCATTTAACTCATTAAGGTGTGCATCAAAGCACAAAGATGGCTTGTATCACCTCAAGGCAGACTCAACACTCTTTTTTGTAAGTCGTGGTCCTTGCTGCCTTGGCCCAATGATCTTTGACATTCGTTATTAATCCTGAGACTGACTCCTTTGCACGATCGTGGTCCTTGCTGCTGACTCATCCATCTACCATATAACTTTGCATTGTCATATCAGAGTCGCAACACATAGTAACTCATACAAGAAGGATGTTATGATATTACTTAGTTTCGATACCCTTAGCCCCTTAGCGCTTAGCTCCTTTGGAATTTTCTTTCTCATAGGATCAAGACGTATGACATAAGGCTTAGTAATATATTAGAGCTCCCATATCTCGTAACTTTTATTCAAATGATGTTACGAGGTCGTGAGGTTCTGAGCTCCTTTCGCTTGGCACTTTCTTGTTTTTCCTTCATGGGACTGAGCGTTGTAACCAGCAGCTTAGATTTTAAGTGCTAAGGCCTTATGTTCCTATCGGGGGCCAATCTTCCTTTGTTAATTGCTCTGCGCCCTTGGTTCTTTGGATCTCCACACGACCATGTGCTTGTAAATATCAGAGCCCCCTTTTATCATAACTTTCTCGAGTGACATCTGCATAAGAGTTACGAGGTCTTAAACTTCTGATATGATGTCATTACTCCACATGGTAACTCCTTAGCGATGACACGTGTTACCCAGATTTGGTCCATTAGGCCACCTAATAATGTTGAAACTACCTGCCACGCATTCTTCCATATTGCCACGTCATGTTAACGTCAGATGCCACTGCAGCTTCTCGGAGCCAATCTCATGTCGCCATGTGTCCTACCAAAGGAGAGAGAAGAGGGCCCGTCAAACCTTGGTTTTGCAACAGGATCCTGTGTTAATTTTCTTCGGCATACATCAAACCTTTTAGCTTTATCGAGCTTGCTGGATATCATAACTTCTTAAAACACCTCTGTTAAGAAATTTCAATATTTTGATGTCCCGGACTTCCGATATTCCGATGAACTCCGATGTTTTGATGTGCTCAGATCTCCAAGGTTCTGATATCCTGATATCTGATATGATACTTGCTACGATATCTTGGTATCTGTATGTTCTGACCTTCGATGTTCTGATGATCTCTAGGTTCTGATATTCGATATAGCTTGCTCCGGGAATTTGATATCTGGTCCTGATGTGCTTATACCTTCGATATAGCCTGCTCCGATATGGCTTGCTCAGGACTTCAATACCCTGACTTCGGCAGACCATAACTTTTGATCCAGGAGGCCATTTTCAGACTTCCACACACCGTTGAAAAGCTCTTTTAGAGAACTTCCAATGGATAAGGTCTAATGTAGGTTGTGAACCCACCTTCTACCTTTAGGATGGTTGAAAACTCTTTGACACTCTTTTCTCCTTGACTCTTTTTCTTGTGCCTGGAATCCTAAACTCCCAACCACCATAGTAATCATTATCTGGCCTCTCCAGTAAGCCTGCTACTATGATGATTCTCTACATGAAGCCTGCCACTGCCATGGGATTCCATCGTGATCAACATTGTCGTCATCATTTTATGGATTTCTAATAAGCCTGCTACTGTGATGATTCTTTACATAGCACTGCAACAACCATGGGATTCTTCCTAGGCCATCAATACCAACATCTGTTGTGACAAGTATCCATGCTGGTCTAGTTGACATCAATTCCAAAACTCCTGCTAATAGTTAGGCAGTGCCAAATTCCCAACACATCTCCCTAGCATGACCGTTGACATTAGTTCCAACACGCTTGCATATATATTCACTAGGCCACTGGTCATTCAAATAATGCCAATTGTCCTACAATCTCACCCTTTGGTATTGATGGCAATGCCTCATCCTTATCTTTACTTTGATGGCCAAACCTCATGCTGCTTCCACACATATTCTTGCATGAGATGCCAATGGATTTTCTCTGCTTTGCATGGGCCATCACAGCTCCTCCAATAATTCTCTCCCCCTTTGACATCAATGGAAAAGGGATACAAGATGCTTCTTCTCCCCCATGCAATCATTGGCTATCAATGACCGAGGATCTAACTGCTGATGTGCCTTCTACTCTATATACATCTCTTAAAGGACTCATTGTTATTGCTACTCCATAAACTAGGCATATGTGATATGCTCCCCCTGAACATATACTGCCTCTGATTTGAATGCCTCCAGTTTTGGACACCTTATGGATGCTAGCTAAGTACTCTCTCCACTAATGCATATTTTGTACCAATTAAACTTCTCATGGTATTGTTGTTGTTGCTAATACCAATTAACGATGATGCATTTCAGCTCACACCTCACTGCTATTGCTGCTTCCGAGACTGTGCTCACTTCATTTGAGCATCTCCACTTCTCCCCTTGAGATCATACTTCTATAATAGGGATTGTTTCTCAACTAATACCAATTGCACCAAAAGAAATTATACAAATTGGATACACTACCAGGCAAAATCCAATACTTCTCTCAAAAAGAAATGCCCAAATGCACAAAAGGCTTCTCCACCTTTCATTTGCTCAACAATCTTCCTTTCTGAGGTTGATAATTGTTTCCTACTACCTCTTATCATAGAAGCTCCCTCTAAGCCAATGCTCTATGATCTCCTATAACTGCTTTCTTGCCTCTGCTTGGGGACTGATCCTATGGACCTTGACTTGATTGTGAGCTTCTTGTCAATCCACTCTTCTGTTGCAACATATCTTCTTCTTCCCACAACATAAGAAATTATTGTGTGCTCTCCCTAAACTCATGTTGGATGCACTCCTCCTCTACTTTTCATTGTTGATATATTCAAGATAAACCAATTAATTCTTGTAATCAGCAAGACATCACAACCATACCTTCATTGATCAGGTGCTCAAAATTATGCTTAAAAATAAAAGTGTTAGAATCTTGATAAGATTAGCTTCAGATCGAAGAGCTTGTCATTCTAAATCCAACGGTGTGAATGACACTCAAATCTGAGCTTGTATGCAGAAGTTAGAGAAATTCAAAGTTCAAGTTTGACTTGTCCACATGGCAGGATTGGATGATGTGGCAAGGCCCTTCAGCGAATGAGGAGGGGCCAAGTGGTAGGCCAACATTGGCCCCCGCATATCACAAATCGCAAGTCGCAGGCAAAAATCTGTTACAGAATCGGCTCCTGAGCAAAGAAGGGATGCGATGCGAAAATTGGTGAGGGGAGGATAGTTACAGTAATCGGCCCCCAACATACCTAGGTTGCGATGCAATGGATCGAAGATCACAATCACACATAGAGACCCACATATTGTTACTCAACGGTACTCCGCCGATTGCGAAATGTGATAGTTTCCTAGATGTGATGCCACCATAGGTTCTGGTTTATAATTTTGTTGGGTCCACAACATCGCAATCACACATTGTCGTCGTGTTCACAGAACTTAAGCCCGCTGGTCCTCACTGATTGTGATTTGTGATTCGGCCGACAGAATATGTCCTGCCGTGTGGCGAAATTTTCGCCCAGTTAGCGGATTTTTGGGCTAATTTGTAGGATCATGCTGGAAAATGGTGCATTTTGTGGAGCGAATAGTGGGAAAACTAGGAGAAGTCATAACTTCTTCAGTTTTCACCAAATTCGATGCAAAAAGAGGCTAGATAGCCATTTTTTTTTATTCTTGACTCATTAAAGTAGGTGTCAGAAGCATTCGAGCATTGTAAACACAATTTTTTACACTTTTGAGCATAATAGAGAGGCCCAAGCCATTGGAAGCTGGACCAAGGAGACGTAGCCCAGGAGGGGTGAACTCCTTTATCATGTGCTTGTTGTAATGTGTTTTTGATGATGTTTTGTATATGTTTATGCTGCTATTCAATTTCTGGTTTATGTTAAATTGCTCATAAAATTAACATAAAAACTCTTCATTTTACTTGCAAAAATTGATGAATCCTTAAGCACAATAAAAGAATTTTGTTTATAATATGAGGAAGATCTTAGCATTGTAAACTAATATTCTATATCAAATAAATTTGGTATCAGAGCACTAGGTTTGCTTTGTGAAAGAATGATTTAATTGTTTGCAAGTTTATGTCATGCTTACAAGGTTAAAACTCAAAAGAGGTGAAGGAAAGCTGGTTGGAAGCCCTGAAGTTGGGTCAAGGGGAAGAAGAGCAAGGTTGCCACAATCTCCAACACCAGTTCAGCCTCAAGTTGCAGTTGAGACTCCAGAGATCATGTCTCATGAAGGAGAACCTACAAACATGACAGAAGATGAGAAGACCTTTAGAAAGGCTTTCTTTGATATGACAGAGATGGTGAAGGTCCTCTATGAAGAGAGGAATAGCATATTGCAAGGAGAAAGTTCCAAACCTCCCAAAGGAGAAGGCTCTTCAGGAGGAGGTAATGGGAATGGATACAAACCTCCACCTTCTCCATGATCTTCTTCATCTTCTTCTTCACAAGCATATTCACCCTCTTCCACTAATACAACCCTTACTCATACTCATCATCATTCTTCGAAAGGAACTAGTAAATCACTTTTTTTTTTAAACTTGATGTTAAATTCGAGTTACCCACGTATAAAGGTGAAGTGAATGCAGAGAATCTTGATAATTGGATTTGTCAATTGGAGGTCTATTGTAGGATTCAAAACCTTCAAGAGGATGACATAAAGATTTAGTTAGATTCCTTGAGATTGGAGGGTGCAACACTTGTATGGTGGGAATCAAAGACCCAAGAAGAGATTAAAAAACATGGTAACATCTCAATTTCTTGGAATGATTTCATTGCTGCAATTAAAAGACAGTTCTACCCTCTAGCTTATATGCAGAAAGCCATCATGAATTGGCAGAACTTTAGACAACTAAAAGGTCAAAATGTGCAAGCTTACACCCAAGAATTCATAAAAAGGTTTCTGATGTTAGGTGTAGATTTGCAATCATAGGACACATCGCTGAAGTACATAGGGGGTTTACACAATTACCTTAGGCATACTATCTTAATGTTTAATCCCAGTAATCTAGATGATGTGTGTGTGCAAGCCACTCATCTTGAGGCAAGAGGGAAAAAAACCCCAGAAGAAGGTAGTAAAAATCCGTTTGAGGGTAAAGAGAAAGGAAAGGGTTTCAAGGGGAAGAAAAATGCATCCATTAAAAAGGAAGGAGAGAAAACAATCTGTAAACACTGTTTTGGAGAGGATCACAATGAAGCTCACTGTTGGAAGATTTATCCCGAAATGAAACCAAAGAAATTCAACAACAAAGGAAAAGAAAAGGCAACTGCAATCACTCAAGAAGAAAATTTGGGTTCCGATCAGGTGATGAAACGAAAATCACAGCCATGGAGTTTCAAGGAAAGGAATCCATTGTCAACATTAGTTCTTCAAACTCGCATAATGAAACTCCCAATGAAAAGAGGAGAATAGAACTGTTTCACATAAGGGTAATTTCGAAACACCACAAAAATGATATGTTGTTTGATAGCGGCTCTCAAGCCAATCTTATCTCAAAAAACATTGTCAATAGTTTAAATCTGGAAACATTTCCACATCATAAACCGCATCCGCTTGAATGGGTATGTGACAATGCGCAATTGCAGGTTACGATAAAGTGTAAGCTGAAATTCGCAATCACTGCAAAATTCGTAAATGAAGTAGAGCTTGACATTGTGCTGTTAGACATCTGTGGCATCATATTGGGCATCCCATACCTTTATGACAGAAAATATATTTTCCATCGACATGAAAACAAATATCACATATTCAAAAATGGAGTAGAATATATTGTGAGGGCTCACTGCAAGAAAACAAATCTTTTGATTGTTAATGTAGGGAAAATGAAAAGATTGGTGAATTCGAGCAAGAATTTAATGCTTCTCATGATCAAACCTGAGAATGATATTGATTATGAAGTGTTTGATGGTTGTAATTCGAATTTGAAAACTGATTTGGTTGACATTGTTAACCAATCTGATGGAATGTTTCTGGAATCAAAGGGATTACTTTCCAAGAGTGGAATCTAACCTGAGTTATAGTTGCAGCAAAAGTGTCTTCTTCCTAACATTGGCATGTATAGGATGTCAGTGATGGAAAGCGCAGAAATTAAGACGCAAATCCAGGGATTGTTGAATAAAAGGATCATTCGGCCTACTCCTTTACCGTGTGGTGCACCTCTTGTTTTGGCACCCGAGAAGAATGGTAAGCATTTCCTTGAATGGGATTCAAGAAGTGGTTTTCATCAAAGTAGAGTTGTTGAAGTTGATATAGGGAAGATGACATTCAAAACCAGTCAAGGTGTTTGTTTGAATGGCTTGTTATGTTTTTTAGTCTTTGCCATGCTCCTACTACCTTTACACATATGAAGAATGATGTGCTGAAGCCGTTTCTAGATAGAATAGTCTATTTGGATGACATTTTCATTTTCAAAAAAAATTATTATGAACATGTCATGTGTGAGAAAAAGATACTTGATAACGTATGTCAAGAACATTTGTTTCTGAAGATGTCAAAGTATATGTTGGATAAAACTTCTTTGATGTACTTGAGTCGTGAAATTGGTTCTTCCAAGTGTGTTTAGGTTCCCAAAGGCTTTTTGGCAGTTTGCGTGGGATGTGGAGAGGGTGAGTTGAAGCTAGACCTCTCCAAGATTGGTGCCATAATTCTAGTGAGCAGGATATGTGGAAGCTGCAAATCTATCACTTTAGGCTCTGTTCTAGTAGTCCACTTGGCCATAACAGTTTGTGGTGGTATTGACTCAATTCCTGCAGACACAGGTGAAATAATTATACATCCCCGTGAAGCTGTAGATGCCTTTGCTCTACTCGTAATTTACGCAGGAGGGCTCAAGATAGTCATTTGGATAAGAGGTTTTTTGGGAGCAGCTCAATGTTGGAGAATAAATTTTGTTAATTTTTCTTCTATTGTAGTTCATTTGCATTCGTTGGTAGTTGTGCAAAAGGTCTTACAATGGGGAGGCAAACGACGAGAGGCATTTGATGCTTTAAAACAAAAGATCAATATAGCTCCAGTACTTTCATTTCCAGACTTGAGACAAACATTTAAGTTTCAGGTTGTTGTATGTGATTATGCCATGGGCGCAGTCTTTTCGCAATGTGGTAAGCACATTTCTTTTCATTCAAAAATTTTCAATGATAAAGTGTGTAAGTTACAGTGACAAAGGCACTTCTATTGTATGGGTTTTCTTCTATCCACTTGGTCAAAAAGTATAAGAGACAAGTTTGTTGATGTACTTTCTAGGCCTATAGTTTGTATAACTACTTTCCTCAAGCATCATTTTGTTTTACATGAAAGTTATGTTCAGAAAAATACATACTTTAAAGATGTATATTCAAGCTTGAGTCAAAGGAATCAAGTGGAGGAATTTATTTACCATTTGCATCATAATGTATTGTATCATTTTGGTAATAAGGATGTTGCTACTGATAGTAACATGGACAAGGCCAAAGAGTTCATTGAACAACTCCAAATGGTACATCAAAAAGTGCAAGAACAACTTGAAAAGGTTAAAGGAAAGTATCGTGGAGACCACAAGTTCCAATTCAGTGATCAATGGATCGAGATTGGAAAGGTGAGGGAACTGTACCCTCACCTGTTGGTCAATTGAAAGTGATCTTTTGGGGTCCAAAAGACTTCCAGTGGGGAGGAGTGATCAAATGCTCAAAATTATGCTCAAAAATCAAAGTGTTATAATCTTGATAAGATTAGCTTCAGATCGAAGAGAATGTCATTCTGAATCCAACGATGCAAACAACACTCAAATCCGAGCTCGTATGCAGAAGTTAGAGCAAGTCAAAGTTCAAGTTTGACTTGTCCACATGGCAAAATTGGATGATGTGGCAAGGCCCTTCAACGAATGAGGAGGTTCCAAGTGGTAGGCCGCCATTGGCCCCATCATATCACAAATTGCAAGTCACGGGTGGTGTTACAGAATCAGCCCCCAAGCAGAGAAGGGATGTGATGCGATAAATCGCAATCGCAGATCGACGAGGGGAGGACAGTTACAGTAATCGGCCCCCAGCATACCCAGGTTGCGATGCAATGGATCATAGATTGCAATCGCACACATTGACCTGCATATTGTTACTTGTCAGTACTTCGTTGATTACGAAATGCAATAGGTTCCCGAATGTGATGCCACTATAGGTTTCGATTTATAATTCCGTCGGGTCCGCAACATCGCAATCACACATTGTCACTGTGTTCACAGAACTTAAGCCCACTAGTCCTCGCCGATTGCGATTTAGGATTTGGCCGACAGAATATGGCCCACCACAGGGCAAAATTTTCGCCTAGTTAGCGGATTTTTGGTCTAATTTGTAGGATCATGCCAAAATGGAGCATTTTGTGGAGTGAATAGTGGAAAACTAGGAGAAGTCATAAATTCTTCAGTTTTTCACCAAATTGGATGTAAAAAGAGGCTAGATTGCCATTTTTTTATTTATTCTGGACTCATTGGATCAGGTTTCAGAAGAATTTGAGCATTGTAAACACAATTTTTTACACTTTTGAGCATAATAGAGAGGCTCAAGCCATTGGAAGCTGGACCAAGGAGATGCAGCCCAAGAGGGGTGAACTCCTTTATGATGTGCTTGTTGTAGTGTGTTTTTGATGATGTTCTGTATATTTTATGTTGTTGTTCAATTTATAGTTTATGTTAAATTTCTCATAAAATTAACATAAAAACTCTTCATTTTACTTGCAAAAATTGATGAATCCTTAAGCACAATAAAAGAATCTTGTTTATAATCTGAGGAAGATCTTAGCACTGCAAACTAGTACTCTAAATCATATCATTCATCATTCAGATGCACCTTTATTTTCATTCCTTTTTCCTCCTGCTTATGACTTACTCGGCATCCCTTGAGGCCCTTCTCTTCCTTTACTGAAGAGAAACAAAGGATCTACTCCCCTGAGCATATTATCCTCCTTCTTCTTCTAGACCCTCAATGGTCGAGTCTTGACAAAAGCATTACTCTCTAGCTTCTTCTTTGCCCATGTTTGGGCTTTCTCTTGGTTGCACATGGATAGAGGAACCTTCTCTTTCAACTCCTCTTTCTTCACCCAAATTATCTTGTTGCTTCTCTTCCTTTTTGTCTTCAAATCCCGAGTTGCTACATTTGCATGCATATGCTGAGGAGCATGCCATTTCTTCTCATTTCTGCAGCTGGCTCTCTTGTGCCCCAAATTTCCATAGTTGTAGCTTTCAACATGGCTTAAGAATGGGGTAGAGGAGTTACTTTTCTTGACAATGCTTTTGTCAAAACTCCTATCGCGACCAACATGCCTTCTCCTACCCTCTTTTTGCATTCTTGGGTTGCTGCTACCCAACACATATTGTTTCCTTGCATCCCATCTACAGTCTATGGCTTTATGTCTAGAATTATTGCAAGAAAAACAATACCCATAAAAAGCATTTTGATTATAGAGGTTACCTTTTCTTTGAAAGCTTTGTCCTTGAGGAGGAAAGGACCTTTGTTTGTTCTTCACGTGCCTTTCATGAAAACTTGCATTGCTGCCTTGCACTCTTTCTTGCCGCTACCTAGATCTCTTATGTTGCACTAATGGCTTCTGCTTCTTAGCCTTATGTTGTTTCATTTCCTTCTCTTCTTGTTGTTTCTTTCCTTGTTGTTGATGTTGTCCACCAACTTCTTTTCCTTCGTTGTAGTTGGAACCTCGACCTCCCTTTACATGGGAATTTGATCATTCAACCTTTGCCTTATTGGAGCTAGGTTTTTCCTTGAAACCTAAACCAACCTTGATGAGAGGGGATATTTTCTTTCCAAGCATCTCATCCAATATTTTCTTGCTCTCCTCAAGCTTCTAATATTGAGACAACTCTTTATTTGACTCTTCTACGTCATGTTTCAATGAGACTACTTCATTTTGTAGTCTCTCACAGTAAGCTTCCTTCTCACTCAGCTGATTGGTTAACATCCCATTCAGTCTGCTAGCCTCTTCTTGTTGAGCATTTAGTTCAACCATTGTTTTTCTCAACTTCTCATTCTCAAGCTCATAGATTTTCAATTGCTCCTCTCGCTTGAGATTTTCCTCTGATAGGTCCTTGATCTCCTTTAGAGTTGAGATCAACCTCTTTCTAAAAAATATCCTTTCATCTAGATCATTTTCTTCACTATCAGAGGTGCTAGCTGAGTTACCACAGAGATCTAAAGCCATCTCTATGTCCATGGAGTCTTCCATAGGTCTAAGGGTTATCCCTTCTTCATCACTACCTGGGGTATTCTCATTTTCTCCTATGGATGAGCACACTGGAAAAATCGATCTTCTTCCTTTGAGGATTCCTCATTTGCTATTGCTACTAAAGTGGGTCTATCTTCATTATAATTACTAGATAAATAGATATCTCTATCTTCAAGTGATACACATGTACATCTAGATAATGAAGGACCTATCTCTTTGCATTTATCACACAACAATAACTTACCTTATGAGCAGCATGATCTCCCTTCCAAGACTTCTTCATCATCAACCCGAGTGTGATGAGCAATAACTTTTGCATGTTCTGATTCATTGCTATAGCAACAAGGTTCTTCATCCTTCTCTTGAGCCACATGGTTATCTCCTTCATACAAACCTTGTAGTCTATCCAACACTTCCTTTGTTGACTCACAATGCCTCACTTTATCAACATCCGACTTAGATAGCCCTTTCATGATAATATTCTGGGCTTCTTCATTCTGCTCACTCTTTTCTCCATTCAATACAGAGAGCCACATATCAACATCCAAGACCATTAAATAGGCTATCATTCTAACCTTCCAGAGTTCATAGTCTGATCCATTTAAAAATGGAACTCCTTCTGTTGTTAGCCAAACTCGATTAGCCATTGTTTCACTCTAATATACTTTCTAGCGATTAAGCTATTTTTGAAGGAGCCCTGCTCTGATACCAATTGTTGGAAACAATGTTAATACTGAGAGGGGGGTGAATCAATATTAAGGTTAATTTTTAAAAAAATTATGCCAATTTACTTTTCTTATCCAAACTTGGCAACCATCCATATAATTAGCAGCAACATATAATATGGAAGCAATATGAAATCAACATACAAGCACACACCATGAGCATCATACATATGAGACACAAGGTTTTATGTGGAAACCCTTTCGGGAAAAACCACCAAAGCTTGTTGTTGTTATTGATGTAAAATAAGAGCACCTACTCTATTACATCAATCTGTTTTGTGAGCCACCACTCACAGGAAGCATCGACTCCCTTTGATTGTTTTCTAGCACCCACTAGCAGGAAGCACCAACTCCTTCTTTTTGTAGACCCCTTTCTAGCTTACCAGAAGCACCATGTGAAGCACCAAATTCACGAACTTGTTTCATGCACCAACTTGCAACTCCTTGGATTTATGAAAGCACCAATTTGTAGGAGGAACCAACCCCCAAGCCTTCTCAAGCACCCACTAGAAATGGAAGCATCAACTTCCTCTTTGTAGGCTTCAACCCAGACTCGGCAAGGAACTCAATGTTCTCTGTAATTTGGCAGCCACTCTACCTGATATCAAATTTTTTGTTTACAGCCCTTGGCCCATGCAACACTCTATGCACCTCTGCTTGCTTTTTAGCAGCTCATTGTTCTCTGATCTTCATCAACACACACTTATCTCTCAACCTTCTATTCCTTGGGCTCTCACAGCCTTACACACCGCAACCATGACTTGCTCAACCTTCTTCGTGCAACATACATCCAGCTCTCTACCTTTATTCTCTGCATAGGCACCTTCAGCCTTTCTCACACAACATCGCAACTTCTCTCGCGGTCACTTACCTCTCCATATGCACTCTAAACCTTTCTATGCAAAATTGGCTCTCTCAGCCTTTCACACAACAACGCTCTCTCCGCAATGAGCTCACCACCAGGCTCACTCTACTATATCGTGTTCCTAAATTTCTCAACTAGGCTCTGTTATTTTTTTCCTCTATTGCACACTACACAATGTTGCCTCTGTTGAACATCATCTTTGTCATTCACACTGCCCCAAGTGTACCTCGACATGCCTCTTCCATTCTGTTGTTGCGTCTAACTTGGTCTTTGCCACTGCATTAAACATGAGAATGGGAACTTGAATGTTTCTCCATACTGAGAATTAATTCTCAGTCCACTTGCACACTCCAACCATGCACTGTCCTCTCTGTGAACAAATCTCCGATCACCGAGTCTCTCCATGCTTATTCATGGTTTCACACATCTTAGTTGTACTTCGACATGGATTCTCTGTGGAATGTTGTCCTCGTTGCCTTGTCTCGTAGATTTCTGCAGATCGATCTTTGATATTCATTATTAATTCTGCGATCAACTCCTCTGCATGATCATGGTCCTTGCTATCAACTGATCCATCTGTCATATACCTTTGCACTGCCATATCAGAGTTGCAACATATAGTAACTCATACAAGATGGATGTTACGATATTACTTAGTTTCAATACCCTTAGCCCCTTGGCACTTAAATCCTTTGGAATTTGCTTTCTCATATGACTGAGATATGTGAATGATGGCTTAATAATATATCAGAGCCACCATATCTCATAACTTTTATTCAAATGATGTTATGAGGTCGCGAGGTTCCGAGCTCCTTTCACTTGGCACTTTCCTGTTTTTCCTTCATGGGACTAGGCGTTGTAACCAGTGGCTTAGATTTTAAGTGATAAGGACTTCTATTCCTACTGGCAACCAATCTTCCTTTGTAACAACTCTGCGCCCTTGGTTCCTTGGATCTCCACACGACCATGTGCTTGTAAATATCAGAGCCCCCTTTTATCTTAAATTTCTCGAGTTACATTTGCATAAGAGTTACGAGGTCCTCAACTTCTGATATGATGTCATTACTCCACGTGGCAACTCCTTAGCGGTGACACGTGTTACCTAGATTTGGCCCATTAGGCCACCCAATAATGTTGAAACTGCTTGCCACGCATCCTGTCATACTGCCACGTCATGTTGACGTCAAATGCCACTACAGCTTCTCAGAGCCAATCTCATGTCGCCATGTGTCCTACCAGAGGAGAGGGAAGAGGGCCCGTAAAACCTTGGTTATGCTACAAGATCCTTTGCTAATTTTCTTCAGCATACATCGACACTTTTACCTCTATCGAGCTTGTTGGATATTGTAACTTCTTAAAATACCTCTGTTAATAAATTTCAATATTCCGGTGTCCCCGACTTTTGATATTCTGATGAACTACGATGTTTCGATGTGCTCAGAGCTATGAGGTTCCGATGTGTTGATTTTCTCCGATATCTCGATATCCGATATGCTGCCTTCTCTGATATATGATATGTTTCCTACTTCGATATCCTGATATCTGATATGCTTCCTGCTCCGATATCCTGATATCCGATATGCTCTGACCACCGTTGTTTCGATTACCTCTAGGTTCTGATATCCCAATATAGATTGCTCCAAGATTCTGATATCGGGTCTCGATGTGCTCAAACCTCTGATATATCCTGCTTCGATGCCACGATATGGCTTGCTTAGGACTTTAAGACCCCGACTTTGGAAGACCATAAATTTTTATCCATGAGGCCATTTTCAGACTTCCACACACTGTTGGAAAGCTCTTTCAGAGAACTTCCCAATGGAGAAGGTTCGATGTAGGCTATGTGCCAACCTTCTACCTTTAGGATGGTTGCAAACTCTCTGTCACTCTTTTCTCCTTGACTCTTTTTCTTGTGCTTGGAATCGTGAACTCTCAACCACCATAGTCATCATTTTATGGCTTCTCCAGTAAGCCTGCTACTATGATGATTCTCTACATGAAGCTTGCAACTACCATGGGATTCCATCCTGACCAACATAGTAGTCATAATTTTATGGCTTTTCCAATAATCCTGCTACTGTGATGATTCTCTACACAACACTACAACAACCATGGGATTCCTCTCGGGCCATCATTACCAACATCTGTTGTGACAAGTATCCATGCTAGTCTGGTTGACATCAATGCCAACACTCCTGCCAACAGTTAGGCAGTACCAACTTCCCAACACATCTCCCCAACATGATTGTTGACATTAGTGCCAACAAACTTGCAGATATTTTCACTAGGCCATTGGCCATCCAAACAATGCCAACCATCCAACAGTTACCACAGAAGAATGTAGCTATTGTACATGTTTTCCCTTGATTCAGATCAATTCCCAATCGAACAGATGGCAAGTTTGTTTAATTTTGTTGGTCTGAGTTGGTATTATACAAGTCCTTTTGTGATTTTGGGAGATATATTTGTCAAACATTTTATGAGATAGTGCATAATTGGGAAAATCTACGATGCCAACCATAACATGTTGGTCATAATCTAGTGCCTCCAATTGGTCGAGTTGAATTTGATGAACAAGAAGAAGTTCAAAATCCACTTGCAGATTCTAGGGAGAATGAGTGGGAGATCATTTATGCATTATATAAGAATAAATATATAAATTAATATGAGTATGAGATGTTGGGACATAGAGATTGTGATCGGGAGAATAATTAGAACAAATTTTTTGTTGATGTAGCCACTTCCAATCGCGTTATTAATTTCATATCTGAAAATAGAAAGTTGAATTCCATTCGTATTGACCAACATGGAAATTCTTATTCCTTTGAAATTCTTGGGGTTCAACAGAGAAAAGCATTTTATATTATCCTTGACCATTACAGATTAGGGGTTGATCCATTACGCATGATAATCCAAGGAACTACAGGTACATGAAAGTCTTATTTGATTGGAACTATTAAAAATGTACTTGAAATCGAGTCATTTCCTAAGAAGAGTCCATTACTTATTTTAGCTCCTACATGGGTTGCAACTTTCAACATATCTGCAATGACAATTCATTCTGCACTTCAGTTGCTAATCAAAGACATAACACCTCTACAAAAATCATGTTTAATTACATTACAAGAAGAGATGAGGCATGTGAAATATATTCTAATAGATGAAATGAGTTTCATTGGAAGAAATATATTAAAAAATATTGATTCAAGACTTCGACAAGATTTCCCAGAAAATGATAAGATTCATTTTAGTGGGAGGTCAATTATATTAGTTGGTGAATTGGGACAATTTCCACCTGTTAGGGATAAACATATATATGCATGTGATGATGTTGTAAGAGAATTATGGAACTCATTCACAATGGTTATGACACTTGATACTGTGTTTCAACAAGATGGACAAAACAATCAACAAATATAATTTCGTCATTTGTTGATGAATGTAAGGAATGCAATATCAACTATGGAAGACTAGAAATTACTTATGACTCATACAAATACATCCTTGGATCCTTTCACAACGGAGTCCTTTGATAAGGAAATACATTTGTTTGCGACAAATGATGATGTACACAATCATAATAAGCTTTGTTTAAGAAAACTAAATTGTCCCATTGCAGTTAGTGTTGTTGCAAAAGGAAAAAACAACTACATGGAAATAGATGAGGAAGAAATGAAACTTGAGTTACTTATTGCAGTTGGAACTCGAGTGATGATTACTTCAAACATATGGATTAATGCAAGACTCGTAAATGATGCTCTTGGAATTGTAGAAACAATTGTGTATAACCCTGGAGTTTCACCCCAATACTGCCTATATATGTTCTAATAAGATTTGATAATTAAATGTTAGTACCATGGGGTGAATTATCACCTCAAATAATTCCTATTACACCTATTGAAAAAAGGTAAAAGAAAATAACTTCTTTTGAAACTTGCTTGGGGCTTAACAATCCATAAGTCATAAGGGTTGACTTTGGAGAAAGATACAATCAATATTGGGAAGAAAGAGAGACAAAGTATGATGTTTATTGTGATATCTTGAGCTAAAAATCTGAATGGTCTACGATTTCAACCCCCTTTTCATATCAACAATATGAAAGATGGAAAAAATAATGGGTGTGACTATGAGAAATGCATAAGAAGAGAGATTAAGATTGAACACAAAGTAAACAACTTGTAATTGAATAGATTCATATTATTTACATTTATCCATCTTTCAAAATTGTAAATTTGTATGCATATGTTATATAAGTTGATAAGCTTATTCATAATTTATTCATATGATGTATAAGATTCTAAGCTTATTAAAATTAAAAAATTAAAAAGTGTTACGATAGTTCAGGTAAAATTGAATGGGCCTAGAGTATGCCCTAAAACTGCTTTTTGTGTAAGAGCTCGTCTTCCTTGGACGTAAGGAAACAGGTTAACGACTCAAGACCCAGAGGCATCTGGTAGGAGTGAAAGTCTGCCCCCTTATGAACCACTAATGGGTAATTACAGGTGGCATGGTTTTCCTTGAATAACAATGATAAGTCAACCTGCATTTGCATATAACAGCTAGTGATGGTTGTACCCATTGTTGGTTTGAAAACTTAGTTATGATAGTTTTTCCCATTGTTTAAAGTTCAGGTAAAATTGAGGTCATAGAGATAATTAACTATTGGTGGTTTTTGGGCTCCAAATTTTGATAGAACCAAAGTAGATCCATCTTAAATTTGGATCTATCAAACTTTGAGAGGGATCAAATCTCTTGAGTATGGATCTACTCAAACTTCAAATTGATAATGTTTAACTCCATAAATTTACAACAACACAATGATCTCTATTTACATTCACGACCATCCGCTGATGTAAACATGCTAAGGACTAGCATAGATCCATCTTAACTCTGGATCTATCAAGCATCGAGAGGGATCAAATCTCTCAAGTATGGATCCATTAAATCTTCAAATTGATAATGGTTAAATCCATAAATTTACACAACGTACTGATCTTTATTTACATTCACGACCATCTGTTGATGTAAATGTGCTAAGGACTAGCATAGATTCATCTTAACTCTAGATCTATCAAGTATTGAGAGGGATCAAAACTCTTAAGATGCAAACTTCTTTTTGAATGTGAAACTTGAGAAAATATTTACACCTAGAAGAAGAAGATAAAAAACAAAAACAAAACGTGATTACTCTAAACATTAGATAAATATGAAATTAAAATGAATTTATACCCATTCTTTATAATATATTACATATAAATTTAATATTTCTATATATAATTTTTATTTTATTAATTTTTTTATAAAACATGTCTTTTTAACATGTTTTATAAACACATAAATTAATTTTTTAATGTGATATATATAACATAAATTATATATAAAAATATTACTTAAATATTTTGATTTATTTAAATGTGAAATTTTAAAATATCATAACTTATAAATTATTGTTATTTTAATTTATATAGGAACATAGTTTTTTTTATATTTGTTTATGTATTTCACAATATTATATTTAACTATTTTCTATTTTACTTTTATTAAAATCCTTGCCATATAAATACGTACATGTTGTATAATAATTTTTATATTTTAAATTTTAATACACTCTTTCGCATGTTTTCTAATTCAATTTTTTAATTTATATATATATATATAAATAATTTTAAAATATCATAATTTATGAAGTATTATTATTATATATTTTATCCCGTAAGATAGTTTTATTTATATTTTTTATAATTTAAAAAAATTATATTTTATTTTAAATTTTTAATGTTTTATAAAAAAAATATATTTTAGGTTAGTTATATATATATAATGATTATTTTAGATAATTGAGTAGAATGGTTATTATTTTCGTTACCTAGATTCCAATTTTCGCCAAGGACATGATGAGCTATATGTCTTGATTCATATTGTTGTAAATGTTTCATGCCTATGAATATCGTTGTATTAGCTTAGAGGCTTGTGAACTCTTAAGTGAGTACATATGTGGGCTAGCCTCATACCAGAGACCTCACTCTATCCCTCGACCTGAGAGGGAGGCTAATTGTTTTCTCGGAAGACATTATATTTTATTATTATTTTTTTTAAATTTAATATTTAATTATAACGTCTTATTATCCTTGCCAATGTATTTGATATTGCTTTGATCTTGGATTAATTTTTGTTTGAAAAAAAATTAAACTATTGTTTCTAATGTTGGACATTATAAAAAAATTAATTTATTTATTTTAATTCTATTTTTCTCACCTTCTGATTGGTTCGCTAGTTTAGAGCCTTATTGTGTAATGATGCTTCTGCCATCAATCACATTTGTAGGTACATATGCCAATTAATGGACTGAATCTGAATGAAAATTTAAAGGAATCGACATCAATTTCTTTGCTTTGCATTTCACTGACTGAAACCCCTTTGGTAGCCTTGTTTTTCCTTACAAATTTGTCAAATCAAGCTTAAAATTGCCTTGGCGATCCAACCTTGACACAACGCTCAACATAATTTTTTTTGAAGCTCTGCGTCTACGGAGAAAACTGGACCTCACAGGGTCTGGACCCTTTTTTACTCGGGAGTTGTCAATGTCAAATTTTCCAATGATAGGGTTATGTCCCAAATATTTGCAGGCGCAATCAATAATGAAACTGGCGGGGGCACCAAATTTTTTTGGCCATGGTTGACGCATCAATACAGAACAAAAGGCAGCACGCGTGATGAATTCATTAAATCCTGCGATTGTGTCGTGCAATGAGGGAATAGTACCACCTGTCATGAGTAGTAGCTTGGCAAGTGTTTGAGGTCAACCGAAGAGGGTGAGAAAGCATCACAAAGGTATAAAACATTATTATATTTCCCACTACATAATGGAACCAAGTTAAAATTTGATCTGAAATGGAATTAAATTTTAAGCATCAGAGCATGATTTTGTTGTTTCCAATGCAAAAATTTGCAAAAAACATTTGATACGGTGCCAACATGTTGACGGTGCTGGACTCGCCAACATGTCAGGGGATCTCCTCGGTAATAAGTCCCAATTAGACCTCAGTCCATTTGGTGTAGGAGTCCCAACAGTGGGTCGTATGGTAATGCCTTGACCGCGATTTCACACAGAGGCAAGTAAGATGTTCCTGTTGGTAGCAAGGGTGTGACAGCTGCAGTAAGTCAAGGAAGGTGCATGAGAGGTTCTAACACACTGAGGGTGAGGTGAGTGTGCCCCTTGGAAACCTGTAATAGTACGTGGCTTGGAAGGGAACACACGAGCGAAGATGCATCACAACATGGAAGGCAAGTTAGCAAGCAATCCAAAGTGATGGTTAAACCAACAACACATTTTAGAAAGATTCATACATACTTATACAGAATAGTCCATACATGCATGCATAAGAAAACAAATACATATATCATTTAGAGTAAACAAGATAGCTGGAATACAATACAACATATGCATGAAATGTGTTGGCTCTGTTATATTAAGAAGTGTAAGTTCTAGTCATACAATACATCCATGTCCAACCACTAGTTCTGATAGCGGAACGTTACAGTCACAACCGCTTGCTCCTCCAAAGAGATATACTAGCTCTGCGCAGTGGAGAAGCCAAGGCACGTTACAATATTGTCCAAGCTTTCTCTAAGATACTCCTATCGAAGCTTGGCTGACCAAAAGCCTCTATAATGAGTTATGAGGGACTATTTATAGCAAAGGGTGGGGTGGCCCTTGACATTCCCCTTTGTGATTGTTCATCTATTCTCATGACTCTTCATTTACTCTATGACTGTTACATCCAAATATCGACATTTGAACGCATGCAAAAATCTGAGGAGAGGCGGGGGAGTAATGGCAGAGCAGGGAGGATGAGGTTGAGAGACGACTGTCACACATGGGGAAGGGGAGGTGGCATTGTAGGCTCTGGAGACAGGCGAGCCAAGGAAGGGACTGTACTCAGTCGCCCATCATCTATCCTTCTCATTGAGCAGAGAATCCATCTTATAATGATGAAAAGTACTTGAACAATTATTGTTCATTAAATTTGTTGTCTTCTTCATTGATAGAAGCGCATTGCTGATGAAGTTCCCTGTCCTCCAAATCTTGCCACGCTCGGGACTTCAGGCGAAGGGTACCAACCGTACCCTCATTTTCTAGTCTATTCGCGAGTTTATTTCCTTTCCTTCTGATTTCTTGAAAGTGAAGGCCTGCCATGCTGTTAATTCCTTGCTTGATGCGTTGTATTATTTTGTTTAGGCACCAATTTTCCGAGATCTTATCCACCTCGATGCCCTGTTGAAGTTTTTTACCAATTTGAGTAGCCAGCGTGGAATCTCCTTCAATAATCAGAGGACTGAGGTTGAGATTGTGCGCAATGGTTATGCCATGTTCCAAGGCATGAAGTTCAGTGGCGCTTTTGGTAGCTAAGCCGATGTTGCCCTCATAAATCCATATTATCTCACCTTTTGAGTTTCTGAAAACCCCTCTAAAACCTATTGGGCCCGGATTTCCTTTAGCTACGCCATCATAGTTGAGCTTGAAGGTCCCCTGCTCCGACGGCTGCCACGTGTTTTCAGTATTATCATGCCTAGGGAGGGGAGAGACTGCACGAACCTTGATATGAAGAAGATCCAGCATTGAGAGGATTCTCACTTCGCGGAGAGAGGGAGGGGTTTTGACAGTCTGAGTAGGAAGAGAAGTTACAGTTTTGCGGAGCATGCTTTTGATCTTCACGATGATGAGTTCCTCCTGGATGTAGAGGTTGCGAAAGATTCTCGCATTGCATTCCTTCCATAGGGCCCAACATATCAAACCCGGAATTAAATTCCAAGCGTAGTTAAATAGAGGATGGGGGGAAAAGACCGATCTCCATTTCATGATTGTAACTTGAATGGAGGAGGGGTCTCGACCAGAGCTTTGAAAGACCAAGGAAAACCAATTCCAAACATTGGACACGAAAGAGCAGACATTTAACAAATGATTGGGGGTTTCTTCATCTAGCTGGCAGAGGGGGAATCTCTAGGGGTAACTAACCAAATGAAGATGTATATTTTTGGCTAGTGCTTTCTGTCCCATATTGCATTCCATTTCAGATTTGGATGGAGTTGGATGTGCTTAGCTATGTATTTGCAGGCTTCACTTAAGATGAAGTGTCCTACGGATTTTTTCCCCCATCTGAGCTTATCCTCAGCAGGTTCATGGAGGATTTGTCTTTTTTGTAACTCTGAGGAGAGGTCCGACCAGGTTTGGAGGTTCATATGGGGAGTCCATTCCTCTTGATTGATCCAATTTCTCCATCTGTCATTTTCTTCACTTTTTCTCCAGTACTGGTTGACTTTGATCTTTCCTCTATTTTGCATATTAGCCTTGATATGTTGGCAATGATCTTGATCAAGTTCCGACCTTTGTTGCCAGGCATCCTCCCAGAAAAGAGACTTGTTTCTGCTACCAATTTCCCAAAATCTATGTTTTTGGATGATGTCCCTATTTTCCCAGGCTTGATTCCAGATGACAGAACCTTTGATGTTGCCATTAAGCCTGATGATTTGCTCTTGCGTTAAGGAGGGAGTGTAATTTTCTTTCCAGAGGGTACCCCAAGGGGAGTTGGGGTTGGCAATCCATCTCCAAAAGTTTTTGGCTCCCAGGGCCTTTCCCAGGAGGTCTATATCTCTGAGACCAAGGCCACCATCTTTTTTAGGTTTGCAGATTTTATCCCATGCTACAAGAGCCCATTTCTGTTTGTCTTCAGCCCCTCTCCAAAGGAAGTTTCTCTGAAGGTTCCTGATTTTGTTTGAAATCAATTTTGGGGCTGCCAGAGCCGTATACATGTAAAGCGAGATTGCCTATAGCACCGATTTGACCAGGATAAGACGACCAACCAAATTAAGAGATCTGAAGGTCCAATTGGCCAATCGTTTCTCCAATTTGTTTAGTAGGTTCTCCCAAGTGGCCCGGGAGAGGGGCCTGTCCATAAGGGAAACAACAAGGTAGGTGGAGGGGAGAGAGCTAATAGGGATGGCCAGGAGTTTTGTGATGTTCTTGCAGATAGGCAACAGAGTGTTAAAGAAAAACAACTTGGATTTGAGGGGATTGATGGAGGTGCCCAAAGCAGTAGAGAAGTCCGACTGGATGGACAACAAAGAGGCAACCTCTTTGATGGAAGGGAGGCCCATGAGAAGAGTATCGTCCACAAATTGCTGGTGAGTTGTAGAGGGGGCGGAGGCACGGGGTTGGAGACTAGAGAGCTTATTTTCATGTAGGGCAACAGTGATTGAGCGACTTAGACCTTCCGCCATTATAACAAAGAGGAAGGGAGATATAGGATCCCCTTGCCTGATACCCCTTGAAGGATGGAAGGGTTGTGAAGTTGAGCCATTCACAAGGATGGAGAAGAAAGCTCCTGACACCATAGCCATGATCCACTTGATGCTTTCCTTGTGGAAACCAAATGCATCCAAGATTTGTCTCATATAATTCCAGCTTATTTTGTCAAAAGCCTTGGACATATCTAGCTGAATCATCATACTGAGTTTATTTTGGGAGAGAATGAATAAGCTCATGAGAGAGGATGATGTTGTCCATGATTTGTCTTCCTTCCACATATCCAGACTGTTGGTGGGAGATGAGGAGAGGGAGGATGAATTTAATGCGATTGGCCAGAATTTTGGAGATTATTTTGTATATGACATTGCAGAGGGCTATGGGCCTGAATTTGTCCGGGGAATCCGCAGAGATTCCTTTGGGTATCAGAGTCAAAAAGGTGGAGTTAAGGGCTTGAAGGACAGACTTTTGAATTCAATATTCCTCCACCAGGTTATGAACATCCAACTTTATGATAGACCAAAAACTTTGTAGAAATCAATGGTAAACCCATCCAGCCCTGGAGCTTTTCCATTGGGCATTCCCATGACTACATCCTCCACTTCCTAGAGGGAGACTTTCCTTAGGAGCAATTTATTGTGTTCCTCCGTGAGGATTTTGGGAATATTCTTGGTAATCTTTTTGATATCCTTGTTAAACACACACATTGCAGCAACATAATATGAATGATAAACAGGAGAGTACATTTATTATTAACAAATGATATATATTTATAGTACATTGTGTGACTGTTGGGTTCCACATCCTAAGGTCTCTTGGACTTCCTTAGTCTATTCGGCTTCCACACTAACCCATAGAGGATTAGGTGTCCAACATTCCCCCCCTTAATCTGAAGGGTTATGTATGAGTCCAAGAAGAGAGTTGTAATACAAAATGTGAAAAAATACATGGCAGCACTAGGCTAAATGTGCTCTCTGGAATGTTGGTATAAAGGCGGTGGTTTAAGGATGACCACCAACACTGGAATGCTTAGTGCAATTCCTAGAACTCTTCCAAGTCTAGCATGAAGCTGAAGTCTTCTGCTAGAGGAAGTGCTCCTATTGTTTTGAAGAGGGAAACCTTCAACCATGAAAGGGAGGTCTCACCCCGCATAAAAGGGAGAATCTCAACCTGAAAAGGGAGGTCTCAACCTGTGATGGTTTAAGGATTACCACCAACTCTAGAATGCTTAATGCAATTCCTGGAACTCTTCCAAAACTGGCATGAAGATGAAGTCTTCTGCTAGAGGAAGTGTCCCCAATTCTATTCCTGGAACTCTTCCGAAACTGGCAAGAAGCTGAAGTCTTCTGCTAGAGGAAGTGTCCCAAATTCTTTGAAGAGGCATTACCAACTGAAGGCATGCTCAGGGGCATCTTTGTCTCTGGCTACAACTCTAAAACTGGTGTGGCAGGTTGTGGTTCAAGCTGTCAGATACAAGGTGAGATGATGGAGAAAACTTAACTGCAAGACTGTTCAATACTCTTGAACAAGTTCTGACATGTGACTGAAATATCTTCTTGGTTGTTGATGCCCATTTCCAAGAAGCTTTCCATCCAAGATGAATCTCTGTTCTTGCAGGAGGTTTGTTTCTGAAGCATCTATTTGAAGAATGAGTGGTTTTATGATAGTGCTTACATGGATGAAGATCAAAACAATGATCTTTTAGATGGCCAACTCGGTCATAGTGTTGCCATTTCACAATCTGTTGTTGTTGCTGTTGCTGTGGAGGAGGGGCAGAATTTGGAACAGCTGAAGGTGAACTGTCATGAAGTAATCCAACACTCTAAAACTGGATGGGCTTTGAGTAATATGGAATATGAAAGGACATGTCCTTGTCATATCCAAGACCAGTTCTGTGCTTTTTGTGGACAAGCTCTTCCCAAGGTCTGAAGATGGGCTTGGGAAGTGTAAAATTAACTTCTGCATCTACATGTAACCTTGCTGCTTTATTGGGCACTGGATTTGAATCAATTTCAACAATATTGACTTGCTGCTTATGGGAGTTTGTTTCAATGTAATGATCAGAAACAGGTTCAGAATGATGACTCCTCTGTTTTAATTCTTCTTGCTGAAGCTGAGATTCAAGCTCCAAAAATTCTACCTTTTCTTATGTATACTGCAGATAGGTTTTAATATCACAGAGAGTGTTCTTGCTGATTTTCACTGTATCATGATCAGTAGAATGCATCAAAGTTTTCAAGAATTCTAATACTTCAGTAATTTGAGCCATATTCTCCATTGTCAAAATTACACCTTTTAAAAACTGATCACAACTATGACCCAATGTGGAAAAGTAACACCCACTCACAGTACAAAGACACAACAATATCCTCTATAAATGTGCACCAATTGACCAGTGTGCAACAAGAAGCAACAGGTAGAATTCAAAGATGCTGCAACCAGATCAACTTGAATTGCTTTACAGGAGTCCAAGAGAGTCTTGAAGCATACCAGGAAGCAGCTTAAGTATTCATTCAACACTATAATTCTTTCTTTCTCAAAATTTGCAAGGAGCCACCAAACTAGACAATGCAGATTGGTTCTTATTGAAAACTTTTATATCTCAACACCTGTTGCAAATAAAAATAAAAGAATGCCAAAATACCAATATGTGTTCCTACTACAAAGATACTCACTCACAGTACAAAGACACAACAATATCCTCTATAAATGTGCACCAATTGACTAGTGTGCAACAAGAAGCAACAGGTAGAATTCAAAGATGCTGCAACTGGATCAACTTGAATTGCTTTACAGGAGTCCAAGAGAGTCTTGAAGCATACCAAGAAGCAGCTTAAGTATTCATTCAACACTATAATTCTTTCTTTCTCAAAATTTGCAAGGAGCCAACAAACTAGACAATGCAGATTGGTTCTTATTGAAAACTTTTATATCTCAACACCTGCTGCAAACAAAAATAAAAGAATGCCAAAATACCAATATGTGTTCCCACTGGAATATCTTTTTATTTGCTGACTTCACTCTTTGAATGGCATAAATTTGTTCAAACTCAGAGCCGCTCCTACAACTGTGACTCTTCTACTGACATAAATTTGTCTTCAATGCACATATAAAATTTATTGAAACCAAATCACATATTTAACTCCAAAGTATAACCAGCGCACATATAGTCATATAATCTCAACTGATCCAATGTATGCCATCTTATGAATCAACAACATATATGTAATTAAAGGCATATATGTTCACCACATTCAATTCAATATATATTGTTGAGAACACACATAACCAATTCAACGCTTTGAATTGACCAGTGCCAACAAACAACGCATAAATAAGTAAAGGGTACACCAACTCCAATCCTCATGTTGCACCACTCTGAAGTAGGCATACATTTTTCAACAAAGCTCACACATCTTACACATCTTGCAAAACCAACAGGTCCATGGAAGCTCAGCGTTCAATATAGTGAAATATATTTGCAACTCTAAAGTGAAATATGGTGAAGTATGTCCGTCTCACATGTTTGACAATGTAGTGAAGTATATTCGCAATTGTGGCATGCTTTTGACAAAACACATCCCAAAGAAACCCAATCAATTGGATATGTGCATAGCGCATCCAAATTTCCAAAGTAGAAAACTAACCATTTGCTAGATTTGTCAGAGGTGAAGCCAAAAACTGTGTATCTGAACAACTTCAAATTCCAAGCGATGATTTAACTTAGGTTCAATGCAACATGTATAAAATCGATTCAACGTTGGTTCCAAATGAGTATGGTATTAGTCATTCGACGTTGTATTCACACCACAAACTGTAAGACCATACGTTGTTACTCGCAGATCTTCAAGGCAAGACTCAACTTCACACATTTTTCAAGACTAAAGCTACAATGCCAGGTTTCAAGGCGCAGTTCAAGACACAAATAATCTTAACAGACGAGAGATATGACCATACACAACTTCAACCATTTAAACGCATTCAAGTACATCACGGTGGACTGTGGGGAAATATGCAGTCACATTGGCTGCTGTTGCTCTCATCGATGAGCTTGCCCCTTTTTTTTTCGCTGTTTCTCGAGATAAGGAGGTCGTGGTTGCGGCATAAATTGGGATTTCATGGTTCTGGAGTTGAAGATCCAGTGGCCACTGCCAGTTCTGTGTTCTGTAACGTGACTTTGCAATCACCAAATCCGCAGCATTGAGAATGAGATACTTTGTATCTCAGTGAAAACCCTTAGAACAAGCCCTATATCAGCCATAATATATCGTGCTATAGTAGTGTCATATGATGCAAAGGTACCACGAAATCACAATGGAGATGTCACTGTGGATTGACATGTGAATCACTAGTTCTGGGTTTGTCAACCATCTACAGGAGCCCAAACACACTATATTGCAACGAATTTAAATGCATCATTGATTTACATATAAGTTGGAGCAAGAATTTTGATCTTTTGACAGTTTGGAGATAAAATCCACCTACAGGAAATCACAGAAAAAACTAGCAAAACCTGTACAAATTTTCGGCCCAGCAACCCTTATTGGCTTTCTTGGTCGCAGATGAAATGTTTCTTCACAGTGCTGAAAATCGAATAGGCACAGTACCAACAGTTGGAAGCAGAGACAACGTTATAATTTAAATAGAGACAACATTATAATATCTCTACAAACTGCGTTAA
Organism: Pinus tabuliformis; assembly: GCA_031772625.1. NCBI lineage: Eukaryota > Viridiplantae > Streptophyta > Pinopsida > Pinales > Pinaceae > Pinus > Pinus tabuliformis. The sequence continues at coordinate 480,066,305 of CM062815.1, forward strand.
CTTGAGCAACATTCACTATGGAGTAGCGTTCACCATGGAGCAACGTTCAAAACTTCGCGAGCTTTCAAGCTTCAAAACGGGGTCTCGACTTCCACACTACCAGCACGGGGTCGCCAAGTCTCGACTTCCACATATACTCCAACAACGTACACACCAGACTATTAAAGGCAGAAATCATAGAATGCTCTGTCCATTGCAGGGATTCATGGCAGGAATAGGAGTTACAAATCTGAGCGCAGAAAAGGTTGAGCGTTTTTTTTATGCAGGTATCGAGCAGCTACAGGAGCAGAGATGGCAGCACTACAGAAACGTTCAAGTCAATGAATAAATTGTCAGATGAGTGGAAGCGTTAGCGTCAGAGCTGCCAGGCTTAGCCAGAATGGCAGATCTAATGAGTAGAAGAGCCCGAATAGAGAGGAGTTACAAAGGTGTATGCAGAATGCCTAAACCTAGAAACCTGAGCTCTGATACCATGTTAAACACACACATTGCAGCAACAGAATATGAATGATAAACAGGAGAGTACATTTATTATTAACAAATGATATATATTTATAGTACATTGTGTGACCGTTGGCTTCCACATCCCAAGGTCTCTTGGACTTCCTTAGTCTATTCGGCTTCCACACTAACCCATAGAGGATTAGGTGTCCAACAATCCTAATCTTGATCATTCCTTGGCTCTTTGAGAAGAGAGTTGTAATAGTTGGTGAGCTCAGTTTCCAACTCCTCTTGAGAGTGAATGAGATGACCCTCTTGGTTCTTCAGAGCTAGAATTATGTTGTTCCTCCTGTGCAATATCATTTTTTTATGGAAAAAAGTAGTGTTCATTTCACCACATTTCAACCAATTTATTCTGGATTTTTGTTGCCACAAATTTTCTTCCTGAATGGCTCTTTCATCCCATCTTTGTTGTAGTAGTTGTTCCTCTTGCTTACTAGTCTCTGATAGCCCTTATTTAATTATATTTTGTTGAAGAAGTTCCAGTGTTGTTCCAAGTTTTTTTTTGTCTGTAATGATATTTCCAAAAGTATCTCTATTTCATTTTTTGATTTCCTCTTTGAGATGTTTTAATTTTTGTTGGAAAGTATACATTTTGTTTCTAGTTTTGGGGGGAGAGTAGGTCCACCATTGTTTCATTTTTTCCATGAAATTCGGGTGGTTCAACCAGAAGGCCTCAAACCTAAAAGGCTTATTCTTCGGAGACATGGAAAATTGAAACTTGAGAGAGATAAGCCAATGATCAAAGCCTACTTGCGAGAGAATTCTCGCCTCTGTTTCCCAAGAGGTGAGATAGGAAGCCTCAGATAGCAGGAAACGGTCTAGACGGGAGGCTATTATATGGTCTCCTCCTCTTCTGTTATTCCAAGTGAATAAGCCATTGCTTGTGGGAATGTCAATGAGGTTGAGGTTTTCCATGGTAGAAAGGAAAGCCTTAGAGTCCTTATCTAACTTCTTGATTCCTCCTTTCTTTTCAGATAAGTTAGTTATCATATTGAAATCTCCAGCTATGATTTTTATGGGGTGGAGCAGAGGGTCAAGGAGATTGGATAAGATTTGGAGCATTTTTATATAGTCAATCACTTTGTGTGGGGCATAAAAATTGGTTATACTAATGGTCTTGTTGGTGCCTAAGATTATCAGGATCACAGTTAAGGAATGGTGAGTGGCCAGAGAAGATAAAAGATCGAATTTGGAGTTTTTCCAGAGAGTCATTATGCCTCCTGCCGAGCTTGTAGCTATATTAGCCAGGGAGATGTAAGGCCTGAAGCATGATTTGAGCAGGAGGGGAGGATGAGACGAATCCAATTTTGTTTCTTGAATGAGCATGATGTCGGGATGATCGAACAGGACTCTGCTTTTTAAGATGCATTTCTTCCCAGGACTATTGAGTCCCCTAATATTCCAAGATATGCAATTCATTGACATGGAGATGGGTGTAGAGCAAGAGCCTTTAACTTTCCTTCATTGATAATTTTGGCTCCCACTTCTTGAAGGAGCTGACTTGTGGTATTTCATCCTCATTTTCTGCTTGAGCCTTTGAGGTTGAGTCCTTCTACTGGGATGTTGGCTAAAATTCCTTTTGAAGCTGTGCTTTCTTGTGTTGGATTGTGGGCTTTGAGTTTTAATTCTTCCTGGAGGAGATAGGCTCCTTCGATTTTTTGTAACTGTTGTTCTGATATGGCATTTATTCCTTTTTGTTTCTATTCCTCTGCGATTGTAGCAAGGTCTACCCCCTGCAGGGCTTCTTCTATTGCTTCTTCCTCTAGAGTTTCTTCCGTTTCTGCTGGTTGCATTTCTGTGTCCTCTAGCAACTGCTCCTTACCTATGTTGGTATTACCTATGTCCCTTCCATCTTGGTCGTTGTCTTCTGGGTGCATTTCTTCCTCTCCTGCTTCATCTGCTATCATTTCGTTAGGGTCCCATTGCTGTTGGTTACTATTCAGTACTTTGAACTAATTCTAGCTTGCTTCTTTGTTGAGGTTCTTCTTGGGGATAGCTTTCTTCCTATTATTCTTGTTCCTGGAGATTACTTTGGTGAAACCTTCGCTATCTTTTTGTTTATTTTCTTGCTCTTGCGTTTGAGGGGTTTTATTCATGGGACAATCTCGGAAAAGATGACGTGCTCATGGCACTTTCTGCAACGGAAGGGAATTTGTTCATAGTCTATACTTTGTAGCCAGACTTCATCCCTGAAGATTAATTTGATTGCTTCTGGCAGAGCCCCAAAGACGTCTATGTAAACATAGATTCTGGCGTAGGAGACATAGTGACCCATTCTGGTGCCTTCAGACATTTTGATATACTCCCCCAGCTGGTCTCCTATACCTTTTAGGACTGAAGGAGCCCAATAATCAGTTGGTAAGGAGTAGAGGCGTACCCATACTGGAACCCTAGTGAAATCCTCTTTTTCTGGTGTGAAGTTCTCCCTCCAGAATCTCATGTATAATCTGGCTGAGTTGTAGAAATAGGGTCCTCCTTAAAAAATTTTGTCTCTGTCTTCTAGGAGATCAAAGATGACTGTGAAAAATCCTTTGGAGCCCAGCTGAAGTCGGATCTCCCCTTTGGGTGTCCATTTGCTCTGAATCCACCAGTTCAGGGCTCTTTCTGTAGGCCATATTCCCATAAACTTGCATATAACTGTGTGTTCCTACATGTATTCTCTGTATTCAACTACCCCGGGGTCCTGGATTTCCAGTTCTAGGATTTTCTTGGCTTTTGGATTGCATTTGTTCTTGGTCTTTTTCCCTTATTCTTGCGGTTGCTCCTGAGATTGTGAAGGATTGACGTTGCCAGAAAAGGGCAGGTCTGCAGCCTTGCCCTTGTCTGTGCGAATGTCCTTGGTTGATCTTTTCACTGTGTCTTCATTCCTTTTTGGCATCTCATTTTGTTGTGGGTAAGTGGTGTCTTCTTTGTTCGAGCTTCCTCTTGGAGGAGTGTAGAAGGCAGAGCTGGAGGCAAACTTCATGAAGAATGAGGCTTGGTCTGGCCGCTGACCAAAGACCATATCCTTGAAGGAGCGGGCACCAGGAAGCTATAGCAGATCCGCCATGGTGGGCAAAGCCCCAAGAGCAAGGACCAGAGGCCCCGAGGCGAGAGTGTGAAGCTCACACAAACCCTAGCGCGCAGTTTCCTGTCACAGCATGCGTCTCCTCGTCCAAATTGGTGTTCATTAACTATTACTTTAAATTTATATATAGTTAATTAATACTTTAATACACAAAAAATAATGGTTACTAAAATATACTAATTTAATATATATATATATATATATATATATATATATATATAAACTAAAAAAAATCCAAAAAAAAATAAAAAAAATTAAAAAAGAAATATATATATATATATATATATATATATATAATTTAAGAAAATTTTAAAAATTTAATTAAAAAACAAAAAAATAAAAGTAAATTAGATAATTAACCACAACAAAAAATTAAATACAAACCTTTTGTTTTAAATAAATAAATAAAATTAAAAATATATTAAAAAAAACAAAGCATTAAAAAATAAAACTTAAAAAAAGGATTAGTTAAAAAAAAAAATTTAAATTAAAAAAAAAAATTATGAAAAAAATAAAAATAAAAAACATGGTATCAAAAATATAAAATATAAACTTTATAAATAAATTAAAATTATTAAAAAAAAAAATTAATAATTTGTTTTTAAAGTTCAAATATTTAAATTAAATTAATTTTTTTAAATAAATGAAATACATTAAAAAAAAACTAATTAAAATTGTTTTAAAAATAATATTAAATAAAAATATATAAAATTAAATTTTATAAAAATTATTTGAAAATTTATAATTTAAAAATTAAAAATTTATAATTTTATAATAAAAAATTTGTAATTTAAAAAATTTAAAATTTAAAATTTAAAATTTTAAAAAATTATATTTTAAAATTTTAATATTTATTTTGTTGCTTTATTAAAAAAAAAAAAATTGGCCTCGGCCCGCTTGGCTTAGGGCTGGTTTCGGGAATTGGCCCTTGGCTAGGCGGGCTAAGGGCTGCCCCAGGGCCGACCGAGTGGTCGTGCTAGGCAGGGTTTTGAGTGTCGTCCCAGGGCTGACCAAGCGACCTCTAGGTCAGCTCGACCAGCCCTAGGGTGGCCCTAAGGCCCTTGCCTGGTGAAGGGTCAATTCTCGAAATTGAGCCTCGGCCAGGCAAGAGGCGGGGGATTTTTTTTTTTTTTGAAATAAAAAAATAATTTTAAAATTAAAAGAATATATATATATATATATAAATCAAAATTAAAATGGTTGAAAATTTGTTTATTCAAATAAATTGATTTTTTTTTGGTTAATTTTTATTTTATTTTTAAATTTAAATAATTTTCAATGGGTTTAGTTTTTATAATGTCTCAACTAATTTTCTTTTATTTTTTTAAGTACGTTTTAATTTTTTTAAATATATTTTTTAATTTTTATTTATTTAAATAAAAAAGTTGGTTTTTAGTTTTTATTTTTTATTTTTTAATTATCTAATTCACTTTATTTATTTAAAATTTTTATTGGTTTTTTCATTAATTTTTTTTTCTTAAATTAAAATTTTTAAATTGTTTTTTCCTGTTTTTTAGATTTTTTTTTTTAATATTTTTTTAAATTTAATTTTTTAATTGTTTTAATTTATATTTGGTTTAAATTTTATGTTTTTTTACAATGTCTATATTTATTTTTAATAATTTTTTTGTTTGAATGGTTTTTTTTTAATATTTTTATTTATTTTTAACTTTACGATTTAAATATTTTTTAGTTGGTATTTAATTTTTTTATTTGTTTTTTATTATTAAATTTTTAATTTTTTTCCCTTTTAAGTTAATTTTGTTTTTTTAGATTTTTTTTTTGTTATATATATATATATATATGAATCATAGTAAGTGGTTCTCTAAAACTACTTTATGATTTCATTGAAAGATATTTTATATTTATTTTTTATGTTTGATTTTTTTTTTTTTTTTGTCATTTTTTATCTTTTTAATTTTAATTTTTTAATATATTGTTTTATTTATTGGTTGTTATTATTTAAAACTTTTTGTTTTTTTTTTACTTTAATTTTTTTCAATTTTTGTTTGTTTTGTATTTTAATTTTAATTTATTTATCTACCTTTTTTTTTAGGGTTCGTGTCAATCATCAACTAGCAACCTGACCTCATTATGTGTCAATTTGATAGTTGATTTTAAAGTTTTCATTATAATGGACAATTTTGCCCCACAATGTATAAATTTCATGGTTGATTTTTAAGATTTCATTGCAATAGGTCGAGTTCCCCTACACCACATGTCAATTTGATGGTTGATTTTTAAATTGTTGTTGCAATGTGTCAAGTTGTCTTAGGCTAAGAATTTTTTATTTTTTATTTTTTATTTTTTTTTTGCTGAAGCAAGAGCCGTACCTTCTATTCATTTGAAATAGAGAAACAAATTACATATATTACAACAAACCCAAAGGACCTTAGGGACATAAAGTTAACTATCCGCTCAGGGCTTAGGGCACCGAGCCAAAGGCTTAACATCCGGGCCACGGGCCCACAAACCTAACTCCGAGTCGTTCAAACTACCAACAAACGCCTGGACCATCTGATCTGTCTTCGAAGATCTAACGGATGAGGCGCATATCGAAGCGAAAAAAGGCATATTCTTTGATTCTAAAATCGGACCCGATGAGGAAATAGAAACCAAACTATACGGATTTCGGGTTTGAATGGGGGAATAAACTTCGCACATGTAATCCACCCGAAATCCACCGATTCCAACCTAGAAGCTAAACATGCATGGAAGATATCATTGAATCCGGACCCGAAATCAATTACCGCCATAATTTAGGTTCAGTTCAGGTCCGATGTGCAAGGTAACCACCTTGCAAGTTGCCTTGCGAAATCCATAGGATTGCTGCGAATTTGCTTAACTGCAAGTACTTTAAATCAACACCCGACAGAGCTAAATCTTCGGTAGATAATTCAGTTGTCATTAAGAGTGCAGGGTGCAAATTGACATCCACCCGATGACGAGTTCTGGTTGCTCATTCTCTCCCGTAGCCCCGATGACCATGCACTACTTCACCATAAAAGATCGAACTTCCCCTGATACCTTTAGTCAACATGCTGTCAGTTTCCCCTGCTTTGATAGAGCTCCCTGTCCTCATTTGCCTGTTTGAGACATTCTTCCCTCAATCTGCCTTGGGGTATCTCTATCCAATCATAAACTTTATTTCTCTTGGTCCAGCGCACACCCTCATTAGCAAGTAAGTCTGCTACTTTGTTAGCAGTACGTCGCACATGAGTAAAACTTATGGTTCTCATGTTCTGCAGGTGAGAATGAATCCGTTGATATACTTGTAGAAGCCGCCAGTGTTTCGAGACTTTCTCTGGAGCAGAACCATAGCAAATTCTCTTAACCGAATTAATAATTAATTCGGAATCAGCTTCAATTATGATATTCTGAAGATTTGAGTTCTTCAAGATTTCTAGACTTTGCTCAAGGGCCATAAGCTCTGCCATATTGTTAGTGGCTTTACCCAAATGGCTATGAAAGAGGGTTTTTATGTACCCATTTTCATCTCTTACTACTCCTCCATACCCCGCCATACCTGGGTTTCCTTTAGAGGCCCCATCTATATTGCATTTTAAGAATCCCTGAGGGGGAGGCTGCCAGAAATCCTTATCATAGATTATGTGACTTACATTCCTGTTTTTGCCCTATGGGGTAAGCCCCTGAAGACCCAACTGCAGAAGAATCTGTACATCCTTATCTTTAGGTCGTTCTTCAGGGGGGTTTTTAATGAGGGTTCCTACTATCTCCTTGAGCTGTCTTAATATTTGAGCCATGATGTTCTGGGGAGAACCTTTCCTGTTCTTGAATATTCTGTTGTTGCGTTCTTTCCAGACATCCCATATTAGAAAGCTTAGAACTAATGCCCAAGCTTTGTTGATTGTTTCATTGTCAGAGAAATTTCTCCTCCACTTCTTTAGAGTGCCGGTAATGCTGCCCAAGTCCCTATCTGTTTGTCTGAATATTGAAGCAACTCCATTCCACAAGGTGGAAGTGAAAGGGCAGAGGTTGAGTAGGTGATCCATGGTTTCTTCTTGTGATTCACATAGTTGGCATCTGGATGGACCATATACCCCTCTTTTCCTAAGATTCTCCCAGGTCAAAATCTTTTTATGCTGCACTAACCACGTGAACAGTTTGATCTTCATCCAACTTTGGTTTTGCCATAGGTCCTTCCATACACCATCAGGGTTTGGGAAGTCTAGTCCTAGGGCTATACTCTTGGCCTCTTTGAGGTTAAAGTTACCTTCATTGTTATTGCCCCATCTCAGCTGGTCTGAATCAGCTGAAGTCAAAATCTTTCTTTGTTCCAGGATGTCCAATAAAGCTTTTGCTTGTGCCTTCAACGGGGAGTTCTCACTATAAACCAGAGTCTTCCATGATCTCCATTTTTCATCCCTTCTTTCCAGATCCTAGAAGTCTTTTACCCTGTGTAACCCCTTGTTGTCAGTATCGTTCTTGAGACTGGCGAATTCTTCTTTTAACAGTTTAGGTTCCTGTTGCCAGTTATCTTCCCAGAACCAAGCAAGGTTTCCATCTCTAATTTCCCAGAAGCTATGTTTCTGCACAATGGCTCTATTTTCCCAAGCTTTGTTCCATATGTGGGAGCCTTCGATGAGCCCAGACATTCTAATGTGGTCCTTGTCTTGCCAATTGATTGCATATTTCTGTTTCCAAATTTGGGCCCAAGGGGAAGCTGAATCTTTTAGCCATCTCCACCATAGCTTAGCCCCAGAACTTTGTTTAGCATTTCAGGATCGTCCAGCCCCAAACCACCATGGGTCTTGGGTTTACATATCTTTTCCCAGGCCACCAAGGCCCATTTTTTTTTTCCTCCCCTTTGCCCCAAAGAAAGTCTCTTTGGATATTTCTGCATTGCTGCATGATTCCTTTAGGAGCTGGAAGGGATGAGAACATAAAAATGGGAATAGTTTGAAGGAAAACTTTTGTGAGCACTAGCCTTCCTGCTAAGTTCAAAGACCTAGTAGTCCATTTCCTAATTTTGTCCTGTAGCTTATTAATCACCGGTTCCCAAACTGACTTGCTCAGAGGTTTGTCTGTTAGCGGTACTCCCAAATATTTGGATGGTAACAACTCTCTTTGAAAGCCTAAAATTCTAGATATATTTCTCTGAATAGCAATGTCAGTGTTGAAAAAGAAAATCTTTGATTTGGTAAGGCTTACCTCGGTGCCTGCAGCCATTGCAAAGACTTTCAGGATTTGTTTGTAGGCTAGAGCTTCCTTCACCGTAGGTATACCCTGCAGCATGGTATCATCCACAAATTGTTGATGGGTTAAAGCCTCTCCATTCATGGTGAGTTTGAGACCCTGGATTTTGCCTTCTGCTTTGGCTGAATTGATAGCTTTGCCAAGCCCTTCCATCATGAGAATAAAGAGGAAGGGTGAGAGTGGATCCCCTTGTCTGAGACCTCTTGAAGGGTTAAAGGTTTTGGATGGTGAGCCATTAACCAGTATCGAAAAACTCAAGGTAGTTACAAGGGCCATAACCCATCGTACCCAATTATGGTCAAAGCCATAAGCTATAAGAACTCTTCTTATGTAAGTCCAACTTAGCTTATCATAAGCCTTTTCTAGGTCAAGTTGCATGATCATACCTGCCTGCCTCTTGCTTTTAAGTGAGTGAACCACCTCGTGAGCTTGAATGATGTTGTCGAGAATTTGTCTACCTTCCACATACCCAGTTTGTTCCACAGAAACAAGAGTTGGAAGAAGGGGCTTAAGCCTGTTGGCTATTATTTTGGAAATGATTTTGTACACCACATTACATAATGCTATTGGTCTGAATCTATCTGGAGTCATTGCATTATCTTGTTTGGGGATCAAGGATATGAAAGAGGTATTGAGGGCCTTCAATACAGTTATGTTTTTCCTTGAATCCTCCACCACCTCAAGAATATCCTGCTTAACAATTCCCCAACATGCTTTGAAGAAGTCAACATTGAAACCATCTAGACCTGGTGCCTTCCCATTTTGTATCTCTTTGATAACTTCACTAACCTCTTCTTCATTCACGGGCCTGTTTAGATTGTAATTATCTTCCCTTGGCAATGCCTTGGAAATGTTGAACCAGCTCTACTTCTATTTCTTTGTGGGTATTGAGTTGCTTACCTTGAGCATTTTTAATGACTGAGATCCTGTTATGAGACCTGTGATCCATGGTGGATTTGTGAAAAAACCTTGTGTTCCTTTCTCCTTCTTTCAACCATTGTACCCTTGATTTTTGTTTCCAGAAAATCTCTTCTTGCGCGCATAATTCTCCCATTCTTTTTGAAGTTGTTCTGCTTGTTTCTTTCTCCCCTCGTTGAAGCCATCTGTAATGAGGATCTGGTTGATCTCATGTAGCTTCCGTTCAACAACTTTTTTGGTTTCAAAAATGTTGCCAAATTCATTCTTATTCCCATATTTAAGCTTGTGTTTGATATGTTTCAATATTTTATGTATGTCACATACCCCGGTGACCTCGCGTGTAAAAGTAGGGAGTTAGAATTATTATACAAATTAACCGCAAGTAATTATCAAATTCAAAACTCCACAATTCATCATTAACCTTTAGATATAGTGTTCATTAGTACATCAAGTAAATTGCAATAACAGATAGTAAGTTGCATAACCATTAACCACCACCGTGGTAGTGTAATAACATAAACTGTCTCATGAATCCTTGCATCCATTTCATGATTTCCATAAACATATTAATTAATCTCATACTTGGACATTATGATCATGCCATCAAATAAAGAACCATCAACATCAAGGATTCATCATCATCAAACTGACACAAAAGGCAATCACACCATTGAACACCAATATACCCTGGAAACCCCGTAGGGTGAAAACCAGCAAACATTTAATCTTATTATTAAACGCTCGTGAGGGATTTCACCCCTCACTCAATGGCTTATAAGGGATTCCATCCCTTAACCATTGTTATAAAATCATTACAATGAATTATCATTAAGTTGTCACATAACTAGATAAAAGCTAATACAATTCTCATGTAATCTTTTACTTACATACCGCCACATACAACATTCCTTGTGGCATGATTGTTCTAGCAATGTATGTTCCTGCAACTCGAACTCATTTGCATGGACCATTGATCCTCTTCCTGCCACAACCTTAAACATCACTTTTCTTTGGCACCAACCGCCATCGTTTCCTGTCAATGCTGTCGACAACAAGCTTGGGCAACAAGATTAGATACCATATTAAAGAATCAATAAACAACCTCTAAAAGAGATCCTTTAGCATCTACTCATATGCATAAGCAAGCATGACTTACTATTTAACTAGTACATATACCCAAATAATACTGTATGACCTCCACAATATTTACTAATGCATAACTCTCTTTAAGAGTTCTAACTCATTAGTTCTACTAACATGTAAAACACATTCGTTATAACTTCATATATGTAATAAACCGCTATTTCTATGCTTAAGCACATATGTTCTTTTCACATAGTTATTTCTAGAGAACTCAAAATAATCTCTCTAACATACAAAGAACATAACTCCATATCACAATGACTATTCTTTATGCATACCATTTCTTATCATATAAGCCCTTCTTTAATGTATGCAATACATATTCCCTACACTAGAATACTACCATAATTTCATACAACAGACCACCTACGTCTCTCTTAAAGGAAGTCATTTTAATCTCATTTCTCTATCTTCCTATGTGAGGGTTTCTCAAGCTTCCCTTTCAAGAAATTATTAAAGATATTTCTCTTTATGCATAAAAATCAAGATACAAAACAAGGTTTACTTATGCATCCAAAATCAAGAATTCAACATAATTCATCTAGCAAGACAATCTCTTCAAGAGATTATTGTCTTCAAGAAAGTTAACATGATCACTTTCTCTATGTACACACAGAGTCATAATTTCAAAGTCACAATAGCTACCACTATGCAACATGTGTTTTTCCTAACACAATTCCTTTTACTTCAATGCACATAGTTCTTTCATGAAACCAGTACAGAATCTTGTTCTTGCATGAACACTATTCATATGTGTTGTTTAATGAAAGATTCTCTATCTTTGTTTTCAAGAAATCTCGCATAAAGTCATTATTTTCATGCATGAAAAATGCATGCTTCTTCTAAAAAGAAACTATATTTATGTGTATATAAAACATACGTTTTTTCTTCAAGATAGTTAGAATGACTATCTATGTGCCTAAAAGCACATCACTAGCAATTCCTATCATGCATGAAATGCCTAATTATTTCACAAGAAACTTTGAACTTAACTAGTCTCACAAATCATTTATGCATATATCCCTTTTCAAGAAAATGACAAGTGACTCGGCCTTTCACACAAGGTAATCTTTCAAAAGATAACAAAACACACATATATTTTTCCTTCTAGAAAGAGAGCAAGTACTTATCTTATCCTTGGCAGCCTCCTTGCCTCCATCATCTGTCCGAACTATGTCTTGAAAAGCCTTGGAATATCATACGCATGATTTGTTCCGTAACACCAGCCACAAACTAAACTCCAATGAGACTAAAGGCCAGATACCCGCTATAACAACCCAAAATCACCAAAAGGGAGACATCGAGGAGGATAGCTGGCTGTTGAAAATCTGTTGACAATAAACACTGTTGTGCCATTACTGTTTATTTTGTTAGCCCTCATAAAAGGCCTGGTGTCACGGCCCTATTTTCCTCCTGGCCACCAACTACTGTTCTGAGTTCATTTCTTCCCGTGGCTGTCCAAGAGAAAGCATCATCGAACATATTGAACTATCATCATTACTATGAGACAGCTTCCTCATGCCTGGAAAATCTCAGGCGACAACCTCACCACGCCTTTAACGTTTCTGCGTGGAAGGCAGGACTTAGAAGTCTTCTTTGGCGCGCCCATTTCCCTTTGGGAATTCGCAAGCCCATCGCCAGACAGCTGCTTGAGCTGGGGAATTGGCTCTGGCTTTTCATACTGGTCAAACTTAAGACAGAGAAACTCCCTGATAAGCTCTGGCTGAGGAACAACAAGCCTCGGCACAGGACCAAACCAGTGCACGAAATTCTTGCCGTAGGCCTTAGTCCAATGATGAATCTCAGGCAGCACTCGAGGCAAAATACTGTGCGTGGACAGCTCCATTGGAACCGAATTGGCCGCCTTCATCATTTCGATTACCTCCATTGTGTTTCCATAAAGCAGCCTATATGGGGGCCCCGAGATACCCTGCGATTCGAAGGACCTTTTCATTCAAATGGGCACCCACCATATTTTCACAGCAAATTTCACAACGGCGAACACAAATACGAATCCCGCAGCTAGAGACGATAGAGCTCTGAGATCCATTTTGCTGTAATATCCGGTTCCATTAACTGATCTATGAATTAAATGAAATCACAGGCCGAGAGGGATGGAAAACTCTCCCTTCCCCCTTCCTCGCTCCTGTTTTCCTTCATTCTTGTTCAGTTTCACAACTACCAAGAATTAATTAATAACTGATTCGTAATCTTGAATTACTTTTACGCAGGGTTGTGGTTATTTATGATAGGGATATTACAATGTAGGAGGAACATTTTAGTGCCCTGAACATGCATATCCTCTGTCCACCATTTTTCAATATTGCTGATAAAGTCCGGATGGGTGAGCCAAATGTTTTCAAACTTGAAAGGTCTGTTTCTTGGAGTTCCTATAAAGGACGCTTCAAGTTGAACAGGCCAATGATCCGAGCCCCCAAAAGGAAGTATCCTTACTGACAGGTCAAGGCCTGTAAGGATAAGGTCCTCCGAGATTATAAATCTGTCGAGTTTTGAAGCCACCTGGGACTCACCTCCCCTTTTATTATTCCAGGTAAAGATTCCATTACTTGTTTCTGTGTTTACTAGCCTCATATTGTTGATAAAATTTTGAAATTCTATGGAGTCTCTGCCTAGTGCTCTAGTTCCACCTTTTTTTACGAAAAGGATCTAATCATATTGAAGTCCCCTCGCAAAATCCAGGGAATGCCCGACTGTCTGTTCCTTAGATCCTCAAGTGAGGTAAGAAGCCTAAGTTTGTCCTCATGCTTTTGTGGACCATAAATATTCATGATTAAATAAACTTCCTTGTCCCCCAAAGGTTGAATAACCATTGAGAGGTAGTTTCTTGATGCTTCAGCATCAAGGACTTCTATTTTTAGAGGGTTCCAAAGTGTAAGAATTCCTCCTGTTGTTTTATCTGCTTTAACTTCTAGATATTCATATTTAATCAACCATTTGCTGTGTATTTCTATTATTTTTCCAATTGAACATTTTGCTTCTTGGATGAAAATCAAGTCTAGTTTTTCCTCTTTCATTCTATTGCTGATATTTCTTTGTTTCTTTTTATTTCCTAGACCCCTGATATTCCATGTTGTGAGCTTCATTGAGAAAGATTTGTAAATGAGTAACTAGTTAGGTCTTTCATCTTACCTGATTCAATCATCAGTTTTCCACACTCTAGTAGCAACTCATTCTGTTTTTTCCCGCCTCTTTTCCTGCCTGGGTTCCTTGCTCCAGAAACTTTTCCAGATCTAGATGCTCCCTTTCAAGAATATCTTGCAGTTCATGGTCCTCTGTTCCCACCTCGCTAGGGGTCATCTCTTGATCCCTATCCAGTTCCATAGTGTTCAGCAGATCCTCCTTTTGTTGGTTTTTTCTTGTGTGTCCTCCATGCTATCTTCCTTTTCCTTCTCTACAGGGCTATCCTCCAGAGTCTGGTTTTCTTTATCTTGCTCCTCTTCTTCTTCTAATACCTTGAACCTATTTTGATTCAGCTGATTTTTCTCATTGGGTTTTTTTTGGTACCTTCTCATTCCTTTACCTTTGTTTCCCACTTTGTTAAAGCTTTCAGTTTCTTTCCCTGAGGTAGCTTTAGTTTTGTTTTCCATTCTGTTTAAGGGGAAATCTCTGAATAGATGCCCATGTTCATGGCATTTTTGACATTTGAAGGGGACATGCTCATAGTCCACCGCTTGCACCCATTCTTCATAAAAAACTTCCAGAATTACTTCATCCGGTAGAGCTCCAGAGATGTCTATCTCTACACATATACGGGCAAAGGAGGTATACTTCCCCCACATAATGGCCTCTGATATTTTAACAAAACGCAGCTCTTACTGATTCTGGCTGCCAATAATCCAGTGGTAGGGAGTATAGCCTAACCCACACTAGGACCGATGTGAATGATTCACGCTCTGGGACAAAATTCATTACCGAAGGCCGCATATAGAGGCCAACAACTGCATAGAAGTATGGCCCTCCTTCAAACACCCTATATTTATCCTCGATGTTTGTAAAAATTACAGTGAAGAAACCCTTGGATCCAAGGTGCAGATCTATATCCCCCTTAGGTTTCCAATGATTCTTCATCCAAGCCTATAAAGCCTTCTCCGTAGGCCATAACCCCATGAATTTACAAATTATTGCATAGTTCGCCATGTGTTCCCGGTGTGCTTGTATCGCTGGATCACTTAACACCACTCGGGGTATGATGGTTTCCTTAGGCTTACAAGGTCCAGTCCTCTTTCTGGTATCAACATTCTGATTCTCTCCTTCTATTTGCTTTCCTTTACTAGCTCCTTCCTGCATATTTTCCTGCCCCTGAGTGCCTCTGTTTTCTTGTTTCCTTTCTCCTGAAACCCCGTCTTCAACCTCCAGAGGTTTCTTGAATCTGTTAGATACTTCCTGACTGTAGGAGGGAGTGGAACTCCCCCCTTTCGCCTCTCCGTGGTGCCCAACACTGCTCTTTTGCTTCAAACCCTAGCTCTTGGCTAAGATTTTAAAATAGCTATACTTTTAGCATTTAAAAAAAAAATTATTGTTGGTATAATGACTCTTTTATTCAAGTGTTCATTTTAAAAGATTTTTTTGTCATATAATTTTTCGATAATGTCGTGGTTGAAATATATTGAAAACTTAAAGGTTTTTTGCACTCGTGATATTTGGTTTTAATTCCATAGTTGAAGAATTGCCAAAATTTTAAGGTTTTTCTAAGTCACGATATTTTATCTTTAATGCTATGGTCGAAAACAATTATAAGTATTTTATCTTTAATGTCATGATCGAAAATTGTTTGAATTTTAAGGATTTTCAGAGACATGATATTTTATCTTTAATGCCATGCTTGAAAATTGTTGCAATTTTAAGGTTTTTTAGAGTCTTGATATTTTATCTTTAACACCATTGCTAAAAAATGTTGAAAATTTACCCCCCCCCCAAAAAAAAAAGGTTCTTGTTTGATCGGTAACTATGTTTAAAGGAAAATCCCCACAACCATAAAACATATTCGAAGATTTCTCAGGTTGACAGGGTATTATCGCAAGTTTGTTAAGAATTATGGGAGAAGAGAGACACCTCTAACATCATTACTGAAGAAAGATGCATTTTCTTGGACTCTAGGAGCAACAAAAGCCTTTGAACATCTTAAAGAGGCAATATGCCAAGCACCGGTCTTAGCTATGCCAGACATCACAAAAACTTTTATTGTGGAATGTGATGCTTCAGGAAATGGAATTGGTGTTGTTTTAATGCAAGAAGGAAGACCCATTGGTTTTGAAAGTCATCCAATCAAAGGAAAGTATTTACACAAACCTATTTATGAGAAGGAAATGTCGGTAATACTACATGCACTAAAGCAATGGTTACCTTACCTAATGGGAAGACACTTCAAGGTAAAAACAGATCATGATAGTATTAAATACTCTTTGGAACAAAGATTATATTCAGAAGAGCAGCAAAATGGGTGACAAAGGTTTTGGGTTATGACTTTGAATTCATCTAAAAAAAAGGGAAGAAAAATGTTGTTGTAGATGCACTCTTAAGAAAGGATGAGGATGTGGAAGCATTTCTTTATGCCATTTATATTATCCAACCTTAGTGGATAATTGAAGCAAGGGATGAATGGAAGAATGATGAAGCGGTGTGGCCACTCATTCAAAAGTTGCAACAAGATCCAAATACATCTGATACATTTAGCTGGAAAAATGATTCATTATGGTACAAAGATCACTTATATCTTTATAAGAATTCCCAACTCAAATAAAAGATTCTTTTGGAATTGCACACCTCTCCCTTAGGAGGGCACTCATGGTTTTTAAAAACTTACCATAGGGTCAAGAAGGAATTTTTTTTGGGATGGCCTTAAATCTGATGTTTAGAAGTTTGTGGTAGAATGTTTGGTTTGCCAACAAAATAAAGTTGGGACAATTAAGACCCAGGGTCTGTTACAACCTTTAGCCATTCCAAGCCAGCATTGGGAGGAGGTCTCAATGGATTTCATCACATGTTTACCCAAATCTGAAGGAAAGAGTGTCATCATGGTGGTAGTTTATAGAATTACCAAGTATGCACACTTTTGTGCATTATCTCATCCTTTTAAATCCAGTACAGTTGCTACTGCATTTATGGAAACACTTCAAAAGCTTCATGGAAATCCAAAGATTATAGTAAGTGACAGAGATCCCATTTCACTAGAACTTTTTGGAAGAAATTATTTTCTTGTATTGGTACTCAATTAGCCCATATTTCATCTTATCATCCTTAATCTGATGGGAAAACTAAGATAGTGAACAAATGTTTGGAAGGATATCTTCATTTCTTTGTATCTGATAAACAAACACAATGGGTCAAGTGGTTACTTCTAGCTAAATGCTGGTATAACACTTACTTCAATATTGTAGCAAAAATGACCCCATTTATGGCTTTTTATGGATATCATCCACCATCCATTACATCATCTTTAAGATAAAATTCTAAGGTTCAAGCAATGGAAGATCACATCGAGCATCAACAACAAGTTCTCCAACTATTAAGGATAACCTCACTCAGTCGTAGAATCGAATGAAACAACGGTCATATCAACATCGCAGTGAAAGAATTTTTGATGTAGGTGACTGGGTATTTTTACAGCTACAACCATATGAACAAATGTCTCTCAAGCAAGCTAAGAAGGATAATAAATTATCACCCAAGTACTACAGTCCTTACAAGGTGTTGCAAAAGATTGGTACTATGGCATACAAATTGGAGTTTCTTGCATCTTCCCGAGTACACCCAATTTTCCATGTTTCATGCTTAAAGAAGGTTACCAGTGACAAGCTTCTAGTTGAAACAATGTTTCCAGAACTTGACAAAGAAGGAAAAACCATATTTGAGCCTAAAGCAGTCACGAAAACAAGAACTTGAGAGCAACGATATCGATCAATTTCAAAGTATCTCATTAAGTGGAATAACTTACCCATTGAAGATTCCATATGGAAGGATGAAAATTTTATATAGAAGCATCCATAACTACTCAAGCGTTGAGGACAACACTTAAGGAGAGGGGCATGTTAGGTTCCTATAATACTAGTGTACCCCCCTTATTGTTATTGTTGTGCCCATGTAACCCCCATATTGTTATTATTGTACCCCATAGAAGCCCACTATTGTTATTGTTGTGCCCTTACATTATTATTGTTATGTAGGCTCTGATTATGTTGTGACCCCTTAGACTCCTATATATACAAAGGAGGTCTTGTCATTTGTATCATCCAAGAATTGTTCATTTATGTGATGTAAAGGAGGTTTCCCCTTCAAAGAGGATAATTTTTAAGTTGTTGATCTATCTTTTCTGTGAGCTAGTTGCATAACACATTCACATTGTTTGGTTGGGATCTGTATTGTTATTATACCTATCAGACCTTGGATTATTTTTCGTTTTATAAAAAATTAAATATAGTTTCTAATGTTGACACTATAAAAAAAATTAATTTATTTTTTCAACTATTTTAATTCTATTAATTAAAAACATGACAAACACTTTCAACATCTCCCCTCAAATTTTAACCTGATGTGAAAGAATACTCAGCATGGGACCTGACCACTATGGTATCACTTAATTATAAATGCATATGGATCATGGACTCAGACATTTGAAGCTCTAACCTACATCTCTAGTATGAGATTCTCCATCTCAATGTCTGAAACTGAGGTCGAGCCTTGCCCTCTTCTTAATAGAAGAAATCTATTACGTGAACGACGTCACCCACTACATCCAACACTATCTTGCTGCTATCTACAACAATTTATAAATGATCTGTTAGTTTCGAGTGCAATTTTACTTTCCAAATCAACCATGGTTAATGAGGTTATTTAACTTATTTAGTTTAGTTTAGTTTATTTTGTGAAGATTAGTAAAATTTATTGTAGTGGTCAAAGATAGCAATGTTAGCATTATTGTTTATTTTTTTTTAAATATAGGTAAGTTTATTATGCATTATTATATATTTTTGTCCCTGATTGATGAATAACATGAAATAATATGCGATGGGTTCAATGATTTCCATCAAGTATTAGATAATATGTGTAGGAAAAAGGAAAAAGAAAAAAAAAGGAATTCTCATTATTTTTACACATAATCAACAATACAAAAGAAAAAATTTAAATTGGAGCGTAACCATCCAAATATATGTCATAAATAATTAGTTCATACATTTCAAAATTCAATAATTAAACCAACCGACAAAGAACACTAGATATGTTGTCTTGTTTAATTCTTCACTACAACATAAATGGAGTATATATTAATTTTTTTTAAGATCTAATGTTCCACTACAACATCTCCCACACACTGAGTTGTAGAGCACCTCTTTGTGCAACAATTTTTCTTTTAATTTATTTTTTTAATGTGATATACATTACATGTACACATATAGAGAGGTTATTGCAAATATTAGATATTTCTATGATTATTAACTAAAATTAAACATGAAGACTTGAAATCTCATGGTTATGGTTATAAGATGAATCATTATATTTAGATTTCTTTTAAAATAATATACATATTATAATTTTTTTTAAAGAAATTGTATATAATTTTATTAATAAAAACAAAATTAATATATATCAAATTGAATTGAGCTAATTTATTATTTTTATTATTACTGTTGTAGTGTTTTTGGAGCACAAGTGTACCAAAAGACACCCCCTTAGCAGTTGATTGTTCCTTGCAAAGGATCACAATCAAAATTGGTGTTGTTAGTGGATAGACTTAAATAAACACAACATTGTAAATAGTGGAAACAATGCATACATAAACATAAACTAAACAAAGAGGTACATAAACAAAACAATGCTCAAATGGAGCAAACAAATCAATAATATATGGAAAAATCTCCCTTTATTGATTGCTGGTGGTAGAGGTTGAATACAATAGATGAATCTTAGACACTTGAAGATAATTCTTTGAGCTATGGGGCTCAAAAATCCTTAGCAAGGGGGTTTCTTTCCTCAATCTCTTTGCAAGTTTCTCTTCTCTCTCAAAGAAGTGTGAAGACTCTCCAATGGTGGATTCCTCTTCTCTCACTAAGATGATGGATTGTTTAGAAGCAATATGACCAACATTCTAGTGCTCTTCACTTCTTTGGCTTCAACAATGGAATGGTGGTTTGCTCAAACAACAATTTGGCTAACATAACAATGTCTCATATTTTGGTTCTCCCATGGCCTATTTATATAGAATTTTTTGAATCCTTCTTCCCTCTCTTGGTACATGTATGATAAATACACATGAGTAGGACAAGATGATTCCATTGAGGGCTGCATATCTCCAAGGCGACTCGAATTTGGCTGTACTAGACTGAACTCATGTCAGAGAATCGGCCCCAAGTGTGTAAAGTGGTCCTGGATCACTGAGTCATCCTTTTCTACAACCGCACAACTTTTGGAGGTTATTCTGCACACATGCATTTATCAAAGAAATATATGCGCGACCTTAATTATTTTTCCTTTATAAACTTTGGACCTTAGGAGAACTTTGATTTTTTAAACTTCATAATGTATTCGGTTGGAAAATGTCCACCTGTGCATTTTGCTGGACACTTTAGTGTCTTCTGGATTGTACTAATAGGTGTATGATTTTTTGGTGTTAACAATTGCCCCCTGATGTATGAGGTTAGGAGGAACTGTATAGCTGAAATACATCACATTTTCATTTCTGATGGAGAGTCTGATCAAATTTTCGAGAGAGAGGATAACTTGTTGTGGAGATGAGTAGAGAAAAACCCCTTGACTGAGTATCAATGGTAACCATGCTCTGGTGAAAACCTACAATAAAAATGTGTCTATATGAGGCGGGCATGTCCCATGCTTGTTATGATGGCTAATCGGAACTGATTACAATTGGACAAAGACTGATTTTTGTCCAGTCAATGTGGTGGTTGTTGACATGATGATAGTTGATGATGATAATTGTTGATGCCCTCAAGGGCGCTTTCTGGTCAAATATGCGTAATATGGTTCCCCTATGCATAACCAAGGTGAAGCACTGTTGAATGGGGTGCTACGGTATGCATAGATATTTGGCTGCAGGTACCTCCCCCGTATCTATAATGTAAGCATTGTTGAATGAGGTGCTTAGTGATGCGAGGATCTTCGACTAAATGAATGAATTGCAATAATAAATAAGTATGACGCCACCTTGACATAAATGCTTGAGTTGTTGTTGAATGTCAAGGGGAACGATGACATCAGTGGGCAATAATGGTTCCCAATGTGCCACTCGAGGATATCCCTTTTGAGGGGGGGAGTATCCAAGGCGCTACCTCTTTCCTAGAATACATTTGTTAAAGTCGACAGGAAAGGGGTGTTAACTGCCTGACATGGTGATTCGGGAAATAAATGTGAGATATGAACATATTGGAATAACTTGGGTCAGATAGGAATGATAACGAGAGCTATCGATATAAGATGATATAGATAGCTATTCTGAGTTCGAAGCTTGATGTGAAAATGGCGACGGTCAAAACATGTTTCCTGATGGTGATGGTCTTGGAGTTGGTAGGATTTCTAGGATGGGTGAGTGGTTTTTGACGGACGTGTGAAATGGGAGGTGATTTGCTGGTGGGATGTAAGCTGCGATAAAAGGTGACTAGAGACTACCAGTTGCGAAGGTCATGAATTGTAAAAATCAAATGTGGATGGGAGTTTTTTTTTTTTTTTGAAAAAAATATTTGTACACTCGCCAAAAGAATAGGGGGTGGTTTGGATGTACATCCATGGAAACGGGTGCCCCATGATGACAGTAGCCTATATAGAGGTGTGGTGTATCTGATGAGGGCGGGGGCCCCATTGTTTGGTATCTGTGTTGGGTTGGTGAGGCAGTTGATGTAACACAAATGGGCTATATGATTTGGATGAATGATAGGCCAAATGTAGGACACGAGGGTGCATCAGTTCAGTACTTGAGATGGCATGGGAACTAGGGTGTGTGCATAATGAGGCTAAACTTCAATATATGTATGTGAGATGGTTCTCGGGCAGAAGTGAGTTGTTATGGATCCTTTTAGTGAAGAGGGGTCTAAAAAGATGAAGGGAGCCATGAAGGGGGGGGTTTATCGACCAACGTGAATGCTTATCATATGCAAGAGTGAGATGGTGATAAAAATGGTTGAGATGATGGACCTGATGGTGAATTTTGGAGAAATGATGTTAGGATATGCAAAGCTTTAGGAGGAAGCTTATCATGCTGAGTGGAGAATAATACTTGCTATGTTGTTTGCTTGTCGGGTTGTTGGTTGAAGTCGACCATGTGTGATGTTCCTGCAATGGATACAACCAATACACAAAGTGATAGCATTGTTCAAGACATAGATATATAATGAATGTTATGGGTTTAGAGAGCTGGAGAAGTAACTGACATGAGTTTCTGAGTGTGTGACCGACCAAAAAATGATTTTTTGCATTTACTGGAATGGAGGGTTCCATGATGAAGATGATGTGGTACTGATCTTTGCGTCTCTTTCGATTTTGTCAATGGATATCCCAAGATTATGTAATGGACCCCAATATATGGCAAAGATGCAGATAGATAGGGCGAAGGGGCCAAAATATCACTCATTTGCATTGCTGAGATGTGGAGGTTAGAGAGCATCTTTGGAGCTTTACTTGTTATTGCAGTCAGCCTGAGTACCTAAGATTCGTGCGAAGAGATTCAGGAAAGAGTTTGTGCCTTAGCCTTTGTGAATTTGATAGTTTCTAGGTTAGGTAGGCCGTATAGGGTTCTCATGTATGACCTTTTAGGTTTAGCCTAGCTTGGCCACATGGGTGACTCGTTAGGGGCCGCACGGTCGCCACACAAACCTTGGGATTTTGCGTGGTGACCTCGCACAAAATGTCTACTCAAACGTGTGAACTGCAAGTCTGAGAGGGAAAATGTCGCCGGGTTCACCACAACTTTTTTGGTGTTTCGGCGATGGGCATGTGCTTGTATAAGATACAGGTGCACACATCGTGTGCCTGAACGAAGATCTATCTTGGTGAAGTAAATTTCTCCAATAATTCATCAATGATAGGAATGCGAAATTTATCTTTAATAGTGAGCCTGTTGAGATACCTATAATCTAGACACATAGGCCATGATCCATCCTTCTTGTGCACCAATATTACTAGAGCAGAGAAAGAACTTTGACTAGTTTGAATTATACCGACCTCTAGCATTTCTACAACCATACGTTCAATTTCACTCTTTTGTGCATAGGGATAATTGTAAGGCCTGATGTTTGGAGAACACTTCCTAGAATCAAATGAATAGTGTGATCATGATCACAAATATGTGGGAGGCCTTTGGGAGTCTCAAAAACCTTAGAATGATTGTCCAAGAATTTTTGGAGATCTAGAGAAATATATGATTTTGATGATTGAACCTATAGTGAGCATAATCGTTCAATTATGCCTCATTGTTATTTATTCAGAAGATTTGTCATTCCATTAGAGCTAATTATCTTTCCTGGTTTCCCAACGATACCTCTTAATTCAACTTTCTTTCCTTCCCCAAAAATATTCAAGATTTCTTGAAAATAAAAAACTATCGTCCCCAAAGATTGTAACCATTGGATTCCTAGTACAACATCAACACCATCCATTGGAATGGAAAGCAGTGGAATATTCAATACATATTCCCCCATTGTTAGCTTTATATTATGGCAATTTCCAAAACAATTTATAGTTCCTCCATTTGCAACCATCACTTGACACTCTAGTGTTGGATATAGAAAGAAATTCAATTCCTTGGATATCTTACAATGAATAAAACTATGGGTACTAATTGCATCAATCAACATTATTACCTTTTTCTTCTTGATATATCCTTCTATCTTGAGAGTTTGAGGAGTGGTAATTCTTGTCAATGCATTACAAGATATGGTCGGATTCATTTCTTCTTTCTTTGGTGTTGGTTCCTAGTGTATATCTTCCTCTTTTGTTGTTTCTTGTTCCTTTTCTTCCTCCTCTTCACAATCTATGAAAAATAATTTCTTCTCAACACACTTATGACCTTTAGTGTATTTGCTATTACAATTCTAACAAAGCCCTTTTACTTTTTTTTCCTCCAATTTTTGTGGTGTCAACCTTATAGGTTGTGGAAGGCTATGAGTAGCAACACTTCCATCTTTGTAGTTGTGAGTGGTAGACTTCCTTGTTGCTATAATTTTTCTTTCAAATTTTCTTGCCACTCTAAATGCATTCTCCAATGAATCAGGTTTCCAAAGGCAAACCTCATGTTGGATGCTATCCTTTAAAGTTACTATGAAGACATCAATCCTATGCTCCTCTAGAATATCGGTTACCTTGGTAATTCAATTTTTGGAAGTCCTCAATGTGCTCCATGAATGAACCCTTTTGTTTGAGATTTATCAATTGGCTAAAGAAGGTGTTGTTCTTTGTATCCTCATAATGTGTTATCATTTCCTCCGTAAAAATTGACCTAGTTACAAGTGGTTTCCAAGAGAAATCCATAAATACCATACAAACAGATTGGGATCTAAATATAAAGATGTAATGCGTACCTTTTGTGTGTGTTACACATCATGTAGATCAAAATATTGCTCCATATGTAGTATCCATGTTACCGGATCCTTGCCATCAAACTTGCTCATATCGATATTTGGAATGTGGTTAGTATTCAACCCAAAGTTAGAGTCTCTAAATTCATTATTAACATTTCTTTTTTTCTCATAATGAGTTTCACGGGATATCTTGTCGCCATTAGGAAGCATTTCTTGGAGCAACTTTGTCAAACCTTCCATATATGCCTTCAAACCTTCCATCTCAACATTCATGCCATCCTTCAAATATTTCATGTCTGATTTTAAACCATTCTTCAATCTATCCATCTTAGCTTCCATTTATTTTTTTGTTACTCTTTGCAAGAGAAAAATTTGTTGCACTTGGTCTCGTAATTTTTATATATCATGTTGTAGTTCTTCTTCTTCTTCATGTGTCATAGTATATATTTCGAGTTGCTTACTAGGTGTGTCCATTTTCTTATTTCGAGGAATTTTGGAATCAAACAATGATATTATCCTTCACTGTGCCCTTTGAATCACTTCAAACTAATTTTTCAAACAAAAGTTATGCAAAAATTTAAAAAAAAATACACACCTTTTTCCTTACTTTTTTGGAGCTAGATATTCAAACTGTTGTATCTCTACAATTGAGGCTCTTCAAGATCTTAAATTTCATCCTGTAGTATCCCTTTGAGTCTTCTTTCCAACACTACAATTCAGACTAGAATTGGATTCTTCAAGATAAAGTTATGCCCAATCTCCCATGATGACCTGATTATGAACTAGTTAAATAGAGCTAACTTGTAAGGAATGTCACGTGTCACTTTTTGAACGTTAGGCCTTGAAAATGATACACATAAAAATAAAGTTTGTGCACTTTCATCCACTTTTTATGAAATTCAAATCTGATTCTCATAGAGAAATTTATGGTGATTTTCCCAAGGTCACATGTTTGAGACTGAATTTTGGAGCATGCAAAATCCCTAACTTCTTTGGACTATATCTCAGAAC
Organism: Pinus tabuliformis; assembly: GCA_031772625.1. Taxonomy (NCBI): domain Eukaryota; kingdom Viridiplantae; phylum Streptophyta; class Pinopsida; order Pinales; family Pinaceae; genus Pinus; species Pinus tabuliformis. The sequence goes on from CM062815.1 coordinate 480,091,706, forward strand.
TATAGCGAATCAAGATCTGAAATTTTTACATGAATTTCACCAAGATTTTTTCTCCATTTGTTAAAAATTTCATCATCTAAACCTTCATATAAGTGACAATATAGCGAAAATTCCAAGATGACCTGTGTGAAGCAACGAAACCCTAGAATCCAAGGCTTTGATACCAGATGTTATGCAACTAGCTCACAAAACAGAAGAAAAGATAGGTCAACGACTTAAAAATTATCCCCTTTGAGGGGGAAACCTCCTTTACATTACATAAATGAATGATTCTTGGATTATACAAATGATAAGATTACCTCATGGTGTGGATTACCTCATCTTCCCCACTTATCCTGGTTAAATGTGTAGTCTCTCCTATCCCTTTCTCAGCTCGAACACATTTACAAAGCCTAACACATCACAATTATTTCGATTGGGGAAAAGGATTGTATATATTTGTGAGTTTAGAATGATTATAGTTTTAGTTTCATCTCTTGTGTTGCTCCGCTACCAGCAGGCCTATTAAGTACCCCGGTGGAGTCACTTTCAAGAAACACAAGCATTGCTTCGCTACCAACGAGTTTGTTTAGTACCCCGGTGAAGTTTCTTGCTTCACCTCTCTGCGTAGGAAGCCTTTCTATTCTTTCACCCCTTATTTTACCTTCAATATGCTCATTAGCATATTATCGACATTTATATCGCTAGGGTGGAAGAGGGATCCTAACTTATTGAGAGCAAGAGATGTTATTCCTATTGCAAAGACTCTTATGTACCTCTGAAATTGATATGCTTACTTTTATTTTTCTTCTTTCCCTTCTCTACTTGATTGGATCAGTAAAAAAAACACCATTCAATTACAACGTCAAGTCAAGGAATGAAGATCATAAAATAAATACGGGCATCATGGTTCTTCTTAAAGATTTCCATTTGAATGGGTCGTATTTTCCATCTAGACATCATTTACCTTAAAAATATTAAACCCAAGCAAAGAAGAGGTACCTAAAGTTAACCAATTGTTGTTGGATGTCACAAAACCTTTTAAAATTTCAACACATCTATCAGAACCAAACAAAACACTTTCACACAAGGTCTTATCTACATAGACTAACAAAAAATAAATGAAGAAGGAAAGGAAAAGATATGACATGAACAAAATTAAACAAACAAAAAAAACAAGGACAAAAAATATGTACATAGGTAGAAACATAGCCCTAAGCTGCTATTGAAAATAACGCTTTAGATCTTGGCCATTAATAGGAAGAGAATACATCTTCCCATCTAAGGATTGGAGACAATAAGTATGGTGACTAAGCTTATCATGAACAACAAACAATCTAATCAATAGGGATTGAAATTTGGTGCGTTTACCTTTCTCTTTATGGGCCTTATCCCATTTCAATACTAGGTCTCCCACACTGAACTCCTTGTTCCCTACAAATTTCTTGTCAAATTGGCACTTGATATGATTCTAATGCACACCAAAATTTTGTTTTGTTTTACATCATTATTCCTCTAGCTTAATAAGAGTGTCTATCTCGCTCTAAACAACATGACATGGCTTACCTAAGGATTCTTGAGAAATTTGTAGGGCTGAGAGGTATAACTTTAGAGGAAGGGTAACTTATTTTCTATACACGAGGAAGTAAAGGGAGGTCTTCAAAGAGGGTTTTGGTGTAACACGGTCAGCCGAAAATGCATTATTGCAATTCCTTTGCTTAGAGTAAATGTTTTCTTGATGATGTGAATTAAATTCTTATTAGTAGACTCACCTAGATCATTTCCCTAAGGGTAATAATTAGATGACTGCTTTAAAACAATACCATTCTCCAATGTAAAATCATAAAGCTTTAGAGATGAAAAGTAAGTTTCATTGTCAAAAACAAGTGACATGGGGACACCAAACCCGACAATAATATTATGACTAAGGAAGTAGATGAATTTTTGCTTGCTCACTTGTTTCAATGGAGCTACTTCAGCCCACCAAGTAAGGTAATCTATGGCAATTAAGATATATCAGTATTGCTTTGATGAATGATGAAAAATGACACCAAGAACATCCAATCATCATTTTTGAAAAGGTTCTTCAACAGTAATGGGTTTGCAATGGGGCGACTGATTTCTTATCTCAACCAACACATATTTGACATACAGGGCACTTGCAAGCATAGGCATGTAAATCCTTAAATAGTGTGGGCAAATAATGATCACCCTGCATGATTTTATGAGTAGTAGTGTCACTTGCGTAGTGCCCACTAGCTAGCCCATCATGAAAGTATTTCAATACCCTTTCCAAATCTTGTGCTTCCAAGCATCTGAGTAGGACACCACTGTGGTGCTTCCGAGAAAGCACATCATGTACAAGATGCTAAGATAAAGATTTGAGTTGAATTTCCGTTTTCTATTTCACTTATAAGTGTGAGGACAAGGATCCTTACTCAAGATACTCACATACATCAGTGTACCAAGATGTGGTTGTGTTTGCAGGAGTAGCTTGTCAATGTTATACATTTCAATTTCTTGTTCACATTTAGAAGAATCCTCTTCTGGCGAATTAACATTTTTTGCTGCAAGCTGATAGAGACCGTGGCCTTTTATTGTATGAGTTAGATTGAATTATAGATCATACTCTTGAAGGCTTGTCATCTAGTTTTCCCTCCTCTCACCAAACTCTTGTTACACAAAGAGAGATCTACCTGCTGGGTGAGGCTCAAAGATGATAACATGGCTTTTCAATAGGCAAGGCCTAAAGTGCTTCACCACCTTGTATATTGCATAGGCTTTCTTATCTATGGTGGGATAATTCAATTCAAATCCCTACAAGCCAGCACTCATGAATTATATTGTTTGTTTGTTTCCTTGATTGTCCTTATGAGTAAGAATAGTTACAATAGATGTATCAGAAGCAAAAGTATATAACAAGAAATCTTTGTTAAAATCTGAACTACATAATGTTGGGCATCAACAATCACTTGTTTAATCCAGCAATGCATATTTCTCCCTTTGGTCCCACTTGTAAATTACATTCTTCTTGATCATCTCTATGCATAATCCAAGAAAAACTTCCGGAGGAAGATGATTTTCCCTAGGAAAGATTGCATGTATTTATTATTCACGAGAAATGGAATTTGAGCAATAGCCTTGAACCACTTTGGGTCCATTTTAATTATGCTCATGGATATGATGTGTCCCAAGAGGTTTCCCTCAGACACTCCAAAGATGTTCTTCTTAGGATTTTACGGATATACCATATTTTCGACACTATTCAAATATTTGCCTTAAATGACGTAAATGATTAGATATTTTCTTTGAAAATACTGTAACATCATCCAAGTATACAACCACACTTTGTCCAATCAATCCACGGAATGTGATCTCCATTGTCCACTCAAAGGTAGCACCAACATTTATAAGCCCAAATGGCATCTGCTGACATGCAAATGTACCCAATTTAGTCTTGAATGTAGTTTTTAGCCTGTCGAGTTCTGCTACTAGAACTTGGTTGTATCCAGAAAATTAGTCCAATAGCGAGAACATCTATGGAGTATCTGTTCCATAGATGGCACAAGATAATTATCTTTATTTGAAGCCTAGTTCAAGTTATGAAAATCAACACATAAGTGTATCTCTCTAGACTTATTTCTAGTAGGAACCAAATTTGAGACCCAGGTAGAATGATGAACTTTAAATATGATTCAAGCATCCAACATTTTCCTTAGTTCTTTCTATATAAGGGGTTTAAGTGTAGGATGAAATTTTCTTAACTTTCACTGAGATGGATTTACCCCTTCCTTAATAGGGATCACATGCTACATAATTCACATATCATAGTCTTTCAATTCATCATATGTCCATGTGAACACGTCTTGATATTATTTGAAAAGATGGACAAAATCTTGTCGCTCTTGGGGAGAACAACATGTGATGAGATTCACATATTTCGTATTATTCCTTAGTACCCAAGTTAACTTGTTTGTGTGATAATGTGGAACTATGGGTTTTTGCATTGATCGCTCCCTAAAAATGGTTCTATAGGTCATAAAGCTTCTCTAAAGATACCACTCCCTTAGGCATGGGGTTCCCTTTATGTGTCTGAGTTGATTCCTACAAATCCCTTTTGTTCTCATTTTTGTTTATCACCGCATATTTAAACACGTCAGCAGTGACCATAGAATCCAGTATCTGTTGTTCATCATTGAAAAAAAGAAAATTAGTGACATTATCAGGTATAGATGGCTTAGAAATAATATCAATAGAAAAACCATCTCTAAGTGGTGATAACCTAGGAACAACATTAGCCAATGTGTTTGCGGTTGCATTATGAATCTTAGGAATAGAATTAATATTAAATTATCAAAAGAAATAAATAAGACACCATACCTCTTGTTGGTAGTTTTTAAGATTAGGTGACACAATTAATAGTGTTTTGTACCTAACATGTGATAATCTCTGAGTCACCTATTGCCTTCAACATCTCCACCTTGAGGTTTATGGCTTTCTTTAATTCTGGAATGAATGCTTCGTATTCAATAATGTTGTTTGTGCACTCGAACTCCAATTGGAATGAGATCAGATACTTGTTCTTTTGTGGGTCAATCAAAATACAACTAGCTCAAGTATCCTCCTACATTTTCAAACCATCAAAATATAAATTCCAAATATTAGTATCAACAAAGTTAGTTCCTATGCTAGTAATATTCACATTTATATTACAAAATTCATTAGCACTAGTTGGATTGCAAGGAAGAAGTTCCAACTGTGTATTTGGTGGTACAGGGGATGGCTACAAAAGATAACATCCATGATCAAATTCTAAAAAGAAGCTTCTGAAAATTACTTGCACATAACTAATCAGGTCATTTGGAGCTTCAAGCTTCGTGACGTTATGTTTCATGAAAGGCTCACTCTCTACTCGTATCTAATTATTATTTCCCTTATAAGGAAGCCACAAATGTAACCAATCAGTAGTGAAGTATCCTTGCAACTTACTAGACCAATATATACTCAAAAGAAATCCACAAGCTTCAGGAATGTCCACAATGACAATATCAATACATAGGAGAAATCTATGATTTGAGGATAAATGAATTATAAGATTTTTCAATTCACCAATTTCTTGTACTAAAGATCTATTTAATTGAATGATTTTGGAATCGACCTTGTTCCATTTCGCATTGATTTTCTTCACAACATAAAAACGCATGCCATTTGCAGATGTGCCAAAATCAACTAGGAAAGTATGGACCTTATAATTTAAAATCTCAAAAGTTAAAAGAAAATGGGGAAAGTGGATCTAGAATTTACATTAGTTGCATTAACTACCAATTCAAGAATAGTGGGAGACTTACCGAACGAGGCTTATTGGCACAAAAATGAAAACAGGGAGGAGACCCTGGGTTCAAGCTCAAGGGGCCAACAAGGCTCCACTGTAGTCTAGGACAACGCCGACATTTTCACCTTACCTGGAGGGGCAAGGAGTCTCACTCGAGGCGTGCCGCGACCAAAGTTAGATGGGGCCGAAGGGGGTATCAAGGAAGTTGCAATTAGTAGACATCAATAGCTCATAGCACTCAACCCTCTGTACTATCCAAGCATGTTATTCTATTCATATCATCACAGGAAACTACCCGACTAATGATCATTCATTTAAAATTTTAAATAACCCACAAGAAACACAACAATACAATATGGATCCCAAACTGCTTCTTTCATTAACTGGAATATAAAAGAGTACATAACAGATTACAAAAGGCTCGAAGCCTATTCATCAAATACATAAAGAGCATAACCCCAAAGAACACAACTATCGAGAATGGTCATAGCCAGAGTAGAGGACAATCCTCGCCTTTTGCAATTGATCTGGCTCTCTGGATCCTATCCCTGCTCATGTGTTTCATCACCAATCCCTTCCTCGAGATATCTTTCACCTTTTATCCTTTTCTCCACATTCCCACTGTCAATTTTGCTCGGCTGACTCTGCCCTTGGTTGCCTTCTATTTTCCCTTGCTCAGCTACTCTTGTTCGCTTCTGCCACCTTGCCACAACTTCCCTTTCACTCTTAGTCCCTATCCCTTTTCTTGGTTGTCAGCTCTTCAACCCCAGTCGTTGTCCTTGCCACCTATTCTTGGCATTCTTTCTGCAAAAACACAAAATTCAAAACGAAGGCCCCAACAGGCCCCGACCACAGTTCTTTGACTCGTCCTTGAGTCATTCTATCTCAAGTGTTGTTCACTTTGTTGCTGTTCCTAGCGGTGCCTCTGCCGTTATTTCTTGCTGTTGCGCTGGTTCCTCTTCTTGTGGGGCTCCTGCTTCAGCCTTTGGCTGTGTTGGTCCTGCTTCGTGCGGGGCTTCTTCTACTACACTTTGGCCTTCTTTTTCAAACGAAGGCCCCAACTCAGGGACTGCGACAATTGTCTCTTGGCGGAAGCGGTTATAATCGTCTAATGCAGTTTGTTAGGTGCCTGTGATGGTTTCGGCCTTTTGGAGAAATTTGGCTATTGTTGTGGAGTTCAGTTGATCAGGTCGGATGTTCTGCAGGGTGCTCCACTATTCTTCTACCTCGTCGCATGCTTCACACGGAGCAATAACATGCCTATGGACTAGTGGCCTATGATCACAAATTTTCTTCTTAGTCCTAACCAATTCCTCCTCAATTTGTTGTACCCTAGCCTTGAGTGAGGCAATCTCTTCATGAATTTGCTTTAGCTAGCCTTTGTCCCTATAGTTTTTGCTATCAGCGAGGCGTTGTTGGAGTTGTTGGCGAAGTGGATACATTGGCTGGTTTTTTAGGGCCAAATTTCCTAACCAATCTTGGACCTGCTCCATTAGTGCATAACTATCTTCCAGGGCATCAATGAGCGAAGCTTTTAGCCTAGCAACTGTGTTGAGTTTCTGCTTGATCTTTGCAATGTAGCTAGTAGATGGATTGGGAAACGTTGATCTCACAACATCTAAACTCTTCTTTAGCTCCTTGTTGGTAGCCACAAGGTTCGTGCATGCTACCTAAATGTGGTCGCAGCAATCGACCAGTGCGCATGCCGAAAAATCTTCAGGGGTTTCAATGACTAAATCGGACATATTTGGCCAAAGGGCTTGCAGTTTTGAGGTCACTTGCTTGACCTGTGATTGCAACTCTTGATTGGTCTGTCAGAACTGATCTCGCTTCGCCGTAATAGTGATAAGTTGTTGCTTCCGCTACTCATGCTCGGTAACAAGGTTGTTGTGGATCTTTTCATCCCTTTGTGCTACCTGTTGGATAAACCCGAACAATTGTGTAGAGGACCAGTGCTAAAGGTTTTCAGGTTGCATTGTGGATGGGTCCAGGAAACTGCTTTGCAGGGGTTGGCCACTAGCAATAGATTTTTTGGAGTGGCCTTGGGGGGAGGTTGCAGGCTGTGTGGTTTCAAAAAATTGAGGAATGGGAGGGATAATGATCGGGTCTGGAATAATTAGGAAATTTATCAGAAATGAGGCCTTAAATGATTTGATCTTGGTGGAGTATTTTTGTGAGGCGGACGGCTCCTTTCCCGAGAGTGGGCTCGACCTTAGAAATAGGGATATCATGGATGTTTGGACAGTAGTTTGGCCTTCACCCCCGTTGAGTGACATGGTGGATTGGACAGTCGAATCGACTTCCATTTCTTCGGTGGCTATGTGGGTGCTTGGGGGATGGTGTCGGACAGGGTCACAGATGTAGAAGTTGTATGAGGGGATGGATCTTGCGACCCGGGTGAAATAGTAGAGGTGGATTGTGGGGTTTCTTCAACGATTAGGGAGGCTGACACTGACTAGAGTCCATTGTTGGTGAGGTCAACAACAACCACGATAGCCTCTTGGCCACTGATACCTTAGTATTTTTGGGCTTCCTAGGCTTGGGGATTGTTGGCTTTGACTGAAAATGAGGTTTGCGAAGGGGGATAGCCACAACTAGGGGAGTAGTAATGATTGGATTGAACAAAGTAAATCCTTGAAAAGCAATAGATTGGGGATTCGTACCTAATGAACTCGTGAAGCTGGCAAGGGTCTGCTTAAGGGAACTCATCTGTTGCTCCATTTGATAGACCATTGGTGGAAAGTCCTCCTCCACCCCCCTCTTCCTATTGCTCTCGGTTGTATCTCTTGTCAGAGGTTGCAGATGCGATTGCATGCCCCTAAACAAATATTTGTATTGGTCGTCTTTGATTTCACAAGCAACCCCTGGCTACGACCCGACCTTTGTGTGGAATGCCCCTTCTGCTAACGTAAATTTTTGCGGCCTCATTTGAAAAGTCTCTGGGTGGAAACATTATGGCCTGAGGTAAGTTTGGCCATGCGTCACCCCAAACTAGATTTCTTGCAAGTAGTTATCAAGAAACCCCTTGGGGATTCTTTCTGCTGCCCTTGCTGCCGCACTTGGTGTTATACTTGCTGTAATAGTTGTTGTCTCCCTCTTTCATGGCTCGCTTCTCCCCTAGAACGTTGTCGAGAATACATTTCTGGTTGCTGACAATCCGGTGAGGTGCTGAATGTAATCCACATGGATTGGATATTCCTTGTCTAACCAGAGTGAGCCACCATGCATCCTGCTAACTAGAGGTTTATTGCATTGCATTGCAGCAAAAAACGTTCTGAAGACTGGTAGACTTCTCAAATTAATCAATGTCAACTGTTGAAGTCCCCGAAATTCTACCTTGATCTTCGTCACCTTGGTGCCATCACCCTTTGTAAATTATTTTGTATATACCTCTTGCTTGAGCGCTGGAAACAGAAAGAAATCTGAGAGGTCATTGTCGACCAACGTCGCCTTGTCGTATTTCCCATATTTCCCATATAATGTTTCCAAAATAGTAATTCGCTCATCTAATTTATCTTCAGGAACTAAGGTTATCTTCGTCATTTTGCTGTGTCGTTGATAAACAATAGATACAGGAGGCTTATACCGAATTTTTGGGTGACGTTGTTGAGATTCAAACCAAGACTCGAACAATTATGTCACGTGAGTTGGAAATTCTAAAACTTCCTACATAGCCATGCAAATTAAGTAGACTAGCTTCGACACGATGTTTCTGACTAGACTCATTAACTAATTACTATAGAGACTTTCCCTATGTAGACTCGATCGTGTTAACCTGTCGCCGGCTGAGCTGTATCTGACTCAGATGACGTATCATGGAAAAAAGTACAAAGTGGAGCAGATGGGTAATATAGTGATCGTAATGGAGGACGTTTATTATTTAATTCTTTCCATAATGGGAAAAAGATTCTACGGAAATTTACCTGACAGGGGTATTATTGCCTAATTATTACAGACAAGACTCTGAGTACGGTGGATAAGACTTGTGAAATGTGTGACTGACCTCCCCGACCACAGTCAGTTGCGGTGAGGTGGCATAGGTGCCGCAACTGAACTAATACGCGAGATTTATTTTGTTGGAAGTAAAGAAATAAATGGACTAACTGCTTGACTGAATTATTCCTATTGACTCTAAACCTACCTATGGACCCTTTTCAGAGACCCCATTAGTTACAAAATTGGGTGTTGTGTTGGTGGAAAGGCTTTAGGCATGCACCAGTCACCTATCCTGGTGTCAATATTTCGTCTAGTCATGTGAGCTTCACCGCTCTAAACTCCCTGATATTTGCAACTATGAATGAACCTAACCAATGCATCTGCAACTTGCTTGGGAACTTTTGGAACTTGTTGTCATACAATAAAAGTTGCCTTCCAATTATAAAAGATTTTTTCTTAATGTGCCTATCGTGTCATGCCTTTTGTCTCCTTTTCTCAACAGACTGGTGGAATTCAGCGAGAAAACTGGCTTCATCTAATTCCATCAATTCCTCCAAGCATTTTTGTAGCGATGCATAGTTTGTCATCTTTGTAGCTTGAGCAATGAAGATGCTCGATACTACAAATTCAGTCGGTACCACGACTTCCCATCCATATACCAACTGGAAAGGTGTTTTCTTGTGTGATCGCTTTATTGTCATTTTGTATGCCCATAGCGTGGCTAGTACACACTCATCCCAATCGTCTCGAATCCCTGAACATATCTTTGTTAGTCCCTTTTCAAGTATCTTGTTGAAGGCTTTGATCGTCCCGTTAGCCCGAGGGTGGTATGGACTGCTCTTATGATATTGGACTAAGAAATTCTGCAGGAGCAACGCAACTGTTTCATTTATAAAATGAGTTCCTTGGTTACTCATCAGGCCTTTTAGGCACCCAAACCTTGAGATGATGTTTTCAAAAACGAACATCGCGGCTGTGTCTACCGTATAGTCTTTCATTGGTGTCACCTCCGCCCATTGCTTGAGACACTTGGTAATTGTGATGATATACCGTTCTTGAGAATGACGCATCGACGGATTGAACGAATTGATGAAATCAACTGCCCACTTCTCAAAGATTTGTATTGCTTGTACCAGATGTAATGGTAACTCATCACAATGCGACGGTTGCCAACTCTCTGACATACATCACACCCTTTCGCATATTATTTGGAATCCTTGTAGAGTGTAGGCCACCATAACCATGCTTGCAAAATCTTCCTCGTCATTGCTTTTCCTCTGACATGTCCTCCCGCAACCCCAGAGTGGCACTCCCATAGGACATATTACCTTTCGTGCTAGAGGAGACACCACCATAAGACCTTATCAAGGCCCATCTTATATAAATGTCCTGCGATAAGATGATAGTCAGTCGCTTGCACCACCATATGTCTCTTCTGCGTTGCGGTATATCCCTCCGAACATTTCCCTGTGGCCAGGAAAACTGTGATTTCCTCCAAGTATTATAGTATTTCTTCTATGTGGAATAAGTCAACGTCTAGTAGTTGGTCATCTAAGGAGCCCCCACTTTCCCTTGATTCAAATCTTTAGAGGTGATTAGTTCCCACATTCAACCGGCCTAGTTTAATGATGAGCTCGATTGTAAACTCCTGGAACAACAACAACCACCTGTGACTGGCTTGTTGACCAAGTATTTTAATGTCGAGTGATCTGTGAAGAATTTGAATGGGGCTCCAAGTAAATAGTGCTGAAAATTTTGCAAGGAGTATACCATGGCTAATGCTTCTCTCTCAGTCATGGTGTAGTTCTTTTCTACAGTTGACAACTTCCTACTTGCAAAGTAAATTGGATGATCCAAGTTCCCTTCCCCTGGTTGTGCTAACATTGCCCCTAGAGCAATGCCCGATGCATCGATATGTACGTGGAATTTCTTATTCCAGTTTGGGTATACTAAGATGGGAGAACTTACCAACTTTTCCTTCAGGATGTTTAATGCTGCTTGAAAAGTCTCCGTCCATTTGAATGTTTCCATCTTCTTGAGAAGCTTCTCCTTGGGAGCAGTGATGGATGCATAGTTGTGGATGAATTGACGATAATACCCTGTGTGGTCCAGCTCTGATCGCAACTACTTCACATTGGTCAGCAGGTCCATCTTTACTATTGTCACAAATTTTGCAAGATCCACACAAACACCCTCTTTTCAAACGATGTGGCCTAGCAATGTACCAAACAGAACTACAAATATACACTTCTTCAGGTTTAGAGAGATTTGTAACTTTCTACACCAATCAAACATCACTTTGAGTAAGTTGGCATGCTTATTCAACAGGCTGTAAACTGTCCAATCGTCCATGTATACCTCCAAGAATCGGCGAATGTAATCTCTGAATGCGACCATAACAATTCGAGAGAAAACAACAGGTGCATTCTTTGGGCCAAATGGCATGAAGTGGTATGCATACGAGCCGTGGTGTACGTAGTTTTCTTCTTGTCCTCCTCTATTATTCGAACTTGATGGTACCCTGAGAACCCATATATGAAGGAGTAGGCTTCATTCCCTGCAATGTTATCCAAGACCTCATCACTGAAAGGTGTGGGGAATGGGTCATGTACACAACTGTTGTTGAGGATGTGGTAGTCTACACAGACCCTTATCTTTGTGGCACCCTTTTTGTTCTGGATCACTACTGGGTTGATCCATTCTGCTTCGTCTATCAGAAAGTTTAGTACTACTTCCAACATCTTATATATCTCCTTCTTGACCTTTTCTTTTACTCTTGGATTCAGCCTATACAGTCCGTGCTTCACAAGCTTGGTGTCAAGATTTAGCACAATCTTCATTTCTCCAATGTCTCCTTTGATTCCTTTTAATTCCACGACTGAAGTTGAGAATAAGTCCTAATACTCCTACAATAGATAAAAAATTTCCTTAATTGTTTGCTCATCCTAGTAGTCCCCAATTGCTGCCATCTTATGTTTGTCCTCCGTTCCAATGTTGTGCTTTCGCAGTTTTACTGGGAGCAAGTGAGGGGCATCTGTTGCCGGTCCTTCTTGAATATCCATTTCTCCTTCAGTCTCCTAAAATTTCAGGTGTCTCAATCCATCTAGATCATCCTCCTCTAGATCTTCGTTCACCTTCCTGCAAGCCATGGACTCTGGGTACCCTGACTCATAAAAGTATTGTAGGAACTTTTAGTTAATGCACCCTTCCCACAATTGCCTTGATGTGAAAAATATTATTTTGATGGCATACAGAGCCTCAGTTAGCTGTCTACCATTATCTTTGAACGAGAAACTACTACTAAATTGTTTTTCCAATGCATCCCAGTCCCCAATTTGTCTTCGAATTTCTTCTTGTATGTACCACGCCCGAGGGACTGTACCCAAGGTGTGTATAAACATGTGTACCCATAGTTCCTTCGGGATTCATTCCCTATTCCATCTATCTGTGCAGTTGTCCAGGTGTTTCCAGGGATCATAGCCACCCCTGTATTTTACACTCTCTCACAGTCGGTTCTCTTATTGCTTGAACCTTTCTCTCACGACCCACTTGATCTTATCCCAGTCATGAAGGGTGTTGCGGTGAGATCCCCACCAACGTGCTGGGGTTGCTTGTAGTGCAATGTCCATCAATGGTACCTTGTGGCTTTCTCTTATGGTTCTATCAACCTTATTTAGAAATACATCTACGAATCTATGCCATGGAAAGTGGGATAATCACTTACCTCTATTCCAATCCAGTTGATGCGACATATCGTAGCGCAACGTCTGGTATTGACTTCATATCCTCCTTTCTGCCAAGCATCCCATGCAACCTCATAGCCAACGTATGAGCTCTTTATACTCCTCCAACTGACTGATCCCTCCACCGTGGGATTGATGTAATCCCCCCTCCTTTCTGTTGTTAATCGGTAGAGTTGGTCTAGCATACCAGGTTCATTTCGGTCATCTACTGGTTTCGTGAATCTTGGCCCCTGGTATGGATTTAGTGGTTGTATCACCCACATCCCCTCCACCTTAAAGATCATCAAATCATTCTTGATATCAATGATATCATAATTCTCATAAGCCCATTCAATGTCGAGCAATGCTGGGTAAGGATCTTTGTCACCCATTATATCTATCACCTCAAAATCTGTGTGCATCTTCACTCCTACTACATCTACTTCCACCTATTCCAGCCTTCCGATGGGAAGAATGCAGTACTGGTTAGCCATCCGCAATTGGATTGGTGAGTACTTCAACTGTGGTTTCCCTAGTGCCTCCCATGTTTTCCTGGGCAGAATGTTAACGTCCAAACCCAGGTCTAACATTGTATCTTTGATCTGGAATCCTGTCACTTGTGCGTCAATTTTGAATTCCCTGCTTGTTCTCTTCTTATTTCTTCGGACTCTTCTTGTGTGCTTCTCTGGCAGATTCGCTGAGATTCCTTCTTCCCCAATTTCTCCTTCCAGAAGAACTACTTTCAGACTCCTGCGTAGCTCTCCTAACATCTGGTCATTGTTGAAAATATGTAAGAACAATCTAAACCATCCTTGATCAGGTGGGAAACAGTGGGTTTTTCCAATTCTGACACCTTGTCGTTATGGGATTCCGCTAAGTTTTCGAACAAATTTTTTGCTTCTTGATAGTATTGCTTCTGCTATCCAGGGTCATATGATCATTTTGGGGAAGTTAATTGAACAATCGGGGTTTGGTCTGGCGCACCCCAGTCAGCCTCCATGTTTTTTCCGTCCCTGGTGACTTTGTTTATGTTGGAAAATGGAATTATTTCAGTAGCCCTTGGTTTTGCATTGATTAAGTTAGTCCCCCTTTGCCTGGTTCACTCTTCCCACCTCGCAATCAACTCGGGGCAATCCTCTATTGCGTGTGCATTAAACTGACATTGAGAGCATCAAGGTATTCTTGGAAGAGGATAGTCCTTGACGACATGTCCTTCTTGGTCGCAGCTGTAGCATCGCATAGGTCCCTTGCCCCCTGTTCTTCCTCCTCTTGTTCCTCCTCCTCCTTGCCCTCCGCAAGTAGTCTCATTGATCCTGAAGGTCGACCGACCTAGCCGCTCTGCTAATGCATCCAATGCTCGACACTGGTATGTGTGGTGAGTCATGGATGTGCAAAAATCACAATAGTTATTTTTTGGTACGGTTGAGTACTTCTACAATATCGGACACAAATGTGTTGAGTGTCCATAGCTCCTACAAACCTCACAGTGCATGCCCCTTGAGATCCCACTACTGTGACTCCTGTTGTAGGTGGAGCCCTTGATGGTCTGACAGACCCTGAAGTAGTACTCGTGCCTCTCAGTCTCGAGCACCTAATTGCGATTGACCTTCGACCAAAAAATGGGTGCACCACACGTTGGGTTTCGCTGGGAAGACCAACTGTAAGTCTTTCAATTTATCCATTAGGCTGGCTATCTGGTACTGGAGCACCATGATTGACGGATCTTGTGACCCTATACTCATGTGGATATCCTGCCATAGCCTCTATGCAAGTTGCTTGCTCCAGAGCATCGTGCAGGGTATCGATCTTCTGTTGTTTTAAAGGCGTCCAGGTAAGGGGTAGGAGTGCCTTGATAAACCAATCCCTCTGGTGATTGGGGTCTATAATGTAACTCAAATTTATGATCACATCCTTGAACCTCTACATCAACTTCCAGGAAGTTTTCCATTCCAGCTGTTTTATCTCCCATAACTTCGACAATCTTTGTTGATCTGTTTGGGGCAACTTGAATTCTTGCACGAAGCTCTTCTTAATGTCATCTACGATCAGATTCTAGTTTAACTCTTCCCATTTGATAAACCATCTTAGGGATCTCTCCCTAAGGGTGGTTTGAAATTAGACCAATTTCACATTTGCAGGTGTCTGGTGAGCTCTCCATATGGCTTCACATAGGTACTAGTGTTGCACTACATCCTCGTTCCCTCTACCAGAGAACTCTGGGTATCTGGTAAAGGATCCTGCCATTCTGGCTTGAGCATGTGCTAGAAGCACAAAGCCTTGGGTTCTAGGTTGTTGAGATCCTTTCAATCCTAGATTACTAATACCACTATTCCCACTACTGTTAGAGGTACCAAAATATGTCTTATATCTAACATGCACACTACGTATCTGTATCACTTTAAGCAACTTAGAAACAAATTTACCAGGACTATTGTAAAGTACTAGGGGAAGGTTGGGGTGAATGCTACATGAGCTTCAGGGGATTGGATGCTTAATTTCATCTGGCGCATTGTCCTTCACAAACAACTGTCTCATAATATCACACATCTCATCTTCCATATCTTCCTCGAGATTACTGTGACCAGTTACATAATACACCTCCCCTGCAACTGGGGAGGGAGGGCTCCTATCACCTTCCTGGCTTCTGTCTGGCCTGTCTATCTCTATTCCTTTCTTTGAGTTCTCTGCCATCTCATCTCTTCCTTCTAGACCCTTCGACACTACTCCTGCTTGGTGTGGTCCCTCCGCTTGCACTTTCATTTCCTGCATGGCCCTTTCCTGCCACTTCTCTGCTATCATCGCTCTCCTCTGTGCTCTTACTTCCCTAGCCCTCCATGAATCTTCTACATCCATCCTTTCAACGACATCATAGTCCCTTGTTCAGTATAATTTCCCCCTTTTGATGCTTCCCCTAGCATTGGGGTTTTATGCTGCCATGCTCAACCCTTGGAAAGAAATTAAGCCTTCTTCCACCATTAGAATCTTAATCCAAAGAGGTACTTCCTTCAACAATTTTCCTCTTAGCCGAGATCTGAACACAACATCAGCCTTCGAGAAGGACTGATAGCTTTCCACTGCAAACTCGATCACATATCCCTCCAGAGTAGTCTATACCCAAAATATACCGCTCTTGTCAATTGGTGTCTAGGTGGTGGAGCGCTGCAAGATCAGTGGGGCCCAACCGCGACGGGATGGCATCTGTCCTTGTGGCCAATCCTTCACTTGCAGTCTCTACAACCAATTGTACAGATCTTCTGGGAACTTACACCATAAGATGTCGTACTGATCACTTGCAGCTTCTGAGTATAGGATCTCATCATTCACCTTAGCGATAGTTTAGCTTTGAAGGACAGCTTGTTGTGACACAAACCGATCCACTTAGTCATCCCACCAGTTTCGTATTTATTTCTTAAAATTCCTCGATACCATATTCCAAACTCCTCTTTTTTATTTCAGGTCCCGGCAACGGAACCATTTGTTGGCATGAAAATGACAATAGTGAGGAGACCTTGGGTTTAGGCTCAAGGGTCCAACAAGGCTCCGTTGTAGTCTAGGACAACGTCGAAATTTTCACCTTACCCGGAGGGGCAAGGAGTCTCACCTGAGGTGTGCCGCGATTGAAGTTAGATGGGGCCGAAGGGGGTATCAAGGAAGCTTCAATTAGCAAAAATCAATTTCTCATAGCCCTCAATCCTCTGTCCTATCCAAGCATGTTATTCTATTCATATCATCACAGTAAAATACCCGGCTAATGATCATTCATTTAAAATTTTAAATAACCCACAAGAAATACAACAATACAATATGGATCCCAAATTGCTTCTTTCATTAATTGGAATATAAAAGAGTACATAATAGATTACAAAAGGCTCAAAGTCTATTCATCAAATACATAAAAAGCATAATCCCAAAGAACAAAACTATCGATAATGGTCATAGCCAGAGCAAAGGACAATCCTCGCCTTTCTGCAACTGATCTGACTCTCTTGATCATGTCCTTGCTTGTTTGTTTCATCACCAACCCCTTCCTCGTGCTATATTTCGCCTTCAATCCTTTACTTCACGTTCCCATTGCCAGTTCTGCTTGACTGCCTCTGCCCTCGGTTGCCTTTTATTCTCCCTTGCTCGGCTGCGCCTATTCACTTTTGACACCTTGTTGCAACTGCCCGTTCACTCTTAGTCCCTGTCCCTTTCCTTGGTTGTCAGCTCCATAACCCCAACTATTATCCCCGCCACCTGTTCTTGGCATTCTATCCACAAAAACCCAAAATTCAAAATGAAGGCCCTAACAAGGCTTGTGAAACATAAACTTTTCTACCTGACAGAGGCTAAGATGCAAATGCTTGGATGATCAACTCACGTTGCCCTACCAATTTTTCTATCTTGTAGATGGAAATATCAACATAAGCTTTCTTCATATTCTCAATAACATTATATTCAATATCCTCATTTTTGGCAAGGTGTGTTGAAGTGGTAGGTGGAAAAACTATGTTTGGTATCTCAAGAGTGATGGAATTTTTTATTTTATTTCCAGAAGCATTTTTTTGAGTCCGAGTACTCCCAGATTTGTTCTGAGTCCCATGAGTAGGATCACTAGGAGGTAATATTTTTCTCAACAATTTCTTCCTCACATCTTGCTGGGGCATTGGTCCTTTTCTCCTCAAGTTATTTTTATTAGATGATTGTTGAGGAGGAGCTTCACTCGTTAGGGGCTCACCAACACCTTGTTAGTCATTATTCAAGATAAGATCAAATGTGAAAATTGAATCACAAGCGTTTGTGTTTTCCTCTGTCAAGACTGGTTCCTCAGTCTCTTGAGTCTTCTCTCAATGTTCTTCTACTAACAAAATTTCTATGAAATTAGCAACCATAGCATTCATGTTATGTTTCCATTAAGGTCATGTTTTCTCAGAATGTGCTTCTTGATGAAAAGTATAGTAGTTATCCATACCCAAGTTCTCAACATTAAATACAACATTAGAGATTTGTGCATACTTGGTCGGTTAATTGAATTTCTTCTTAAAGTATGGCTTAAAATATTTGTTATTAGTAGAAGCCTCACTTATTTTTAAGTATAGATACTTCATTGGTTAACAACCTCAAGGATTTAGTCAAGCTTTCCATGGAAAAATGATCGTTCTCTTTAATTTTAGTGGAAGAGGCTTGGTACTTCTTACCAATGTCCTTGGAGTCACTTGAATCTTCCTAATCGGCAATGACCCCGATAAACCTTAAGTTTTTTCAATAGCTATTGCTTCTACAAAATTAAGATCTAGAGTTTCTTTCGCAACTCATTTCACAAAATGGAAAATTTAATGGGCAAGGCAACAATATAATAATCCTTAATAATTGAATCGTGAGGTTGCACATTAGTGGGGAACATATTCAAAATGTTTGTAAATCTCTAATTAAAATCCTTAACCTTTTATTTTTCCCTCATTTTAATGTTTTTGATTTCTTTAGGTAACATGGCAGGAGTTTTATCTTCAACAAATATTTCTAAGAACAATTGTTTAAACTCCCTCCAATTATGGATTGAATTTGGTGGAAGGCTATGGTACCAAATTGATGCTCTATCTTCTAGAGAGTATAGAAAAATCATCAAAATGTACCTCTAACATCCGTAGATGCAAGTAGAAGTCATCAATGCCAGTTTTAACCATCACTTTCTTGTATGGATCATACTTTGTAAGAAGACATTCTAGGTGCTTTGGCAAGTGATGAAGATTTCCTAGAAGAGCAAAAAGCCCTTGGGCCATCCAATCCAATTGGTCATCATCCATGTCTTCATTCTCCTCTTCCTCTTCACTCTTTGATTCAAAAGACTCTTCTCCTTCGCCATTCAAATTCTCGTTATAATTCGATTGTTCGTAATCTCTCAGTTGTTCTTCATAAGAAAAGTGAAATTCCTCCCCATCTCCCTCTAGATTTTTCCCAATAGGTGGTGGAATACCACCTTGATGAATAGAATCTTCAAGTGAGACAACTAAATCTTCAAGGGTTGTAGTAACCAATTCTTCTACTGAAGAAACCAACACACCACGATGGTTTATCTCTTTCTTTGTTTGCTTATGAGGAAAAACGAATGTGACATAAAGTAATCCAATAGCTCTGGCAAACTTGCAAATAATAGGCCAAATTTTCCGTAGTTGCTCATAAGTGACTTCGTAGGCATAGTTTGGAACTTTATAAGATGAATCTTCTTTATCATATATGTTATTTGGAGTTGGGATTGGACAATTGCTACCTTGGACAAAAGGTTCTTTATGTGAATGTGGTGAATTATTAGCCATAAAAAGGATGCCCTACTTCTAGCTCCAGAATTGTTGATAGAGTTGGATGTCACCAAGAATCATGGGGCCTCCCCGATATGAAGTTCCAATTAGACCTCACACCATTTGGAGTAGGATCCCCATCTAGGGAATAAACCCGACTACAATATACTTATTTTTACGGTGTTGGATGCCACCAACATTATAAGGGGATCTCTCCAATGTGAAGTCCCAATTAGACCTCACATTGTTTTGCGTAGGAGTCCCATCTGGTCATACATTCTGACCACCGTTGGAATGATTTAAAGATATGTCTTGGATACCAACCAACACAAGAGAACACACACTACTTTGGTGCAACAAGAATTTGAGCTTTGTGAGACATCTAGTGTAAGGTAAAAGTGGGAAAATTCCATGGCTAGTGAGGGAAATGAGCCACAACTTAGAAAAGTAATAGTACTATCCTAAAGGGGAACCCAGGAATAAAGGGAAAGACTTGTTGAAAACCTGCAAATTAGTCCACATAGTAAACAATAATCATTAAAGCATAACAACATTCATTCAATAATAGCCATAGCTAAGCAACAAATTAGTTCATTAACTTTGTATGTAAATAAAGCAACATATACCATAAACATAACCAGAATAGCCCAGCCACATCTACGATACATGTATGAAGGAATGTTGGCTCATTGAGCTTCTGATTAAAAGTGTAAGATCCCAAGTACACTATTACATGAATGAAACATTGTATCCAATAGTGGAACATGAAACCACAACTTTCTTCAACAAAGAATCATCTATCTCTTATGTCTTACAAGAGAATCCAAGGCAAGACTTCTAGAATCTGAAGCCTTCCAAAAGCTACGCCCCAAAAGCCCTTTTCTTGAGTTATGAAGAGCTATTTATAACAATTTACCATGACCTTTGAGCTTCCTCGTGACTCTTCAATTCCTATGACTATTCATATTCTATACATGACTCATTACATTCCAATGTATGGCTTTTCATATTCTACATGTGCCCCTTGGACTTCTTTACACAAAATTTATTACATAAGACAATTTAAAAATGAGACGGTGGTCTAATAAGACAAAACTGACAATGGGAAAAAACTCATAAAATGTATAAATCATTTGCTTCCTCATAGAGTTCACCTTTAATGTAAGTGTGCCATGCTCTGAACTCCTTCGCGATGGATTTGACCCAGATCGGCAAGTCATTACATAAAATTTATTACATAAGACAATTTAAAAATGAGACGGTGGCCTAATAAGACAAAACTGACAATGGGAAAAAGCTCATCAAATGTATAAATCATTTGCTTCCTCATAGAGTTCACTTTTAATGTATGTGTGCCATGCTCCGAACTCCTTCACGATGGCTTTGACCCAGATCAGCAAGTCCCCTTTGTAGCACATATTCACCTCCAGCACCTCCGTCAGCATGTTCTTGGAGCTTGACTGTACATTATTCCACAGCCATGAGAGCTTCATGTTGGCTTTGACTGGTGCAAAGCCATACTGCTGAATAATGTCTTTGGTTACCTCCAAGCCTTATCATTTTGTTGCCTGCTTGATCTGTTCAATATATTCTCTGATCTCTTAGAATATGACCTCCCTGCCTATGATTTCTTCAAGAGATCTGATGGCAGGCATCGCTTGTTTCTTTGTAAGAGACTCAAACCCATTATGCAGTTGGTTGTAGGTAGCCATAGTGCTAGCTGATTGTGCTCCCAGAAGCAAGTAATTTTGTAGGTGGAGTCACACTTGAACTCGTCTATTTCTGCGACAATCTTATCCTTCTGATCAACTGCTTTGTTTGTTATCTTTAGGAGTTTCACCCCTTCCCATGCATTATTTTGAATGCCAATGAGTGGAGACATGGCCTACTGTATAAGTATCTTCTCATCATATAGTCTTGCCATAATATCCTCCATTGGCCCCAACTCTTCTTGCATGGTTGACCACCATTTTGCAACGTTGAAGTTCTATGATGATAGCCCTTGGTTATCCACTTCAAGATGTTCTACCTATTACTTCACCGCAACAAGTTCTCTTCTCAACCTGGCATTCTCATTTAACAAGTCCTCTAAATTATCTTGTGCCACTCTAGCGAATGCAACATTTTGCACCATAACTTCCCTCGAATTTCTTCTAGTGTTAGTAGAGATCACCTTCTCTATAGACACTAAGACTAGATTTTGAGGATCCTTTGATAAATATCTATACCTTTGTTGATCGATCCTCTTCTTCAATTTATCGAAAGTTACACTACATACATATTTGGCTCTGTCTATTGATGGAGGTGTGATCCCCATCTCTGGAAATGGAAGATGACCGCCTGTGAAAGGATCCTAACCAGGAGTACCTAGTTCTTCCTCCATTGGATGGATGGTATCTACTTCCTCAAATAGCTCCTGAGTCAATTTTTCTTATTCCAATATCTGTGTTGTTTCCTCCTCCTAAGACTGCCTCTATTTCTCTTCTTCTATCCTCCTCCTCTCTTCTTCTTCTTCTTGTTGCTCTTCAAGAAACTCATCATGCTGAGTTTTCCTCTCCTTTTCTTATGTTTCTCCTCTCTCCTACTCTACTTGAATAGCTCCTAAGTTTAAGACATTAGCCTTCCATTTCTTACTGCTCTCACCTGTCGAGCAATATCTAATCCTTTTCTTGGGAGCTAGTTTCCTTACTTGAGGTGTTATCTCATCCTCCTACTGCTCTTGCAAATCTTAAGTTGGTGGATCATGGGGTGAACTAGTCTCCATTAGTGGATGTGTCTTCATGTTGGAATTGTACCAGTTCTTTATCTTCTCATCTTCTGTTATGGACATAGATGAGTACCTTGTATTGTGATCGATCCTTTGACAATGTTTCCTGACAATTCACCTAGGATCATATCCATGGAAATATTTAGTAGCAAAGTGTAGGTAGTTTAGCTCATGTATCTCTATTGTCATAGCCTTGTGACTCTTTAACTCATACAATTTGATCCTCAATGGAAAGATAGGCCAAGGGGATTTTTTCCTCCCGTGGAGAATCCCTTGTCCAACTGATGTGAAAATTATTGCATGACCACTTTGTTGGTCACATATCATGGCATAAGATAAGGGGATATCTGAAAACTGAAGCATCCAATGTATGTACCCTTTGGATCTACAAACCAGTCTGCAATATCTCGAAGTGACTCCTTCACCTGATGTATCATGCAAGGAGGATTGATCTCAAAAAGCATGTGAAAGATGATTGAAAAGAAGTGTTCAACTAACTTGTCATATATGCCTCTGAAGCTTGTTTATGATAAGACCCTGCAGTGGAATTAAACCGAGAAATTCTCCTCAGGGGTCGAGTTTTGATTCATTTCTGGGAACGCACACTGTGCACAGATTCCATCTAAGAGAAATGTAGACATATAGAATTATGGCGCCTGGTTTTCCCATATAGATGCTTTTTCCTACCCAATCTGACATTGTAACTCAAATGATAGGATTTCCGCCCAATTGAAAGCCTTCCCACGGGCCACTACTATATTGAACGTGTATATCCAGTTCTCTTTGAACACCTTAGCTTTCTTAAACCCATATAATCGAAAATACATAGCTATCAAGTACTGATAGACATATATGAGGATCCTTGTCAAATAAACTGCAGATGGGCGATGGTGAAACTTGGCAGGTTCTCAACACCATGTTTTGATAACATCAGTAGTATCAAGATTTTCCCATCTTGTGTAAAAGTCATCATTTTCATATTCAATGGGCTTGAGAATCTTGTAATATGTCTACATGTCTTCACTGTAATAGGTGGAAAGTTGTATGCCACTCTCACTGTGAATCACAAGGTGAGATTCACCCATATGCGTAATGATCCATTCCATTACTTACGCACATGCCATGACCAGGAATCTGCATGTGATCCTGTGCATCTTGGACTTCTTGATGTTGATATATGCATGAAAATATTCTAAGTCTGCGAGAAATATCTCTTGCATGAATGTGTTATATATATTTCTCCAAGTTACCTTTGTACATTTATTAATGAAGCACTAAGTATCTGCGTATATGGGAACATTGGGCCTTGTAACTTCCATAGGTTCATAAGTGCTTGCTCCTGAAATTTCTTAGGAGATCACTTTGCGAGGTGGCATGTTTCCAATAGATGACGACAAAGTGGTAACACTTGTAGCACAAGCACCTGTTTGGAGCAACACACTCGTAGTGATAGTATTAGATTAAGATAGCCTAATTATGCGACAATACTTGCAAATCACATTCAAATAGCCATTATAGATGATAGATCATGAAAATTTGTGAATGATAGCCTAAAATAACTTGCATGCAAGAGAAAATAGGAATGAAAACTAGGAGGGCACACTCTCAAAGAGCAAAAGGGACATGCAAGGTCATTCGGGGCTTCTTAGTGTGCTCATGCGCTCAAGCAAGGGGAAAAAATCAACTAGAGTGTAGTGTCGCACCCTGAAGAGTCGAATGGATCAGAAATGGGAATTCAGGTCTCCCCTTTACGCCTGCTCAAGGAGACGGGGACGTCACATTGTCGCACTCTGAAGGGATGAAGGATGATGTTAACAAGGCTTTGGGCCTTCACAATACACCCATGCGCTCAAGGCAAAGAATGGCACACTGACGCATGCCAAAGGGATGAACGATGAGGCTTCGTGCCTTTGTGATGTGCTCATGCGCTCCAAGACAAAGAGGGATAACTGTAGCACTTCGAAAGGGTCGAACGGAAATGCTTCGTGCCTTCATGATACACTCAGGAAGAAAACTTGGACAAATAGGGCACAATTTTCCAACACAAAGGAGTTTCAAGCTCAAGAAGTGTGCTTTTCCTATTGGAAGCTTAGAAATAAGCTCAATCAATAGGATTTGATATTAATATGAGGAAGAGAAATATTTGCAAAGATTTATAGTTTTTTTTGCATGTGTGGTGTAAGATGAATGGTTTCAATAATGTGAAGAGTTTATGCATGTGAGAATGGATTAACACTTGCAACATGAAGATTCATCATAAACGCCATCAAGAAAATTGAGAAACAAGTGATCAACAACAAGAAAAGCAAGATTTGGAAGTGAAAGCATGATATAAAATAGAAGTATTTGACATGCAAAACTTACATGCAACACTGGTTGATGAAGAGCATCTTGATTCCCTAGTTGTGCACTCAACTCAGATGAAATGATTTTGCAAATAATGATTAACTAAGTTTATTTAAAGAAATTGACATGCAAAACTAATTCATGCATGAGTGCCACTTGTCATCACATGAAAGGGTTAATTAAGAGGAGTTAAGTGGGCTCGTATTTTCTAGGAGTGCACCCTCATGCATGCAACTAGACAGTGCGCATGTCTTTGACATGAAGGAGTGTGCCCATATAAGGCACACTTGCTTGGCATGAATGGGTGTGCTCAAGAAGGGTGCACTCCTTTAGCCCGAAGGAGTGCACTCAATCCAAGTGCATGTATTTGTCAACTTAAATTGCAGTTTTTCTTTTTGTAAGAGGTTTTCTTGCTTTTGTTTTCTTTTTCATGCTTTTGAGTGTTTTTTTAGTGTGTGCATGGTCATAAGGCAAGTTTCTAAATCTAGAAAGATCATGAGTTCACGTAACCATGGACTAATTAACTCAACCGCTTCTAATGGTTATGTGATGACACTTAAGAAACATTGACTTAGGGGGATGCGACACTAGGAGAAGTCAAATAGATAACAAATCAAACAACATGACGATTCAAGGGGGCTTGAAATGAAAATTATCGTAGCCTCCAAAATTGACATAGGCAAAAATTTTTGAGGGTCGTTGTTGCAGCGACAACTCCTTAATGATTTTCCTTGGTTAAAATAAATAACACAAGAGTGAACACATATACTTTAAATATGAACAAGTAAGTTAGCCTTGTGAGTATTCAATTGAAAAGTGTATCAAGATTCTTTCATAGAAGGGAAGAGAAAGTAAGGCTTTAAGAGAAAAGTAATAGTACTATCATAATAAAGACACACACATATATCTAAAAGAATCATTAGTTATCTTATGAAATAGTTTAGAAAGAAATAATGATCATGAAAGCAAAAGATGCATACTAAATCCAATGAAGTACTTCATTTTTATTAGCATGTAGAAAAATAAACATACACTACAAATAATGAAAAAATAAACTTACAATCATTCACGACATATGCATGTGTTGTCGCTCCTACAACACCCTCCAAAAATTTCACTACATTCAAATTTTGGAGCCTACTTTATCATTGTGTCAAGTGCCACCTTGGTCATCAAGTTTCATTTCATGTTTTCCAATGTGTTTTAAGTGATCCTAAGTGTTCTAAAGTGTCATCGCATTGAGTAGAACATCTTTGGTGTATTTCATGCTCACAATTCTTTGTTATTGTAAAACGACACTTTTTGGTCGTAGTCACACACACTCACCTGTTGTACTTGGGGAATGCATGTAAAGTGGGGCTTTTATGTATACTTATCATTGTTCAATATTTTCTAAGTTTTCTCAATGAGTTGGTATGTGTCGCACATGGTTTTATGTCTAAAACTCATCATGTTCGCCCCTTTTCCTATCTTCCATACTTAGACAAATTTTGGTTTCAAAGTAAACCCATTAAGGCCAAGATCACATGAGCACACTCTGAGGCCTTGATCAGGAATCCTTCATTGTTCATAAGTGCTCCATGCACCCTCCAAGAGAAGGGAGCACACTCCTTAAACCCTTTCCCCTTCCTTGTTCTAAATTTCACCCTTCAAGAGACCAAGTCTTCTTCTAAGTGCACTAATTCGACAGGAAGAAGTGTGCCCTCCTTGAGTGCATGAGTGTACCCTAAGGCCTTAAGATCAACCCTTTAGCCTTCCATAATGTGCCATGCACCCTCATGAACCCTTTGATTGCATGAGTGCACTTCAAAGGCACAAAGCATCAGTCTTCAATCTTCAGACTTGCGCCATGCACCCTCTTGGGCCTCTTGACTGCATGAGCGCATCCCGAAGGCCTGAAGTATTCCTCCTTCAGTCTGCAAGAGTGTGCCCTATGCCCTCCCTCTCTCCCTTAGGATCACTGCGCACTTGGGAAGCATGAAGCTCCTTCATCCTTCGGACTTGTGTCAAGTGCCCTGCCTTGATTGTCAAATTCCCTTGACCGTATGATAAAGCCATGAATCCTTCCCTCTTCAACCCTTCAGAGTTTGAAAATGTGCTCAGAAGCTCTCCTTGTCCCTTTTAAGTGCACTGAAAAGGTATGAGTAGAAAATTTGCATAAAACATGCTAAAATAGGATGTTTGCAGGCTAATGGTTTCTTATCAAGAGTGATGAAGATACAGGTGTTCAAAAACAACTTGGAAAGCACACACGAGGAATATTGGGAAGATAATACAAAAAAAGGAACAATCAAATAACAAAGAACATAGTGAAATCTTGATGATCGAAGCACCCTAAAGACTCCAATATCAAAGTCCCTTTGGAGGGTAAAGGCATCAATGATCATAAGTTGTATCAAGAACGAAGAAGAGAGTGGCAACCATGTCACCACTGAAGAAAATCCATGTCATAGGTCATTATTTGTCCCAATCGTCAATGATAGTGACATGTCATGTCTTCATCATATGATGATGTGGAAGTCTTCATGTAATTTTGTAATCATTGTAAAGATAAATAAGTGGAAGTCCAAGAGTGAGGTATGGAAAAAAGAGTCATGGAAGTCCAAAAGACATGTAATACCAAAAGTCATATGTAATTCCAAAGGTCATTTGGAAGTCCAAAGGTTGTAGAAGTCTAAAGGTCATTAAGAGTTGGAAAGTCAAGAGTCATGGGGATGTGAAAGGTCATGCCTCAAGTTATAAAAGGATCCTCATTTCTCATGTAAATGAATTTTAACCTTGACTTCTCCCATAAGGCATTATAGAGATAAAGTTAGTACTTTTGGGGAGAAAGTAGTGGCTCTAATGCTCCACTATTGGAGCTAGTGATGTCCATTGTATTTATGTATATTGGAACTTTTTCTTAATATTGAAGCCTTTTCAAGCCAACACAGTTTCACACATGGATTGTGAATGTTTCTAAGACTATTCTTTGAATGTTTATGGTTCATGTTTTCTTTCACCTGTACTAGAGTAATTGAACTATTTTGGTGACTTCGGTGCTTAACTTATTGGAATTGTGTTGTAATGTTTATAATGATCATTAAATATATGTGAACTATTTCGCTTGATGTTAGACGAGCCTTTCGCTTTCTGTGTGTGTCTCCATTGGGGTAGTACTATTACTTATCTCTTTGAGGCTCACTTTGTTTCCCCTCCACAGTGAAAGAATCTTGATACATCTGCAATCGTATAGTCACAATGCACACTCGTTTTCTCATTCAAAAGCACATATGTTATTCTCTCTCATGCTAACAGCTAAAGCTAAGACATATATTTAAGTAAACGATAATCGAGTTGTATTCTGGATCGGACTCCTACACCAAATGGTGTGAGGTCTAATTGGGACCTTATATTGGGGAGATCCCCTGTATGTTGGTGGTATACAGTATCGTCAACAACATGGAAGTGCGTTGGCTACAAGAGAGCTTCAAATTATAAACTGAAAGTCCCAAGATACACTATTACAATGATACAACACTAGTTCCAATAGTGGAACGTTAAGCCACTACTTGCTTCTCAAAAGACTAATCTTCTCTCTAATTCCTAACTCGAGAAGTCAAGGTGAAAATTCCCATTTCTTGAGCTATGAAGGTGTATGAATAACAAATGAGGTGACTCTCCACTTCCCTTGTGAATCTTAAGCTTCCCTCATGACTCTTGAGCTCCCATGTGACTTTTTGAATTCTTATGAGACCTTTGAGCTTCTACATGACTCTAGAGATTTCTAATGACTTTTCACATTCTATGTGTGACCCTTGGGTTTCCACACTTTACATTTTCTCAATTTTTTGAAAATACAATATTACATTTCCACAAATTTGTGGCATAATACATTGATAACATATGACTTTTATAATGACACTTTGAGAATCCATGAATTGGCGATGGTAACATGGAACTTCATTGTAGTGTATCAATGCTAATATTTTCTCCTTGCTGCTATCTTCACATCTTCATGATAGGTATTGCTTGTACTTCATCTTTATCCTCCAACGGTCCGTTATGATATAGAGTCTTCATGTGATATTGATCTTCATTCTTCTGTCGTAATCTAGTGTCCCTTTACCTCTTTTCTTGATGATCTCTTTGTGCCCAAAATTCACAAGTGTCTTCCCATAACATATACTTGATATCCTTCCTGAGCATCATCTTTCCATGTCAATATAATAAAACATGCGAATAGATTTCACTCATGACAAGAAAATATTAGTCCCAAAATATCCTAGTTTATCTTGTTTCTCATGCAACATGTTGATTGAGGTGGGACAATGTGCAATGTTGAGAGGAGAGGCCTTCTTGAGTGTAGTGCATAGTAGTTGTAGGTAATGAGTGAGGGACTAGGCACTATGATTACAGAGTGTGTAGTGGTTGAGAGAGAGGCAATTCAGGGATCACACAGTGGGAAATTCTAGGAGGAAGAGATGCATGACTGGGCACTATGATTATGCAATGCGCAACTGATGAAGGAGAGGACCCAACGATTATGCAATTGAGCATGAGAAGGGTCTAGGGATGCCCTGACTATCCACTGGAAGTGAAAAGTGCAAAACACTGGGCAAGGTTGTTCAAGGACTGTGCAGTTGACAGATCCAAGTGACTGAGCACTAAGATTGCGCAATGTGTAGTTAATGGAGGTATTTCTCTATGACTGCGTAGCTCACAGTTACAAAATGTATAGGGTCCTTCATTATGGCTTATAACTACGCAATGCGTAGTTAGAGGAGGTAGACCGGTTGGTGCATGATCAGGCAAGTTGTGAAGATAGAGAAAACTCTAAAATTGACTAACTATGAGATCGGTAAGGGAGAAAGATTAGAGTAAATGCATGTAAAAATACTTGAACATGATCACATACTCATAAACAACCAACCACATGACAATGATACACTCAGTACCTAAAATCACATGCATCCATTGAAATGACAATAAGACGACACTTTCCTCCAAGTATGACACTTAAGATATAACTTATGACACAAGTGTCGACTACAACAAGAAAGTGTACAACACCTTGAGAATAATTACAATGCATGTCCCTATGATAGATAAAATCCATTAATGCAAGATAAAGCACTAGAGTTTCCTCTTAAAGGTGTGCCATAACCTCATTTCACAAATAGTGGCACTTCCCTTAACAAAAGATTACACTTTAGATTTATATGGAAAGGGCCCTGAAAACTTAGAAAACAATCATGGAATGACTAAAAGATCTGGAAACGATAGTTCACATGATCAAAGGGAGGCTCCAAATTTTGAATATAGGCCAAAATTTGGAGTGTGTTGTAGAAGTGACAACATGATGCTATGTATAGAACCCTTGAGGGGGAATTAGTAGAAGCTAGCGAGGAAGAAACAACTGCTACTGTGGCGACAAAGGACCAAGGAGGCACAAAAATCCAAGAGTTTACATTATTAACAGTCACGAGGTCAGGCTTACACAGAGGTGTGAGGTCGAGAATCTTATCTTACATAGATATGATATGGTGGGATTTGGACCACATTGATACTACCAAGTAGCAAATTGTCACCTCATGTAGCACACTGGTTGGCTCCATTCCGCCTCAATATATTTAGGGTATGTATAAACTTCCAAAAGTCGAACTTAATTATGACCCTAGTTTTCTCCAAAAATTTACTCATGAAGAATTCACAATGCTTAATAGAGCCATGCCTAGTTTAATAAAATACTTAAGGAGGGACCCAAACAAACACAAAGAATAAACCTCTCGCAAATATACTATTACCTCTTTAGCCCCCCGCTTTCATCTATGTATACTCTATGCTTTGCATAATTCAGGGTATGAGAGATATTTCGGACTTTCCCCTAGATTGGGTCCCAATTATTTAGAGATTTGTAGAAGGTTATAGTTTCAATTGGGCCGATATCCTATCCAGTGGCATTTCCCATCATGTTATCAATTTATGAAAAGAAAGGACTGTTTCCCAAAAATATAATCCTCCTTTTTATATGTCCACATAAATTATGGATTCCATTTGTCTTTCAGTCTCCTTTCCAACAATGCGTTGGAATTGGACACTTGTTGAATCCTTGCCCATCCACGTCTACCACAATACATTATGGGGAACCAACTATTATGACCACTTGTATCAAATTTGTCATTTTGTTATGATTCCATTTCATCACGCTTTATTCAACTGAAAACCCCCAAGAATGCCTCGACCTCCTATGGATTATCTAGAGGAATTGGAGATTGGTATACCAAGGAAAACTTCTCTTATATAAGAGTAATTGGTTGTCTTGGCCCACCTCATGTTTTGCTAATATATATACCAGATAGGCTTCTTGCAGAGAAGTGGCATATCATATAATGGGTACTGGAATTATCCTAGAATTAAAAAAGGCATCTAAGAGAGTATGGCCTGAGTTCTTAGTTCCAATTGGTATCTATACCCTTGAGAACTTCAAACATGCTAAAAAAGAGTTAATTCTTGTTAATGATTGGAATTTATATACTATTCCTCTAAAGATGCATGATGCACATAATATCATTGAGAATATAACTATAAGCACTAGTGTCAAAAAATATGTCCATGAGACTTTTGTATATGATGGTCTATTTAAAGAATCCAATTCATATCAAGAAGTATGCATGAGATCTAAAGAGTTATCTCATGAGCATTGTTGTACTTTCATGGTATTTAGATATACTAGGAGAGCTCCGTTTACATTGAGCTTACAACCAACAAAAGAAGAAGTTATTGTGGCCAAAGCTTCTAACTCTTCATTTCAACATACTTTTACTCAAAATACTTCAGCACAAGGAACTTCCCCTACAAAGCAAACAACTTTTGTGCCAAAGAAACTAGTTGTATCAGCAAGTAAAGGAAATTTTGCTAATCCTCCTAAGGAAACAATTTCAAAAAAGGCATTGAGCAGAGAAATGATCAAGGATTGGAAAGTACTTCAACAAATAACTTCACGGCCTATGAAGCAAAAAGGGAAAGAATCAACGGAAACCAAGATAACTAGTAAAACTACTGATAAGTGTTAGTTGACAACATAAAAAACAAATACTCTAGAAACAACTCTCTCAAATCTTGAAGTGTTATTCACGACACCTATTAATGTGTTCCCTGGCTCTAAACAATTTTTTGATTCAAATCCTGAACCCCATTTTGAAATATTGGAAATGCCACATGTTGAGGTCTTTTATAGTCCAAGACAATAAGCTATCTTGAAAAGGGTAAAAAGAAAAGAACTACAAATAAGAGTCAAATTTCGACAAGAGTCATGGATCCATCAACAACACCTTTCGAGGTAATTTAGGAAGGATCATCAAAGACTCCATATGAAGTGTTTGAAAAATTAGCTCAATATGTAGGGGCTTATGTAAATGCAAACATTGATACTGTTGCCAAATTTAGGAAATTTATCAAACAAAAATAATAAAGAATACATTAGCTAAAGAATGTTTCTTCACAGGCTGAAGCTCAAATGCAAGCTTATATTTCTTCAGTCAAAAACTAGTATGAATATGTGATTAAATAGAAAAATATTCATTTTAAAGAATTACAAGAGAAAAATAAATGGGATATGGAAAGTATTTTATATCTTTCCAAGTTTCAACAAGAATCCCATTACCTAAATAACCAGCTACAACATGAGCAGTAGTTATTCTGTGACAAGTTAGGCACTATACAAGCTTAGAAGAAACTGGTCAATTCTTTCCTTGATGATTTGATTGACATGGAAAGTCAGTATGATGAAACCAAGCACAATATTAATGAGCTTTTTCAATGGAAAAAATATCCCAAAAAGTACTTTCCAAACCCACCAAGAATTAATGAAATTCACAAATACAAATATATTCATGTCTGGAAAACACACATACGGTTGGTCAAAGAACCGGTAAAATGTATAGAGAGATTGTCTAGTTTTGTGGTTCAATCTATTATATAGTCTTTGAAACAAGCAACAATAATATAAGTTGATTCAGAGGAGGCTCTCTCATAGTATCATTTGAGTTGTTGGAAATACTGAGAAGGGGTGCGAATCAATATTTCTTTTTATAATTGTTATTTTACCAGTTAATATCTCTTAAAAATAAAGTAGAAAATGAACAACAAAAGAATAATTTTATTAACATTAATGAAGAGGACTCCAATCCTCTTTACAACGAATCAATTACATTGATAGTTCAGGGTTCCAACCCTAGATGCTCCAATATTCAAATCAACCAGGCTCCAACATGTACAGTGCCAAGCTCTAACTTGATCTTCTGGAGGACTCCAATCCTCTCAATGATTCAGGCTCCAAACTCATATTCCATAAGGCTCCAAACCAGTGGGAGGACTCCAATCCTTTAGAGCCCCAACCCTTACAATATGCTTCAATTCTTCAAAGTGGATTTAGTGCTGCTTCAAGGCTTCCAATATATTATTCAACAAGTCCTGATAATACCTCCAAGATCACGTTCAACAATAGTTCATGTATAGCTCCAAGATCTACTTCATTAATTTCCTAGTATGTGTCTCTACAACTCTTCATATCTGAACAAAACAATTTTCCTCTAGGCTACTTCATTTGAGCTTCAACAATGCTCCTCTAAGGAATGACTTCAAAGGTGCTCCGAGCTAACCTTCAGGTCAAAAAAATGGTCCAATAGATAAACAAGGCCTTAAAATGTCTTCAAAAATGTGCTGAACACATATTGAGATTTTTAACAAGGTTTGTAAAGAAAAGATTCCAAAGAGTATTAAGTAAAAACAAACCCAAAATTGTGTTTCCAACCAAGGTTCTTTGTCCATAGGCCAGAGGTTCCTTATTTGCCCAGATCAAAAGATAAGCATAGGTCTTCAGATATGCCTTAGGTATACAAGTCTGGTAGTTAAAAACTTCCATGAAGTACAAGTCTGAAAACTCCTTCAACATAAAGCACAGATCTAAACCTTCTACTATTCACAAGTTTGAAGTAATGTATTACAAATATGAGCTAGTTCAAACTCTTTTATTTCTCCACAGATACGTGGGTATTGAGGTTTTTTACCAATACATCTCATAACAAAAATCTAATATTTACAAGTCTGGATATCTGATATTTTTAATAGGTTCGAGATATCTGAGATTTCTTCCACAAAACTTCGTTTGTCACAGGTCCAAAGTTTTTATTGTTCACAGGACCAAGATTATTGTTATTGTGGTTCTAAGGCTATTACTATTATAGCTCTGAGGCTACAAAGGTTCAATACTCTTGTTTTATTCAGATTTGAAGCTTCACAAACCAAATCCAGTAGATTAATGCCCAACCACAGAAAATGCCAACAAAAAGGCTCTTCAACTCTTGTTCGTTGTAGCCTCTTCTAGTTTACTAGTTGTGAACTCCTTTTCCACTCTTCTCTTCACTTCTTTTTCTATGACCTTGCGTATAGAATGTGTGATGATGAGATACATTTTTTAGGATAGTTAATTAATCCTTTCTCAGATAATTCTTGACCATAGGATTTAGTGCTTGTACTAAAAAAAAATTATGGTTTTAATAATCCAATGCTTTTTGTCACATACAGAAAGGTCCAAGTTGAGTAAGTGAAAATTATGTTTCATACCTTCTTGTACTTTAATATATAATATTATTTTCCACATTCAACAATTCATGTCTTACTATAATGAAGTGAGACAAGTTTAAGGAGGAATTCCACTTCATAAAAAATGTTATCCATGCACCTCGAGTTTCATCAATGCATTTAACACCTAGGGTTTGCTTCAACAATGCACCTAGGGTTTTATTCATGCATCCATCCAACAAGGCTAAGTATTAAATGGTGTAAGAGTTATTATTGACATCAATTAAAACTTTATCCAACAATCTCCCCTTTAGTCATTGATGGAAATGCTCTCTCCCTTTCAACGTTCTCTCCCCCCCTTTAACATCAATGGAAACTTATTGATATGATGCTCCCCCTGTCACTATGTTTCTCCCCCTATCATTTTTCTCCCCTATCATTATTTTGCTTCCTCTTGTCTTCATACTTCCCCTTCTATCATAAGGTTGCTCCCCCTACCTATATTTTCATTGTGCATCTATTAAAAGGATCCATGCATAGTTCATCAAGCTAGGTCACTTTCTTTATTGTTGGTTTGATTTATATGTATGGCATTTCTATCTTCTTCAAATTTTGTGCATAGGTCATTTTTGGTGTAGTAAATCCATTTGAATTTGTTGTTGTTACCTTCTTCCTAAAGCTCAAATTTGGGGCGGAGAGTTTTGAAAACTCATCTCTTGCTTCACTTGTTATGGTATGTGTGTCAATAAGAAATCTTCCATTGCTTAGTTTTCTATTAACACCACAAGCCTCAATAATGTCTTCAGGTAGAAGGAAAACTGAGCACACAAGTTTCATATCCACAATGATTATATAAGTTGTGTTCAACCTCTGTTCTTTCTCATTCTCACCTTTTATGACAATATACCACTTTATAACCCTAGGTTCCACAATACAATAATTCAAGAATAAATATTTCATTTGTAAGACTTTTATCCCTAAATCTCTCCATTTGAGAAGCTCTTCCTGCATTTTTAACTTTTGCATTTGTCCAATTCATTATATCAAAATCATATATCTCCTTATGACTAGAATGCAGTTTGAGAACATTTTGTTGAACTCTTAGGAATTATATTACATAGTCCTTGTGAGATTCCAAATATTGGTATGAAAATATATTACCGAGTATTGTGATTTTCCAAGCAATGCCCATAACCATGGCCAAGCTTTATGATTTGTAGTAAAAAAATGTGAAGCATTTTTGGAAAAAGAAAAATCAATTAAAAATTAATCACCACCTCTACTCTTCTCAAGGAATGTTCACTTGCCGATTCACTTCCATTCTCAAGTAGTAAAGAAGCCTTTGAAATTCTATTATCAAGAACAAGCTTTGAGAAACTGTCAGTTACACTTTCATTTTCACTATCTAAAATTCCCACATCTTCACTAGTTTTTTTTGTAAGACTCCAAAGCATAATGCTTGCAACCAATATCAATATCATTTTATCATTGACCTTACAACAAGTGCCTACCTGTTTGATATAAAACCTTGAAGTTGCTAGAGAAGCATCAACACGACAAGGATGTGCAACAGCTGAGCCTCCATTGCATGTGCAAGGATGAATAATTTCTTTGTGATCTTCATTATCACTAGACCCACAAATATAAAAAACTTGCTCCTTAACAACCATATCTTTGTGTTTTGAGTCATTGCACATATCTTTAAGTGAAATTTTGCTATATAATCCCTTTCACTCCAAACCATGTTTCTCAAATAAGAATTGTTTTGTTGAAGCATTTTAGGAAGGAATATAGACACAAGGTGAAAAAATTCAAGGCAATATAACATCCCTTTCAAAATAGTTTGACTTGTGTATGTCCTATGTATTAGGAGTTATTGTTATAAGCTTATTTTCCTCAGTCGTGATATCCCAAACTTTGGTTGTTTTCGAAGATCTTCCCTGTACAATTATATTTTTTGAGATAATACTTTTTGATGATAATTTGTATGCCTGGAACTAACCTGTTCATTCATCCCGATGACAACAATCTCATTCTCCACATTCTGAAAATATAGGCATATGATATCTAGTTTGGAGGATAGATTAACAATTTAGTACAAAGTCTTGTTCTAGTATTTTTGGTTCCTCATGTTTCCTTCTCCAAATTTGATTGGGTTTTTCAAAACATTTTTGTTGTTTAGGAACCCATTTCATATTGCAATCCCATGCTAGGTGTCCAGTATTATGGCATTTTAAGCATTCAATTCTATACATAAATGATGGAGCATATTTTTTGTTGGTGAACATCTTGGATTATTTTCCTGCACTTTTACTTATGGGGAGCTGATAGGAGTCCTCATAAATGTCGTTGTCATATGCCCCACAATCCTTTGTCATGTACCCAAAATTTGTACAAGAGTAACAATAGCCTAAAAATATAGTTTGATACCTGGAATATGAGGATTGTCTTGGTACACTTTTGAAGTTGTTATGCCTTGAAATTATTTGATGATATTCATTGCTACTGCATCATATCTTCTTGGAGCAAAGGATCTTCCAATGTTATTTTGGCTCTTATCAGTGCTTTTTCTAGAGCTGGGGGTATTAGCATAACTTTCAATCTTCTCCGCATTCTTTCCTTTTGATGCTTTAGGGTTTGCATCACTTTTGCTAGAAGACTCGCCTGCATATCCAAGACCAAATTTGTCAAGTGGAGATCTTTGATGACTTAGGATTTCATCCAAGGCTTGATAACTATTTAGACTCTTAGATAGTTTGTCCAATTCATTTCTTAATATGCCAATTTATTATTCAAATATCTTACAGTATTCTTCTTTCTTTGTTAACTAGGTATTCAATACTTGTTCTAATCTCTTGGTTTCCTCTAGCTAAACATTTATGGAGTTGACCCTTTCTTCATATTCACCAATTTTTGTTTCAAATTTACATAAGTCCTCAAATATTTGGTTGAGATGCCTTGTCAAAATATCTTCCTTTCTTTTTTATTCTTCCAAATGATTTTTCATCAAGATGACATATTCATTGTGTCTCTTTACATTTTGATGCAATGATACCTTAAGCTTGATGAGATCCCCATCCTTTTCTTGTGCTTAATGTCTTAAAATAATGACTTACTCCTTTGTTTTGTCAAGATCATAATCAACATCTTGTACTTGCTTCTTGAGTTCCTCATTTTCCTTTTTGAATTTGATTGTTTCTTCAAGGGAAGTGATAATATCTCCTTTGAGGTCTTCTTCATTTTGGGAGTCTTCTTTAACTTCAAGAATTTCCTTACTCTCGAAGAATTCATTAGTTGTATTTTTTGGTTCTAGAATGTCCTTCTATTATGGGCCACCATCTTCTAGATCTGATGTTATGAATAAAATTCCTTTTGAGTGAAGATACTGAATATTTTCTGAGAGCTCTTTTATTAATGAACATTTCTCCATTTTTGATTTTATAGGATATGGTAGGCCACTCAAAATTTCCTCCATATCTTTTGCATTGTATTATTTTGAAGCATTTGTAGTAGAATTTTTAGTAATAACTAACTCCCATACTTCACTACCAAGGGCCATAAAAAAGATATTCATTCTTGTCCATAGTTAAAAATTTGTTCCATTGAACATGGGGGCTTTATACATCTAATTGTCTTCTACTTTCTTGAGTGAGGAGGAGAGATATTTAGAAGACTTGGAGCCTTTTTTTCTTGAATTTTACATTTGTGTTCTAAGGATCTACCTTCTAACTGTTAGCTTGAGTCTGAAGGTACTGGCTCCGATACCAATTGTTGGAATTACTGAGAGAAGTGTGAAACAATATTTCCTTTTACAAATATTATTTTACTAGTTAAAATCTCTTTAAAATATAACTCAAAATGAACAACAAAAGAACAAATTTATTAATAATAATGAGGAGGACTCCAATCCTCTTTACAACGAATCAAGTACACTAATAGTTTAGGGCTCCAACCCTAGATGAAGACTCCAATCTTCAAATCAACCAGGCTCCAATCTGTATAGTGTCAAGCTCCAACTTGGTCTTTTGGAGGACTCCAATCCTTTCAATTATTTAGGCTCCAACCTGGTATTCCATAAGGTTCCAACCCTTAAAATTTTCTTCAATTCTTGAAAGTGGCTTTAGTGCTGCTTCAGGGCTTCAAATATATTCTTCAACAAGTCCTGATAATACCTCCAAAATCACCTTCAAAAATGGTTTATGTATAGCTCCAATATCTGCTTCATCAATTTACTAATATGTGTCTCCACAACTCTTCATATCTACACAAAAAAAAAATCCTCTAGGCTACTCCATTTGAGCTTAAATAATGCTCGTCCAAGTAATGAATTCAAAGGCGCTCCAAGCTAACCTTCAGGTCCAAAAAAGTGGTCCAAGAGATAAACAAGGTCTCAAAATGTCTTCAACAATGTGCTCAACACTTCTTTAGACTTTCAACAAAGTCTACAAAGAAAAGCTTCCAAAGAGTATTATGTAAAAATAATCCCAAAGCTGTGTTTCCAACCAAGGTTCTCAGTCCACAGGTCAAAAGTTTTTTATTTGCCCAGATCACAAGATAATAACAGGTCTTGAGATATGTCTTAAGTCTACAAGTCAGATAGTCAAACACTTCCATAGAGTACAAGTCTGAAAACTCCTTCAACATAAAGCATAGGTGTGAACCTTCATCTATTCATAGGTCTGAAGTAATATATTACAAATATGAGCTAGTCTGAACTCTTTTATTTCTCCACAAATCTGAGGGTACTGAGATTTCTTACAAACGTGTGTCCAAAATAAAAACTAATATGTATAGGTTCGAATGTCTGATATTTTTAACAGGTCGAATATATTTGATATTTTTTTCACAAATCTTCACTTGCCACAAGTCCAAAGTTTTTATTGTTCACAGGACCGAGACTATTGTTATCATAGGTATGAAGCTATTTTTATTATAGATTCAAGGCTACAAAGGTTAAAGACTCATGTTTTATTTAGATATGGAGCTTCACAAACCAAATGCAATAGATTAATGCCCAACCACCATAAATTTCAACAAAAAGGATCTTCAACTCTTGTTCTTTGTAGCCTCTTCTAGTTCACCAGTTCTGAACTCCTTTTTTGCTCTTCTCTTCACTTCTTGTTCTCTGATCTGATTTGGATGCCATAACCAAACTGCATAGGGTTTATATATATATATATATATATATATATATATAATTCTAAACAGGCATGTCAATGGGAGAGCCGACATAGCAATTTGGAGCTGACCTATAATTGTTTTCATTTTCCAGCGATGCCGACATAACAACTTCTTGTAACCATGTGTATCGAAGGTTTGATGATGAGATACATTTTTTAGGATAGTTAATTAATCCTTTCTTGGATAGTTTTTAACCATAGGATTTACTGCTTGTACTCAAAATAATATTTTATGGTTTTAATAATCCAATGCTTTTTTGTAACATATAGAAGGGTCCAATTTGAGTAGGTGAAAATTATGTTTCATACCTTATTGTCCTTTTAATATCTAAGATTATTTTCCTCATTCAACAAGTCTTGTATTACTATAAGGAAGTGAGATAAGTTAAAGGAGGAATTCCACTTCATAAAAAATGTTATCCATGCACCTAGAGTTTCATCAATGGATTTGGAACCCAGGGTTTTCTTCAACAATGCACCCAGGGTAAACGAGCATGTCAATGGGAGAGCCGACATAACAAATTGGAGCTGGCCTATAATTGTTTTCATTTTCCAGTGATGCCAACATAACAACTTCTTGTGACCATGTGTATCGAAGGTTTGATGATGATATACATTTTTTAGGATAGTTAATTAATCCTTTCTTGGATAGTTGTTAACCATAGGATTTAGTGCTTGTACTCAAAACAATATTTTATGGTTTTAATAATCCAGTGCTTTTTTGTAACATACAGAAAGGTCCAAGTTGAGTAGGTGAAAATTATGTTTCATACCTTCTTGTCCTTTTAATATCTAAGATTATTTTCCACATTCAACAAGTCTTGTATTACTATAAGGAAGTGAGATGAGTTAAAGGAGGAATTCCACTTCATAAAAAATGTTATCCATGCACTTGGAGTTTCATCAATGGATTTGGAGCCCGGGGTTTACTTCAACAATGCACCCAGGGTTTTATTCATGCATCCATCAAACAAGGCTAGGTATTCAATTGTTCTAAGGTTATTATTGACGTCAATGACAACTTGATCCAACATGAGTAGTTGTCAAAAGTGAATTTTGAATTAACCTAGGAATTTCTCATTAAACTTGATCGTTACCTTCAAGTGACTAAGGTCATTAATGAGCAAATTACTTAGCTATTTCCAGTCTTGAAAAATCAAGTGTATAGATATCAAGTGAGTTTTAGACCTCATTCACCTCTTGAGTTGGCTCATCATCTATAAGTCTATCAGCAATGGCAAGCATCCATTGGCTCTTCATCAACAACTGTTCCTCTGAGTTAAGAATTCATTTTTCAATTTGAAAAGTTGTAAAAAAAATTTATGTTTTGACCTAAGTTTGTTTCTATTTCATTGAGAGAATCTTAGAGATGAAACTACTCCCTTATCTTATTTGTAAATTATTTAAACAATGCTTGAGCCTAAGGCAAGGGGTTCTAAATTTTTTGAAGAAAAGTTCCAGTTGCAATTTTGTTTTAGTTTCTTTTATAATATAAAATGAACGACTTTTTTGTTCCATATCTCGTCGAAGTAGAGTAGAATTGGTACTTATTGGTATTGTCTTTCTTAAGCCTTTCATTGAAATCGTTTAATATTATTTGTGTTTATAATTAAAATATTCAATAATTCACTAATGTCTTGTTGTATCTCTCATTTGTAAGCATAGTGATTCAATATTATATGTGAATGATGTTCATATATTAATTCAATTAACTATTTAATCGAATTCATTATCATTTACAATTTTGTTTGATTAAATGATTTAAGAAAGGGATCTATATCTCTAGTTATTGAGTGATGTTTTTTTATTTCACATATGAACCTTTACTTGGGTTATATATTAAATGACATAGTTTAGTTAGAATTTATTTATTTTACTTTACTACTTCCAATTAGAATCATTATTTCACCTTCAATATTCCACTTTTAGTTCCTATATTCTTAAGCCTCCATTAGTTGGAGAATCTTTCATAGGGGTAACTCGCCGCATTTCAAAGCCATTTGAAACCACTATCCCAAATAGAAAAGAGTCTAATTGGGGCTTTGACTTGGTGGTTTCCCAAATGTTGATGAGGGCAATTCTAACCATCAACATTTTTGGCACTAGAAGGAGGGCCTTCAGACTGTGAATGGAAAGAAGATCTTACCAAAAACATACCATCCATTCAAAGAGTTCATCTCCACCCTTAAAAATCCTACAACTTCCAGGTCACCTTTGAGATATCCATTCCTTAAATCTTAAGTTGCAGAACCTTCTCACACACTTCCTAGTATAGTTAGTAGATATTCTAGTGAAAATTCAATTAATACAACTTTGCCTCAAGATCCACTTGTATCACCTGAAATTCAAAGCATCATCTAGAATATCAAATGGCTCTCAATAACAAGAGATCAAACTCAAGTATAAGGAAGTGTTACATCCTCACTAAATATTTTTGGTATCTTAACTAGAGCTTAAAGTGAGAAATTTGGATTAAAACCATTTGGGTTTCCACTAGACGCACACCATCCGAAGAAACTTGTCTTAAGTTCTGATTCAGTATCTAGTGAAACTATTACTCCTAGTTCCCCTCCTTCGACACCTAACATCACTCTAACAACTGCAAAATCATTTCATAATATTTCTCCCTCATCCTCATCCACATCCCCTTCTTCAACTCAACTTATAATATCTTTTATTTTTATACTTACAGAAGTTTTCTCATCACCCACAATCCCATCATCATCCATTGCAACTACTTTAGCTATAGTAAATGGTATAATCCCTTAATTACTAGAATGACACAAAGACCTTGGGAAACCCTTGGAGTTGTGAATGTTGGGGGTCAGCAACATCCTCTCCATAAACATCTTGAATGATGATTGCCAAAATTTAATACTGATAATGGTGTACCTCCTTGAGATAATATCAATAATTTCATGCTAGCTATCAATTTAAAAGACGTTCAGGAAGAAGATGTGGTTTGTAGACTTTTTCCTTGTACTTTAGAAGGAAAAGTTGCTTCTTGGTACTTCACTCTACCCGCTAATTCTATAAATGAATGGGATACTTTTGAGGATGTAGCTTTAAAGAAATTTGGTGATGATAAGTTACGAGCTTCACTAATAATTGAATTGTCAAATATAAAAATGTGTTCTAATGGAGGAGTTAAAGATTTGAATATACTATTTAATAAAATTTTAAATAAGATATGAGCTACGTCAAATCCAAGTCATGATGTTCAAGTTTATTGGTATTATTTGAGCTCTTCCCACTTCAATGGTTATGTTTTTTGACAAAGCATGGAAGATTACCCTTACAGATAATATGAAAGAAGCAATGGATCTTGAGAAACGAATGTTGGCCCTTGCTAAGAAAGCTCCCATGGAAGAAAAGAAACTTTCCTCTTGACCAACTAAAAAAGTCACATTTAAGGAAAAGAAGAAGAAAAATAACACTAAAGATGCATTTGATATCAAAGGTCTTCAAAAGGTTATCAAACCCCTATCAAACGAGGTAGATGAACTCAAGAAGCAAGTTGCAAAAGAATCATCTTCGAGAAGACCATTCATACTGTTAGAGTCGGTCTGTTCAGCCCTCCGTCAACGATCAAAATCTCTTTTGTTGCATTTCATTTTAGGTGTCTCATTCAGTCCAGTCATTTGCATTCCATTAGGAGCATCGATTTTCTGACGGAACGGTCTTTTCACTCATCTCCCTCATGTCATGTATCTGCTGGTCCGTGTCTATACATCAAAATCAATTTTAAAGTCATTCACAGTCCTATTTGGTCTCCTGGTCAGCAAAGGGTCATTTTAGTCATTAGGTCTAGGGTTTCTTCTTCAAAAATTCTAATAATGTCCACAGGCACATGAGGGAGGTTCAAAATCAGTTTTCATTGCGAAATTTCATCGTCAATATGTTCGATCATGATTCTTCTTCAAAATTCTGTTTTGAAGAAGAAATCGTCAAATTTATGGGTTGCAATAAATATGTAATTTTTAAAGTTTTTCAGTCATGAGGTACTTCAGGCGTAGCCCTGGTCATCCTTTGAAGAATCAAAGTCCATGCCATAGGAGATATTCTTGCGCTTCAATAGTTCATTTACACGCAAGAGAGCAAAGAGAAAATAGTGGAGGAAATAAAAGTCAGTGTGAAAGCCGGACTGTGTGTGAAATCCTGGTCGCGGCGCGTTGGGAGGCGGTTGCGGTGCATAGGTAAGTTGCGACGCATATAACCATTTTCCACTGTGTAAATTATAATGTGCGCGGCACATACAGTGTGCACAGTGCACAGGACCGACGACCAAAAATTTTATCATTGCTCCACAAAAATTCAAATCAATTCAGTCCTTCTCATTCCGAGTAAGTTTATGAAATTTCCATTAACTTGTTCGGTGTTGATTGAAGTGGGTTATGAGAATTTGTAATGCCAAAATTATCAACCCTATCACTGTGTTAAAATTTGCTCCCTTA
The DNA here is from genome assembly GCA_031772625.1 of Pinus tabuliformis. Taxonomy (NCBI): domain Eukaryota; kingdom Viridiplantae; phylum Streptophyta; class Pinopsida; order Pinales; family Pinaceae; genus Pinus; species Pinus tabuliformis. The sequence continues at coordinate 480,135,261 of CM062815.1, forward strand.
GAGTTTGAATTTGAGTTTTAAAATTTGATTTTGGTGCCAACTCCCTTCCCCACCTGTGGTTCCTCTCCCATTATTGTTATTTCATCAACACACTATCCTCTTACATATCTAAGAGTCATTCACTCCTAAAGCCCTATTCCCTCATATCCCAAGTTACTCATTCCTAAGTCCCACTATCCCTATCCCTAAAGTCATTGCATTCCTTATCATTCATTTCATTTGTAAAATTCCCAAAACCTCAAGTTACCCAAACAGTCAAGTAACTGTCCATTGTTCCTACATTTGTCAAAATTCCAAAGGGCAAATTATCACTTGACAAGACCCCACTGTCCACACTGCCCTATTTCCCACAGTCCCTCCCACATTTGGCAATTGAAACAAAAGCACCAAATTCTCATTCTCCATCTCATTGAAGCCAACACAGACTTTGAAACACCATGGAGACGGACACCGACACATCATATGACCGAGACAATGACTCTACAACTGAAACTGCATGCACCAGGAGGACACTGAAACGACGCAAAAGGCATGATAGGCTCCAAATCTTGGCCGAAGCTTCTTTGGCTGAGCATGATACTTGATGATGGACCTTCAATCCAAATTTCAGCAAATTTGGAGAAATTTTTGTCAATTTTGAATTTTTTTGGCTTCAAAACAGATTTTTCTGCCCAACGCGTAGCGCCACTTGGCGCGCGCTTATAATTGGGAGATCCTATGGAGGAAAACTTTGTATTTCTGGATTTGTTATAAAAATTTATGCATGCTCATGAATTACCTAAGGATTTCATCAAGTTCTGGGTTGCCTAAAGGGTCAAAAACACACAAAAAATGACCTCTCTGCCACCTTTTGCACCCACAGGAAGCAGTGTTGGGAGATTGGATTTTTGGAGGGGCAAATGGACACCAAATCCAGAAATTCCACTTGGGTTGGAAAGTAGACAGGCAGGGCTTTCCAACGAGCTATCATGAGCTCAATTTGGACTTTAGGAAAGGCCTCAAAATCAGTTCCAAAGTTGTGCTACGCATAGAGATTTTGGGCACGACGCATAGAGAATTTGGCCTATTTTTCACTCTTCAGCTCAGAATTTCGGCCAATTTTGACTAGTTTCACTTTTTGATGTTACTATTGATCTACCTTGATGTAATTTCATGAACACGATGTAATTTTGGCACATTTTTACTTGGTTTAGTAGATTCATTCACCAAAAGGTGAAATGTGAGTGAATGAATCAGTTTCCTTTCATATAGAGGCAAGTTGTTTCTTTGCCTATTTTTCAGCTCCTTGTTTAGATATGGTTGAAAAAGCTCCTAGAATGATGAGCTTGACCCCTAGAAGCATGGGAAGGAGTTAGGCTTGTCTATATCATGTAATTTCTCAGTCATTTTCAGGGTTGGACAGTTGGGATTGCTTGGCACTCCATTGTACATTTGATTTCTGCATTTTTGGCAAAGGAAAGACCAGGGTTTTGCAGCACTTGTTGGGATCCTTGTGGCTCTATGTTTTGAAGGTGTTTTTCTTCATGTAAGTGTAAGTTCATTGATGTTTTATGTATGCCATTTCCCTTCTCTTTGCTTCTGAAATTAAACAAATTGAGTGACAAAGGTAGAATTCATTAGCTTATTGTGCTTTGCCTTAAACTTTTGTTTAGTTTTACATGTTTTCATCTGTTTGGAGAGGATTCTTGATACCTTCTTGCCCCCTTCAGCTCCTCAATAGTCTTTTCTATCCATTCATTTAATCTAAAGCATCAAAACTACTGCCTACCTTGCCCCAACCGGAACTCTGCAAAAATTTGGCCTCATCCCCGGACCCAAATTTGCCTTTCCCTTTTTCCAACAAAAAACCCCCCCAAAAAATCAAATCAAATCCTTGCACTTCATACCTAGCCTAAAATTAGTTGTTAAATCAGTCATCTCAAGCCTCATCGATTATCTTTCGCTGAGATTGACCCGGAGAGAGCCCTCTCCTGTGCTCGTAGGGCTAGCTATGAGGCTGAGCGTGGTTTGATGTGGACCTAGAAGCTTAGCTTTTCAGCCTGAGGTAAATCTAGGCTCTAACACATACCATATAGAAGAGCTCAATAAACTCCTCCAATCAGATAGATTTCAATTGTCAGGAAGAGGAAGAGGAAGAAGAAATAGATCAAACAGAGGATGAAGAAGAAGAAGAAGAAGAAGAAGAAGAAGAAGAAGAAGAAGAAGAAGAAATATCTTATGCAAATGCTTCTTGGGATTTTATTGGTTCCCTTTCAAATGAGGAGGAAGAATCTCTCCTTATAACAATAACAAGAAAAATCTCTGCAGATACTTCTATTGCTAATAAAGCCTATACTACAAATGCCTCTCCCTCCAATAAAGGTTCTCCTGCAAGTACCTCTTCATCTCCAGTGAATAAAAATTCAACTCCACCTCCTGCCACTGTAAATAAAGGTTCTACTTCAGATAAGTCAACAAGTAAAACTCTCATCATTTCCGATAATTTAGAATATAATATTATAGAGGACATGAAAAATACCAAGGATATCATTTCATTATATTAAGTTAGTAAGTTAAAACAACAACAAAATATTTTATTAAACGCTTTGAATGCTGCATCAAAATCTCCCCTACCAACAATTGTTATGACTACTAAAACTAAAACCATGACGAAGTCCTCTTCTTCCTTTGATAAAATGAAATAAACAAATGCAATCCTCTTAGGCGAGAGGTATAATTCAGATCTCCCACCATTTTTGTTGATCTTTGAAATCTTTAATAAGAATGTGCATAATTGTTTGGTTAAATCTGGAGCCTCTTCCAACATCATGCCATATTATGCATGCTTAAAAATAAATGTTAAGCCCTAGGAATCAACCACTCAAATTGTAAAACTAAGTATAATGAAGGTCAAAGTTTTAGGAGAATTAAAGGATGTATTAATTACATTATCCTCTCAGCCTAAAATATTCCAAACCATCGATAATATAATATTTGATATCCTTGAGTCCAATGGTCTTCTCTTGAGTAAATATTGGTAAAAAAACAAAAAGGTTACTTTGCAGCTAGCTAGTTGCACCTCTGGCTACCATATAATGGCAAGCCCAAATATTTTATTGGGAAAAACATATGGAGCATATTGCCATTGAGCTGGAAGAGGAAAATGATCCAGTTGGCTTCACCAACAATATTTTGGGAAATTATTGTGCAAAATCATATTTTTGAGATTTTACTGCAGAAGTATCCCCTTTTCCGTCTACTACTATATGCTCAAAAATCAAGAATTTTTCTCAAAATGATTCATCTAATACTATTGTTGATAAAGTTGTAAATATTCAAATGTGGACTATGTACTTTGATGGATTGAAATCTGGTGATGGTTCTAGAGCAGGTTGCAATTTGATCAATCCCAATGGCGAAAAAACCATCATTACTTGCGTACTAGAGTTTGAATGCACAAACAATGTTGCAAAATATGAAGCACTGGTACAAGGATTAAGAAAAGCAATAAGCTTAAATATAAAATATCTAAATGTTTTTGGTGACTCTGAAATCGTAACTAAACAGGTAAGAAATACTATCCACTATATTTCTAGTCACATGAATCATTATCAACTGCTTATTCAAGAATTTATTTACCATTTTTTTTCGCATTGAATGTAAGCCCTATTCCCAGATTGCAAAACACAAGTGCGGATCTTCTAGCAAATGTTGCTTCTAGACTTATCCCATCTGAATATTTCAGCCCAAACCATTTCTCAATTGAATTGATATTTAGACCTTCCATACAAGATAATATCTCTAACTGGAGATATTTTAGTGATGATGAAGACATCATAAATTTCCACACGTAAGAGGGAACATATGATGATCAGATCATTGATGAAGAATCTCATGATAAAAAATTGAACAATCATCTAATCAAAGTAAATTTGAACTATATCCCTAGATCTGTAGTCAAATTAGAATAATTTTATGATCTTAAGGATAGATTTAAAAGACCTACAAATTGTAAAACTTCAATCTCTACCTTGATATTTAAGGTCATCAATATTGGCTCAGATAAAAATCCTCAAAATGTAAATCTAGGGCTTTGATGGCACGAGATGAAAGACTTGTATTTATTCATCTTCTTAGAAGGCAGAATGATGTTTTTCCTAGAATTATGACGATATTAAGACTTATGACACCTTACCTTGACCTCGTTCACCTTGGGAGGAGTTTTCTTTCCCTAGGAAGGTCTCAAGAGGAAGACGAATTAGTGTTTCTATAGAAGCTACAAGGTTGAAATTGTAGGATCGAAGTTGCAGTATTGAAGGTGGCAGGTCGAAGTTGCAGTTTGAAGTTGGTTAGTGTAGGATCAAGGAAGGACTTGTTGGAGGGCTGACTTGGTACTTGGAGAAGGAATTAGTCTAGGGTTTGGATCTTTGTGTCTCAATTGAAGCAGATTCTATAAGAAGAGAAGAGGTTTTTGGGTTTTCCCCTTGGAGGGGATTTTCCCTGGCTGAGAGCCTAATTTATGTGTCCTCTAATATTTTCGTTTCATTCATGATATTTGTTTTATGAAAATATCTAACTAAATAACAGAAGAAGAATAACTAAGTTCACAAGCAGGTATTAAGGAAAACAAAAATAAGAATTTATAAGCTGTCATTTTGAATTTTCTAACATGGTATTAGAGCTAAGGTGAACAAGGTAGCTGGAAGGACACTAGATGAAATTTCTTGTCAAGGGTAAGGAAAAAGTAAACTCTCAAGGAAGGCTTGAAAGAAGGATTGTCTCTTGAAAAGGATCTAGCTGAATACTCATTGGTAAACCTCTTTGAAGGAAGCATCAAAGGATATTGGTATCACTCATCATTTTTTGAAGCTATTTTTGGAGGAATCCTAGGAAACATCTTTAAAGGAAGTCTCATCAGGAAGAATATTAGTTATCAAGTAATTACCATATTATTACATCATGTCTGAATCTACTAGTCGAATGGGTTCTTTTAGAAAGGAGATCAATAAACTTGTTGGAGCATCAAATTATCTAGCATGGAAGAAAAGGATTGACCTGATACTCACAAAACAAGAAGTAATGGAGTATGTTACTAGGGAAATTACTGAATCTAGTAAATACAAGACACAAGAACTAGAAAAGTACAAGAAATGGGAAGTAAGGGTTCAGAGGATCATAGTTGAATCCATTAAAGATTCTCTAGTTCCGTCTGTTTTAAACTTGAAAACTTCCAAGGCCACGTAGGATAAGCTAGTGAATATGTACTCTATAAGTACATTAGGACAAAATATTTCTTTGTTGAACAAGTTATATATAATGAAGAAATCAAAGTTTGAGGATATGGCATCCTTTCTCATGAAAGTCTCCTAGCTAAGAGACCATCTTCAAGGACTCGGGGAATCAATTTTTGATTCGGAAGTGACCATTTGTGTATTGAATACATTACCACTAGAATGGAGAAGCTTTACAACAAGCATCTACTCCAAGAAAGATTCAACTCCCTTTGATGAGTTGTGGGCTCAATGCATTATGGAATAATTAAGGATCAAGGTCAAAGATGACATTGGATCAGATGAGTAGTCTCAAATATTTCTAGCCTGAGTCAAGAAGTTGAAAAGGGGAAAGTTTAGAAAGTCCAAGAAGAAAGACATGTCAAGGTATAATTCTTTAAGTGCGATGAGTTTGGAAAATTTAATAGGTATTTTCCAAGCCAACAAAACAAGAGAAAGAAAAGAAACAAAGCTTGTGTAGTTGAGGCAGTGGGAGAACCTTATTTACTACTAAAGAAGGCTCACTGACTTCCAGGTTCTTTATAAGAATTAATCTCTGCTTTATGATAGTATGTTTTGCATAGCATCATAGAAATAAGCATATGATAGTAGCATATTAAGAATTTACATGATTAAGTTGCTTTGTACAAATCATCTTGATAGATAGATAGACTTTTTTGCATAATGTGCATCCAAGTATTATCTAACATTTTGTTAGAGTGTGTCATATTGTTTATGATCTTGGAAGGACCATCATTTTGAAAGGTCTTGGAAAATGCGTCATGACAAGGGTAGTATACATTCCATGTAATGTGGAAATGATATTGTTAAAGGGATGAAGGAGTGAAATGGGTTAGGTTCCAGGGTCACTTTAAGGCATAAATATAGATGATTGGATGAAAGCATAAGAATGCATGTTGAAAATAAACTTTGGATAAGATTCATATGTATAGAACCTTGTGAAAATATAGTTGGTCATAAAATATGCTTAATTATATGGATATATGATGCTTGAAAATAATAAAATTCGACTTACTTTAGGATGAGTAAAGAATTAAGACTTACTCTACAATATACATATCATTAATTAACATCTAGTATAATCTCAGAAAGAAAAGTTTTAACTTGGTAATCAAGTTCGATCCTTGGGCACTCTCATGCATGAAGGAATATTTGCATGGAGATGGACCATGAGGTTGTTGATGCAACAAGAAGGTCATCATGATGAGGTAAGTCTGATTCTAATTGTTGGTTATCTGGTTAACATATTATTTTTCTACCTAGAAAAGGTTGTTGCAGGAATACATGATGACAATTGAGGCAAGTTCAATTATATGGATAAAAGAGTATTCAGGGAAGATCAATATCTAGTACCTAGCAACTATGGAGTCAATATGTGTTCATCTTGGAAGGTAGTAGTGTGAGAAGATGACCCGAAGGTAAAAGGAGATCACTTTCATAAGGAAGCTATGATCAGTTTGAAGTTTGGAATGGCTCAATGCAATGCCTTCATGTCAAAGATGAAAGTGATAAGAAAAAGAGATAACGTGGATCCTATCACAAGAAAAAAGAGTGGATATGGATCCATGATACCTTGAAAGAAAGAAATCTCGATACAAGAGTTGAAAAATAAAGAGGGATCCATGTAGCTATGAAAATCAAGTAGTTGGTACTCTAATGAAGACAAGTTGTAAGGCTTGTGGTGTTGGCTTCCATTATGAAAGGAAGTCAGCGATCTCCTCAATTTTGAGAGGGAGCAAAGGAGTCTCCTTGAATAAGAGCAAGGATCGATTCTCCAATCAAATGATACAATTGGGATATCCTCTTAGTTTGAGAGAGAGCGATGTTGGACATCACATGTGCATTATCCTATTTAGGTGATGAAGAGAGAATGACAGAGGATTGGATAAGAATTTGTGGTTTCCTTGAGGATATAACATCTAGGAAAGGAAAGTTATTAACACTCTTTGAGAATGGGACATGCATTCAAGAGAAGAGTTGTCAAAGAGGATCGATATTCTTTTAAGACTCAAGTATGGAGATCTAAGATAAGAATAGTCCTAGAAGGACATACGTTGTGGACATCCGGATGGGGTATGTGCCTTGTAGAGGTAGTGAGGTATCACACGTAAAGCCTCCTAGCATAATGCTCTTGAATAAATAATAGATTTTCTAGTTAGGCCTTAGAGACAATGTTAGTCATAATGATGATGCTTATAGTATGGATTATCAATTCGACTTTTCTTATGAGTGTTGAAGAATCTAGGGAAAAGTAGTGTAGTGTGATTCTTCATTACTTAATAATAATTTGTGGAGTCTTTTTATTTTTCTTGTTAGATTATGCTTCTTCTTCTTCTTATTACTGCATATGTGTGTACTTCATCAAACTGCTACCAAAACATAAAAACAAGAACACAAGATGTTGGCTCTCTGCAGGGCCAAAACCTCTCACCTCTTGAGAGGAAAACCCTTTAGTGAATTTCTCTTATTGAAGCTTCTATTGATCAATGCCAAACCCTAGAACCCTAACAGAGATCCTCTAAGCACAATTCAAGTCTTTACTCCTTTCTACACCATATGCCCTGACACTTCTTCCGGCACTTCGTCCTCCTGCTTTCGGCACTTCGTTCTCTTATGAATCTTGTCTAGAAATATACCTTCTTGAGTAAGTCTTCTAGATGAGGTATTCCTCTTCTATACCTTGCACAAGTAGACTTCAATGTTGACCAACCAAGATCCTTATTGAGATATGAGAGTATGAGAGTGCTGCTGTTATGCTACCCTAGTTTCTCACACGTGTGGGAGGATTACTAGGTTCATATGCTCTTCTTTCCTTCGCTTGAGTGTCTTTCTTTCATGCTGGAGTAGGAGGCCTTTGTAGACCTATTTACTAGCCCAAACAATGAAGAATATACAACTGTGATTTTTTCTATTGGTTTAGCCGCAGACTCTCCTTCATTCCCTCACACGTGTGACTGTATATACCCTAGAAACAACATTCAATCTTCATTGTTCTTCCTCTTCTCTTCACTACCCTAGTAGACCCTTTACCTTGGCTTCCTTCGAAATTCGTATCCTCTCTATTTCTTGCAGATTTCAGATCTTGAGTGGTATGTTTTATTTGTAGTGGACAACCTCTATAAATAGAGGAATATCCCTCCATTTAAGCCGACTTGTATTCCGACTTGACTGGCTGCTTGTAGGCCGACTTTGAGGGTTGTTTGTAGGCTGACTTTTAGGGCAGTTTTGAGATATTTTCCATGGTGTTGTAGCATGCTTGAAGGAGCTTCTTGAAGGTGCCATTTCATAGTAGTAGACTTGACTTTTCTTGGAGGTTTTATCTTTGAATTTAATATATATTTATACATGGTGTAACATGCCCTTAAGGCCTTCAATAATTTCTCTTGACTATTTGAATCACCTATAACACTTTGACATGTGCTAGACCTACTTCAATGAGCAAGAAACTCATTAACATATATTATAAAAAATAATACTTATTTTCTTGAATAAGTACAAATATCAAAAGTACATTTATGACGACCGAACCTAATTACACTTCCTTCAACACTCCCTCTTAACTAGGGAGGTATTCATACAAGAGTACAAGGTGTTTGGCTATTATCAATCTTGAAGAATTCACATAAGAGAAACCGGATTAGCAATCCATCTGTTATAGCATCATATTCATCAACATTGTCATAGTGCAAGGCCTTGACTAAAAACTCCATCTCTTTACAAGACCATGAGCTACAATGTTGGTGAGACCAATGATTTATAGACACCTTCATCATTTTCTCTCAAGGTACATACCCACTCGGGTGTTCTCTGATTATGAACTTCTAGGACTATTCTTATCTTGGGTTCCCAACCCTCAAAGAATATCAATCCTCTTGCCTACTCTTGTCTTGGATTCCCTACACATCCTCAAAGAGTATCAGATCTATATGATTACAAAATCCTCCCATTATTTCTTCCCAAGTGAAGACAAGAATGTTGTGTCTATATTATGTGCACATTTCCATTCGTGGCCTTCATCTAGACTTACGGTTGTTAGTCCTGGTCTAGTGCATGACCCAGGAAATGGAAAACACAATTGTCACTCCTTTGTAATCAAGGGTGATCCAAAACTCCCTCTTGATCAGGGACCTGTCAGAGATCCCTCTTAAGTAGGGACTCTTTCCTTCATCAAAATCTTCTTCTTCGTGGGTACTTCAGCCGCTTGATCTCCTTCCTTTCTTGATATCATGAAGTCTTTGTTCGAACTTATTCTAGGTAGGGAACCATCCATTGATCACTTTTCTCCCTGGTTTTTCATGTGATTTCTTTCTTTGAGGAAAGTGGATTTCATGTCATACATCAATTTTTCTTGTCATCTTGGCTACTCCTTTGTCATCTTGTCCATGCTTCAAAATATTCTTCTTATGGATGCTTCATTGTACCTGCTTGTTTACATGGTTCGACCTAGTATCCCATCATGACGTCATCCTGATATTGCTTCAACATTCCCTTTTGTTCGATGGTTTCTTCATCACGACATCTCTGTAGAGTAGAATTGGTTATCTGCACATTTTGTATCTTTAAGGCCTTCACAGGAGTCAAGGGTCCTTTCTTCCTTTATCAAAGTTGTCCTGCCTTCTTTTGGGAGATATCTTAAAGGCATTTTGTCAGATAGTGATTCTCGATGATCATGGTGTTCTTCACATGCTTGATCTCTTTCTTCATTTGCTTCTTCTCAGATAGATAGGTCAACCATCTAATGCTTCTTGTGAGAGCATTCCTTCATTGCTCGCTCCCTGGACTTGTCAGAATTTCTTCTTGCTTCTTAGTCAGCAATCTAATACTCCTTATGTGATCATATTATTTTGAACTTCATTGCATTGTGGTACATGCCTTCGAGCATATTCTTGGTGAAAGAGATTATTTCATGCTTGATCATGTTATAGAACTATACCCATGAGTCAATAATATACAAATGAAAACATGACTTAAAATTTGATGCATACATACCTCATCTTGATTCTCCTTTGATCATCCTTTGGTGTGGCCCTTCTTGCTTCATCTTAGCTTGCCTGCATATCATCCTTTTCTTGAATCCCAAGAATGGGATTACCAATGAGACATATGCCTTGGTTCATGAACCTTCTTTTGAAGATTCCATCATAGGATCTTAAAGATCCTTGCCTTGCAAATGTTTATTTTGATGATGGAAGTCTTCTAAGATACTTAATTATGATCAATTTTTTCTTTCATCATGGATAAGGTCCTATACTAGGTGTGCCTCTTCTATATGAATATCTTGAGCTATATCTTCCATGCTCCTATATTCTAGAAGATATTTTCACCCATGCATGATTTATTCTTATTATAAATTCTACATATTCATGAGTATCTAGAACTATACCTTGCTTCTAGATTATAGAGAATGGTTCTAGCCATGCATTATTATTTATTCCTACATGCTCCTATTCTACTAAAAAATTTGAAAAAAGTCTAGAAGTAAAGAGTTTGACCTAGTCATAGTAGAGATCTGGATGATCTTCCTTCTTTTGCTTCTTTCCTTCTTCTTTCATATCTTGAGTTATGTGAGCTTCTTACCTCTTCCTTTTGTTGTTGTTTTCCTTCTTAGCTTAGGACAATTCCTTTTGTTGTGTCCATATTCTTGGCATCCAAAACATTGGATTTTGGACATGTCTTTGTTTTTTGTTCTTCATGGACCAAACTTACCAAATTTACCCTTTCTTTTGGCCATGGTAGCAAATACTTGCTCCTTTGATCGCACATCTTCTTTTTGCCTAAAGTTTGGTTTCCTCCGTCCTCCATAGAGACCATATTTCACTGAGAGTGGTAGCTTCCTTCTTTGAATATATGCTTGATGTGAAGTTTACCCACTCCTTAGGTAGAGCATTGAGTACTACAATTGCCATTTCTCTGTCAAACATGACTTCCCCAATCTCTTGAAGTTGATCTCTCATTTCAAAGATTTTCATGAAGTAGGGAGATATTCATTCATTTTTTATCTTCACCTTGTACAATTCATTCCTTAGAGATATTACTTCTCCGGTTGTGGATACCGAGAATAACTCTACTAGCTTATTATAAATTTCTTTCGATGTCTCAAACTTGGAGACATAGGGAATGAGAGAGTCTTTGATTGATTCTATTAGAATACTTTGAGCTCTTTTCTCATCCTTATTGTACTTGGCTAAGGCTTGAGTATGTTCCTTAGCAAGGATAGTGATATTCCCTTTGACAAGTTCTAAGAGTTTATTATCTTTGAGAAGTAGATCAGTGCTCTTCCTCCATGCAAGAAAGTTATTGGTACCTACCAATTTATTTCTTTCCTTGCAAAAATACATTGATATATATTCAGAAGATGACACGTAATTGATAGATTTTTGAGATGTAATGGATTTTCTTCCTCCTTGAAGGATTGGTGGCTTGCCTTCCATGGATCTTAATGTTCTTCAAGTTGCTTTCTCCAAGTGGACTTGCTTGGTGATGATATTTGCTTGAAGACTTATAGCTTGATGTAGGTCCCGCTTCATTCTACTCTTCTTTGTAGGTGCCTTTATGTAAGACTCTTCTTCTAGCTTTGTAGACCTCCTTGATGATTGATGGATTGTATACCCTTTTTTTCCATGAAGTTATTGAGACTTCTAGGCTTGATGCTTCAACTTTGTAGATGCTTCTCCTTGATCAATGTTCTTGAGTTATCCTTTCCTTGATGTGTCACCTTAGCTCTGATACCATGTTGAAGAATCTAGGGCAAAGTAGGGTAGTGTGATTATTCATTACTTGATACCAATTTGTGGATTCTTTTTATTTTTCTTGTTAGATTATGCTTCTTCTTCTTATTATTAGTGCATATGTGTGTACTTCATCAAACTGCTACCAAAACATAAAAACAAGAACACACGATGTTGGCTCTCTGCGAGGGCCAAAGCCTCTCTATTATTGAGAGGAAAACCCTTTAGTGAATTTCTCTTATTGAAGCTTCTATTGATTAATGCCAAACCCTGGACCCCTGACAAAGAGATCCTCAAAGCATAAGTCAAGTCTTTACTCCTTTCTACACCATATGCCTCAGCACTTCTTCTGACATTTCTTCTGGCACTTTGTTGTCCGACACTTCATCCTCCTTCTTTTGGCACTTCATTCTCTTATGAATATTGTCTAGAAATAGACCTTCTTGAGTAAGTCTTCTAGGTGAGGTATTCCTCTTCTATCCCTTGCATAAGTAGACTTCAATGTTGGCCAACCAAGACCCTTATTGAGATATGAGAGTATGACAGTGTTGTTGTTTTGCTACCCTAGTTTCTCACACGTGTGGGAGGATTATTAGGTTCATATTCTCTTATTTCCTTCGCTTGAGTGTCTTTGTTTCACGCTAGAGTAGGAGGCCTTTGTAGACCTATTTACTAGCCCAAACAATGAAGAATATACAACTGTGATTTTTATGTTGGTTTAGCCACAGACTGTCCTTCATTCCCTCGCACGTGTGACTGTATATACCCTAGAAACATTCACTCAATATTCGTTGTTATTCATCTTCTCTTCACTGCCCTAGTAGACCCTTTACCTTGGCTTCCTTCGACCTTCTTATCCTCTCTGTTTCTTGCGGATTTCAGAGCTTGAGTGGTGCATTTTATTTGGAGTGGACAACCTCTATAAATAGAGGACCGTCCCTCCATTTAAGCCGATTTGTAGGCCGACTTGACTGGATGCTTGTAGGCTGACTTTGAGGGGAGTTTCAGATATTTTCCATGATGTTGTAGCATGCTCGAAGGAGCTTCTTTAAGGTGCCATTGCATAGGAGTAGACTTGAACTTGCTTGGAGGTTTTCTCTTTGACTTTAATATATATTTATACATGGTGTAACATGCCCTTAAGGCCTTCAATAATTTCTCTTGACTATTTGACTCACATATAGCACTTTGACATGTGCTAGACCTACTGCAATGAGCAAGAAACTCATTGACATATATTATATGAAATAATATTTCTTTTCTTGAATAAGTACAGATATCAAAAGAACATTTATGAAGAACGAACCTAGTTACACTTCCTTCAACAATGAGAACTCTTCAGTTTGAGAATGATGTTGTACTGGTTGTACAATTATGAATACCTCCCTAGTTAAGAGGGAATGTTGAAAATGTAACTAGTTTTGATCTTCATAATTGTTGGTGTACTCATTTCAATATGTATCCTATGTAACAAACAAAAGAAGAAAATAAAAAGTTGTTCTTATAAAGCATGGGTTTCATGCTCGTTATTGATGGTCTTCTAGGTAAAAGCATGTTCTTCATGCTTCTAGGGTTTGTCAGGTCTTAGGATTTATTGTCATGAGTCAAAGGAGTCAACATCATGTTTATAAAACCCTTATGGGAAAAATGTAATTTTTTAAATAATTATTTTTTAGTCTAGAAAATCTTGGAAACTCCAAAAGTACAAGTTGGCCTAAAAGAGGGAATTTACCCCATGGGAAGGCTATATAAAGGAGTTGTTCAACCTCATTTAGCACTCACTCACTCAAGAGGTTTGGTATCTCAAGAAAGAATTTGATTTGTAGAATGGAAGTAAGGAAAAGGAGAGTGAAGGTCTAGGCCCAAGAAAGAATGACGAAAAATATTATTTTTGGGCTCTATCTCTCTCACACGTGTGAAATTCTAGGGGTTCTGGGGTTGCAGAAGGAGGTTGAAGTTGCGGGGCCGAGTGGCAGGAGGATGAAGTGCAATATCTTGTACATGGAAGGAAGGAAGCCCTAACTTAACCTTGTTGACCTTGGAAGGAGTTGTCTTTCTATAGGAAGTTTTTAGGAGGAAGGTGAATTAGGGTTTTTATAGAAGTTGCAAGGCCGGAATCGTAGGGTCGAAGTTGTAGAATAAGTTGTAGTATTGAAGCTGGAAGGTCGAAGTTGTAGTTTGAAGCTGGTTAAAGCAGAATCAAGGAAGGGCTTGTTGGAGGGTTGACTTGGTACTTGGAGAAGGACTTTGTCTAAGGCTTGGGTCTTTGTGTCTCAATTGAAGCATATTCTATAAGAAGAGAAGAGTTTTCCGGTTTTTCCCCTTGGAGGGGTTTTTCCCTAGATGAGAGCCTAATTTCTGTGTCCTCTTTTATTGTTATTTCATTCTTGATATTTGTTTGATGAAAATATCTAACTAAAGAACACAAGAAGAATAATTAAGTTCACAAGCAAGTATTAAGGAAAAGGAAGATAAGAATTTATAAGTTGCCATTTTGAATTTTCCAACAATTTTCTCTTATCAATGTTAGGGAAACATTTCATAGAGAAATGTACATTACTTTCAGAGAATTGGTAAATAAAACCATTGTTTTATATATCGATGATATTACCATATTTTCCAAAAAACGAACCAATCATATTCATGAATTGAAACAATGCTAAAAATATGGTATATCCCTTAATCCTATAAAGTCAATCTTTGCTCTTCCATAAGGTAAAATTTAGGATTCATTGTTTCTAAAGATGGAATAATTATTGACCCTAATAGAGTTAAGGCTATTTTAGAAATTTCAATCCACACAATAAAAAGTCAATGTACTCATTCTTAGGTCAAATCAATTTTGTGAGGCCCTCTATTCCTGACTTTACACAAATAGTGTTGACGTTACAAAACATGATCAAGAAGAATGAAAATTTCAAGTGGAATGCAACATAAAAGCAAGCATTTGACTCTATTAAACAAGCCATTACTCAAGCCCCCTCCTTCTTTTCTCCATATTAAACTAAGGAAATTATTTTGTATACATTTGCTTATGATCAACCTTATGCAATTTTTTAATTCAGAAGAATGATCAGGGTGTAGAAGTACCTATAGAATTCAACGATGTTGGATTGTAGGGAGCCAAGATAAAATATTCATATGTTGAAAAGCAGGATTATGCAGTGTTCAAATCAATCAAACATTTTAGATACTTTCTAATTAAATCTCATACCAAGGTGATTGTGCCCTACTCTACTGTAAGGAATCTACTAATTCATAAATTCCTTGGTGAGAAAAGAACCTATTGGGTCACTGCACTGCAAGAGTATGATTTGGAAATTAGGCCTACAAATATTATTTGAGGTCAAGGGTTGTGTAAGTTGGTTACTCAAACTATTCATTTACAATCTGAGAATAGTTTAGAAAATCAAGAGCCCGGAGATCTTCAACATGTATTTGTTATTCTTTATGTTTCAAATTCACAATATGTTGATATAATTTGTTTTTTTACTCATGGCATGGCACCTTTACATTTAGAACCAAAGATAAAATGTGCTTTAAGGTTAAAATCAAACTAGTACCAACTTATCAATGGGATATTATTTAGAAAGAATTATGATTCCATGCTTCTTAGGTGTTTGGAAAAACACGAGGCTCACAAAGTGTTGCGGGATTTACATGATGGACCAGCAGGTGGTCATTTTAGAGGCGATACTACTACTCATAAAATCCTTCATGTAGGATATTACTGGCCTACACTATTCAAAGACACACATGCATATGTTTGAAGATGTAAAATTTGTCGACTTCTGTGAGAAGAGAGAAGAAAGAAAATTTTCATTTATAGCCTATAATCATTGACCAACCCTTTGAGCAATGGGGTCTCGACATTATTGGTGAGGCTGTTCTTAACTCTTCCAGAAATCATAGAGTTATTCTCACCGCAACCGACTACTTTATAAAACGGGTGGAGGCCATTCCTCTTAAAAATGTTACTTTTTAACAAGTGATATCTTTTATTGATCAATTTATAATCACTAGGTTTGGTCCCCTGAGTACGTTGATTTGTGACAATGTTAATTATTTTTCCACTATTACACTTACTGATTTTTCTATTAAGAAAGGTTTGAAATTAAAATATTCATTTAACTATTATCCTCAGTGTAATGGTTTAGATGAATCAACTAATAAAAACCTTTTGAGAATCATTAAAAGAACCATTGAATATAATCAAAGTTGGCATAAAGCTCTCATATATGCTCTATGGGTTGATATAATTACTTACAAAGCATCAATAGGTACTTCCTCTTATTTTCTACTATACGGGAAGGAAGCCATTTTACCTCCAAATATTGTTTTACCTTCATTAGACAGAGTACAATCCATTCAAGAGCAACCATGCTCTAGCTTACAACAATGCTTAGCAAAAGTACTTAAGCTAGAAGAAACAAGAGAAAAAGTCAAAGACACTTATAAAAATCACCAAAATATCATTAAAAAATGGTTTGACAATAGTTTAGTAGGTGACAAAAATTTTAAGTGTTGGTGACTTAGTTTTGGAATGGGATAAGGAACATGAGGATAAAGACAAACATTCTAAATATCAGAAACTCAGGCTAGGAACATTTCAAATATCTAAAAATATTGGCCCATTCATAATTATTCTGCAAACCCTTGAAGGGGTCAAAGAAACTCTTCGTGTGAATGGGAAATTTTTGAAAAAATGTGTAGGTATGTAAATAAACTTTGTAAATCCAGTTTGCTAGTTGATTATGTGTTGATAATAATTTGTGACACATTATACTTCTCATATCCTCTTTATATATCTTTGATTATAGATAATTATGATTTAAAATATTGCAAGCAAGTTTGAAAATTATATTACATCTAGTATCGTGATTGAATTTTATGGCTAATTCATCCTATTTAAGAAAGTGTTATTTGGAAAATACTTTGAATTTGATCCTTTTCCAAAAATATTAATATTTCTTTACATACTTAAAGTGCAATAAGAATGGTTGATCATAAGATGAATGGCTATTTGAATACCATGATATGCATTGTATCTAAATAAATTTCTTATTACCCAACTTCTTATTCTCTATTGCAAAATATGCAATCTCTAAAAATATGATCAAAAGCAAATTTAAGAAGTCATGGGAAGTGTATGCAAACCCACTGGGGTATTGAACAGGTTCATTGGTAGAAGGTAAATGCATACATGATATTAAGGTAACTTTGCCAGGGTACTAAGCAGGCATGTTGGTAGCAAAGTGATGTCGGGTAACAAAAAGCTGAGTTAAACAACATGCACAGATTTGTAGTAATTTATGCTTAGTAATCAAATTAAATGTGTATTTTCTTATTTACATAAATAAATTTATATACCCCTTCCCTTCTATATAGAGGTGAAACAAAAATGTATGAGTATAAGTTCTTCTTTCTTATTATTTAAATGGCCATAAATTTTTCATCATGAATTTTTATTAAGTTGTAAGTTTCTTCTTTATATGATCCTATTTTTTTTTACTTTTCTTCATTATTATAAACATAGATAACTGATTCATCCATTGTGTCGCCAATTGTTATAGAAATTCAAAAAAATCTCATTTTTGTATTTAATCATAATAAAAAATGGGGACTGTTCAAATTTTTATTTTATACTTTTCTCTCTTTTATTAAAATTTTATCCTTAAAAAAACCTAAAAGACATATATATCAAATTATCCTTATGGCTAAATAATCATCGTGGGCAAGACTTTTTATATAAATAAATAAAATCATATAAATAAATAAGGCATAATGGCCAAATCCACCACAGTCGAGACTTTTTATTAAAAATTAATTTTTTTTATATAAACCCACTTATATAATAAACAACCTTTCTTTTCATCAAGTGCTTCCTTACTAAGGCCATGGCATCCACATCACCTTGGAAGATATTCCCTAGAGATTTATATTGGAAACTTTTGATCACTACTAAGAGGGGGGGTGAATCAGTAGTGTGATATTCTTAACAATTTTACCAATTAAAACTTCTCTACTGAATCACACACACTAATTAGAAGCAACTCATTAAACATTTGCAGATCTATGCATAAATCATAAGCATCAAGTAAACCATATGAAAAACATAACCATAAACAGAAACACAAGAGAGTATCAACACATGAGACACAAGTATTTATGGTGGAAAACCCTTCTCTAGGAAAAAAACCACCCTTGTTATTGTTGCGCTGCTCTGAATCTCTATTAAGAAAAATATGTCTTTTACATAGATTTGTTGACTCCTATCAGCTAGGAGATTATTGTTGCTACTACAACACCTTCCAAAATTTCACTACAATATGAATTTTGGAGCCTACCTCATTGTTGCGTCAAGTGTCGTTTTGTGTTGTTTCATGTATTTTGAGTGTTATTGAGTGTTCTTAAGTGTCGTCGCATTGATTCACATATCCTTATATGCACTTCATGATGAAAACACCTTTCTTTTCGTAAGACAACACCTTTGGGTCGCAATCGCACACACTTCACCATTTGTACTTGGGGAATGTGCATAAAGTGTTGTTTTGATGCACATTCATTGTTGATCAAGCATGTCTAAGTCTTCTTGATGAGTAAGTGTCGCACATGATTGTATGTCTAGAACTCATCTTGCTCACCCCTTGACCAATTAACCAGACTTAGACAAATTTCGGTTGCAAAACGACCCCATTAATTCAAGAGCACATGAGTGCACTTTGAAGCCTTGTTGGGTGACCCTTCTTCATTCAAAAGTGCACCTTGTTCCCTCTCATGGAGTTGGGCACACTCCAAAAGCACGAAGCCCCTTCCATGTTCCGAACTACGCCCTCAAAAGAGACTAAGTCTTCCTTGAGCACACTCCTTCAACTCGAAGAAGTGTGCCCTCCTTGAGTGAATTGGCGCATCTTGAAGCCTGAAGCTTTGCCCTTCATCCTTCCTTGATGTTGTTGAAGAAAGTGTAATTAGGTTCAGTCTTCATAAATGTAATTTTGATCTTTGTACTTTTAAAGGAAAATAAATATTATTTTTGTAAATTATAAAATTAGTTTCTTTCTCATTGCATAGGTTCAGCACATGTTGAAGTGTTATAGGAAAGTCAAAGAGTCAAAGAAAATGTTAAAGAGATCTTCTTGAGCATATATGTAATGTATATAAGTTAACCTAATGTCTAGATCATCCCTCCAAGACAAGCACAATCCTCTTGAAAAAGGCAGCAAGAAAAACAATGAAGAAAACAATTATATCGACATCAAAATGAATATAAATGACAAGTCTTCTCACATAAGGTGACACATCAGTTCACTGGTTCATGTCAGATTGAATACATGGACATAAAACTATAAATATGCGGCTAGAGTCACCATAGAAACACAGATTTTTGGACAAGTCTCTACAACTCCGGATGGGTACATGAGGTACAATAAGATAGTTTCAGATAACATTTTCGGAGGTCTGTCCACAAGCTCAACAACTTTAGATGGATATAGTAGACACCTCTGCAATTTTTGTGGATAATTACAGTGAGGAAGATGACAGTCTCCTCCTCCTCGGTGGTGCACATCTCAGTGAAGGAAACACAATCATAGTTTCGGTAGTGAAGATGATCTTAAGAATCCTATAGTAGCACATACATTCTCGACATTCTACACACAGTCAGAATCTCGAAATGATGGTGACTTCACAGTCACAATCTCGACATGATGATGATCTCGACATTCTAGACACACTCAAGATCTCAGTGAGGTAGCAATCATGGTCTCGTTCTTAATGAAGACAAGGTCATGATCTAGTTCTTGGTGCAACTCACATCCACGTAGAAAGACCTCATCGACATGATGATGAAGCAAGCAATGGTGAAACTGCAAGGAACTATGTGGCACTATGATGATGATCTCTTTGAAGCAGTAATGATGATGATGATCTCAAAAATAAGAAGAGGATTGGTTTCTTGGTCATGGAGTGGCCTAGTAAGTCAAGGGTCATGGTCTTGGTATTCGTTAATTGGAATCTCTATAAGAAAAATTGTGTGCGGGTTTTCCTCTCCAAGAGGGAGAGGTTTTGGCCCTGGCAGAAAGCCAACATCGTGTATTCTTTTCTCTTTATTTTGGTAACTGTTTGATGAACTAAGAAGACACACTCTAATAATAACAAGCAAAGATTGTGATAATAATAAAAGTTAAAAATACCTCACAAATGGTTATCATGGCGAGAAGAATCTTATTAACCTAATTTTCCCTAAATTCTTCAATAGATGCACCATGTGCCCTCCCGACTTGACTTGAGCGCACTGTCGCACCCTGAAGGCACAAAGCCTCAACCTTCAGCCTTCAAGAGTGCGCCTTTTTCCCTTCTTGAGGCCTCTTAGGCACTTGAGCGCACCCCGAAGGCATGAAGCCTTAGCCTTCAGCCTTTAGGAGTGCGCCCTATGTCCTCTCTCTCCCCCTTGGGCGCATAGTGCACATGGGAACCCTGAAGCCTTCCCCTTCGTCCTTCGGACTTACGACATGCACCCTACCTTGATTTCTTTCTTCCTTATGGCACATGAGCACTTGCCAAAGCCCCCAATCTCCTCCTCCTCCATCCTTCAGCATTTTCGAGTGCGCCCTGAAGCTCTATTAACCATTTTAAGCACGTCAAAAGGACATAAACAATAAAATATGCATAAAACATGGTAGAGTAGGAGAATTTCAGATTGATAGTTTCTCTCCATGAGTAATTGCAGAAACAAGTATTTCAGGAACCTTATGGTAATCACACACAAGGAAGATCATGCATAGCGGATAAACGAAGGAAGCATAAGAAGAACCAAGAACCCACCTAAAAATTAATGATTAAAGCACCATGAAGACTCAAATGTTTGAAGACCCTTTAGAGGTTGGAAGCACCATGAGAAGATGATGATAAAAAATAGACACAATGGAAACCTTGTCACCGCTGAAGCAGATCCATGTCATCAGTCGTTGCCATGTCCCAGCCATCCAAGATAGTGACGTGTCTAGTTTCATCATATGATGATATGGAAGATAAAGATGTATTATTGTAATCATTGTAAAAGAAAAACAAGTAGAAGGTCAAGAGCCATGGAAGTACAAAGGACATGTAATTCAAAAAGCCATATGTAATTCCAAAATTCATTTGGAACTTCAAAGGTTGCAGAAGTCCAAAGGTCACTATAAGTTAGAAAGTCAAGAGTAAAGAGGATATGAAAGGTCACTCCTCAAGTTATAAATAGATCCTCGTTTCTCATGTAAATTACTTTTAACCTTGGTTTCTCCCACAAGGCATAAGAGAGATAAGTTAGTACTTTGGGGAGCACGTAGTGGTTCCAATGGTCCACTATTGGAGCAAGTGATGTTTGTTGTATTCATGCATCTTGGGACTTTTACTTAATAATTGAATCCTGATGGCCAACACTTTTTTGTACATGGATTATGAATGTTTGTAAGACTATTTTGTGAATGTATGTGATTCATTTTTTTCTTTTACCAGTACTAAGATAGTTGGTATATTTCGGTTATTTTAGTTCTTATCTATTTGAGAATGTGTTGTGATGCTGGTAACGATTGTCGTGTCTTTGTGGACTATCCCGTTGGATGTTAAATGAGACATTCTTGTTCATGTGTGTCTTTATTAGGGTGGTACTATTACCTCTCTCTTAGTGACTCACTTTCTCTCCTCTCTATGGAAGAACCTTGATGCACTTGCAACTAAAAATTCACTAGGCACACTAGCTTTCTTTTCGAAGGCACATATGTGATTTTATCTCTTCTGCTGAGAATTAAATCCAAGGAAAATATAAAAGTAAACAACAATTGGGTCGTATTCTGGATGGGTATCCTATCCCAAACGGTGTGGGGTCTAGTTGGGACCGCATATCGAGAATACCCCCTTGAATGTTGGCATGTCCAACACTGTCAATATTTCTGGTGCTAGAAGGAGGGAAACGAAATTTTTATGGCTGATAACTCCACCCACCCACATCACACTTCCTCCGGTCAAGGAAGCAACATTCCGAACACTTATCCAACTCATATTTTTGAAGCAGGCGAATCTTCTCAGCCTGGCCCTAAACAAAGTTGTGAAATTTCTTGCGAGCACATCCGGGAAATTCAGTCTATAACCCATCATTTTGCAAAGGCTATTGGATTAATTCCTAGAGCACATAATCTTCCTTATTTTCCTAAAAAGAAATAAGAAACTCCTACTGGGACAATGGTTTCTACAATCGAATATTTGGTTTTCGCTACCCTCGAAGAGCTAGCAGAATCTACAGAATCCACAGAAAAACCATAGCAACATCCATCTTTCAACGGGGGTGATGGAGACAACATTGTGTTCTTAGAAAATACTTTGCACAGGTTAGGAAGTCTCGGAGAAGATTCCTCAAATTCTGAAGAGGATGAGGAGGATAGAGATGATAAAATGGTAGGCCAAGGTCTGGATTGGATGACTCAGGGTCCACTTTCCCTTCCAAGTGTTTTACAAAAGATGCCAAAGAACCCATAAAAGTTATTAACAAATAATGACCCTAAAAAGGCAATAAAAGTGGAATACCATTTCGATAATTTCTACCTACATCTGCAGACAATCGAGGTACATTATGATGATGTTACATGTAGACTCTTTCCTTGTACCTTAGATGGTAGAGTAACTTCTTGGTATCATAGTCTTCCTGCAAATTCAATTCAGAATTGGGGGGTTTAAAAAGTTGTTCCTATAAAAGTTCGTCGATGACAAAACCCCAGCCATGTTATTAAAACAGTTAGGGAACATGAATATGGGGGAAAACAAAAGGTCAAGGACGTTAATCATAGGTTCAATCGGGTACTAAACCAATTTCCTCCAGATATGAGACCTCATGCCTCCATTACAATCGATTACCACACTTCTGCATTGCCAAAAACCATATCAAAGTTTGTGAAGATGGCGGTGAAGGAAACTTTGGCCCAAAATTTTGAAGAAACCATTGTTGTTGAGAAGAACTTGCATGAAATTAGAGTCATTGTTGATGATGAATCATCCAAGGACTCCAAGGAGATAGGTAAAAGGTCTTAGGACTCTTCAAGCAAGGCCAAGGACAAAGAAGCTACTGATCTAGAAAGCTTGACCTGCACTATCAATAATTTGTCTAATGAATTGGAAAAAATAAAGAAAAGGACAAGAGAGACCACTGTCAGTAGCAAGCCCGCAAAGTTTAACTTCCTTAAGAATTTCAATAACAATATCAATAGCAATAGTCAGTTGTCTAAGTCTGCACAGAGCTAAAATGTCATGTTGAATGTTGAGAGTATGGGCATGGACCAATATTGTTCTTTTCACCAAGAATATCATTCATAAAAGGCATGCCCACAGTGGAATCATAACATGAATACTCTGGATGTGCATATTATTTACTGAGTGCTTGCAAATGAGAAGGCTAAACAACCAGAAGAAAAGGAAGAATTTGAGGTGACTGAAGAGACTACAAGTGTCAGATGCGCAATTAATACTTTTTGTTGTGTGTTCAATGCTAAGAAGGAAAACACCGAAGAACCACCATCGAATGAGGCCCCGACCCAGAAGAAAAACATTTGATATAAGCTGAGAAGTCACGAGCATGTTACTAAACAAGAGCTGACAAAGAAAAGGATGAAAGAACATTTGTTGAGGAAACTCACTTCGCTCGTCAACCAAGCTCTAAACAAGTCTAGAGATGCTACCACAACAAAGGACACTTCTGCGAACACTAAAAGTAAGACCATCACACGGGAAGTTCCAAGAAAAGTCATATCTATAGATACTTTAGCAATCCTTGTTGCACTTAACTATAATATAATCGAGGATATGAAGAAAGCACGCGCAAATATTTCTGTCTTTGACCTCACAAGAATAGCAATCCGGCAGGAACTACTTATCTTAGCCCTTGATCAAGCCTCATCAAGTAATACTGCTTTTTCCTATAAGGTATCTGGTAAGTCTTATGCTCCCGTGGAGTCGATCGTTAATGTTGTAACATTAGAATATAATACTCTTTTCCCTTCGTTTCTATTGACTTTTGAATTTTTCAATTACAATGTTCACAATTGTTTAGTGGATTTTGGTGCATCTGTAAATGTAATTCCATTATCTGTTGCAAAGAAAATAAATTCCAAATGGGATAAAATTGATGCACGAATTATTTTGATGGACAAATCTCTGGTCCGGGTTATTGGTGAAATTAGAAATGTGCTTATCATATTATCTAAAGATGATCAAGTGCATCAATGTATAAATATCATAATCATGGACATACTGGAAGCCTATGGTTTACTCCTTAGTAGAGACTGGTCAAGCAAATTACAAGGGTATTTTGCAACCGAATGGTCACATTTCTGGCTTCCGTACAGGGGCAACAACACTCAAATATGGGTGGAAATAGAACCTTACATAAAATACACAGTTAAATCCTTCGAAGGGAAAAATGATTCGGGCACTTTCGTCGATCTAATTTTCGGAAATTGCTTTTGGAAACTAACCTTGGGTGTTATCTTGCACAACCATCACCAATTCCACCAGATACACAGTTGGAGCTCCTTCCTTGTTCTCTGACTGGTGCAAATGATTTATGTAATATAGATGTACATAGTATTACTAGTGATAATAGTAGTAATTGTATAGGAAATAGCTTAGTAGCTTGTAAATTTTGGACTCTTTATTTTGATGGTTCTAATAAGCAGGACGGTTCCAAAATCGGTTGTGTCCTCATAGACCCTCATAACAAGAAACATGTACTTTCATGTCGTCTGGAGTTTGAGTGCACTAATAACACTGCAGAATACAAAGCACTCGTACTTGGATTAAAGAAAGCTATAGACTTGAAGGTAGAGTTTCTGAAGGTAATCAGTGACTTAGAGGTAGTCACTCGTCAGGTACGAGATACTATACATTGTGTTTCACCTCATCTCAAAAACTACCAATAAGAGGTATGGCGTTTGATAAATCATTTTAAATATTTCAATATTGTTTCTATTCCAAGAGTTAGAAATGCAGCAACAAATACATTAGCAAATGTTGTTGCTAGGATGTCACCATTGAAAAATGATTTTTCTATTGAAATTATATATAAACCATCTTTACCCGATAATGTCACTAACTTACGCATTTTTAATGATGACCATCAAATATTACACTTCATGGCGAATACTGATGTATTTAAGGATGCCGACATAGAGGAGAATGAGCACGATTAGGCTCTGCAAGAAGCATCTTGAGAACTGAAAGGAAACACTATGCTAAAAGGTGTATTTTTCCTAAATAAATTATATGACTTGCAAAATATGTTTAGAGGGCCAACAAACACAAAGACTCAGAGTTCAAATCTTGCATATAAACAAGTCAATTTGGGAACCCCGCAAGATCCGAAGTATGTCAATGTTGGTACTTATTATTCCCTGCAAGAGCGACAAGTATTTATTCATTTATTCAATTAGTATCAGGATGTGTTCTCTTAGACATATGATGATTTAAATACTTAGGATACCTACATCATCCAACATGTGATTCCCATAAAATAAGGGGTGAAATCGTTCCAAAAAAAGCTACAAAAATTTCATCCGACACTGGAGCCCCTTATTTAGAAGGAATTGAGAAAGTTGTTGGATGCCCAGATCATTTTCAAAGTTAGACATTCCATGTGGGTTTCCAACTTGGTCCCGGTCATAAAGAAGTACGGAGAGATACATCTATGTGTCGATTTTTGAAATCTTAACCGAGCTTCTGAGAAAGATAACTATGTAGTGCCATCCATGGAGAAGATACTCCAAATAGTGTCTGGGTCTGAAATGTTTTCGCTACTAGATGGATTTTTCAGGTTATAATCAAGTGCTAGTAGCAGAACCTAATAGATTGAAAACTACATTTCGGACTAAATGGGGAACATTTTCTTTCAAAATAATGTCGTTTGGGCTAATCAACGTTGGTGCAACCTTTCAAGGAGAAATGGACATCGCCTTTCGTGGCCTTATAGGTCAGAGCTTTGTTGTTTACTTGGATGATGTCACCATATTTTTTAAATGAAGTTTGCATCATGTACACCATCTAAAATAGATATTTGATTGGTGTCATAAGTATGGAATTTATCTGAATACCAAGAAGAGCATCTTTGGTGTGTCCAAAGGGATCCTGCTAGGGCACAACATAGAAAAGAGCAATATCAAGATTGACCCCAAGAGGGTCAAGGCTATTGTTGGGTGTGTTTTATATTCTTTCCACAATTAGTCCCACGCGTAGGGGGGCGTTAGACCCTCCTGTTTGTTGCGCCGGGCGCAGCAAGGGGGTCATAGGGGGGGCATACCTACCTATGGTTTTGTGCATGGTTTTTGCACATGGTTTTTGGCATGATGGCTTTTTTCCCATGGTATTTTGTAGATCCAGTCAAGGGAACTACAATTATGTTCTAATCTAGGGTTGATGGATTGGGGTTTATGGATGCTTCGACATGTATATATATGTATTGTAACATTGAAAGGAAAATAATGAATAATCAATTTGGTAGTCCTAGTTTTGGGATCTAGGGGAAAATATATGTGTATATCTATTTTATGTTTTATGCTCTCGCCATTGTTTATTTTCTATTTTAGAATTCATATGCAAGTAATTTCTGTACGGGGTTAAAACCTACATTTGGTATCGGAGCCAGGTTTGGCTTCAAGGGGACGCCTTTGCTATTGGGGGGTTTTTTTTGGGCCTATGGTAGACCCTATTCAGTGGGAGATCTGCGGGATCGATTCTTGTGGTGAAAGAAGATGGCAAGCAGTGGAAAGATAGAGATTAAGATATTTAATGGTCAGATTTTGAGTTGTGGAAACTCAAGATGGAGGATATGTTGGTGGATAAAGATCAGTGGATCACGGTAGATATGGGTGCTAAACCAATGACAATGTCAGTTGAAGACTGGGTGAAGTTGGATCAGAAGGCAAAGAGCACAATACAACTGTGTATCTCAGATTCAATATTGTTGAATGTATCAGGGGAAGCTTCAGCGAAGGCTTTGTGGGACAAGTTAGGCACTTTGTACCAATCTAAGCCTCTGGTTAATAAATTGTTCCTACGAAAAAAACTGTCTAACCCGAGGATGAAGGATAGAGACTCGGTGACAAAGAATTTGAACACCTTTAATACTATGGTAAGCTAGTTGTTATTTGTTGATATAAAAATTTCAGATGAAGATAAGTGCATCAGTTTGTTGTGTTCTCTACCAGATTCGTGGGATAGTCATGTTGTTGTAATAGGTAGCAATGTGATTGCCTTGCAGTTTGATGAATTAGTCTCATCCTTGTTTTCGGAGGAGATGAGACGAAAAAATATGGAGGGCCAGAATGGTGATGCCCTTTTTGTACGAGGATGCTCCTAAATAGAAATAAAAATAAATCCTCGAGTGGGAGATCTAAATCTCTAGGAAAACCTGTAAAGGTGTTTTGGAAATGCAGAAAGGAAGGGCACTTCAAAAAAGAATGTAGATCTAAAGCTCCTGAGAAAGGAAATGGATCTGATGATGCTCCTTTTGCAGAGGCGAAAATCACCTCAGATGAAGGTGGGGATGTGTACTTGGCTTCTTCTTCAAGTACACATGTAGATTATGAGGCATGGTTGATTGACTCAGGTGCATCCTTTCACTTCACTCTCCACAGGGATTGGTCTTGCGAGTATGATAAATATGATGGTGGTGATGTCTTCTTAGGGGATGACAATAAGGCTAGAATTGTCGGTCGCAGAAAATTCAAGTTGAAGTTGCAAGGTGGAAGGATTAGAACACTTCCGAGTGTTCTGCATATTCCTGCATTGGCCAGAAATCTAATTTTTGTAAGCAAGCTAGATGATGCATGTGTAGAAGTAGTGTTTAAGAAAGATACCTGAAATATGGTTTGGGGAGCACTGGTATTGATGCGGGGAGCTCGGATTGGAACTCTGTACAAGATTCAGGGTAACAATGTTATTGATGGGTGAAACAGTTCTGTGGTTCCTTAAAGAGGAGCAAAAAATATAGTGGTCTCTGGAGAAAAGACCATGCTATGGCATCAAAGGCTTGGATATATTGGAGAGAAGGGCCTTCGAATACTTATTGGTAATGGTATGGCAAAAGGTATGTCTAATTTCTCTATGGATTTTGATTTCTGTGAAAATTGTGTGTATGGGAAGCAAAATCGGGTGAGTTTCCCCTCTGGTGCTAAGAGGGTGAAATGAATATTAGAGCTTGTGCACAATGATGTGTTTGGACCTCTGTTGGTTCCATCACTAGATAAGTTTGTGTACTATGTATCATTTATAGATGACATCTCAAGGAATACATGGATATATTTCCTTAGGAATAAATCTGAAGTCTTTGACAGATTTAAAGAATTTAAGGCTTTGGTGGAAAACCAAACAGAGAATAAGATAAAGGTGTTGAGGACAGATAATAGTGGAGAGTTTTACATGAAGGAATTTGAAGATTTCTATAAGAAGTGTGGTATAGCACGACATAATACTGCTCCATACACACCTCAACAAAATGGATTTGTAGAAAGAATGAACAAGATGTTGATGGAAAAGGAAAGAAGCATGCTCAATGGTGTCGGGTTAGGACATGAATTTTGCGCAGAGGCGGTGGAGACTGCATGTTACTTGGTCAACATATCAACTTCATCAACATTGGAGGATAAGACTCCACAAGAGGTACAGACTGGTAAGAAACCCTCTCTTTCACATCTGAGGGTATTTGGATGTGATGCATATGTACATGTTACAAAGGAGAAAATAACCAGTTGGATAATAAATCTTAAAGGTGCATCTTTATTGGGTATAAGGATGGTTTAAAAGGTTATAAGATTTGTAACCCAGAAACATGGAAGGTTGTGTACAACCATGATGTGGTGTTTAGATATGTGAAATATTTGATTAAACATGAAGTCCTACCAAAGGAACCTAAGAAGATAGAGTTTGAGCTAAAGGACGAGGAATTAGACTCTACAGTAGAAGATGAAGAGCCAAAAACTCCAGCTGTGAGAAGATTAGTTCGAGAAAGAAGGCAGCCAGAAAGGTATAGTCCAACTGATTTCTGTTCACATTTTTCTTTATCTATTATTGATGATGATCCCATATCTATTAGGGAAGCAGTAGATTCGGAGGATGGCAAACTCTGGAAAGAGGCCATGGTTGATGAAATGGCATCTTTGCACAAAATTGAGGCTTGGAATCTGGTGGAGTTGCTAGCTGGAAGGAAACCCATTGGAAGAAAATGGGTGTTTAAGAAGAAGATGAATGTAGAAGGGAAGGTGGAGAAATACAAAGATCAGTTCGTAGCAAAAGGTTATTCCTAGGTGTCGGGAATCGATTTTGGTGATATTTTTTCTCTTGTTTCCAAGGTATCTTCTATTAGATTACTTTTATCTGTTGTTGCTGCTTTTGACTTTGAGGTAGAACAAAGGGATGTGAAGACAACATTTCTTCACAGGGATCTAGAAGAAGATATCTACATGAAACAACCTGAAGGCTTTGCGTTGAAGAGTAAGAAAGCACTGGTATGCAGGTTAAAAAAGTCTTTGTATGGGTTAAAATAGTCACCAAGGATGTGGTATCAAAAATTTGATACATATATATGGGGACTTGGCTTCACCAGAAGCAAAGTAGATCACTGTGTGTATTTTAAATTAATTGGTGACCGTGTTATTTATTTGGTCTTGTATGTGGATGATATGTTGTTGATTGGAAATAACAAAGAAATTATCCATGAATTGAAGACCTAATTGTCCTCAAAATTCAACATGAAAGATCTTGGTGTTGCAAACTATATTTTGGGCATGGAAATTAAACGAGATCGGGCAAAATTGAAGCTCTAGTTAAACCAAAGGAAGTATGTCGAGACAATATTATAGAGGTATAATATGCAGGATAGTAAACCGGTGAAGGTTCCTATTCCTGTCGGTGTAAAGTTATTTGCTAAACAATGTCCCAAGACACAAGAAGAGGAAGAGGACATGTCCCGCATTCAATACACAAGTGAAGTCAGTAGCCTGATGTATGAAATGGTCTATACTAGACTAGACATTTCACATGCAGTGGGAGTATTGAACATGTTTATGTCAAAACCAAGGAAGGAGCATTGGACAACAGTGAAGTGGGTTTTCAGGTATTTGCATGGCACTAGTGATTATGGTCTGTGCTACCAAGGAAGACCAGGATTGGATAGAGTTTTGGACATCCGTGGATTTGTTGATGCAGACTGGGCTGGAGATCTGGATCAGAGAAGATCTACAAGTGGGTATGTATTTAACCTGTTTGGAGGTGCAGTCAGTTGGATGAGTAAGAGATAGTTTGTAGTGGCACTTTCAACTACAAAGGAAGAATACATGACAACCACTCATGCAAGCAAGGAAGCAGTTTGGTTGCAGAGATTGTGTTCAAGTATGGGGTTGGTACAACGAGCTATAAGGATAGACTGTGACAACCAAAGTGCAATTTTCTTGGCAAAGAACCATGCTTATCATTCAAAGACAATGCACATTGATGTATAATATCACATTGTGAGGGATATGGTGGAGGACAAAAAGGTGTTGCTGGTAGAGGTGGACACTTTGAAGGCTGTTGCAGATGCATTGATGAAGTTTGTGAGCACTGAGAAGTTTTCTTGGTGTAGAGAAATAATGGACATTACAGGGTTGGACCAATGACTAAGAGCTCATGTGCCCCCGTGTGGAAAGAAAACAACAAGTGGTAGAATGTTGGGTGTGTGTTATATTCTTTCCACGACTAGCTCCACGAGTAGGGGGGTCACTGGGGGGGCGATAGCCCCTCTTGTTTGTTGCGTTGGGTGCAACAGGGGGGTCATTGGGGGGGCGGTAGCCCCCCCAGTTGGGGGATTTTAGGGGGCCCGTAGCCCCTCTACGGGGTCCGGGGCAGTACCTTGGGGATTTTTTTTTTGGACCCTATATTAGGTGGGCAGACCTACCTATGGTTTTGTGCATGGTTTTCGCACATGGTTTTGGGCATGATGGTTTTCTGCCCATGGTATTTTGTAGATTCAGTCAAGAGAACTACGATTATGTTCTAATCCAGGGTTAATGGATGCTTCAGCATGTATATATATGTATTGTAACATTCAAAGGAAACTAATGAAAAATCAATCTGGTAGTCTCGGTTTTGGGATCCAGGGATATGTATTTTATGTTTTATGATCTCACCATTGTTTATTTTCTGCTTTAGAATTCATATGCAGGTAATTTATGTTAAAACCTACAGTTATCACACATATCCCTTTCCCATTGAATAAGAAATCCATGCAATATTTCTTAGGGAAAATCAATTTCCTCAAAAAATTCATCTCTCACTACGCACAGATAGTCAAACCCATATAGGAGATGGTTAAGAAAGATGTAGTATATCAATGGGACAAATGGTAGAAAAACAATTTTGCTCGGATTAAACAGGCTATTGTCGATTCACTTGCACTTTTCAGTCCATATTACAGTAAGAATTTCCTTCTCTATACATTTTGTTTGGATTTATCGATTACCGTTGTATTAACTCAGAAGGATAATGAAGGAAATTAGTAACCTATCTCTTTTATGAGCTCTAGTCTATAGGGACCAAAATTAAATTACCCTGCCATTGATAAATAAGCATATGCAATATATAATGCAGTGAAGTACTTCAGGCCCTACTTATTGAAAGCTCACACCACTGTATTTGTACCTCATCCAGTAGTAAGAATGTTTCTCATGCAACAAGCGCTGGGTGAGAAAAGGGATAATTGAGTGACATGTCTTCAAGAATATGATCTGGAGTTCAAACCAGTTCATACTATAAATGGTCATGACCTATGCATACTAGCAGTCAAAGCAAAGGATGCTCCCAAATAAGATCTCTCAAGATGGGAGAAGGAAATTGAAATGTACAATATTAATTGCATTCCTCAGTCCACATCCACAACGCCTTGGTATGCAGAGTTACGACAATTTTTGGAACATGGCACCTTTCCCTCGCACTTATCAAGTAAACAGAAAAGGGAAATCCACTTAAAGGCTCTATCATATAAATTGGTCCATGGAGTGCTTTTCTGGAAGCACCATAATGGAGTTCTGTTAAGGTGCCTGGATATGCAAGATAAGGAGAAGGTTCTAAAGGATCTACATGATGGAACAGTAGGTGGCCACTTTGTCAGAGACACCACAACACACAAATTTATGAGGGTTGGTTGCTATTGGCCCACTATTTTTAAGGATTCTCACACTTATGTCCACAACTGCCAAGCCTGTCAGAAATGCACCAGTCGTGATCAAAGGTCAGCCACCCCATTACTCCTAGTACCATTCGAAGAACCATTTCAACAGTGGGGCCTTAATTTTATTGGAGAAATCCTTCCACACTCATCAAAGCAGCACCGATATATCCTCACAGCTACATATTATTTCACCCAGTGGTCGGAAGCAGTTGCACTCAAACAAGTAAATGACCAGGAAGTCATTCACGTTGTACATTAGAACATCATCACTAGGTTTGGTGTTACTACGTCACTTGTCTTTGATAATGCAACTTATTTTTCATCATTAAAACTTTATGAGTTTGCATTGGAAAATGGGATTGTTCTTAAGCATGCATCTAATTATTATCCCCAGGGAAATGGTCTCGCTGAATCCGCTAATAAAAATCTTATTCACATTATTAAGAAGACTATTTTCTCTGAAAAGAAGTTAGTTGACATACTTCTTTGACTAATGAACTATGGGTCGACCGTGTCACTCCCAAGCCTTCTCTGAATACCTCGCCATAATTTATGGTGTATGGTAAATAATTTATCTTTCCTATGAACCTATACCTCCCAACCTTGCAACTCTCTCAAGATTCGAAAGGTAAACCTTGCCTACTGGATTAGAATAGGATAAACACTTTACTAAAAATTTAGGAAGAGTGGCTCAAAGCCACGGATCGATTTGTCATTCATCAGGAACATATAAAGCATTGGTTTGATAGAAAATCTACAAGGGCGAAGAGATTTGATGTGGGTGGCCTAGTTCTGAGATGGGATAAACCCCATGAGGACAAAGGTAAACATACAAAGTTCCAACCATTGTGGATTTTACCATTCATAGTTGGAAAGAAACTAGGCCACAACACTTTCAAGCTCAAATATTTGGACGGGAGAATTGACCCCCTACCCATAAATGTTCGAGACCTAAAACATTATTTTCAGTAGCGGTTATGAGCTTCACCTCCTGTACATATTGTTTTGCGTTTTCTTTTTTATTTTGGTCTAATTTAGTTGTGTGTCTGTTGTCCAATCATGTAATGGCATGTCTCAATGTTGGTCATTATACATAAATAATACCTGTGTGTAAAATGCATAGCCCAAAGTTTTGTAGTGTAATCAAAGAGAAGTGTGACAACTGCAACACTTGGATTTCTAATTATTCTCCTTCTTTGTTTGGGAAAGTGTCATAGGTTGAGGTAGGTCCAGATGGAAAATATGATTTGTCCAATAGGAGAACCTTGAGGGAACCTACTAGATTTGTGCTTATGTTAGCACCTGAACTGCTCAACTTGGCCTATGTCTACTTGTGTATTAACACTTGTCCAATCTAGTAGAGAAGGGATAAGGGGAAAATCTAAAGTGAGCAAACCTGAATCAGAGGTCTCAAAATACTTCTCTGAAGGGGAAACCTCCTATACTCTTAATAAGACGGGATCCTTCTTTCACCCCTTAGAAAAAATAATAAGTGTTAATGCATAGTTCTACTAAATAAATAAATAAAGGGTGAAAGAAGAGAATGGCTACCTGCATAGGGAGGTGAAGCAAGCGACTTCACCAGGGTACTATCCAGGCTCGCTGGTAGTGAAGCAAGGTTTGTGCTCCTGAAGTGACTCTATTGGGATACTTTCTAGTCCTGCTGGTAGGGGAGCAACACTAGAGATGAAACTTCATACTCTGAATATCCTAAACTCGTTGCACACATTACCCTTTCTTGAATTGAACTGATTGTGATACGGTGTATCTTTGTATGAGTTCAACCAAGTAGATAAAATAGAGGCTTCTATGTATGAAATTGGGTCAAAAGGAGGAACTTGGGGCAATCAATACTTCCCGAAGGTATGACCCCTAACTTAAACCTAATTCCTAAACAGAGAAGTTGAAGTTTTCCGAGTGTGTCGCCAAGTGTTGTTGTTGTTACAACACCCTCCAAAATTTCACTACAT
This sequence comes from Pinus tabuliformis, assembly GCA_031772625.1. NCBI lineage: Eukaryota > Viridiplantae > Streptophyta > Pinopsida > Pinales > Pinaceae > Pinus > Pinus tabuliformis. The sequence continues at coordinate 480,169,450 of CM062815.1, forward strand.
TTGAATTTTGGAGCGTACCTCATTGCGTGTCAAGTGTCGCCTTGGTCATCAGGTGTCATTTTGTGTTTTTTCATGTGTTTTGAGTGTTCTCAAGTGTCATCACATTGATTCAAATATCCTTATATTAATTTCATGATCACAACACCTTTCTTATTGTAAAACGACACTTTTGGGTTGTAGTCGCACACACTTCACCATTTGTACTTGGGGAATGTGCATAAAGTGGCATTTTGATGCATATTAATTTTTGATCAAGCATGTCTAAGTATTCTTGATGAGTGAGTAAGTGTCACACATAATTTTATGTCTAGAACTCATCTTGCTGACCCCTTGACCATTTATCCAGACTTAGACAAATTTCAGTTGCAAAATGACCCCATTAATTCCAAGAGAATATAAGCGCACTCTGAATCCTTGATGGTTGATCCTTCATTGTTCAGAAGGGGGCCCTGCACCCTCTCACCGAGTTGGGTGCACTCCAAAAGCACGAAGCCCCTTCCATGTTCTGAAATGTGCCCTTAAAAGAGACTAAGTCTTCCTTGAGCGCACTCTTTCGACTCGAAGAAGTGCACCCTTCTTGAGTGTATTGGCACATCCTAAAGACCTAAATCTCAGCCCTTCAACCTTCCTTGATGCGACCTGTGCCCTCCTGACCTGACTTGAGCACATTGTCGCACCTTGAAGGCATGAAGCCTCAACCGTCAACCTTGAAGAGTGTGCCCTATGACCTTCCTGAGGATTCTTAGGCGATGAGCACACCCTGAAGGCATGAAGGCTCAACCTTCAGCATTCGAGAGTGCTCCCTGCGCCCTCTCTCTCTCTCTCTCCCTTGGGCACATAGCACACTTGGGAAACCTAAAGCATTCCCCTTTGTCCTTTAGACTTTTGAAATGTGCCTTTCCTTGATTATTTTCTTCCTTAGGGTGCATGAGCACATGTAGAAGCCCCCAAGCTCCTCCTCCTCCATCCTTCAGCCTTTCAAAGAGCACCCTTGCACCCTGAAGCTCTATTGACAATTTTAAGCATGTAAAAAGGACATAAACAATAAAATATGCATACAACATGTTAGAGTAGTAGATTTTTAGACTGACAGTTATTTCAAGAACCTTATGGCAAGCACACACAAGTAAGATCAGGAAGAGAGGATAAACGAAGGAAGCATAAGAAGAACTAAGAACACACCTAAAAATTGATGATCAAAGCACCATGAAGACTCCAAAGTTTGAATACCCTTTGGAGGGTGGAAGCACCATAAGCATATGATGATAAAAAACAAACACAGTGGTAGCCACGTCACCACTAAAGCAGATTCATGTCATTAGTCACTGCCCTGTCACAATCATCCAAGATAGTGACGTGTATAGTTTCATCATATGATGATATGGAAGATAGAGATGTATTATTGTAATCATTTTAAAATACAAACAAGTAGAATTCCAAGAGTCATGTGTGAAATCAAGAGCCATGTAAGTCCAAAGGACATGTAATGCCAAAATTCATATGTAATTCCAAAATTCGTTTGAGACTTCAAAGGTTGCAGAAGTCCAAAGGTCACTAGAAGTTAGAAAGTCAAGCATCATGAGGATATAAAAGGTCACTCCTCAAGTTATAAATAGATCCTCATTTCTCATGTAAAGGACTTTTAACCTTGGCTTCTCCCATAAGGCATAAGAGAGATAAGTTACTACTTTTAGGGAGCAAGTAGTGGCTCCAACGCTCCACTATTGGAGAAAGTGATGTTCGTTGTATTCATGCATCTTGGGAATTTTACTTAATAATTGAAGCATGATGGCCAACACTTTTTCGTACATAGATTATGAATGTTTGTAAGACTATTTTGTGAATGTTTGTGATTCATGTTTACTTTTACGAGTACTAAGATAGTTGAACTATTTTGGTTATTTTAGTGCTTATCTAATTGAGAATGTGTTGTGATGCTTGTAATGATCGTCGCGTCTTTATGGTCCATTTCGATGGATGTTAGATGAGACATTCTTGTTCATGTGTGTCTTTATTAGGGTGGTACTATTACCTCTGTCTTAGAAACTCACTTTCTCTCTTCTCTATAGTAGAAGAACCTTGATGCACTTTTTACTGAACATTCACCAGGCACACTAGCTTTCTTTTCGAAGGCACATGTGTGATTATCTCTCTTCTGTTGATAATTAAATCCAAGGAAAATCTATAAGTAAACGAAAGTCAACCATATTTTGGATGGGGCTCCTATCCCAAACTGTGTGAGGTCTAGTTGGGACCACATATCAGGGAGACCCCCTTGAATGTTGGTAGGACCAACATTGTCAACAAAGACTCAACCTCAAATACAATCAGCTGACCACTATCATCTAGGAGACTTGATTCTACTGAAAATCTCGGAAGACTGTGTTCTCACACGGATCTACGGACTACCATCCGGTAAAATCCACCACGTTCAACGATCCTCGCCCAACTCTGATTGGACTATCCAACTCGATTGGGTGGAGAAATTGTTCCTTTCATTGAAGCTTCGAAATCACTGCTCCACTCTCGTGAAATCACTACTCCTCTGCTCTATGTAGACCTCATTTCATATATTTTCACGCTATATCCCAAGACTTTCTTCTCAACTCGATTCATCTCTGCAATACGATCTCCAAAAACAAGACATCATCAACAAATAAAAACACCACAACAAGTATGCTCTCTACTCAAAAAAACAGTGGCCACAGTTCAACCATCAAATTTGAATAAAATAATCAACTAGTAGCAAAAACACAACTCACACTCAACCATAACATCAAACCCTCAAAATATCTACAAAAACAAAAATAATCAGCCATAAACACTAGAAGCTTTGCAAAACAAATGGATCAGTCACATAAATATGAGATACTCTACACTCCGTCTCATCATTGCTATAAAACTTTGATCCATACACTGAAAACAATCTCTACTACAACTCCATCAACTCTACTCTGTAAATTGATATCTATACTTCAGCAATTTGCTCCATTCACTGCCATTAAAACTGATACACTAAAGCAATTATTCTCACAACTTGGTTTGAATAATTCCCCCTCTATGCGGCCTTTTCTAATTCACTGTCACATTGAAGCAATCATCACTCAACTCCAAAGTGAAGAATATAAAACATGTAGGGTGAAATTCACTTTTGGAATAGGATCAAGAGTGCACAAAGTTGACAAAATCAACATTTGGTATCAGAGTGGGGCTCTTGGTTGCAGCTTATCATTGGAGAGTAGATTTGGGGTTTGTTGGCGATTTATTTATTTATATTTTATTTTATTTTAATTAATTAATTTTATTTATTTATTTATTGTTTATTTATTTTAGGATTGCTTCTCAAGGAGTGGTTGTCCTCACTACTGCAAATTTCAAGGTATGGAGAAAAAATATTAAATCTTAGTTTTTATCTTATGGATCTAACATTGGAGACTGGTATGTGAAGGATGTGGCAAGAATCCAATTGCACCTGCATTTTTGCAATAGGATGCACAATCTAGATACATAATCTACAAGAACCTTCACGATGATGAGTTGAAGAAGCTAGTAGGTTTGAAATATGCCAAAGAAATGTGGGACAAGTTAGAATCCATATTTGGATATGGTACTAACAACAATATGGAGAATAAGAAAAAGAGCAACAAAAAGAAGAAGAATATGAAGAAGGGCCTTCAAAATCATGAAGCTCGGCCACAAGAGTCTCATCTTGCTAATGCAAGGGGTTCAACCAATAACTTCAAGAATTCAGATGATCAAGAACCAAAGGCATTGCAACAAAATGAATCTAAAGGTATAGACCCTATTGTTTTTATTTGAGTTACCATTTTGAGGATTTAGATTTTTATTATGTTGAAGTGCCTAGCGAAGATGAGAATGATATCGAGGTTATTAGAGCTTAGATTTATAGATTAATAGTTGCATGCAAGGATCAAGAAAAATTATTGCAGATTTGTGATGATGAGGAGGCCAAGCTCAAGGAAGAGATTGTCAACTTAAAGATTAAATTGGAAGAATAAGAAAAAGTTGAGGAAGGTAAGAGGAAGCGGTACCAAGAAAAGAAAAATGAGTGTGAGATATTATAAGCTGTTTTGGTGCTCTTGAGAAAGCAGCAGAAGATGGATAAGAGCATTGTAGCCTTGGACAATTTGCTTGAGATCTAGAGATCACCATTAGATAGATCTAGTCTTGGATTTCAAAAGGGTGAGTCTAGTTTGCATGGAGGAAAAAACAACAAAGAAGAACCCAAGAAGCTTGTAGCAAACAATACCAACAACAATAGTGGGAACAAAGGAAACAAGAATCAAAACCAATAACAACAAAGAAGAAAACCTCAAGGAGCTCCTACTTTTAGAAAATATTTTGCTCCAAGAGAGGATCGTGACATATCTGTAAAATTTCAAAGGAGACAAAGTTATTTTTTCCTTTCCTACATAAGGTAGAATGTTACAATTGTCACAAATTTGGGCATTTTGTAGCTAATTGCAAGAGAAAAATGTATAGATCTAATCAGAAAAGCTTGCAGTAGTTTCAACAGCCAAGGAGATTGGCCAATAGGTATAATTGTAATTTTATGGTTATTTCTATTCATGTAACATGTTTTCGCATAAGGCATATGATTGCAGATCTAACCAATGGAGGAGAAGCACATTGCATGCAAGGTATAGATCTGGCATGAGAAGTAGAAGATTTGATCCTTTTGCTTCATATCTTGGCCATGTGGAGTGTTACACATGTCATAATTTTGATCATATGGCAAGAGATTGCATGTTTCCCCATTACTCAATGCAAAACCAACAAGAGAAGCAAAAAACAAAGAGGAGCTACCAAAAAACCAGTGAAGGAAGAAAATAAGCATCCAAAGACCGTGAGGAGAAAGAAGGAGAAATAACTCTTCAAGTAGTGAAGAGAAACCCGTCCTGTAATCCATGATTATCTCTTGCGTATTTATAGAGGATTTCAGAGTTCATGAGAGGTGCATAAACTCAAGGGGAGCATATGGTAGAATAAGGAAGTTTGATGAGTAAAATTTGTTGCAACAACATATTATGAGTTCTTTAGAGCATCATGCACATTCAGGTCCACAAGATCATCCTGTTTATTGGAGCTATATTGAGCTCAAGGGGAGCTATGCATGGTATGAGATTTACATGATTTATTTGACATTTCCCTCATAGTTTTTCACTCAGTTATTTGTAGTTTCCTTACATATGTATTCTTAGTGAAAGTAGTACATTTTTTAGCCATATATATGTTTTTGTTTTCACTAACAAGTTGGTTGAAAAGATCGTACAACCATGCATAAGATTTCATTAGCACAAGATGCGTAGATATGGCATGAGACATGGACCAGCCATGTATGGGTTGTTATATGCTCGTTATTATAGCCATGTACCTTTTATTGTTTCATCATTATGTATTGGTTAAGAGTCCATTCATTAGTGGTTTGAGTCATTTTGATGATAGACATGTTTGGAGGAGTATCATGAGTTTATTATGCAACCACATGTATGGGATAATGATGTTGTTACAATTATGATATGTCATGTATTTTAGTCATTGGTCCATACGAGATTATCATAGCAGCCATGTACTTATTGATATATCCATGTAAAATGCTCGTGAATCCATTTACCTATATTGTTTTATCATTGGGTCTTCTAGTGGTTTGGTGTTAGAGTTGAGAATTCATGTAAAAGTGAGTCATGAGGTCATATAATAGTCATGTATGAGGTTTTTGTATCGCTGCTACAACCATGTATGTATAATGTAATATTTCATTGGTCATGGTCATGTGGAGTCTTGGTCCACCTTGTGCTTCTTTCTTGGAAAGGAAGCAAAGTTTGCAGCAGAAGCAGTTTATTACAACATGGATTGATGTTGGAGATGGCATGTGTTCAGGGGGAGCATCTATTTGCTCTTGTTTACTTCAGCCATCCATTATTGGCATCATGGTCCACTTGGAGGTGTTCATGTTGTGCCTCATGCTATGCTTTGACTGTTGGGGTTCTTGACCTCGTTACATGAGCAAAGAGGTTGATGATAGCCATTAATGTTGTTGATATGTGTTGTTGCTATGAAGAAGTATTGGTTGGTGCTTCATGTGGATATTGCTGCATATTGTTGTTTATTTATTATTTCTTATTGATGTTTGTATGGTTTCCTCATGTTGGCATATTGATGTTATTATTAGAGGTTGTTGGTTGGACATATTGCTCTAAATGTTGATTGGTTATATGTCGTGCTTTTTGTTGATATGAGAGGCATGGATCATTGTTGATGTACATTATTTTTCAACCATTTGGAGGTCAGATGCTTTAGTTTTTGTACTTGTATTCTTGATGCCTTATCTGATGGAGTTAACCCTTTCCATTGATGCTAAAGGGGGAGTGATAGAGGATGTTGGTCTGGAGTTTGTATATGGTTGCCATCAATTCAAAAGGGAGATTATTTGCATTATGGTGTTCATGGTTCCAACTAGCTGATTTTGGCATTGGTTCATGATCGTAGCTAGCTCATGCTGGCATTGATGTCAATCCTATGTAGTCTAGATGATGTTTGGATGCCTTCCTTGTAACATGGTTGCAACTAGTTGAGTTGGCATTGAGCTTGTCGTGTTGGCATTGATGTCAATCGTATGATGTCACACTCATGATGGTCAGATGATGGACTTGGTGGATGATGCAGATCTACTTGTGATGGAGATGATGGATCAAGTGTCATTCATGTTGTTGAGATGGCACATGAGTTAAGTTGGCATACTAGGTCTTCATCTATGCTCATGGAGATGACTTGTAGCAGTGATGGTATGGCCTCATGATAATGATGGTATTGAGATGTTATAGTGGTGTACACATGTGTTGTAGCTTGTACAAGTGTTTGTGGAGAGTGGAGGACTTGTTGGTAGTTATGTCAAATATTGTTTGTTGGCCCTTATATCAACTTGACTGTTACACTTGGGAGACATGTTTAGCCTATTTGCATAGATGTTACATGACTTGGAAGAGGTTTGGTGGTGATTTTAGATGTTGATGAAGGTGACCAAACATGTGGCATAGGTTCTAGGTTGAGATTCTCGTGTTTTTCATTATGCATTGCCCAAGCCGCACTCACGCAGGCTTGTGCATGTGATTGAAAGGCTCCAACTGCATGAGACAAGCATGTGCATGCGGTTGCAACCTAGATCAACCAATTTTGTGCATGCAGTGGTGTCTTTAGCTGGAATTTCTTTGAATTCAGCATGCACATCTAGATTAATTCGACTTGGAAATATCTGAGGCTTCTAGATTAATTGAAAAAGCTCAGAATTGGTTTGAAAAGTCTTCCAATGGGTGTGAATGCATTTAGTGCACAAGTAGTGATGATTATGGTTGGATTTCATCAACTTTGTGCACTCTTGATCCCAATCCAAAAGTGATTTTCTCCCTACATGTTTTATATTCTTAATTTTGGAGCTGGGTGAGTTTGATGAAGTTAGTATGCGAGTGAGAAGGTTGCATAGAAGTAGAGGAATGCTTCAGACATAGTGGAGAGCAATTATAACTTGTGCATGAGTTTTAATGGCAGCATAATGAGCAGATCTATTAGTTAAATAAGTGTATTGATTCAAAACTTCAGATAGCATATCAGAGATGCAATGAGTTGTAGCAGAGTGTATTGGTAGAGATGGAGAACTTGGTATAGCTCCATGTTTGTGACTCTCACATTTGTTTTGTAGGTGTTGCTGGTTCATTTGGCACATAGCCTTTGTGTTTTATGCTACTGATTATATTATGCAAAAATCATATTTTGGAGTGAGGGTTTGATGTTATGGATGAATGTGAGTTTTATTTTAGTTGTTGGTGACTTTATTATCCATATTTGATGCATATATTGTGGCCACTATTTTTCTTGTGTGGAGAGCATATGTTAGTGGTGTTTTATTTGATTGATTGATGGTGCCTTGCTACTATAGATCATATTGTAGAGTTAAATAAAGTTGAGCAGAGAAGTCTTGGATCTACTATGAAAATATATGAAACAAAATCTGCATAGAAGTGGAGGAGCATTGACTTCATGAGAGTGGAGCGATGATTTTGAAGCTTCAACGAAAGAAATAGTTTCTCCATCCAATCGGAGTTGTGTGAGGATTGTTGATTGTGGTGGCTTTCAATGGATGGTAGTTTGTAAATCCATGTGAGAACATAGTCTTATGAGCTTATCAATATAATTGAGTCTGCTGGTTGATGGGAGTTAGTGGATTGTATATGAGTTCGAGTCTCCTGACTGATGGGAGTCAGCCATCTATGTAAATGGAATTATTTTCTTAATAGAAGATTCAAAGCAGCGCATCAGAAGCAAGGGTGGCTTTTTTCTCGGTGAAGGGTTTTCTACTAGATATTTTGTGTCTCATGTGTGATGATTTGATTGTGCTTTGATGTATTCATTATTGTTTCTCTCATGATTATATTGTTTTAGCTACATATATTGTTTATGTTTATGATACAATCTAATTTGTTGTTGGTTAATACATGTGTGATTCAATAGAGAAGTTTTAATTGGTAAAATTTTAAGAAGATCACACTACCGATTCACCCCTCCCCCCCCCTTAGTAGTGCTCAAAGGTTTCCAACAATTTCCTGTGCAGATTCACTCCAAAACCTCGAGAATTAACCTCCGGGATGGCCTTTTCCTGATAGTTAACATAAAATTTCTCTATCAGCCTTTTATGTCATCTAAGAAGTTTTCTCTGGAAGTTCCTTGTTGTCCTCCATTATAAATCTATGAGATAACTTAATTCAATGCAAGAAAACCAATGTGTGACATAGTGGCCCACGGTTCCTACACTTTACCTGTCATCTCAAAATTTTCTTCTCAGACATTTTGGCAAGGTTCCCTTTTTGGTTTCTTCAGAGATTTAATTCTCAGGACACCTCATATTATTCCCATTAGTCCATGTTATGTTCGATTGTTCAATCCCACCACGTCTTCATGGAATTTTGATCTTGTACTTTTAACAAAACACACCTACAGATTTTGCCTGGATTAAAACGTCAGGGTGACCCATTCTATTGACGTATTAATTTTTATATCACCTAATGGATCTTATACATCCACATCATGGCCACCTGTATGGGACTGCCACATCATCCTTGAGGGAAAACCCTAACATTTCCCATGAGCGCTTCATTCATTTCTCTCAAGATTTTATTCCCACAGTGACGTCAAAAGACACATCAACCTACAGTTCACCCCATATTCCAATCCAAGCTTGCCATTTTTCCATCTTACATCTTCTATTCCACCTTGCAACTCAATTTTCACACTATAAATTTAATTTTATGTCTTTACATTTGAATTTTCTATGTACTATGTATGTGATAGTGATTTTTTTTATGGTTATCCATATCTATTTCAAATTGAGTGTTATAATATTTGTTCTACAATGCGAAAACTAATATCTACATTCTTTGTTTATAGTGAGCAAACCCTACAAGTTATTCAAAACCTCCATACATGGGAAGAGTTAAGAAGAAGCAACCTAAACAAAAAGTTGGGTCAGTTTTAGAAGAGATTGATGTCAAAAATTCAGACTCTTTCTTGTTCTCCAACATTGTCATAACTCTAAAAAACGTAGGCATATCTACTTGGGACTCTATGTATAAAACCCTTGAGGAAGAATTATCTTATGCCAGTGAGGAAGAAACAACCACTACTGTGGCGAAAGAGGACCAAGGAAGCACAAAAAGCCAAGAACTTGCATTACTAATAGCCACAAAGTCAAGGTTAAAAAAAGCAGGTGTTAGACTGAGAATCTTACCTTACACAAATATGATATGGTGGCCTTGGACCATATTGATAATATGAAGCAAAAAATTGTCACCTCGTGCAACATAGTGGTCGGCTCCTTTGAGCCTCAAGATATTCAAGGTATGTGTAAAATACCAAAATTCGAACTTAATTATGACCCTAATTTTCTCCAAACATTTGCTCATGAATAATGCACAATGCTTGATAGAACCATGCCTAGTTTAATAAAATACTTAAGAAGGGACCCAAACAAACACAAAGAAGAAACCCCTCATAAGTATATTATTGCCTCTTTAGTTCTTCCTTTTAGCTATGTGGCCTCCATGCTTTGTAGAATTCATGGTATGAGAGATCTTTAACTCTTTCCCCTAGACCGGGTCCCACTTATTCAGAGAGATTCGAAAGGTTATAGTTTCAATTAGGTCGATATCCTATATGGTGGAATTTCCTAGCATGTTATCAATTTTTGAAAATAAAGGACCGTTACCCAAAACCATAATCCTCCTTTTCTGATCAGGTGATCAATTTTAAGCTCAAAAATGGAAGTGCCCAAAACTTCTTGAAACCAATGCCAAATCGAAGTTATCACCGATCTGAATCTAAAACAACTTGAATCACTCAAAACCGATATCATATGCTCCTGATATTGTGTTTTGATCGCTTTCACAAACAAGCAAAATTTGAGCAGGCCTGTTGACTAGGGAGTTGACTAGGTTGACCATACTACTGAGTCAATAGGGTGACCGTACAGGTATGAGCCAACTAGAAGTTGACAAGTGGAATCATCTGATTCTTTGGTTGATGGGCACATTTTATTGGTGGATGAGTTTTTGAAGTGGCCCTATGAATGGGATCCATGTGGCCCAATGGGAGGCCACCACATGGCATACCAGTATTGGTCAAAAATTGGTTCATGGACGAACTGGCCACCACGAGAATCAAACTCATGACCTTTGAACTAGCAACACAGTGGCTTACCGTCGTGCCAAGGGTGGTTCTTATTAAACATTGGTGGCGCAGTTATATATAAAGTTTATATGTTTTGTATTTGGTGGACGGGGTCGGGGCTAAGCCCTAGCCCCCCATCACCCCACGCCCATAGGACCATAGGCGGGGGAGACAAGGGCACGGGCTTAGCCCTGGCCCACGTTTCCGACACCCCAGTTATAAACCACAGGACCATATACCACGGAGTATGGAGTGTAAACAGTTGGGGGCGGAGTTGGGGACTAGCCCCAGGTCATATCACTGCCTTCATGAACACACGCTAAGGTTTAAGGGGCTCGACAGAGATTTGTGAATAACACTAAGGTATGGCCCCAACCCATGCCATATGGACCTTAACGTGACCACAACGTGGAGTTTGGAGGGCGCTAGGCGAAGGAACTTATGGCAGGGGGCCAACCCCGAGGACATATGCAACCCAACGTGACTGTGCGCTAGCAGATTGGGGGCTGTGATGGGTAGGGTGGGTCATTGCCCCGAACCTTGGACACTGACACTCTATGTGACCTCGTCCCCGAGTTTTAAAGGGCTTAATCGATGGGGGCGGGCATTAAGGCTCAGACCTTGGCCCTATGTGGCCTATGTGGTCGTGTTTTTCAGGTTAAGGGGCCTGAGGCTAAATTAATCATCCAACAGAATGAATTGGTGGGTAGCGAAATTGTCACTCCGTTAGTGATTTTTAGGGCGGATTTGTAGAAACGATAGATGGAAGGTCGAATTTGTAGGATGGTTAACAACGAAATTCATGGGAGAGATTGGAAACACATATATTTTTGAGTTGTTATCCAAATTGAGTTCAGAAAGAGGCCACCTAGGGGTTTTTGGATGTTTTGAATCTATTGGTAACCTCTAATTTTTGATTTGAGCACATCTTCAGAGCCTTTTTGCAGGTTTTATACTAAATGTGTATGGATCGGTCAGGGCTTGGAAGAAGTTCTGGGAGGTATTTGGGCATGGAGAAGACCTTGTAGGGGTATTCTCACTTCCAGAAGGCTACTGCAATAGCTGTAACCAATAGGGTTCAGCTCAGGTTCAACTTCTCTTAACATGAATTTTTGTTTATGTGCTTCAATGTGGAATTGAAGTGTTCACATACTCTTTTTAGCTCTTTTCAGTTGAAGAATGTCATCTTTGTAGGAGATGCTTTGAGTTGCTGTTGTTTGTGAGAATTATTTGTAGGAGAAAATTAATAGCCACATATTTACTTACAACAAACTTTTATGTACTTAATTTGATACTGAATATATGAGTGGCCTAGTCATGTTGACAGGCCCGGAGATGTAGCCCGGGAGGGGTGAACTCCATCAACAAACCTTTTGTCTTGCTCTTCATTATGCCTGCATGGATTATGTTTTGTTATGTTCATTATGTTAAGTTACATATGAAGACTAATTCACGAGTTAAAGAGATATTGGAAACCTGTTTGTTTCAAGACCCATTTTTTACCTTACAAAGCGTCGATGCGGTCCTAATTTTTGTTTTAATTAATTTTTGGAGAAGAGGAAGAAATCACATAATCCAATTTCATATCATTCTCATATGTTCAGATACATTATGAATGTAATTTTTCTTCCAACCTACTTTCCAGTAATGGGTTGGAATTAGACACCTGTTCAATTCTTGCCTACCTAGGTCTACCACAATAAACTATGGGAATCCAACTATCGTGACCACTTTTATCAAATTTTCCATTTTTTTATGATTCCATTTCATCAAACTTTATTCAACACAAAACCCCCAAGAATGTCCCGACCTGCTCTGGATTGTCTAGAAAGAGTAATTGGTTGTCTTTGCCCAACTCATGTTCCCCCCCTATATATACCAAACAAGCTTCTTTACAGAGAAGTGGCATATTAGATAATGGGTATCGGAATTACCCTAGAATTAAAAAAAGGAATCTAATGGAGTATGGCCTGAGTTCCTAGTTTCAATTGGTATTTATACCCTTCAAAACTTCAAACATGTTGACAAAGAGTTAATTCCTTTTACTACTTTGAAGTTAAGTACTATTCCTCTGAATATGCATGATCTACATAAGATCATTGAGAATATAACTATCAGCGTTGATATCAAAAAATATGTCCATGAGACTTTTGTATATGATAATGTATTCAAATAATCCCATTCATATCAAAAGGTATGTAGGAGAGCTAAAGAGTTATATCCTTAGCATGATCAAACTTTCATGGTATACATAGATACTAGGAGAGCTCCATTTCCATTGAGTTTACAACTAGAAAAAAAGAAGAATTTGTTGTGGCCCAAGATTCTATCTCTTCATCTCAACATGTTTCTACTCAAAAGACTTCAACATAGGGAACTTCACCTGCAAAACAAACAACTCATGTGCCAAAGAAACTAGTTGTATTAGCAGGTAAAGGGACTTCTACTAATTCTCCTAAGGAACCAAAGTCAGAAAAGGTATTGAGTAGTGAAATGATCAAGGATTGAAAATTATTTCAACAAATAACTTCACAACCTACTAAGAAAACAAGGAAAGAATCAACTAAAACTAGGTTTCCTAGTAAAAATAATGATAAACAACAACTGACAACATCACCAACAAATACTCCAGAAATAACTCTCTTTAATCCTGAAGTGCTAGTTAGAACACCTATCAGTGTGTTCCCTAGCTCTGAACAAGTTTATGATTCAAATCATGATCATCATTTTGAAATATTGTAAACACCACCAGTTGAGGTCTTTTCCAGTATAACACAACATGTTATTATTGAAAGGGGTAAAAAGAAGATAAATACTATTGAGAGTCGTGTTTCGACAACAATAACAGATTCATCAACAACACCTTTCGAGGAAATTTGGGAAGGATCATCAAAGGCTCCAGATGAGGTGTTTGAAGAATTAGCTCAATATGCAATGGCCTATGTAAATGCAAATGTTAATACTACTGCCAAAGTCAAGCAATTTATAAAACAAAAAGTTAAAAGAATACATCAACTAGAAAAGGATTCTTCACACGATAAAGCTCAAATGTAAGCTTAGGTTTCTTCATTCAAAAACCAGTATGAATGTGAGATTAAACGGGAAATTATTCATATTAATGAATTACAAGAGAGGATGAAACAAGCTGAGGCAACTATTTTAGATCTTTCCAAGTTTCAACATGAATCCCATGACCTGAATAACCAGCTACAACATGAGCACCAATTATTCTATTGCAGGTTAGGCACTATGAAGGCTTAGTATAAATTGGTTAATTCTTACTTGGATGATTTGGTTGGCATGGAAAGTTGGTATGATGAAACCAAGCACAAGCTTAATGAGCATTTGTGATGGCAGAAAGATCCCAAGAAGTACTTTCCAAACTTGTCAAGAATTAATGAAATGAACAAATACAAAGTTCTTCATGTCTAAAAAACACACATATGCTTGGTTCAATTTATTATATAGTCTTTAAAATAGGAAAAAATATTATCAGTTGATACAAAGGGGGATCTCTTAGAAGCACATATTTTGAAAACAAAATTGCAAAGTGATAAAACAAAGTCTCGTAATATGATTGAGGAGTTGTCAAATGTGAATTTCAAATTAACCTGGGAATTTCTCATAAATCCTAATGGTTACCTTCAAGTGACTAAGGTCATTAATGGGAAAAGTACTTAGCTACTTCCAGTCTTGCAAACTCCAGTATATAGATTTTAAGTGGCATTAGACCTCACTCACCTCTTGAGTTGGCTCATCTTCTAGAAGTCTATCAATAATGGCAAGCATCCACTCGCTATTCATCAACAACTATTCCTTCGAGTTAAGAATTTATTTTTTTAATTTGAAAAGTTGTAACAATGTTTCTGTTTTGACTTAAGTTTGTTTCTATTTTGTTAAGAGAATATTGGAGATAAATCTACTCTCATGTCTCGTTTATAAACTATTTAAACAACCCTCGAGCCCAGGGCAATAGGTTCTGAAAATTTTGAATAAAAGGTCTAATTGCACTTTTGTACTAGTTTTTTTTCTAAATATAAAATGAACCACTTTTTGATTCCATGTCTCAAACATAGTTACCAATCAAACGGGAACTTGACTGAGTTCTCACTTTTTAGAAGTAGCCAAAAATCATCCGATTTTGAAAAGTGTTTATTCAGAATACACCTTTTTTATGGAGAATATTTTTTAGATTTTAAATTTTCCTAACGAACATTTTTTTTAAATGTTAGTGATTTTCAAGTTGATTTTGAAAAGCGTTAATGCAGTATCAACCCTTTTGTTGGGGGCTTATTTTCGACACTTTAAATTTTTTAATATATTAAGTATGGATATTTTTTTAAAATGTTGGTGATTTTTATGCAGATTTTGAAAAGCGTTTATGAACCATAAACCCTTTTTTTTTTGGGGCATATTTTTGACACTTAAATTTTTTTATGTCTTAAGTAACCACATTTTTTTAAATGTTGGTTTTTTTATTTAAATGTTGGTTATTTAACCATTTTTCAAGTTGTGTTCTTCTTCTTCTTCTTCTTTCCTAAGATGCTTGTTTTTTAAGGTTGTTTCCAGTTTGTAGTTTTTATTTTTCCTCACAATGTTGTTTTGTAATGATTTTTTTTTTGAAAAGTTGAAAAAAATAAAAATAAAATTTATGATTCTTTATTTATTTATTTATTATGTATCGTTAATTAATACTTCAATGCACATAAAACAATTGTCACTAAAAAGATAATAATTTTAAACATTTGACAAAAAAAATATACATTTTGCATATAGATATAATTATAAAAATATACATTCCACGACTTTTTTGCTGAAAATGACATGTCAAATAAATGATTTTTACGGAAAAAAAAATGCACCGCAAAAAGTTTTAAAGGTACCAATTTTAATGAATTTTTTGTCTAGAGATCATAACATTTGTTTTTTTTTTTTTCAAAAATAATGATTCACATAGAATTTTAAGTAAAAACAAGAGCTACATATTAGCTAATACCTGTCGCTTACTTTACATATAGTTAAAATGGAGTTTGGACTACTAACATGTTATTGATCAATTAAATCCTTGATGAAAAAATAGATATGAAAGTGAAAATGTTGTGTTAAAATGGTGCTTTTTGGTGAGCACCCTACCTCATTGGTTGTAATGAAGCTCTATAACTTTATTTCTTTGGTAGTGTTTCATTCAAATTGATATGGAGAAACTTAGTTTCAATTGAATGAGATGTGAATTCTAGGAAACTTGTTTTGCATGAACATTTGTCTCCTACAATGTTCATGGGCATTGTACATGATTGATATAGAGATGAATGTAATTGTGTTTATGGCAGTGAAGACAAGGGATATGGAACAAAACTTTTATTGTTATCTCTCAAATTATAATTTCCATTATTCAATTCTAATATACTAACTTTAACTATAAAGAAAATCATAATTTCTGCAACGCATACTTATCCTATACTATAATATTAAACGAGAAACATTATATACCACAAATAAATTTTAATGAGTTAGAAAATCATATATCAATATGATCAACTGCGAACAACTTTTATTGAGTGAAATGGATTAGAAAATCAAATACCAATATGCTCAACTACGTAGATGAATAGTGATATTTAAAAAGAAACCTAGACATTAATATAAACAAAAGGGTATACACAATTTAAATGATTCCTCTTCAAAAATACTTCTAAAATAAGACTATGGGTGATAGAAATAATTTTTACAGCAGGGGCCATTCCCAACCATTCTCGTAGGGCCACATAACAAAAAACCTTGAGAGACAGTTGTTAGGAAGCTCACTGCACAAGCTTGAGGTGACCTCATAGCTTGAGCTTCAAGTCCTTCATATGCGACCTGTGGGATTCGAGCACAAAAGCCATCTGCCTTAAAAGACCATCCATGATAGGAGCATCGAAGTTATTCGTTCCCATCCAATCTCCCTTCCTACAATCAACAATAATAATTATCATTTAAATTACTCCAATCCCATAACAACTAATCTTTGTGTATAACATAAATAATAGCAATTTATCGAGAGATGAGCAAGTCTATGGGGGCACTTGTCCTCCAAGGCTTTCCAATTTCCCCCAACATCCCGTCAAAGAACAATATCAAGACCCAAGAGCTGGAAAGGTGTGGGAATCTTGGGGTCCAGGTCTTCAATTAAAGAAACCAGATACGAATGATCTCTCCATATAAATTTCCCACTCTCCTCCTCTGCTTCACACCCTTTGTCAAATTCTTCAGCAGAAGAAGAGCCAAGAATGGTGGGCGGAGCTACAGTTGCAGAAACCACATGTAAATCCTGCCTCCTTGTAGCAAAATTCTTTCTTTTTCTTCTTATATATTGTTCTTTAGCTTTCAAGAATGAGAAATTGCAGGCTCCCTTGGATTTATTATTACATTGGCTGCCAATTTTGGGCAAGAAAGTGGTGAATCCAACAGAAGTTCCATTGATTAATGCGTCCATTGTGTATTACAAAAATCTGCAATGGATTGTGTGATGGCGTGCAAATGAATTCAGAGTATTTAGTCATCTTCTTCAAGTTGTCGATCCCTCTTGATTGTGCATTATGCATGGATTTTTCGATTGTGTTTTCTTCATATCGAAAAAAACAACAAAGCATCAGAGAAAATGGGAAACAGAAAAGGGAAAAGGAAACAATAGCAGACATTGCTGCAAATAGGGGGAGGATGCATGGTAGTGTTTCTAGTGGAATGAAAATATGAAAGACAAATAGTTGTTGTGAAGGGAAAAAAATAAAGTCAAATTAAAATTAAAAAATAAAACTATGATTAATGGAATTGGAATTGAAAATATAGAATAAAAAAACATAGAAAAAGACAAGAAATAAGTATAAGTCAAATTAAAAAGTAATAAAATTAATATATATATATATATATATATATATATATATATATTGGAATAATTTTTTAATAATTTTTTCATCTTTAAAAATTGTCCTCTTAAATTGAAAATATGGAGAAAAATCTATAATTCATGAAAATAGAAATAATAGAAAAAGGAAAAAAAAAATAATAAATAAAAAAGTTAAATAATAAATAAATAAAACTAAAAACTAAAAAATTAGTAACTAATAGAAAAATGGAATTTACAAATAAATAAATTTAAATAATAATAAAAAATAACAAAAATTGAATTCCCAATGTTAAATTATGGATAAGCCATAGAAATTTTTGGTCAAAGTCAAATTAATGGAACAAAATAAATAAATATTGTTAAAATAAATAAATAAACAACGACTTTAAAAAATAAATTAAAGCATCAAATTAAAACTAAATGGTTTAAAATTAAATAAACTAAAAAAAGAACTTTTAAAACAAATACTTGATAATAAACAAAACTAAAAAAAAATATGGGGAAAAAATTAAAACATTATAAATCAATAAAATCAAAATTTATTAAAAAAAATTAGAATAAGAAAATTAAAAAATTGAATATATATATATATATATATATATATATATATATATTAAGCAAAGTCTTTTGGTAGAAATCACATAAGAGAAATTTTTGGCCAATGTGTTTTGAACCAACAAGTGTGGTTCATGATCAAGACCAGATGAAGAGGTAGAGAATGACAAAGGCTTAAATAGAGAGCAAAGTAGAAACCAAAATTTCAAGTAACGGTTATATTTGAACAATAATATTTAAATTATGATATGAATTTATTAATATACTAAAAACAAATATTATTAAGTAATGACTATATTAAACGGCTAGTTTTTGAAAAAAAAAAATTAAATTATGATATTAGTTTATTAATTTATTAAAAACGAATATTAATAAGTAACGACTATATTAAATGCCAAAATTTCAAGTAACGGTTATATTTGAACTATAATATTTAAATTATGATATTAATTTATTAATATATTAAAAACAAATATTATTAAGTAATGACTATATTAAATGGCTAGTTTTTGAAAAATAATATTTAAATTATGATATTAGTTTATTAATTTATTAAAAACGAATATTAATAAGTAACGACTAGTTTTTGAAAAATAATATTTAAATTAATTTATTAAAATAAAATATTATCTAAAAAAATTAACTAACTAACTAACTAACTAACTAACAAGAATAAAAAAAATCAAAGTCAAACTCCAAACAAGGAGGGAAGTTAATAGTTTTTTTTTTTGAAGGAGTCAAGACCCTAATCGTGACAAGATCATTTAATAAATAAAAACAAATAATGGAAAATAAATAAAATAAAACAAAAATATACACAAGTCAACAGAAAAAGAAAAAGAAAAAGAAAAGAAAAAAAAAAAAAAAAAATATATATATATATATATATATATAAAGAAAAGTAATCAATAAATAAAACATGGTCAACAATAAAATATGGGGCTGAGGTCCATTAAACAAATAAAAAAAATACTAAAAGGAGTTAAGAACGAATAGATTAAAAAATATATATTTAAAAAAACCTAAAATTAAATAATTAAAAAAAACACATAACCATTTAAAATAAAAATAAAAAAATACAGTTATTCTAGCCTTAGCCCGTGATATTTTGTGGTCGTGGAGGTGGATGGTCAATTCCCGAAATAGACCCTCCACCCGCACGGTTTCCCAGGGGTTGCGGGTCAGGGCCTTAGCAGCTTTGCCTAGTTGCTCATGGCTCTTGTTCGCGACCCTTAGGTAGTCCTTGGTCTCAAGTTGCTCAGGCCCTGGCCTGCGGCCTCTAGGCAGTTGTGGGGGTGGTGGGCCAATTTCTGGGAATCAACCTGCTACCCCCACAATAGCCCAAGGGTTGTGGGCCAAGGCTAGGAACAAATTTTATGCATTTTATTTATTTATTTATTTATTTTTTTAAATATATATGTATATATATATATATATATGTTTTTTAATAGTTATATATATATATAATTTATATTTTAATATAATTTATTTTATTTATTGTTTTTTAATTTCTATTTTTTTTCCCATGGAAAAAGTCGTAATTTCTATTAATTTATAAGAAATTACATTTTGTAGATGCCGAGGCATATGCATATGGAGGCATGTTTGCCTATCAAGATACATGAAACTGTCTAGATAATGAAAAAACTTAACTACTAATCGTTGTTACTCCACGCAGGGAGTCTGTAATCAACCATATTGTATCTATACTTCCCTCAACAGAAAGAGGGAAAAAGGTTCAAAATTGTATCATCTCTGCGCAGAGAGAGATATTTTATGTACCAAAACCAAAACTGTTGTATATACAGTCGTTAATAATAGATATGAGCAAAACATAATTTGTGCAATGAGATCAACAAAATATTGGGCTTATAGCCCAAATTGTCCATGTTCTACAAAAGGTCTGTGGTAATATTGATGGTAAGTACCATCAATTTCCTCCTGTATCAACTAGTCATTGCTCTGTAGATGCGCTGCCTCTTTTGAAAGTTGATCAGCCTCCGAGTTTTGTTCCCTATAAATATGTCGACAGACAAAGGAGTCATATGAGGCTATCAATCTACGAGCTTCTCCTAGAATATGCCTCAAAGTATATGCATTGCAATGTGATGTATTGTTGAGCCAATTACACACAATTTTTGAATCACCAAACAATTGAAGATGTCTGCACTGATGTTCTAATGCAAAGTGTATAAGATGTTTTGCTGTACAGAGTTCAGCAAAGTTGTTAGTACCCCTGCCCAGGTTTATTTGAATTCTAAATCTGTGTGATTCGTTTAGGTAAAGTATGGCTCCCCCACCACATCCTGCTTCGTGAGCAGAACCATCAAAATATGCCCATGGTTTGGTTTTGTCTATGATTTCAGGTATGATGGTGCACGGAGGGGCTATGGTGTCATCCTCAAGAAGGAGATCATAATCAGCAATAGAATGAAGTACAATGGTAGGCCAGAGAGGGTCCTTGAGGTTGAAAATGGAGTGGTTTCTAGCTATCCAATGGCCCAACAGGCTAGGAGAGGCATGTTCCTGGCTTTTCCTTTGTGGGCTTGGCACTAGGAGTTCCAGGCCTCATGAATGTTGTTACCGTGCCAGGGGCTTAGGGAAGGGTAGTGTGCAGTAATATAGTTCCAAAACTCCTTAATGGACGGGCAGTTCAGGAAGAGATGTTCGGTATTCTCTTCATCAAGTTGACAAAGATGACATCGGAAAGGGCCATGAAAGGTTCTTTTCATCAGATTGGCACCAGTAGGGATCTTATCAAATAGAATGTTCCACATTAATAGGCGGGTACGAGGGGCAGCCTTGAGTTTCCAAGAAGATCTCCAGTTCGGGTCAATAGATAGAGGTTTATGGGGGTCCATAAGTCTGATGTATCCTTCTTTAGGGGAATATGTTCCGTTTTTTGCGAAAGCCCAAATAATTTCATCCGGTTCCTCTGTCAGTTGGATATGTGCCTGTGAGAGAGCTTCAATGTATTGTTGCCAGTCAATTCGCCATTGCTCATGGATATCCAAATCGTGTGCCGATTTCCATGCCTGATGAAGGACGGTGGAATTATTGCGATTGCCAATGTGCTTGATGTAAATGATGCCCCTGTAATTTAGGAATCTTATCAATTCAACTGGCAACTTGTGTGCATTCCCACATCCCACCCAAGGATCCGTGCCTATACGGACTGCATTTCCTTCATTTATTCTCCAGGTAATTCCTTGTCGCAATAGAGGAAGCGCATTCATCATTGCCTTCCATATGTTGGAGATATTACTGTGCGTGGGGTGTGTCTGCCTAAACCAATCCATCAAATTCATAGGCCAGATGTATTTTGCATGAGCAACCCGAGACCAGAGGCTATTAGAGGTAATGAGTTGCCAGCCAAGTTTAGCAGCCAAGGCTTTCGAAAAAAGTTCAAGTCTTTTTATGCCCCATCCTCCCCATCGTTTTGGTAATGCTATTCTATCCCATTTGACCCAAGCAAAATTTTTTCCAGGTTGATTACCCTTCCATAAAAATCTGCAACATATACTTTGGAGCCTGTTCAGAATGCCTTTCAGTATCCATGCCAGAGTCATCCAGAACACAGGAGTGGCCTCAATAACTGCCTTGATCAGGATTAATCTGCCGGCCTGCGAAAGGTATTTATGGTACCAGATTTGTAGGCGTTTTTCCACCTTTGCAATAAGCCACGTCCAGTCTGCAATCCTATATCCGAGAGGCTTTAAACGGAAGCCCATGTATTTGAGCCCATCTTCCAGGTTGAGTGCAGAGAAAGGAAAACGCTCGGTGGAGTAAATGGTCTCATGCTGAGAGCAACCGCTTATGGTAATGGTAGATTTTCCCGCATTAATCATCATCCTGGTAGCTTGTTGAAAGAGTTTGAAGATGTTATACAGAATTGAGGAGTCGTCGATGCTTCCATTTAAGAAGATCAGCACGTCATCAACAAATAAGAGATGGGTCAAATAGAAGTTCTCCGAAATCTTAATGCCAACCAACTGATTTCTGTTCCGGGCAGCAATGATGGATCTGCTTAGGCCTTCCATAATTAATAAAAAAAGTAGAGGGGAGAGAGGGCAACCCTGCCTGAGCCCTCTCTCGGATAAGAAGAAAGGAGTAGCTTCCCCATTAAGTAAGACACTGTAAGATACATCCTTGATGTAGCTCATGATCCATTTAATGTATGCGAAAGGGAAACCTAGATGAGTCAATATTAATCTGATATAGAGCCAATTTGCTCTATCAAATGCCTTGGATAGGTCCACCTTTAATATCATGCCCTTATGCTTCTTTGTCTGTAGAGTGTGGAGCAATTCCTGTGCAGTGGCAATCGCCTCATGTATTTGTCGATGCTGGAGAAAAGCAAATTGCTCGGGAGATATATGCCTAGACAGTATGGGCTTCAGGCGATTTGCGATGATCTTAGCAATGATTTTATACAGGCAGTTACAAAGAGAGATTGGTCTGAAATCATTAAAGGAGGTAGGGGAATCAGATTTCGGAATGAGGGCAATAAAAGTAGATTTGATGGCCGAGGGGATATTGCCACTTCTTCTACAATCCTCCATGATCCTGAGTAAATCATCCCCCAGGATGTCAAAGAAAGCGATATAGAATTCAATGGTCCACCCATCCGGTCCAGGGCTCTTGTCTTTTTTAAACCATTTAATGGTGGCCTCAAGTTCTTCCTTCGACACGTCCATCATCAGATTCTCTGAGTCCTCCTGTTCTACAAATCTAGGAAAGAGTTCTACAACCCGCATTATCTCCAGGATGTTCACCTCTCGAGGTGCCTTGTAGATGGACTTGAAGTGCTCATTGGCGAGCCTGGCCAAACCCTGTTGATCTGATACCATTTGGCCCTGATCATTTTGTAGCTCCCAGATAGTGTTAATGGCTTTCATACCATTGGAAAATTTGTGATAGAACTTAGTATTGTTGTCCCCCTCTTCCAGCCAGATGGCCCTGCTTCTGAGGCGCCAACTCTCCTCTCTTTCCTTCAAAATTTGGGAACGCTTTGAGACAAGTGTAGTGTATAGGTCCTTGTTGGCAGGTGATAGAAAGGTACCATTTGACAAGTCCTCATATTTGGCAATGGCTTGTTCTACCTCCTTCAACATATTATCATCATTTATACGTTTCTGATGTGCCCAATCTCTGGAGATCTTCTTAAGTTCAGACAGCTTGCTTATGAAACCAATAGAGTGTTCTTCCTCGTCCAAAATGGGGTTGGTTCTCCATCATTCAGATACCAGTTGTATATAGGAGGGGTCCTTGAGCCAGGAGGCATTGAACTTGAAGGGGCTTTTAATCTTCGGGATGTTATCTGATAGTTCCAAATATATGGGACGATGGTCAGATATGCCTCCAGAGCCTACCCACTGCCTAATGCGGGGATGGTGGGTAAGGAAGACCTCTTTGATAAGGAATCTGTCAAGCCTTCTAGCAAGACTGTGATCGCCACTTCTGTTGTTTGTCCAGGTATACTGGATTCTGATAGGAGGTATGTCAACCCATTGATGCTCTTCGAGTAAGGAGGAGATCGTGTCGGAAAGGCTGTCCACCTAGGCCAAGTGACCCCATGATTCACAGTATCCCAATGAGAAGTTCAGGTCCCCTCCCAGGATGATATTATCTGCCCGAAATAATTCGGAGTCGAGCAGGGTCCTCCAAAATGTTTCCCTCTCCACACAAGGGCCATATACATTAATGATACGGATATCAGTACCAAGAGAGTGGGCGAATAAGTCCATACCAATGAAACCTCTGCCCCCCCAAGAATTCCGGAGCACCATGGATTTGTTACAGAAACCAATAGCAGTACCTCCCGATCTCCCAGATGCGTCCATGGCATGAAAGGTCCAATTCGGCAGCCAAGAGTTGAGGATAGGAATAAGGGAGGCAGCCGAGCAGAGGGTTTCTTGTAAGAAAATTATATCCAACTCTGTCGAAGTGAGCAGTCTTCTGAGGGCTAGTTTTTTGGGGGGGCTAGCAACCCCACGGCAGTTGAAAGATAGGAATTTCATGGAGGGTGAGGCTGAGGACCGTCCCTTGCTCTAAGGGCCCTGTCAATGGTTTGTTGTTGCCCAAGGGAAACTTCTTCACCCGTAGTGTGTCTGGCTTTAGTGAGTCGGGAGGGGCGTCCCCTGGACGATTTATGGGAAGTCGGGGGGCAAACAGGGTCAATACCAATCGCATCTACACCCTTATCCTTAGATCTGGAGTGGAGAGGGTACCGGGGGGAGATAGGGGGAGAGAGGGGGGGATGGAGGGGGAGGAGGAGGAAATCAAGGATGGGATGCAGAGGGGAGGAATGGGGGAGGGAAGGGGAAGGGAGCAAAGGAGAGAGGAGGAAGGGATAAAGCCCAGGGAAAACGGAGGCACAGGAAAGACAATTGAAGGGATGAGAGGGGAGGAGGTACCCATGCAAGAGAGAGATGCAATAACATGAGATAATCCAGATACAGAAGGAGAGGCAGGGAAAAACATACCCGTAGTCGAGGTGATGTCCCTTGCTGTACCCGAGCTCGATGGAGGAGGAGGCGAGGAAGGAATGGAGTCCGCTGGTCGCTTGTCCGATGCCGCTTTGTCGGGGGTACCCAGGGTATCCCTTGATTTTTCAGGTACATGATCATCCTTGTGCTGAGAGGGGCTCCCATCCGTCTGCTCAGTCTCCTGTCTCTGCTCAAAACCCCTATTTTTATGCAGAAGAGGGCAATCCTTGTATAAGTGTCCTACTTTATGGCATCTGCGGCAACGATACGGGATGCCTTCATAATCAATAATCTACTTTCGGGATGTGTCCCTCCACTGTATGGTGATGAATTCCTGAAGCCCTCCTCTTGTGTCAAGATTGATTAGGATGCGAGCGTATGCCATCATACCCGTGTGAAGGTATGACTTGTCGTACTCCATGTAGGTGCCAATAGCATTGCCGATCCGTCTGAAGATGTCCTCAGACCAGTATTGTAAAGGGAGACCCGGAAGCCGAATCCATACAGGCCCTATGCCAATCTGTTCAGTCTCAGGATCGAAGAGGGGCATCCACCGTTTCAACAGAACTGGGGCGTGCTCGAAGTGCCAGTAGGAGGATAGTACCCTGTTTGTATGATCGGCACGAGCGAATCTCAAAGCGAACCATCCCCTCACAAATGTCTGCATGAATGGGATGTCAACTAGATGGTGACCCCATACCTCTGCAGCCCAGGCCTTCAAGCGAGTGGCCGAGTAATTCCTTCCTCTGATGCGACCGACCAAGACTCTGTCTGCAAAGTCCATAGCTTCTCCCCACTGAATGTCCTCTTCTAATCTCAGGAAAATGTCATCTACCTTAGATTTGAAGCACTTATACTTCTTCTTGGTCCCTTGTGGGGGAGGTGGATGCGATGCCCTGTTAGGAGGAGGGTCCGAAGACTCAAGGGGAGGGCAAGGGTTTGACGAGGAGGCGGGTAGACCGTCAGCCGAAAGATGTATGGTACCGGCGAGAGGCGGGACAGCGGAAAAACAACCAGAAGGGGGAGCAAGGGTAGATTGAAGATGTGAAATGACAGAAACCTAGTCACCGGTGGGAGAACTCGGGGGATAATGCCAGAGGTGGGGGGTCTAAACCAGGGTTAGGGTTTAGGCAGGCAGAAACAAACCCTAGTGATGACGGGGATGCCGGAGGGGTGGATAACGATGGTCAGGTAGGGGGATCGTCCGATAGGACCACCGGGGGCCGAGAGGGTTCAGCCAAAGAGTAGCCAGAGCTGTAAAAGCTTGCCGACGTGGGAAAGGAGGAGTGCCAGATGGAAACCCCCTCTAGTGGGTCTTCGGAATAATGCACGGCATCTAAATCTTCCATGTCGACAGCTACACCTTGAAACGGAGGACACCTCGTAACTGCAGGAAAAACAGAGAACAGAAAAACCTGGACCAGTCAACCAGGTAATAGGAACAGACCGCGAGGAGAGGTGGTTAGTAACGGAAAAACCTCCGAGGAACACGTTCGGTACAAAGCCACCGGTGAGGCGAGACCGTCTCAGGTAGAAAGCTGAAGGTGGTAACAAACGAAAGCAACAGAGCAGGTTACAGCGGCCGTCCGGGAATAACCGCTGCAGAAACGAAACCCTAACGGAAATCCTCTTTCACAGTCTCCATCCTCTTCCTCTCTATGTCTTGTTCTATCATTTTTTAATTTCTATTATATATATATATATATATTTTTTTTTTTTTTTTCTTTTTCTTTTTCTTTTGGTTTTTTCTTTTGTTTTTTATGTTTGAATTTTCATTAGTTATGTGAGATTTTTTTTTATTATGGTTTTTTTTTAACAATTTTTTATATTTGATTTTTTTTTGTTAATTTTAATTTTAAATTTACGTTTTTCAATGTTTTAATTTTATTTATTACTTTATTGGTGTAAGGGTTGTCTCAATGTTCGACTAACAATCCGACCCCAATATGTGTCAATTTGATAGTTGATTTTTCAGTTTCTGTTACATTGAATCGAGTTTGCTTCCACTATGTGTTAATTTGATGGTTGTTTTTTAAGTTTTCATTGCAGTGAGTCATGTATGCCCCCATTGTGTGTCAATTTGGTTGTTGATTTTTAGGTTTTTGTCGCAATGTGCCAAGTTGTCTTAGGTTAATATTTTAAAAGAACTATATTTTTACATTTGGTATAATGAATTTTTGTTTAAATATTTATTTTTAAGGTTTAATTTAGTCATTATATTTGATCTTGAAATATGTTGAAAATCTAAGGTTTGTTATAGTCATGATATTTGTCTTTAATTCCATGGCTAAAAAATGTTTAAATTTTAAGGTTTTTTGGAGTCATGATATTTTATCTTTAATGCCATGGTTGAAAATGTCAAAATTTTAACGTTTTTTCAGTCATGATATTTATCTTTGACACCATGTTCGATTTTTTTTGGAATTTTTAGGAGTTGTGCTATTTTATCTTCAACGTATTGTTCAAAACTATTGGAATTTTAATAATTTTTGGAGTCTTGATATTTTACTTTTAATGTCATTGCTAAAAAAATGTTAGAATTTTAGCCAACATCGACATTTTTTTTCATGCTTAATGTGCAAAGATTTTATTTGATGTTATTGTTTAAAAGCAAAACATGAAATTTTAACTAAAAAAAAGTTTTCATGCAGCATCAAGTTGCATATGTTTTTTGTGCAAAAAAAATTGGTTTTTACTGCCATTTTTTATAAAAGTTGGAAATTTATCTCGAAGAAGAAGAAAAAAACAAAAAAAAAAAAAAAAAAAAAAAAAAACCACTTTTCATTTTTGGGTTATTTTTTTTCATGTGTTTTTTGGGGTTTTTTAGCTAGAGTTCTCGTTTTGATGTCACAGTTCTCATTTGATCGGTAACTAAATTCTCAACAAAGCAGAGTAGAATTGGTACTATTATTGATTTTTTTTTACTTAAGCTTTCGATTTGAATTGTTCAAGTTTATTTATGTTTATAATTGAAAAATTCAATAATTCACATTGTCTTGTTGTATCTGTCATTTATAAGCATAATAATTCGATATTATATGTGAATGTTGTTCATATATGAATTCAATTAACTATTTAATCGAATCCATTATCATTTACATTCTTTTTTGGTCAAATAAGAGTGGAGCCTTCTATTAACCACAAGAAAGATTACATAAGATACATGTCTTTACAAATATAAGGACCATCAAGGGCTAACCCTATGAAGAGTAACCAATTACATAACTTGAAATAAACCTGACACCCTCAACCTGAGGCTTACAAAATAAGTCACCATCCATGATCCAACCCGATGGCCATTCAATGAGACCCCCAGTGATCTGACTGTTATTACAGAATTCGCTTCAAAGGTGAGCTCGGTCTTTATCAGCTTTACGGATTTGGCAGGGTAAATAAACAGTCAAAGTGTAAAACTTCGGGTCCATTTTTGGACCTAGCCTCCTCCTATGTTGAGGCCCGATGTCCTTTCGATCTAGATCCTGTGAGATCCGATGGTCACGAACACTGTCATCTCAGCAACATGCACCCCTTTTACCTGGTTCACGGACCCGATAAGGATTGTGAGCCGTTATTTTATAAATGTTCGGGTCCGGTGTGAAACTTAAGCTCCGATCACTTTGAGAACCCAAAAACCACACGATTAAGCCCCTATTGATCTGACGATCCTTCAAGATACCAGAATAGAAACCTGCACGATCTTTACCTTCTTTTCGGACTCGATGAAGATTATAAACCACGAATCTAAAAAACTTTGGGTCCGCTTGAATAGTTAACCTTCGATTACTTTTCCACCCGATGGCCATTCGATGATGAACGCTGTCAAGATCTGTGGTTGATGACCTTCTAAGATGCCTGCTGTTTACCAAGTGCCTCTCCCCTGTAGAAAGCTTTGTTTTGAGCATTTTCCTTCTCTTTATCTTTTTTTCTTTGGGGATCAATGGTTAAGAATGACTTACGCTTCCGCTTTCTCCTGCTACCACTAGTCTTCCTTCTTTTTCATTCCTAATAGTTTGGAAGTTTTCCATGTCTTTGGCCACCTGTCTTTGGCAATCCTCATGCAATTTCCCCGAGGGTGTCGAATCCCAAGCATACCTGCTATAACTTTCCTTGTAAGACACTCCTTCATTCGCCAGACGATCAACTAGCATATTGGCTTTTCTTTGCACATGAACGAAGCTGGTCGTTCTCAGGGTTTGTAGGTGGGAGTGAATTCGCTGAAAGACCTGCAAGAGCTACCAATGTTTTGAAACTTTTCCAGGTGCTTTTCCATTACAAATCTTCTTGGCCGCATTAATAACTAGTTCAGAGTCTGCTTCAATGATGACATTATGAGAGTTTGACTCAATTAGTATTTCCAGGCATTGCTCTAAGGCCATGAGCTCTGCCATGTTATTAGTGGCAATCCCCAAATGACTATGAAAGATGTCCTTTATGCACCCCTGCTCATCTCTGATGACCCCGCCAAAACCAGCCATCCCTGGGTTACCTTTAGAGGCTCCATCTATGTTAATTTTCAAGAAACCATGAGGAGGAGGTTGCCAAAAGTCTTTACCAATGTTTATCTGGCTCACATCTTTGTGTATGCTCTGGGGAACTAGCACATGGAGGCCCAACTGCAGCAGTATACTAGCGTCCTGGGGCAGAGTTAGGTTCTCAGGAGGTCTCCCTAACATGGCACCAACAGTGTCTTTGAGCTGTCTTATTATTTGTGCAATAGTGTTCTGGGTTGAGCTAGTTTTGTTCTTGAAAATCCTGCCATTACATTCTTTCCAGACATCCCAGATTAAGAAGCCTGGAACCAGAGTCCAAGCTTTGTTGATGATCTCATTACCTAAGAAGTCTTTTCTCCAATTCTTCAAAGTGTTGGTAATATTGAGGCCATCCCTATCAGTTTGTCTGAAGACTGAGGCCACCCAATCCCACAAGGTAGAGGTGAATGGGCAGAGGTTAAGTAAGTGTTCCATCGTCTCCTCTTGTGAACCACATAGATAACATTTGGATGGGCCAACAAAACCTCTCTTCAGAAGATTTTCCCAAGTTAGAATTTTCTTTTGTTGAACCAACCACATAAACAACTTTATTTTCATCCAATGCGGGTTCTGCCAAAGGTCCTTCCATACCTTATCAGGGTTTTAACAATCAAACCCTATGGCTATCCGTTTGGATTCTTTGAGGTTAAGGTTACCTTCTGTGTTTCTTTCCCATCTAAGTTAGTCAGACGAGGATGATACCAAAATCTTCCTCTGTTCCAAATCCATAGTAAGAGAGTCTGCTTGAGCTTTCAAAGGGCTCTCTTCCCTGTAGCCTAGATCCTTCCATATTCTCCATTTTCCATTATTCCTTACCTGATCCCAGAAGTCACTTACCATGCATAAAC
This sequence comes from Pinus tabuliformis, assembly GCA_031772625.1. Taxonomy (NCBI): domain Eukaryota; kingdom Viridiplantae; phylum Streptophyta; class Pinopsida; order Pinales; family Pinaceae; genus Pinus; species Pinus tabuliformis. Next base: position 480,199,493 of record CM062815.1, read on the forward strand.
CTTTGTTGTCAGTATCATTCTTGAGATCGGTTAGTTCTTCCCTAAACAGGTTTGGTTCTTGCTGCCAGTTGTCCTCCCAGAATTTTGCCAAGTTCCCAACTCTAATCTCCCAGAAGTTGTGCTGTTGGACAACGTCTCTATTTTTCCAAGCAAGATTCCAAATGTGGGAGCCCTTGATAAGCCCAGACATTTGAACATGATCCCTCTCTTGCCAATTATTTGCATATTTTTATTTCCAAAGCTTAGCCCATGGGGTTGCCGATTCCTTAAGCCACCTCCACCAAAACTTTGCACCCGAAAATTTGCTGAGGGTTTCAAGGTCATGAAGCCCCAAACCTCCATGGGCCTTAGGTTTGCAGAGCTTATCCCAAGCTACCAAATCTCATTTGAATGTTCCTGATCTGATGCAAAACTCCTTTAGGAGCAGGAAGAGATGACATCATGAAAATGGGTATGGCCTGCAGGACAACTTTTGTGAGCACAAGGCGCCCCACTAAATTCAAATATCTGCATGTCCATTTCTTGACCCTATCCTGCAGTTTGTTAATGACTGGCTCCCACACTCCCCTGCTTAGAGGTTTGTCTGTAAGGGGCATTCCAAGGTACTTAGAGGGTAACTGTTCCCTTTGGAACCCTAGAATTCTGGTAAGGTTTCTTTGAATAGCAATGTCAGTGTTAAAAAAGAAAACTTTTGATTTGTCAAGGCTTACCTCTGTACCAGTGGCCATAACAAAGTCATTCAAGATTTGGCTTCCTTGACCGTGGGAATGCCCTGCAGCATAGTGTCATCCACAAATTGTTGGTGAGTTGAAGCAGCTCCATCTATGGTGAGTTTCAAACCCTGGATTCTTCCCTCAGCACTTTCCATTTTTATCACTCTTCCTAGCCCTTCCATCATGAGCACAAAGAGGAAGGGGGAGAGCGGATCTCCTTGTCTTAGACCCCTAGAAGGCATGAAGGTTCTGGAGGGTGAGCCATTAAGCAGGATTGAAAAACTAGCCGTGGATACAAGGGCCATAACCCATCTGATCCAATTGTGATCAAAACCATAAGCTTTCAACACTACCCTGATGTAAGACCAGCTTAGCTTGTCATAAGCTTTTGCTAGGTCAAGCTGTATGATCATACCAGCTTGCTTGTTACTTTTAAGAGAGTGTACCATCTAATGAGCTTGTATGATGTTGTTGAGAATCTGTTCTCCTTCCACATAACTAGTTTGCTCCTCTGAGACAAGAGCTGGAAGAAGGGGCTTGAGTTTGTTGGCGATCACTTTGGAAATAATTTTGTACACCACATTACATAAAGCTATGGGTCTGAATATGTCCGGTGTCATAGCTTTTTCCTGCTTTGGAATCAAAGCTATGAAAGAGGCATTGAGAGCCTTTAGGACCGATTTGGATCTTCTTGAGTCTTCCACTACATCAAGGATGTCTTGTTTGACTGTTTCCCAGCATGCTTTGAAGAAGTCCACATTGAAACCAATCGGGCCAGGAGCTTTCCCATTTTGCATCTTGTTGATAGCTTCACTAACCTCATCTTCAGACACTGGCCTATTAATATTATGATTGTCTTCCCTTGTTACAAGCTTGGGAATGTACCTTGTGAGTTTGTTAATGAACAATGACCTCACTAAGAGAGGCTCCTTTGCAATGCTAAGGAAGTGTTGTACTAGGACAGATTCCATTTCTTTGTGGGTGACGAGCTCATTCCCTTGAAGATCTCTGAGTTTTGAAATTCTGTTATGTGACTTGTGACTCAAATTTGATTTATGAAAAAACGTTTTGTTTCTTTCCCCTTCTCTAATCCATTTAACTCTCAATTTCTGTCTCCAAAAAATCTCCTCTTGCCTGCACCTATCATCTCATTCCTTTTGAAGAGAATCATCTTGAGTTTTCCCTTCCTCGGTAAAACCATCTGTGATTATGAGCTGAATAATACCTTGAAGTTTCTGTTCAACTTCTTTTTTGGCTTTGAAAATGTTACCAAACTGTTTTTTGTTCCAGTCTTTGAGTCTGGCCTTGATGTGTTTAAGTCTTTGTTGTAGCATGTACATTTTAGTGCCTTGAAAGGGAAAATCTTCCATCCACCATTTCTCAATGTTGCTGGTGAAGTCAGGGTGAGAGAGCCAGACATTTTCAAACCTAAAAGGTTTGTTCCTCGGTGTACCCATAAAAGTGGCTTCAAGCTAGACAAGCCAATGGTCTGAGCCTCCAAAAGGAAGGATTAAAGCTGACATGTTAGGGCCTGTGAGAAATAGGTCCTCTGAGATCATGAATCTATCTAGTTTAGAGGCAACTTGAGAAGCCCCTCCTCTCTTGTTGTTCTAGGTGAAAGTACCATTTATTGTTTCAGCATCCACTAATCTCATGTTATTTATGAAGTTTTGGAAGGCAATGGAGTCTCTGCCTAGTGTTCTGGTACCCCCTTTTTTCTCTGTGAGAGATGTGATCATATTGAAATCCCCTGCCAGAATCTAGGGCATATCAGGATATCTCTCTCTTAGCTCCTCAAGGGAAGTGAGAAGCTTGATTTTGTCTTCTAATTTTTGAGGACCATAGACATTTGTAATCATGTAAATCTCCTTATCACCCACAGGTTGTATTACCAACGAAAGATAGTTCCTAGATGCTTCTGCATCCAGGATTCCAAATTTTTGGGGATCCCAAAGCATAAGAATCCCTCTTGCCGAGTTGTCTGCCTTTACCTCTAGATACTCATACCTGCTTAACCATTTGCTATGTATTTCTCTGATTTCATCCATCGAGAACTTTGTTTCCTGAATGAAAACCATATTTGGTTTTTCTTCTTTTATTCTACTGGTGAGATTTCTTTGTTTCCTTTTACTTCCTAGGCCCTTAATATTTCAGGTTGTAAGCTTCATTAAGAAAGGTTTATAAAAGAGTAACTGGTAAGATGTTTCATCTTACCTGAGTTGATCATGAGTTTTCCACATTCTGTCAGCAGCTCATTCTGTCTCTTCCTTCCTCTTTTCCTACCTGGGTTCTTGGAAGAGTGCCCTGGTGTATCCTCCATTGTCTTCATCCCTCTATTTTCCTGGCTGTCATGGTTTCTTTTGACTCTAGAACTCTTAGCTTGGGATCTCCATAGGAAGAGCTGTTGAACCTTGTCAAACTCCTCTTTTGGCAGGGAGTCAATTCCTTTGGTAATACCCTGCTCCAGAAACTTTTCTAGATCCAAGTTCTCCCTCTCAAGAATCTCCTGTAGATCATGGTCCTCCGTTCCCACCTCACTTGGGGTCATCTCATGGTCCCTACTGAGCTCCACAATGCTCGGTGGATCATCCTGTTGCTGGTTGTTCTCTGGTATGTCCTCCATGCTAGTATCCCTATCCTTCTCATTGATTTTAGTTTATGAGTTCTGGTTTGCCCCATTGTTTCCACCTTCTTCTTCTAAGATTTTGAAATTATTGTGGCTCAGTTGCCCATCTTCGTTTATTTTCTTTTGGTACTGCTTCCTCCTTTCCCCTTACCCCCCACCTTAGTGAAACCCTCAGGATCTTTGCTTGTGGTGGTTTTTTTATTGCTTTCCAGTTTGTTTAATGGACAGTCTCTATATAGATGCCCGTGTTCATGGCACTTACGACACCTAAATGGGACATGCTCATAGCCCACCGCTTGCACCCATTCTTCATCATAAAATTCTAAAATGATCTTGTCCGGGAGTGCCCCGGATAGGTCCATTTGCACACAAATCTGGGCGAAGGACGTGTATTTTCCTCTTGATGTCACCTTTGATGTCTTTATAAAATGCCCTAGCTTGTTGCCAATAGCCTTTAGAGACTCCGGAAGCCAAAAATCTAAAGGAAGGGAGTATAGTCTTATCCAAACTGGTACTAAAGTGAATGTTTCTTGTTCTGGGGAAAAATTCATCACCCATGGTCGCATGTAAACGCTTGCAACAGTGTAAAAATAGGGTCCTCCCTCGAACACTCTGTCTTTATCTTCTAAGCTCGTGAACACCACCGTAAAGAAGCCCTTGGATTCAAGGTGAAGGTTTATTTCCCCCTTAGGTTTCTAGTGGTTCCTTATCCATGCATGTAAGGCCTTCTCCGTCAGCCAAATCCCCATAAATTTGCATATGATCGTGTGTTCTGCCATGTGATCTCTGTGCACCTGTAGCGCTGGGTCACTTAAAACGACCCGAGGAGTAATGATCAACTTGTGTTTGCAAACCCCTATTGCCCTTGAAGGTACAACTTTCTGACTGCTGCCCTCTTTCCTCTTCTCCCATCTATCTTCCTCATGATTTCTCTTTGTTCGTGAGGTTTGATATTTCCTGTGTTAGTATCCTCAGTTATCACCTCTGTTGGTTTCTTGAAGCAATGCAGACCAGTTTCCTTGCTTTTGTTCACAATTATTTGACTGTAGGAGGGAGCAGAACTCCCTCCTTCATGACCCGCCATGGTTACCAACGCCAAACCCTAACTCAAACCCTAGTTCAGATTGTAGAGCCCCCAACAATCTCATGAATCTTAGCCCATTATCATTTACATTTTGTTTTGATTAAACCATTTAAGGGATCTATATCTCTAGTTATTGAGTTATCTTTTTTTATTTCACATATGCAACTTTACCCAAGTCATATACTAAACGATATAGTTTAGTTAGAATTTATTTATTTTACTTTACTGCTTCTACTTAGAATCATTATTGCACCTTCAATATTACACTTTTAGTTCCTATATTCTTAAGCCTCCATTCATTGGAGCACCTTACATAGGGGTAACTGGTCCCATTTCAAATCTAGTTACAACCACCAGCTCAAATGAAAAAGAGTCTAATTGGGGCTATAACTGGGTGGTTTCCCAAATAACAACGTAAACCTTGAAACGAGAACTGATACGATTACTTGTTTCATTGAGGTAGCAAAAAGTCAACCGATTTTGAAAAATGGTGATGCATAATACATATATATATATATTTAGCATAGTTTTTGACATTTTTAATTTTTTTTTATGTACATTAGTTTTTAGAATGTTAGTGATTTGCTTGTTGATTTTAAAAAGTGTTGATTCTGCATCAAGCCCTTTTTTTAAAAGGTTTATTTTTTTATTTTAAATTTTCTAATGTATTAAATGTGAATAATTATTTTCTAAATTTAACAATTTTTGAAGTGGTCTTCTTCTTCATATTTTCTTGTTTTTCTTTTAATTTTTTTGTTTGTTTGTAGCGAGGTCTTTATTTTTTTTACATAGTTAAAGAAGAAGGTCGATATTTTAAAGTTTTGATATTCTACATATTTATATAACATTAATTAATTTTTCAATGCACATCAAATAATTGTTTCTAAAAAAACAATAATTTTTAACAATTGAAATAAAAATAAACATTTTGAACATAAATGTAACTAAAAAATTACACATTTTAATAATTTTTTGCTAGAAATGACATGTCAAAATCACAATTTTTATAGGAAAAATTTAACAAAAAATGGTTAAATAATAGTTTTTTTTTTTTTTTTTTTTTAATGAATTTCATGTCAAAAAAAATAATAATCACATTTTTTTTCAAAAAAGAATGATTCACATAATACAAATATTGAACATATAACAACATTAACTAAATACTTATTCTTCTCATAAAATGTCAAAGTCAAAACATTACAAGTATAACTAATTAATAGTTACAAAAAATGAGCTTGATTTTCAAGCATAACTTAAATTTAATCAACAATATCACGTAATCCAAACTCTTCATCCTCTAGAGTTTCATCATCGTCTTCTTTCACATATTTTCTACTTCATTTTGCTCATTTTCCTCTTATGATGGATCTTTGATGTCTGTGAATTTCCCAATGTATGTCTTTCCAATCATTCCATCTAATAGTGGTTGAGGTTACTTTTCCCTTTTTGCCACACGTTATTCATTAAAATCCCCCTTCCTCAACCCAATTTCTTGCATTGCATCTAGAAGATATTGAAGAGCATTAATTCTTTGCTAAATAAATTTGCACTGTATTGGGTATTTTTCAATGACAATGCAATTTCTTCATTTTTGTAGGCAATATGCTAGTGTTGTACCTAATTATCCAGCACAAAAGAAATAATGAAGTAAATTAGTATAATGACATATAAATTAAGAAAAAAATATTGAAATTCAATTTTATATAATAAAACTTACCTGAGCCTAAAAATAAATCCAGAACCCAATCTCCTTCATTTGAACATAAGTCTATAAGATAGTTAATCAATAACTGTGGTTTTTGATAAATGTTAATTATCTCTCCTTTTGCTTCTTTATCTTCATATGTTAGTTTTTTCACAACAACATCATAAACCAGTATTTGGCTATGACTCTTTCCATCTACCCGATTAAGAAGCATAGACTTATAGCTATCATCTTTTGTCCAACTATCAATATGGATGAAATCACAATCATTTATAATTTGTTGATCTTCACAGTTAAGAAGATTTGACTTTTGCATATAACATGAAATAGTAAAAGTTCAATTAACTTGTACATAAATGAATTTTTTTACATTAATCAAACATACAATTTCAACGTCTTACCATGTACACTGCATCCTTGAGTTTGTTTTCCCCTTGAAGCTTGTCAATAACATTGCCAATTGTGTGTCTGAATGAAATGTCACAAATCTCCATAATGGTGATGATGTGACTTCTACAAATCCTACAACCACTTTACTAAGAGTTTGATAAGTATAAGGGTCACTATCATAGTCAATGTTTGGGATATTGAAACCATGGGAAATATCTGCAATAACTAGGGAATAATCCCTTTTAGGTATGAGTTTAGAAATGTCTTCACAGTCACCTTGTATTACTTGATATTGAATAATGTCAAGCCCATTCCAAATGAAATGAGTAAGATTCAGATCAAGTTCAACATTCCTAAGACGCTGCTGTCTCAGTCTTTCGATCTTAATTTTTTCAATAAAGCTTCTAAAACTATCTGGTGCTCCATTTGCATCCTTCCTCATCTTTAATAAAATAAACAAATATATATATAAGTTATACAATAAAAAAAGTATACAAATGAATAAAAATGAATGTATAAATCAACATACCTTTTTAAATACAAGATAAAAATATTTTAGTGTTGATGTAGAACTTGAATCTATGTAGTTGCATACAACATCATCCCAACTACTTCATTCAACAATTTAACCATTTGTTCTTGTATTTTCATGTAAACTTTGTAACTGAATAAATAAAGTAAAAAACAATAATATAATGATATGTATAACAAATAATACCAAGAACAATATGTTATATTTAAAAGAAAATTATAATCTAGAAATAAGTAAAAATAATTCAACAAACTTTTGAAATTCCTCACACATTTCTTCCAATGATAATCCCCCTGAATTCACATGAGATAATATTGCTTTGACAAGTTTTTGATCCTTCATTCCTTGCAATGCTCTCCAAGGTGTGATAGTCATATCTTCTGGAAGCTGCTTCATTTCAAAACCTGATTTATTGTTGCTACATATCAATGGTTTAGACTTTTTAACCTTCTGGTTTTTAATGCCAATGTTCTCCCACATGCTAAAAATCTCATTAATCAATTCCCATATCTCTCCAGTTCTAAATGCCAACTGGAAAATGTTATCAATACTTCTGAATATATCATAATGTACTTTTCCACCTTTTGAATTGATTTTTTCCTCAATTTGATAGCCTATTTCCATACAACATTCCTTTCGAAATTCTAGACTAACATTTATCTTATCCCCACCACATTTTTCTTCAAATTCATTATGAATAAATCTAACCCTTTGGATGAAAGTCATAGACATCCTATACTCATTATCTGTATTATGATCTCATACCAATAACTTTGCTTTTGTATTTGATAAACCATAAAAAATGATACATTTCACTATTTCAAAATGTGTGTTATTGGGATATTCCTCCATCAATTGCCTTTGAACTTCTACAAAATGGTTTCCCCCAAGCACATAATAATTGTATTCAAAACATTTTGACTTATCAAATGCTTCTTTGTTGGGAACTTGAACTGGATCAACAAGAAGCACATAATCAACCACATGAGCATATGGATTGTACATCATCAATGTCTTCAAGTTGTGAACATGTAGATGGTGTGGCTTTCTGATTTGATATTTAAATTATCCTTCACTTGGCTTATATATTTGTCTCACATTAAGCTGAAATGTACAACCACCCTCAATTAAGTTTGTCTTTGTCAAGTTATGTCGAATGACATTTTGTTTTGTTTTAATAATGCCATCCTCTAAATTAGCTCCTAGTGTAATGATTTCCCTGCTTTCTTTTGAATTTTCACTAGGATCTTCACTGTTGGCCTTGACTATTTGAGAATGATCAAATTTCATTTTCTTCCTCCTCTTTTCTTCTAGATAAGTAACATTCTCATCATTAACTAGAACAAAGACATTCCTGAGCATTTTTACTTTTGGTATTTTATGGCTCTTCTCCTTTCTAACATCAGTTCTAATCTCATCCTTAGTAATGGAAACATATTCTTCAGCATCAGTTTCAACTTCCTCATCTTCAAAAGTAACATGTCTACCTTTGCTAGATTTATCCACTATAGACATTCTTTGTTGATCCCTTGGATGTAGTTTTGTAGCATCATGAATTACTATTTTTTGCTTGTTTTCCATATCTTCTTCTGACCCTGAGTAGAAACTGCTAACAACATTCATAATATCTTTCTCTATGAAATAAATGCCTCCCAACATAATTGAAATATTTTCAATAAAATTCTGTCAAACAAAATATCATATGTCAATAAAAACTAAGTTATAAAAATATAATGATACAGTTACAATAACGCAAAACACATAAATATAAATAACAATACTTACCATATCTTGTGCAATCTCATTTATGATTTGTTTACACATCTTTGTAGATTCCTTTATTGTGTCATACATTGACAATGATAACTGATATTTAATCTTGTCATGTGACTTGGGCGGTTTTGTAAGTACATAAACAACTTCAGTGTCCGGTATCAAACAGATGTCTAGTACTTTTCCCAGCACCTCATAAAGTCCACTATTGTTAGGGATATCAACATATAGATATATTTGCAGATGTTGTTCGCCTTCTCTATCTTTCACATACCATACATTTTCTGTATGCTTCACTTCTTTTGATTTCTT